>WACJ01000200.1:0-680108 GCA_008973525.1 Stenopsyche tienmushanensis
GCTAAAAATTGATGATTATTAATTGGATTGGACCTACCATTCGGGTTCTGGCATCTCCCTCTATCATTACTATCATGGCAGTCGTTGAAGACAGGATAAAAAAAGGGAAAAAATATATTATAAGTAATAATTTTGAATAGCACTGGTATATTTTTGAATAATTTATTGATATTGAGAGTATGAACGGAGGAAGAAGGGTAAGCCGGTTTCTCGATAATTTTGCAACCCCACCGTCGATTGCACCCTTTAAAATTTGTGATGATAAACATGCATATGGGGGATATTCGGACACTATTCAGTTTTTTCTTTGCATACATTCTTCGTTCTTTTGCATTCAATTTATGATAATACAAGATTTTTAATATAATCGTTGGAAATGAAATGTCTACATAACATATTTAACAAAATACCAGTATTACATATGATAAATAATAATGTTGAGATAAAAATCATGCATGGTCAAGAATAATAAGATGTTTGATAGAAAAAATATTTCAATATTTAGATTGGTTCGATTTCATTCGTCATCGATTTACGTTATTTGCATAGCATGAAATCGATCAGATTTTGCGAAAATTTCGTGCAAATATGATCATTTTTAGAACACAATGTAAGAGAGTCGAAGATTGCTCGTCCGCGGTCTATATATACACACGTCTGGCAAATCATGTTTATATTTCATATTTAAAAACACATTTTTTTAAATAAATGTATATCCAGTATGTATCCGAGCTCTTATAAGTAGGAAAAATAGCGAAATGTAAATATTTTACGGGTTTAATGCATAAAATCTCGGCTAAAAGTGTGGTTAAGAATTACGTCGTAATTTTGCGGTTAAGTTGTATTCGGGGAGCCGACCTATGATCGATGGGGATGATCGCGATTTTCGACGGCGATGTGATAAATTCGCGTTCGATATCGACGCAATTGATCGAGCGGGGATTATATTTACGCGGATGCACGCGAAATCGCGCATTTATTAATTAGGCAATCGATAACGAATGAGAGAGCGGCTCAATGCAGATTGATTTAATATTTATAACGTATCAGTGGGTCACTTCAAATGGAGTTATTTAAGGAAGCGGCGAATAATCGATCCGCCACAATTGACAGTTCCCATGATGACACATCCACGCTAAGCTATATTTACATTTACTCTTCGCATTAATTTAGTTAAAGTGGATAAGGACGATATTAATCTGTAAATAAACGTCGCCCGTTGATACAACCACACCCCTTACACACCGTTCGGATACATTCAACCGGTTCGCTCCGCGGATTTTCGCGAGGGTCCGCCCTAGAGAGGACGTAGAGTGAAGCGACGCTATTGTGATTGAGACGTATTACGAGTTTTTGGCGAATATGAACGATATTACAGGTTTGGACGCGGATAGGCGTTCGACGCGACCGGCGTTCCTTCACGGTGGACGCCTCGGCACTGAAAACACGAGGGGTATCCGCGAAGTGAGCAGGCGTTATTCGTTCTTACGAAATTGCGCATGTCCGAAACATTCTACGTAAAAACGACCAAAAGCGGGAAGAATACCTCTTCGAAATCCTCAGACAAGAGGATGGATCTTGCGGTGTTGATTTTTTCTAGGAAGTCCGTGTGACAGTGTGGGAAAATCTAAAATAGTAACCGACAAAGTGTGGGTGTGCAGATTTTCGGCAACGGATAACAGAACGCCGCTAACGCTTCTATTTTCGAAAACTGTCCGGAAATGCCGGAAAAACCCCGATCGAACATAGTTTTCAATAGCTTATAAATAGCTATGAAAGATTTACACACTAAAACTGTCTTTATTTTCAATCGACAATCCAGTTTTTATATCAAAACCGAGCAGTGATCATCGACGCTTGAGTGCTTGAACAAATCAAAATACAGACAAAAATCATTATTTTCAAATATAAGCATAGTAATCTGAAATTTAATTTGCTTCAATTTTAACACCATACATGCGGAAATAATATTTTATCGTTCATGTAATCTGGTACTTATCTTCGAACGAGGTCTCATTATACGACATATTTTATTAAATATTTCATTTTAACTATCTTATATTTATTAATAGTCCTTAAAATCTATAAATAAGTATCTAACTAAGGCACAGATTTAATAAATACTTTATCTTTTCATGACAGATTAAATAACCAGTGATTTTTTGCTAATTGTTAACTATATTGCTAATAGCTATATGCCTTATTTTTAACACTAAACTTTTGATGTTTTTTTTAAATTGCACCACAGAGCTATTTAAAAAAAATGCTTATCATCATATAGTCTTATATCATCATCATAGCGCAGCCACAAACAGTCCACTGCAAAACCATAGACCTCTTTAATATCCATTCACAGGAAGAGGTTACATCCATTTCGTCTGTATCATACATTTAACTCCTCATTCACTCAATATTAAAGGGATTATAACCTCCTAGTTTCATTTAGAACACTCAACCAGCGGGTTTCCTGGATGTGTGAGAGGGGGTTTGTGAAGACTACGCAGTATTCCTCGGGAAACAATGAAAAACTACTCTAGGCGACCTTGTTGATTTTACTGGATATAGCTTTCCGAAGTGCAGAGTTCAATTCCTCCTTAACATACTCCTCCTCTTTAACAGAAATTTTTATCATCAACCTCCAATAAACTCCTGGAATACTATAGACCCGTTTTAAACTTCCATCGATCCCCAAAGATTCCACCTGGATGACGATAAAAAGAAGCTATAAATGTGCTTTCTGCAATATACCACACCATTGGAGTGATTATTTCCAATTATATCCTACTTGAAAAGACTTTTAAAACACGATGACTTAAATAATATATGGATATAGTTGTTTAAATTACCTAATTAAGAAAATACTACACTTACCAACTTCCATCGATTTGATTAGCTATTTGGTGGTATGCATGATCAGTATAATAGTTAAAAAATATTAAAGCACATCCAATACTCTTAAATTTCATTTAATTTATTTCTAATGATTCAAATTGAATGCATATCTCGCTAAACACGCAAAATAATCTATCACAAGATTAGGCTGGGTGTAAGGATTAAAATAAATATATCCTTTGGAGATAATGATCACATTATACATTTAAATCAATCTTAAACTTTTCATATCTCATACCTATTTACAATTTTATGAATAAATCAATAAAAATTCTTCCCCAAACTATTACATCCAGTATCCTATTTCCAGATTTTAGCTTTCAGGCTCACCTTTTTAAATATATATATATGAACTTGGTTGGTTTGGGGCTTGGATATTTTATATGCATTAAATTTACTGTATCTTTTTGCGCTGAACATTCAATTACCGCATAAAAATGTATACATACGTCAGTAAGCATATCGATTATGCCGTATGAATACATTTAGAGGGTCTTTTAAGTTTTACGCACTTTTAAGTCTTAACGTTCCAATTTGCACATGGTGGTTTCTTAATCGGTTATTCTATATCTTCATCGAGTTCTCTATATAATACAATGGTTATCGTTCAATAAAATGAAATAATCAGAGTCAATTTCGCCTGTGTGGGCTTTCTCAGTTCCATTCGATATCATTAATGACAACTAAAAATTAAGCAAGTCAAAAGCAATACTTTTTATGCGAATTAATCTTTTAACCAGATCCATAGGGTTAATGTATAGAAATTAATACGTTAAAATTGAAGAAAATCTTGAATATTAAAAGTTATCTTGAAGAAGGATTGCGACTGTATTCTTCATACAAAACTATGTCTTCTAATTAACCGTCTTTATAGAATGATTTTTGGCACGTTATAATGTACTAATGTCTCTTATATCTAATGTATGCCAATTTTTATGTTTTAGTGTAAATTATTATTGCTTTGGACTTCCATTCGAAGTATTATATCGTCATTTTTATCTTTATCTTACTGCCAAGTTAATATGCAACAATTTTTAAATCTGTATTTTTTTTAAATAACGATTATTTATGTGTTAATATTCCTCTTATGATTCTATTCAGAAGATCTGATAAAATTTAACATATGTTCATACACCCAATTTTTTTTCTACAGGTACTCCTAAATTCTAAACGCTGTTATCTGTCTTAGACTTCAGCAAGTGTGTTTATAAATATTTGCAGGATTTTAAAGCTTACCACAATGTTTTGAAACCAATTCATATGCTTGATATCAGTTGGTAAATTATCGCTATTAATTCGAATAGATCCCTATTAAAATCAATAAGAAACTTACAACAATAAGGAAGCATTTTTATGGAAGCCAAATATGGTTTCTCAAACAACTTCGGTACCCACAACAGAGTATTAAATATGATTGTCAATGTTCCAATACACCTTGCAAAAATGTTTGTCATGAAGTATGATAAGTATAAAGTTTTATGATTTTAGAGATATATTCTGATTGTATATAATGAGTAGCTTTTCCATGTATACACACGTCGTGTTGAAAATACGAAGAAGAAATAACACTACAAACCAAAGTGCATAATTGAAAATTGCTGATCATAAATAAAGTATTATTATTTGGCTGACTTTCAAAGCGAGATTTCAGACTGCACTTCATGAATACAGCAAAATCGCAGACGAATAATAAACGAATGCACATCTTATATATCTTTTAGCACCGATAGTCGTAAAATCGACGTTTATGTCTTCATCTCATTACACGCGAAAATCACTAGAAATCTACTCATTTTCCAGGGTTGTATTATCACCGTACCAAAGAGCTTACGATGATGCTTTATTATTTCGAGAAAATATCAAAAACGTACTAACAAGTATTGGGTGCAAATTATATTTTCAGCTGAGCACTTAAACATAAAATGATTCATTATTGATTTATATCCTGATTCTGCATGCCATATATTTATTGAATCCCACCGATATTTCGATATGAAGAAGTCTCGCTTTTTACATAAAATATGCAGGCCAAATTTGGATTTTTAATGGCGTTTTCTTCGTCCAACTCAGACTGTTTGATCATGAATGAATTAATCCGAAAGCGCAACACAACGCTCAAATCACAATTGCGTATTGATCGTAAAGAAAAGTGAACATATGGTAGAATGACCCGAGGAATAAAAATAGATTACGGAAGTATCCATTTATGTGATGGCATGCACCGTTGTGTTATGGTTAACTGTTGCTAACGATTATAAATACGTGCGAATTATACTAATATTATTGAAATGTTTCAGTGCTTGTATTACAATTCTTGAAAATTTTCAATAAAACAACGTTAAGATATCAATAAAAACTTCTCAGCATGACTACTCGGAATAGAGATATTTTTATAATCGACTCGCATCCATAAGGATGCTTTATTCTCGGTTAACCTTTTGAATGCAAGAGACATTTATTGATTCAGATTTGGATACGGAAATTGACAATGATGAAATTGAAGCAACTATGAATGCTACTAAGAATTATGATCATCAAACGCAGTCCCATTCGAATCCTACAAACGATAATTTAAAGCACGTACGAAAAGCATATTAACATTTTCCGGCATGCGTTGCAATTCCACACGCGCTTAGTAATCATTTGAAAAGAAACGCAGTAGTATATTTACGCGGTGTATTGCTGTGGACCATGGGTAGCCTGAGCTGAGGAGATTAAGTTAGGTAAGACCTTCTCCCCGCCCCGCGATCCGCCCCGACCCGTAGCACCGCTTTACTTCATCGAACCAATATGCGCCCAAATGGTGCATCCGTTAAACGTCTCGTAAAACAATTTCCGCACGCGAATAATGCTAAGTGCTAATTTAAAAACCTTCTCGGATACATGCCCAATAACTCACCAAAGTTTCATCGCAATCGGATGAACAGTACAAGAATGTACCTTTAACAAACCGACTGCACGCCGACACACAGCTATTTTTATATAAATAGAAGATAAAATTACAAATGCATCATATAATTCGTTCAAATACACAATTCAAATATTATGTTTATACAGGGTGTTTTGCACATAGCCAATGATGGCTAATTTGAACCAATTTTGTAAATAAATTTAATAAAAGCATCATAAGCATAACAAATATTTTCTTAACCCAGACCCTGCCAAACTGGTAGTTCTTCAATTTTAACGACATATTGAATGATTTGAATGACATTTAGCATATCGTTGGAAAGGATATAATCTAGAAAACTTTTTAATATCAAACTAACTTCAAAATGGTAATTAGTTTTTTTTTATTAAAAGAATTTAGAAATTAACATTTTTCATTCGTTTGCACATTTTATTTAACTTTGGAAGCTTAAAAGTAATTTTATTTAAACAAATTGCATAAAATAATG
Organism: Stenopsyche tienmushanensis; assembly: GCA_008973525.1. Taxonomy (NCBI): domain Eukaryota; kingdom Metazoa; phylum Arthropoda; class Insecta; order Trichoptera; family Stenopsychidae; genus Stenopsyche; species Stenopsyche tienmushanensis. Next base: position 6,291 of record WACJ01000200.1, read on the forward strand.
GTTGGGTTTTTTTTTACAAAATGTTGAAAAAAAATCTATTTCGATAGCATTTAGGACATAGGGACTATGTGTGAAACGTAGCAAAAGACGTCTTTAATCCCTAAAATAATTTAGTTAATACATGTGCAAAACATTTTGTAACTGACTGAATGTTGTCCTTATGTTTTGTTCCTGTGATTTAAACTTTAACTTTTTGTATCACGCTGGAACACATATTGAAAACCGCTTTATTGTTTAAATATATCAATGCAATAAACTTGTTTGTATACACAACTGAAATATCGTTTTAATCTATTACCTAGTTTAAGAATTATACAAATTTTACGAATGAAGTAGAGTTTAATGAATTTCTTATAAAATCGCCCGGATTTTGAGCAAAATTTAGTACAGAACACCCGGTCTGTAAAGTGTTAATATAGCTATTGATCACAAATTCTATATATCATTTCCTTTTAATGTCTGGAATGTCTTTTAAAAATAACTCCTTGATCATAATTGTAAACAACAACAACAAATACAACAAAAAGCAATTCTAAACTTACTTCAAATTCTTGATGTATAAATATGTTGATCAAATGAATGTATTTATTTGTAACAATATCCTTATTATTAGGATGGATCGTTATTTAAGTGTCGCAGATCATAACTAATAGCCCTGCCCTTGAGCAAATAAGGTGTTCGGTAAAAATGCTTCTCAATATTTATACATCGAACCGTAAAAAATATAAACTTAAAGATTGCATTACATTATGTTACAGTTGTCATGTAACCAAATAGAAAAAATACAATATCGGAAATCATGATAGGAAAGGTAATATACAGACTTACAATAATACGATATGCTTATATCTGAATATGATAAAATATTAATAGTTAGCGCATAGCAACCCAAACGCGATAAATTAGCATGAGCATTTGACAGATATGATAATTTGTAATAAGTTCAATCATCAACCTAAATCCTATAATAAATACTAAGTCTAGACTAAATTGTAAATAAAAATATACTAATCCAAAAATATATTTTTATATAATATGATTTAAACATTGTATTGGTTAATCCGTGCAGTTACGGAGCTTCTATTTCATACATACGCTTGTTTAATCACAAAGGCACGTAAAATCAATATGTAACGCACAAATGATTATCGTATTTTATATAGAAATATGTCATTTTCAATTTTATTTTAAAGATTGCAAATTGTAGTAAAAGTACGAAGATCAATTACCATTTATGCATGCATCGTATAACCATTTTGTATACGAATATGTGCATAAAAATCAACTATTAACAAAAATCATTCCTTTCGAAAAGAAATATTCCCAATAGTATATTCCTGATTTCAAACAATTTGTAATTGAATTATCATTCTAATTAACAAAAGGCAATGGTTGTTATAATTGCAAAATCTATTTCAGTATGGATATTACCATCACTTCTTGTTGTCAGCGTGTTTCAAGAATTGTCCAATTAGAATAACATATCAGGTCAGTCCAAAAGTTCATGCGCATTTTTGGATTTTTTTTAAATAATGTAAATAAAACACAATTTAACATTTTAATCAATGATATATTTTCTTCCACCATCTACAATTTCTCGCCATCTTACAGATAGCTTTTTAATTCCATTGCTGTAGAAAGACAATGGTTTTGAGTCAAAAAACTTGAAAGTCCATTTTGTACATCCTGTTTAGAATTTAACATTTTCATGAAAATCACATGGGGCAATATCCAGGAAGTGAGCAGGATACGACAAAAGCTCCCAATTAAATTCACCAAGTTTTTGCAGCGTTGTTCGAGCCGTATGTGGTCTAACGTTATCATGATGAAACAACATTTTCTTGATATTCACCAATTGCGGGCGTTTTTTAATCAATTCTAAGTTAAAACGACAAAGTCGTTCACTCTAAACATTAATGCTTTGATTTGGTTCTAATAGTTTATAATAAATCACACCATACATATCCCACCAAACACTTAAAACATTTATTTTTAGGATGTAAAGACATCTTTGCTGTTTGAATTGGCTGCTTATTTTTATCTGTTCACTGTCTTTTTCTTGTGACGTTATGATAAAAAATCCATTTTCGTCACCAAACGGTTCTAAAATGGCTCTATTTCAAAGCGCGATAAAAGAGAAGTGCAGATGTTTATTTGTTATTTAAATTATTTAAAAATTCCCCAAAAATGCGCAGAAACTTTTGGACTGACTTGATAAAATTCTTTATGACATAAAAAAAATAAGATGAGATGATTTACTTTTGGATATCTTTCCATTTTTGAGTCTATATTTTAATAATCTTAAATTGCATTATTAGTTCTTTATGACCTATTTCACTTTCGCAATTCCTAAATATCATTTTTTTATTATGGCAATGGAAATGGCAATATTGCTTTTATTTTGAATATCCAAAGGAAGTGTCACTCATGATTGACAATTCTTTGTGTTGAAAGCTTTTATTGAGGATTAAAAACATGGACACCGCTCGATGTGTCATCAAATAATTTATCATAGCTTATTAATACATATTTACTCTATTTTTCAATGGAAAAAATACGTATTTTTGGAAAATTTAGACGCAAAATATTTATATGTAGATTTTACTCGGAAACGTCATCATTATTAGCATATAATCTGAATCTTGTTTACGCTCGGTATAAAGCGCCTTCGGAGGATCATAATAGATTTCATCGGAATAGATCGTATGCAACGTATACTGTTTTGCTATCAATTCGGAGAATTTACATCTGCGACCTCAAAAAACGATAAATGATACATAGATCCTATTTAAATAACTGGTGTTTTGTATATGAAATCGATAAAAATCAAAGAGACGTAGTTCTAGGACTATCGAAACGTCATCAAACAAATTGCGTGTTGCGACTACTAAAAATATAACCATGGAAATAAATTCATTCATGAAAGAACGAGGATCTCCCCTCTTCTAGTGACTGTTGAAATAAACTCTATTTACTTTCATCATCGAAACTCATCGTATCAGTAATAACATAAAACAGAACTCTTAGACCAGATCGGGACTCAGTTCAAGATGTGACTACATTGAAACAGCATTCCAAAAAGATGATAAGTTCAATTGATTGATTTTTTTAAAATATATAGAGTCCCTGGGATATTTTCATATGTACTATTTTGTTTTACATGTAAAAATAAATTCATAATTAGCGGAAGAGTTCTTCAATCAACGAGCGTTTCAAAGCACGCACAGACGATTGTTATTTTTGGATGTTGATATTTATGTAAGAAAAGCGTCAGATATAACACGCCACCGAAAGAAATATAATAGTAGAAATCAACAAATTTTACCAGTGGATGTTTTTGTCAAAATAAAGAAAAATGTCACCGATTTTACAAAATCAATTTTACCCCCCCAAAATCCTTTCTCGAGACCGTCAATTCACGATCGCTCACTAACGTTGGCAAAATTTCAGAATGATTAATCATTTTTCGAAAGTCTATTGTCAGTTTTATATTTTTGGCAAAAGAGGACATTGGCCTTTTAGGTTCTTATATTGTGACAAGGTTCGTTCTTCGTTTCTCTAAATATTTATCGTGCCATAAAATCGATTCTCCGGAATCAGAACAGGATGAATAATTCCGCTTGAAGTAAATTTCATGGAAATTTTCTATATTCTGTTTATACAATAGTATATATCTACTTTCCACGTATCCCATTGAAATTTACTCTTACTGTCAGCATGACACTGAATCGAGGATTATTTTTAATATCTAATACACCACACATAAAATATAAATCTCTAGATAAACTACTGAATTATAATGTATTTGTCAGGCTGATGGATTCTACTTCAAAATATAGTTATTTATTTCTATATTTATCTCATTCAACAGACCATAAATATTACATCCTCCAGTTATTCTTTTGTCCAGAAAATTCTATTCGAAACCAAACAAATATTTATATCAGGAGGACCAGAAAATAAGCAAAATATTAAGATTTATAAAATCTCAGGAACGTTTCTAGAATAGGAAAGCTCTATAAATTAAGCGAAGATATATATTGACATCGTTACCAGATCAACGGGACCAGATTTGTGTTAAATAATTGGGAAACTGTCAAATAAGATTGGTTGTATATGATCAAAAATTCAAGAGTACTTTCATCGTATACTCGTAGATACATGAAATAAACAAGGAATTAGGATTCCCTATGAATTATCGCTATTAACACTAAAACAACGTAAAACCAGTGCATTTCTATTATCTAGGTGTTAAATTGATGATAAAAATATCTTAAACATAAAAGGTATTCTTAACCGTGACCATGGCAAACTAGTAACTTTTCTAGTTTAACAACTTATTAAACGATTTGCATGACATATACTATATCGTTGGAAAGGGTGTGAACTAGAGATATTTATAAAACTAAACTAAGTTCAAAATAGTTGTTAATTTTTTGTTTAGAGAATTTAGAAGTTGACGTTTCTCATTCGTGTGCATTTTTTTTTTGTAACTTTAGAAGCTCAGAACTATTTTTTTAAATACTTCCTTAAGCATAATGTATGTACTACAACTCAACTCTAATAACGAGAATATCAATATGTTATATAATATTGTAGATACAGAGTTAAGAATTTTTCAGAATTTCATGTGTTATACCAAATACATATCATGGTAGCGCACGGGTGTTTTTTTTAGTACGATAAAGGAAAGGTTATTCCAATTGCATAAAATAATGATATATTCAGATCAAAAGTATATAGCAAAATTCAAAAACAGTTATTTCGTGCTATTACAATCACAGATTGAAAAAAAATGACAGTTTAAAGGTGAAATTTTGGCTCTTTTATCAAAAATTTAAAAAAAAATCTATTTCGACAACCCTGACACTTAGGACATAGAGCTTATATTGATTATATTGACACAAAACAACAAAGGTTACATTGAAAAAATGCGCTATTAACATTAATTTATACATACTTTTATGAGATCTTGATTATGTAATTATGTACCTTTTATTAGCTATGACATATTGGTTTTGATGACTTGATGAAAAGTCAAAAATTCGTTACACATATCATCATCATAGCGCAGCCACAAACAACCCACTACAGAACTGAAGCCTCTTCAATATCCATTCATAGAAATCCATCTTGTCTGTATCATATATTCATCTCGTTATTCGCTCGACATTGAAGATAGCTTAATCTCCGAGTTTCATTTAGGATGATCATCTTGGATGAACTTGTCGAAGGACACTTTTGCGATCATCTCGATAGAGAGTGTGAGGGATTTGTAAAGACTGACCAATTTTCCTTGGAAAACAGTACAAAACTATTCGAAATGATCTTGTTGATTTTACTGGAAGGGATTTTCCGGAGTACGAAGACAGTTCCTCCTTTTCCTTCAAGGGCTAAGAAGAGTGTCTTCTCGTCTAAGTGCAACTTATCTAAGAGAATTTAAACCAGAGAGGTTTCCTCTCTTAAGATGACCTTCCAGTTCGACGAGTATTATTGGATAGTATCAACTAAGAATATTAAATCATATTTCACGAATATACATAAGTAAATAATATTTTGTAGATATAAGGGCCAGAAGGTTATACATATAAGTAAATCGATTTTAAACTAAATTCATCTAAATGACGTATTGTTACAACAATGTTATGAGAATATAGGGTTTGAAATGTCAATGGTCAGGTCATGTAATCATTATTAATGGATGAAATATGGAAGAAAGAGTCATTGGATTGTTTTCAAAAGATGTAGAGCGACTGAAGAAAGATGACATTTATAGGAATGGACAGAATCATACGATTTTAACGTTATGTAAGTACAATTTGTGATAAATTTACATACTGTCCAGTTATCTCGTTGACGAATGTTGAAATCTTGCAAGATGACCAAGTTTTAACAGAATTTTCAGACGGAATAAATTATTTGGAATGCGTAAACATGATAAAGTTTGTATTTTAAAAGCTCGCAAATTTATGCTTATCGTATAAGACGTATGAGCGGGGTTTCGCCAATATTTGTCTTCGGGAGGGTACTTGGGAGCTGACCACGCATGAGGAATACTGCGTCACGGGCATATTTTATGTCGACCCAGTAGTTTAATCCCACAAAGAGATAGTACAATGCCAGTATGCATTTACACATTTGTCCAAGAAATGCCGGACTTACTGCCTTAGACACTGGTGGGTTTCATTGACGTCACTGCCTGACAGAAATACGCAAAGGATTCGCCACGCTTGTAGCTGTGACGATAATAGATTCTGCCAAAATTGGCCACAGTTGTATCACTTCAAACGTAGACATTTTTGCAAACGAATGTCAACTTCGTGGTAAGCCTCAATATCGAGAAAATCATCAAAATCGTATGCACGTGGAAGACAGCAATTGCCATCCTATTGAAGCAAGCATTTGGGGATTGCGAAACGTTCTAATGCCGTTCGACTTTACAAACGTTTTACGTCACTACTTAAATATGATATTCATTCAATGTTTTCATTCATGAATTTTAAAAAGAAATAAATCAATGAATGAACTTCAATCAGCAATGAATAATTTGCACACCAGACCACAATGGTCATTCAAACAACTATCAGCCTTTCGCTTCAAAATGCCAGTTGACAATACTTAAATGTGCGTAAAAATATCTCATCCATCAATCAACAGGGGATGATTTAAAACTTAACACTGATCAATATTAAAAGTATGATTTCTTTAATGTATTCATCTTCTTCAACTTCAAAGCCACATAGCATCCGTCTATGCGGCTAGAAAACTTAAAAGCTCTAAAACAGTCACGGACAAACAAAGACCGTGTCCTACTGGCCTTCTTTTGAATTATGTATGTACATTATGTTACTTCTAAAATATACTCCTCTAGTATTCTCTTCTGGCTGATGGATCATCCAAACAGTTTATCAAAATTTAGCCAAAACAATTTTGTTTAAAACAATATCAAGTTACAATTTTGAGAAATATTCTGCGCGAAGTGTTAAATTACAACCAATGTCATTCTGCTATTGTCTACATAACAACAAAAAAAAGTATTCCTAATTACTCCACCACTTTTTTCAGCAGAATTCATTGAGGCTTTACCTTATCACACTTTAATCAGGCGCTGATTTATACGAATTTGCAATTTCAACAGGTGAAATTGTGCACTTTTTTGAATAAAATAATAACTGCATTGAATGATTCTTAAAGGTTTATATTTTTTCGTGACACTCGATAAGATACTTTTGATAGCAACTATCCCTGTGAACTACTTAGATACTTCTACACTGTGTTAAATTAAACGTATCCTGACGTATACTGAGTAAATATGATTGAAGATTGAATCTATTCTGAGTAAATACAATGCAATTATTTTTATATAAATTAATTAGATATCATATTTAAATCGACATAATCATGATATTTGACTGATGATGACTTGAGAATAAAAGCACGTGAATTATGATCGATGCCCATCATCTCGAGTGCTCGCGGTCGAAAATGAAGTGCTTAGATTGGTTTCATTTATGGATGCTGAGAGTGATGATCAGGATGTTTTTATTTCGATTCGATAGAATTTCATGAATTTTAATCCAGGCATTGTCAATTTGATCGAAGATGTTTGTGTTGCAAATATAAACGTGTAATAGATTGGACGAACATATAGTCAACTTGTTATAGAATGGTCTACTTTAGCATTTTATTTAATTCAGAGATGATATTTGTTTTCGTTTGAAACTTGCATAGACACGGGCTGAACAAGATGAAACTGAAATTACTACCTAAAATTAGTTGGAAAGAGAGGGAGAATCGTTCGTAATCTCTCCGTCTCAGTCGCATACGCAAGTATATAGATAAGCTACGCGTATGCACACGTAACATCGAGCAATCAGTAGCATTTTTTATATATTACACAAACATAGTTTAATCTTTTGGCTAACAATTTCAATTGTGTGAAAAGTGAAATGGATAAAAAGACCAGTACAAACATAGGGCAAGCCTTTAAAGAAGGAAAGAACGCTAATAAACAGCCAAGAAAAGTACCAACCAGCAGCTAGAAAAGAAGTAAAGAGTATCGAGCCGTGCATAAAATCAACTTTACCTAGGAGCCAAGAAGTTTCACTTCTACTGCGTGAGACTACTCACATGATTTTATTTTTGATGAAGATGATTGTCAATGTTGATTTTGAATAAATATATGTTCTTAATTACATTAAAATATTAGAAACGGGTATCCGATCGAGTTTTTTGACGTTTGAGAAGCAAAATTAGAGTTAAATTTTATCTCTATTCAATATTTCGAACCTCCTACCGGGTTCATGTTCGAAGTCAATCAGCAAAAAATCGGATAGAAGTAAAAATTTTACTCTAATTTTGCCTCTCAAACGCCAAAAAAAAATGCGATGGGATACTCGTTTCAAACGTTGTAATGTAATTATAAACATATAAACATAATTCGCATAAATCTTTAAATAAAATCATATATTTAAGTTGGATTACTTTTGAAGTATCCACTTTTTGTGTTTGATTTAATACAATATGACACTCTGATGAAAATGAAGTGTACATATATGCCAATGGTATACGAGTCGCCAAAATTTAATTATTATTTTTTATCAGATCGATCAATGTCTTCGCGACACATTAACAACTCCTTACAATCGCGATTCCCGCGCACCAAATTAATGACCACCGGTCTCCCGATGATTTTTATGCGAACATCAATAGTCTGGCGACGATTACGACATCGCCAGAACTCCTTAAATAAAATTATTTTGGCCGTGCAAAATCTTAAGAATGAGCAAGACATGACCGGTTGATATATTGGCACGGGGACGAGAATGCGGACGATACCTACAACAACGGCAAAAATACACGGCGATTTTCAAAGGTAGAGCGTTGATCACATCTGGTGGTTGGAATATTATGGGAACTGTCAGAGCAGAAGAGCACACGTACAAAAGTGAGCTTTCCACAACATTGAGTCACCTCAGCTGGTTTATTTCGGTCATGTTCATATCCTACAGCAGCCGCGCACCGTCCCTCATATGTCACAACATTCGCAGTTGCCACATTTCAATTTTAAACCACTGTCAAATCGGAGTTCACACCGACTCCTACTCCCTCCGACCCCGTCCTGAGTGCTCTCCTGGCGTGGAAATCCTCGCCAGGAGCACCTCTTCCCGACATCACTCGGCGACATAACACGGGCGATGACATATAACGAGCCAGAGTTGTTTGACCTTTAAATCGTAGATCACCACACTCTTCCTCGATTTCGAAAGATCCAAGACTTTCAGCAAAAAACAAGTTATTTAAAACAATAATCTAATTGAAGATTAGTTCCTGCGCAACAAAGATAAACAGCGGTATTTGTAGCCAATATAACAAGGTCAGGGTTGCCCATCCAAATTACATGAAAAAATAATATCTCACCAATCCAATATAACCTTCTCAAAACCACTTAATATTAATACACGGTGGATTTCGTTTAATTGGGGCGCATTAGGACTAAATTACATCGATCTAACTAAACGAAATTTCAAAAAATATAAACAAACGCTCATATCAAAATGAAACTCGGACTTTGATATAATAATAAATTGCCGAGATAATTGGGAATCGAAATACAACATGCTGAAAAAATGATGAACATCAGATCCATACATCAGAATTCGATCACGAAAAAAATTACAAGAAATTCGAACATTTCCACACATTTTCTTTTGAATCTATATATTGCGTTGAACATTGATATTATAGCAACGTCCCACGAAAATTCGCTTGAGTCACGGAATAAATCGATACATGACAAATTCATAGGTATTTGATCCATATTCAGATGTCCCGATGGCGTTTTTTTTTTAAATCATACACATGAGAAATAAAAAAGGATCAAATTAAACATAACTGTAGAATGACTGTATTCCAATTAATGAAAATTATATGTATTTAAATACTAAATATTATACCGTTTCAAACCCGCAATATTAACATTATTATTCGCATTTGCTATTATCCAAATTAAAGAGAATCTGCTTTTATCATAAAGATGTTTACGCCTATTGCTGAAGGAATCAATTAATCATGACAAGAATAGCTATGTAATCCGAAAATATAGATGGATCAATTTAACTCAGTGTATTAATGCGAAATTCATATTAAATACGATTAGAATACTTAGAAAATCGCAGCAAAACAAAATAGCGATCCGATTTTTCCAAGATTCTGGCATCAATCACATGGCATGATTCAAATACTGGAAATTTAGGAATCGTCGCTTTGAAATGGGAGCTACTTTTTATATTTCAGATCGTGAATCATGGAACCGCCTAAGAATGTTTCACGAATTGTTTGAATAAAAATGGACATTTGCTCGTCAGTCACCCGTGCAGAAGTATTCTTTGCCTGAGAACAATGGCACAGAACGGTCCTAAACGATGGCCTTCGAGAAAATCAGTGTGTTGAAGCTTTTCACCAAATATTTCCACGCTCGTGTTGAGCAACATTAGCGAGTCTAACAGATGGCCGATGCGCTTTTACCACGTGTCGGGAGCGGTGGAGGTCAAACGGGATGCAATGATAGCGCATGGAGTATTCTCAAAAATAATCCAAATATCCGAAGCTTCGGGTCGCGCGTGCATATCGGGAGGTCTAATAGAAACATAAATCTCCGCTCCGTTATGGATCCGAATTAGCTATTAATTATTTTATTGCCGTAGATTTGATGCGAACATAAACTCAATAGCAGCCCATCAATATATTTATGCCTAATTGTTTATTCGTTTACATTAGCCGTTTTCAACCTGCGATCTAATGGATCAAACATGCAATCTATTTGGAAATTTATAATATATACATTGAGACGGGATGTTCACTAAATAATGGAGGAATATCAACGACGAGCACTCTGCGAAGGAACCCCTCGTCACCGTCGCGAGTGGCTTTCGACGAATTCGAAACGAGATTGCGAACGTCCTCACATTTTCTAATTAATCCGACGCTCCATCGCATCGTTATTTTTTTTTTATTATTTACGTCCGTCGTTTCTTTCGTTGCCTCCTATCGAATTGCTTACGTATCGAATACCTCCGTGAAATGTTTTACTACAACACGAAAACAACGCAAATTTTTCATCCGATCTTTCGTCGGATCGTCTATTCCAGTAACGCGCAACGACTACATAAATAAGCCAATCGAAGCTCGAAATAGCGCATTTATATTAATAAGAAAGCTCCTGACGAACTTTCGCGTCCGTTCAAAAGTACCGACGGTCGATTAGCGCGAGACGAGCGAAACGGATACTCACGTTGAATCGCTGCACGGAGAAGGGGATGCCGTCGAGGGAGTTGTCGGCGGAGATCCGCTCGGAGCTGCCCCTCAGCAGCTCCTCCAGAAGCTCGGCGCTCGGCTCCGGCTTTCTCTTCGGCTCGCCGCTCTGGCGCGACGAGAACGCCTCCAGCTTGGAGGGGCTCGAGGTGGTCCTCTGGTGGAACGCGGTCACTCTGCCCGCGCCGTCGGGGGCCGACGTCGCCGGGTCGGGCGCCGAGTAGGGGATGTTCGCGCTCACCTTCCGCTTCGGCGACGAGCGGATGACGGACCTCTGCGAGGGCGAGCTCGACAGGCCGAAGGAGCTCTTCAGCTGGGTGTCGTCCAGGGAGAGATTGCCGGCGCCCCTGCTCCTCGGGACCGCGCACCTCTGCTCGGGGACGCCGACGGAGCTCGCCGTCGAGTCGAGGGACGTCCGGCTCGAGCGCGCGTTCGGGCTCGCGGACCTCTGGGGCGGCGACGCGACCAGCTCGTCGAGGAACTTGAGCTCCTCGTCGTGCTTCGACGGCTTCCCGAGCTCCGGCTTCTTCATCTCGGCCTCGAGCATCTGGCCGTAGGGTCCCCTCAGCGGGCGCTTCGAGTAGCGCCGCGGCGCGTGGGAGCACCTCTCCTTCCCCGGCTGGCACCTCGACTCGCCGTCGGAGAAGTCCGAGGCGTTGAAGGGCGACGGGGACGCCGTCCTGTCCCGCGCGGGGGTCGAGAGCCCCCCGCACTCGCTCTCGCCCTCCGACAGGGAGTCCGCTCGCGCGAGGAGGTCGCACTTCTTGCCGCAGAACTTCGGAACGGGACAGTCCTCCCTCTCCTCGGAGCTCTGGTAGGCGAGGACGGGCCGAGGCCAGTAGACGGCGGCGCGGTCGCAGACGTCCGGGCTGAGCGACTCGTCGTGCGGGCCGTCGCTCCAGACGAACGGGGCCTCCCTCCCGGAGGACTCCGGGGGGACCCCGCGGACGTCAGCGGGGGGAGCGCGGGCGTCCGGCTCGGTCGCCTCGCGCGAGAGCGGCCCGTCGGGCTCCCCGAACTGCGCGTCGACGACCGACTCCGGTATTATCAGGTCTCCGGTCTCGTCCCGGATCGGCCACTTCGTGATGTATATGCCCTTCCTCCGCTTCGACTTGTCGAGGACGCGCCGCCTCTCCTCGGACGGCGGCGGAGGCAGCTTTCCCGTCTGGACGGTCGCGAGCAGATTCTCGACCTGCTCCCCGGTTATCGTCTCGTCGTCGGCCGACTCGGGAGGGTTCGAAGCGTCCGCGTCGCCCGCGCCGCTCTCCCGGGCCCCGGGCCGCTCCTCCTCGGGGTTCTCGTCGCCGAGCCATCGCTTCGAGGGGACGCTCGACCACTCTCTCACTATGCACTCGTAGACGGGGACGGGGATCGCGTTCGGGTCGACCGCCTCGGGGACGTCGCGGTCCTCGGAAGCCTCGTCCCGCGGAGGGGGGTCCCCGGGCGCCGGGAGCGCGGGCGGGGGTGGATCCGGGTCCGGGTCCTCCGGGGGAGCCCCGTCGCCGCGGATCCGTCCGTCCGCGAGGCAGGCGTCGCTCTCCTCGCGCACGTCGCGCAGCCTCCGACCGTCTGGAAAGCTCTGGAGGCTCTTCCGGCCGTCGCGCATCCTCGACAGGGAGAGGTCCGCGCACCCGCTCCTCCCGGGGAGCGGGTGGGTCAGCGACCGCGTCCCCTTGTGCGAGAGGTCCGGCACGACGGTGGGAATCCGGCACGGCGGGGCCGGAACCGGGACGGACCCCTCGTCGGAGCCGACGGTCGAGTCGACCGACGGCGTCGAGCCGAGCCCGCGGGCGACGCCCTCCGCCGCGGGGCCGTTCGGTCGTAGCGGGTCCGCCCCCTCCGACGGGGGCGATCGGACGTCGTCGGCGGAGACGTTCTCCGAGATCGCGAGGTCGGCGAGCCTCCCCGCGGCCCCGTTCCTCGCGTACTTGCCGTCGACGGCGTCGAAGTCGACCTGCGAGAACGAGGCGCTCCTGAAGGGGATCGTCCGCTGGGCGTAGGAGCCGACGATGGTCCTCGCCTCGGCCTTCCGGGGCTCGAGGTCGAGCGGGTCGGGGGATTCGTCCCCGCCGCGCGGCGAGCACTCGCTGAGGGCGCGCTCCGGCGGGCGCCGGCGGACGTCGTCGCGGACGTCGACGGGGACCGAGACGGGGGCCGGCACCGAGTTGGACTTGGAGTGGCGGTGCTGTCTCGGGGGCGGCAGCGGCGGCGGGGGCGGCGGCGGCGCTCTGCCCATGAGGCGCTCCGTCAGCTCGCGGAGGCGCTCCGCCTTGTGCGAGCGCGGGCGCTCCGCCGACGGGGTGGCGGCGGGCGCTCTGCCGCCTCGGCGGAAGCGCTGCAGGCGGTCCAGCGCGGGCGGCTGCGGCGGGCGGGCCGGGGCCGGCGCCGGCGGGGCGGTGTCGGGGGCCGCGTCGGGTGCGGGGGGGCTGCGGCCGCGGCAGCAGGCGGCGCGCGACTGGGCGCAGCAGGCGGCGAGCGCGCGCCCGGGGCCCGCGCTATATTTAGCGGCCGCCAGCCGCACGCCGTACCGCACGCCGCCCACGGACACGAACCCCGCGGCCCTGCAACGAGCGACGCACCTCACTCTCTGTCTTCCGACCCGCGACCGACAACCCTCCACCCGCCTGTCGGTCGCGGCTCGGAACCGCAAGCGACGCATCGCTTGCTAATCCTTTCACACTCGATTCAAACAAACGACAAAAGCAGTACCGCTATATAAAATTTTAATTATACTTTTAAGAAAATCTTTTCTACGGCTGCAAACTTCAATGTCACCATGCTAAGCCAAAGATGGGACACTTTTACGAAATATGATGTAAGCATGTTGGTAACTTGTCAGAAAATGACTGAAATATCTTTCTTCATAAAAACTCTAAACGTAGTAAACCTGACCGTCAGATATCCTGAACGTAAATAAACGAAAAGGTGAACTTTTATCTGATGTTTGTTTGAATTTAGTCTGAATTACACATTTTTAAATCATAATTTTTGCAAAAATGTAAAATACTTATATCACAACATTAACCCTTTGAACACAATTTTTTTCGACTAAATATTTAATAACACGTTTTTTTTATATAAGTTATTGTTTGACATTTGAATCAACCGTAATTTGCAATCACATAAATAGATCTAGACACCAGAATTAAAATACTCAACAAATCTATAAAAAGATTTAATGTTAAGATTCAATGCATTAAAATCGGCTTACCGATGTCGTTTATGACATGCAAATAGATCAATATTTCCTTGAAAATAATTTGCGTGGGTCGCATGCAATGCCATATGATTGAAAACAATCTTCCTTTTAAAATGACTTTGCCTTTGGATGACACACTTGGCTGTCTATATTATATGCAACGTCTCAACGTTGGTTGAAATTTTTGAACACCCATGATAATGAAAAAATGTGTGGTAAATTATAAAATACTTGAAGAACCACTGTAAAGTCTGTGAGAAGATAATATAGATTGAAATTGTACATATGATATTAAACATCATCGCTAAAGTCAAGTCAAAGATATTTTTAATACTATTTAAGATGAAACAAAAATTATGAATTGATTAAAACTGTTGCTGAGGAACAAAATTCATGTAAATTGAAGTCAGAAAGTCATTGTTACCATTGAATCTAAACATCGTTAAATTGATACAGTTACTACTTCAATGTACTTCATATGGGTGTATATTATTATTTTAATGCATACAAATACTTCGATTTTAAAAAACTAATCGTTCAACGTCTTGTGCAAAGAGTTAATCTCGTATTATAAACACACTTCACTTCTAAAACAATTCATAAAACCAGTAGTATCCAATCTGTAAAGCTTTTATTGTCTCAATACTGGATAAAAAATTCAGAAGCCATTATTGTCAAGTTTTTACAACAGTACTCTGGTGTTTTTATATAAAATGTCTGATTTTATTCAATACAGGCTTTTTACTTCGAGTTACACCTTTTTCATTTTAGGTTAAACCATTGCTGGATCGGATGAAATGTTTTATACTTCAAATCAAACGATGTATTTTTTAAGCACTTAAAATTATTTTTACATTATATGTCAAATTCTAATTACTATATATTCGCAAAGACTGAAATAAAATATTAATGGAAACGTAACGAAGAAGAAAAATTACAATTAGATGCGGAGATCGGAAAGCACAGAAATGCCAACTTGACCTGTTGATCCTGACAGATTTGGTCGGCATGGTTTAATTTGTAATGAAAAAAGCTTAAATCGAAGTAAAAAACTGTATAAAACATGAGAAATAACATATCAATATTACACGGCATGTAGGCAGAGCTTTTCAATTTAAGTTTGGTATTTCAACCACAATTTCTAAATGTCGCGTAAAAGTGAAACTGTGAATTTCAATGGATGAGTATATTATTTGACTAATTTCTTGAAACCCTAAAATTACACGATTGGTCAAAAACTTTTTGAGGTCCCCTGAATTTTTAAAGCCCCGTAGCGCACACCTTCTGTGCCTATGAGTAAATCCGCCACTGCTCTTTAACTATAGAATATCTTGATGTAATGTATATTTCAACATTAAGAATGATTACAACAATCGCACATGACAATACTGAATAAAAATCGAACATTTCTGTTATTTAATACCACTTCATTTGAAATCCAAATTGTATTGTGAATAATTAATTAAAACATTTCGAATTTAATGCAGACAAAAAAGAATCCAAGAGATTGGATACCCCTGATTTAAACTATAAAATATCCCGATGTACGATAGTTTTTAGCTTTGAGAATTTAATTTTCCTCTTTTAAATGTTCGTAAAATATGTCAAGTATCCGGATTGTTAGATACCTATTCCATCCAGGAATCCTGGAATATTCGGAGGCATCTCTAGGCGGAGTCAGCAAGCTCTCCCGTTGATTATTTGTATCTCCGCTAGTCGGCGGTAGTGATGGCGAACGGGAGCGATACGACATGGTGTTGCCGATGCAGCAGTTGTCTTTTCCATCACCTCATTGTTGACCCACTCCTCCAGAACCTGTAACATCGAACCATAAGGATCCATATGAATAAATAAAAAATGTACTTTTATGACGGCATTCTTCGAAATCGTAAAAATTTACAGCGGCACGCAAGATCTTCTTTCCTTCTGAGAATTCAGTGATAAGGCATGCCTGCTTAAATCAAAATTAATATTAATGATAGATCACGTGTATTTAATTATTAATAGTAATCAAAATTGATATTATTTATAGTGAGCCTTGAGTCAGTTCGCTTTGAGGCGTGCGTAACGAAGTGTGTGAATGAACAACGTTATTGATGAATGAACGTGTCTAGTCAAGGAGCGACGTATTTATCACGTTTTCTGATCCGTCAGAAAATCTGAGTTCAGAAAATAATATAGTCCGCTATAGTGACGTAAAAATAAATAGTTTCGTGTCGTAGATAAAGTCCGGACAGAAATAAAACCACTTTGTCTACGAAACAATCCTTCGCTTGAGTGACAAGACAGTTAAGCTTGCATAATTTGCCGTCCGTTTAATACAGATTCATCCACGTGGAAGCGATACGAGCTGACATCTTTAATATTCTCGTTTATATTATACTCTGTAAAATTCCACTGGCAATAAAGAACCTTCTCACAGTACTTCTTGTGGCACTGAAGTGTTCAATTCGCATCCAATCGACAATCGATTTGGAATGACAGTAAATTCAGATGAAGACATCGAAGATGTCATCAAACATATCTTCTCAAAATGTACCATACGATTACTTCATTTGAGAGAGGGTCAAATGAAAAATGTCATACCTTGTTTACTTACCAAACCTAATTTCATTACGACTTTTCCTTAAAGGCAGCTCAAGTCCAGTTTTTATCAAGCTACAAAGATAACTGACGCGGTGAATAGATGCAGGAAAAAAGTAAATTCAAAGAAAAAAAAAGAGCTGTAGTGTATGTTTTCTTAAATAAATTATAAGGCATATCCCGAAAGTAAGTGTACTATGACAATAACGGGCTGTGGTTTTTTTTGTTTTTTTTAAGTGTTAGCTATACTGAGTGATAGAGGGGAATCTCCTGACAAAGCAAGCATAGCAGTAACACGGTAGTATGTAAAATCACGTTGTAGTGTCCAATTGTGTGAAAGATATCGATAAGAAATCCTGCCATATGCGAGCGGGTCAACAGCACCCGCGAGTTTCTTGCGCGACTTGAATTGGAAAATGAGGATTTTCTGAACTGCATTATCACTGGAAATTAAAAAGTGGGTGGCTCATTACACGTCTAAGTTAAAAAGACAGTCGTCATAGTGGTGTCACACTAATTCCCTATCTGCCAAAAAATTCAAAACCATAATTTCGGGCAAAAAATCATGACCTCGGTTTTTTTGGGACCGAAACGACATAATTTCGATCGAATTTCTGCTTCAGAGAGAGGCTATCAATGCATAATGATATTGTGAGACCCTAAAAAAACTCAAAAGAAGCATTTTAAACAAAAGGAGGGGTAAGCTGACGAGAAGAGTGTGTTTGTTGCACGACAACGTCTGTCCTCACAAAGCCTTAGCCAACAAGGCGCTCTTGGACTTCTTTGTTTGGGATGTTTTGAACCACCCTTCGTATTCCTCTGACTTGACATCTTCAAATTGTCTTCTTTTCCCCTCGCTGAAGTAATATATAGGTGGAATTAATTTTTTAATCGACAAGCAAGCAAGTGCAAAAAGAGGTTCTGGCAGAGAGTTCTTCAAGGAGGGTATAAAGAAGCTCACCACGAAGTGTACCACGGCTCACCAGGTGCATTGAAAGGAATAGCGATTATATTGAAAAATAGTTAACAAGTGTATAAACAATATCCTGTTTTATTTTCAAATACACTATTTCTAAAAAAAATATAAAAATTTAGTACACTTACTTTCGGGATTTTCTTTGTATATCAGTATCGCTATTTAATAACCAAGCCTTGTATTATATTTCCGATTACCAAATTTTATTGATACGATGCTTTTATTTCCGTAAAATGGATTTAAATTCGAGCCCTTATAATATGATCCCAAGAGGAAACGTTTGATTGAGTTGTCAATTATAATAATAATCGATTTTCATCCAATAGAAAAAGAAAACCATATTTTATTGCATTTATTGCAATACACGTGCAAATGGTGATAAGTGAAATCGAAAATATATGACATAAAAAGAAGAAATACTTGTGAAAAAAGAATGAAAATGTAATAGATAATTCCGCATAAATTACATTAAAGACAAATATTTTTAGATAAACCTGGGTAAGATCCAAAATTCTGGCTCTATTCTTCAACAAGTAGGAAAATTTTATACAAAATACACATACTACAGCTTACATCACCATCTAACTTAAGAACTTCAAAAGCCGATAACAAAAAATGGTGATGTAATTTTTGCACGAAACATAAAATTTACAACAAAAACAATGCTATTATAATTGAAATAACCTTTATTGTCCAGTAGATATTTTATCTGTTATGAGAGTTTTATACCAAACGTTGATACAGTTGATTTATTCCTGAGCTCTCATTATAATGTTTCTGAATCGTGTCCAAATTATGGAAGAAATTTTCACCATAACCAAAAATTTTGAGATAAAATCAAATACTGAGATAGTTACCCAAATCGGGTTATGAACGAACGATTCGTATATTTTCACAACTTATTCATAGATCCTGTGGAAAGCGATGTCTAATTTTTAAGCTATTTAGGTCAATTTGTTGCTTGAATTAGGTCAGTAAAATTCCTTATCTAATCTAATTATTAACAATGATGTAAAAAAGGATTTCCTCTCCGCCTAATATATCTAACAAATAAATCTAACAAAATATATATTAACACATTCCCGTCGGGTTACGCATATGTGCGTCTGGGTACTCTGATATACGCACCCTTGCGTTTTTAGCCATGTCATTTATTGGCTTTAAAAAAAGGATATTACGCAATAATCGCTAATACGACCCTTCGGAAATATGTTAGAGCACGAATACTGTATTCAATATTTACATCCAATTAACGAAATATTCAAAAATAAAGTCACAGATAGTAATAAAGTATCAAACCAATATCTGAGGAAGTAAGATAATAAGTATATTTGTTTGGTACAAACATTGTTTTATTTACCTTTTGATAAAAATAAATATTCATATAAATACAGCTTCAACTATTTCATTAGTATATTTTTGCCTCCTTTAGAGCGTGTCATTTAAGAAATTCGAAAATGCTTTTTTTGTGGACTAACTCTTTCACATTTTAGATCGTACTAATTTCTTTAGCCCGTATTTTTCAAAATAACGTTTCTAAATTTAGCTCTAAAATATTAGTAGTCGTTGTGTTTGATCATCATAATTATTTCAATATCCGAATTCGAATCTAATGTAACTCATCTAATGATGTAAAAAAAATCAAGTACATTTTTCATCAAGTCAAATCACATTTCACTAGGTTAATCAAGCCTTTTTTTATATCGATAGTGACATCGCGCATCAAAAAGATTAATATTTATATAGATTTACATCAAATCTTGTAATTTAAAAAATAATAATAGAATGTCTCTAAATCTTCCAAATATTTTGATATGAGACTCTAAATTAGCTTAAAAGCTTATTATCTTAGTCTTATTCGTAGAATCAGCCCACTTTAATAATGACATATTTAGAATATCTTTCATCAACGCAATGACTTTGTCGCGATTTTGCTGAACAATTTATAGCAGTGAATCCTCAGAAACTATGATTTTTGTGTCATCAACTGTAATTAATTTGATATTCACCGGTTCGTGTCATGTTGTTTGATTTATTCGCACATGAGACAGTTATGGGATTGCCGAGAGCGAAACGCGCCACACTAATTCCTGTACCATAAGAGTCTGCAATTTTACAATCTGCGCGTTGACATTGATGGTCGAAAAGTAATTTATTTCACTAAATCATCATGGTCGATAGCATAAATTACATCGATTTTTTTTAATATCAAGCCTGATTTACGATACGTACATGCGAGGTGATTTGTCTGGTGAACACGTTGCCGTACCAGTTAACCGACCCATTAGTGTATCATCTTGTTGTTAACGTCGAGACGATGTTTTGACGTTAACGTCCTTGTTTCCTCGTGGCTGCTTCTGAAACAAAGAAAATGTGGTCAAACATTATCTCGTAGTAAACATTCGGGCAAACATTGGATAGAAAATGCACAAGGTAAACACGACCCAAACGTCACCTCATCAGCTGAGACGCTTGTTTACCCCACGGGCTTCGCATAAATACATTATGAAAATTAGAATACTAAATTACCATATTTTTTACGAGAATTCTGTTTATAGAGTATTTTTTTATTCATGGGTAGCCCAGTGGAGACCACCACTGAACAAAGACTTCCCCAGCAAGCTTTCATCCATATCAATCATGGGTTAATTTCATCCAATACTAAACCACACATATAATGATACTATTATTTTATAACACATGGTCTATCTTACTATACCAAGGAACGTTGGTTATCTTGCTATAAGATTCTCAAACAATTCTGGGATTTCAAAGAAGAAATTTTTCAGTTTTTAATAACTAAAAATCAAGATACACTTGTTTTCTGATAGTTGCAAGATTTATCCTTCATGGTTGATATAACAAAACTCCTGCAAACATGCAACATAAACAAATCAAGTTTAAGTGAAAGTGCATCGTATCAAAAGTATGCAAAAAAAAATTTAAGTCTTAGGACTGAATTTGAACAGACTTTAATTCTTTGGCTGACAATTTTCTTTGTTTAGTTCTATTTTTCAATAAATATAGAAATAGCACCTAACCATATGCAAATAGAGGTGATTCAAATTCAGTGCGATTCAGACTGAATTTTACTGTTAATAGTATTGCTCGTGAAGCAGAAAATATAGTAGCAGAGAAGAGATGCAATGTATCAAGAAGAAAATATTAAATTGTTCTTTTTTATCCGGGTGGGCGTTAGACTCCACGATACCCACCCATAAACCCTCAGGGAGGGAGCCAACCCTACGCCCGTTGGCAATGGTTGATCCTTTGGGATAATGATGTAGAATAGAGGTGCGCGAAAGTAGCCTCGTCGGTTTGCTCATCAAACGCAGCTGGAATAGCCTAGCTAACATGAGTTGGGTACGCAGGTCACCATGTACTGCATGCCCATAAAGGGGCGTTTGGAACAGTTGATTACAGTAGTTGGTGGAGACTGTGTCAAAGGATCATCACTATCTTCAACAGCCTAGGTATACAGGGGTGAATGGTTTTAAGCTGTTCGAACGGCGACTCGTTTCCGTGGCTAGGTACTTCAAATTACCGAACCGATACGAGTACCATGGGGAAAGGGTAGCCCCTGCAATTCGTCATCTGCTGCAGCCCTCTTCAAAGTGAGGTTGGACTCGTGGTGGCAGTGAGCCCGCAGTAGTATTCCCTTGAATTTAGCTTTAACCTCTGTCCTTCCTTCTCCGTCGCACCTTCGGATGCACGTAGTCTGAAACTGGTATTCCTGCGGAAACTTCGCCTCTTCTGGAGGGTGCGGAGTAAAACGGGTGGGCGCCAAGACGCTCTGCGCGTAACACAGGGAATGGGATCGAACATTAATGATCCCCAAATTCAGTTAGTCACTGTCTGTTGTCTATCATCTTTTTTTTATTTCTGTATCAGTGCCGGATTTACCCCTAGGCCCAAAACGCGAGCGCTTTGGTACCGCATAATTCAAGGAAGCTAAGAAAGTGCTCAAAGAATATGTTTATCCTTTGAAATGAACGATATTCTTTTATGCGGCATGTAAAAATCGTGGTTGAAATACCATCAATTGAAAAATTAGGTCTTTTCTGTACTCTAATGCCACGTAATAGTGAAATCGTAATAGAAAACCGCGTTTATCGAGGGCCGAATAGGTCCAGAGGACCTCAACCTACCTTTGGTATAAGAAAAATTGCATTTTTTTGCGGCCCACTTAAACTTATTTTTTTTAGATTAGGTTCTTGTTAGTGTTTGAGTTGAATTAGCTCTGATTTAAATGAGTTTAAGAAGCGCTGGTCTATGGCATTAACGCACAGTTAGAGATTCTCCGAGCATATCAACAATATGATACATATCAATCAAAAGAATAGCAAAAATACATTGCAGTTGAAAAAAAAAACTTTCTGAATTTGTGTTTTTCGTAAAATGTATTGTCATTCGATTTTAAATTTTTTATTCATGTTCATTTTCACGTGCTATATTTACTCCCCTCTTTGGATTTGGTAGACAAAGTGCTTTCAATAACCGTGTTATCGCCATTACTGTTCGTAAGACATAAGCGAACGTTTTTTGGTTATAAAGTAATAAATATTGGATTTTTTTTACTTCAGTAAAAAATATTTAAAAAAACTTAGTTTATTGCTAATATTAATAATTACTTACACTGTTATATAAAATGTTTATTTACTATGTAAATCAAGTTGGATATACCATTTTAATGCTAATATCCATCCAGAATTAAAATTTTATCAGAGCTAACGCAAAATAATTTGGCAAATTTACGCTTCTTTTGTATCATACGTATAATATGATATTATATATTATAAAGATACATGTCACTTTTAAATGAAATAGGTTTCTTATTACTAATGTACCTGTAATATGATCACGATTTACAACAAAACAACCCTTTTTTTTCTGATCTTCGTCGTCCATTATGATTCTATTGTGTATTTAAATGGCATTGTGGATAGTATAAGGGATCAAATGAAAAAAAGTGTCATTCAATATTCCCCTTGATAAAAACATGTCTCATGCCATTGATGTTTTAGACGTTGATACACGCTATCTTCACATATTAACATCTTTGATTTAGTCGTATAATTACTCAAACATTCATAATAAATGAAAGTCATCCTTAGATATAAGTCCATGGTCATGAAAATGTAGATTCTGAGTCGCACGGTACTCTCATAATCGATTAAAATGAGCGACAAGAGCATTTCAAAATTAGGTCGACACAGCCTCCATTCAATCCATTCTTCTGCCGATTTGCTGAGGTCATTTATAAATAACTCCTAAAACTATTCGGAAATAAGCTTCATGACTATCATCGACTGCAAATACGACTTAATTATTTTTTACATATGTTATCACGAAAAAAAATGAGCACTCCATAAGCCGATTATGGCGAATAATTTAAACACGGGCGTATAGTAAATCATCGTTTTTGCAACGTGTAATCCCGCGATAAAGAGACTTGTAATTTTTTCCATCGCATCTACCGGTTCAAATTAGCAAATCTGTAGTTTAGCAAATCGACCCCTTGGGCGAAATTTTTACACCGGACAACAAACGCAAATATGTTCCCTATCAAATATTTATAAAAATACAGCTATGTTATTTAGGACGGAAGCAATGAAAGAACATTTTCGATGGGAAAAAATCTTGAAATTTTCTCAACAGTTTCTATAATAAATAACATAGCAATGTTATTATGATACAAAAGATTTTTTTGAAAGCTTCAATCATACCATAACGGCTATCATCAATGATCATAGTAAAAAAAAAACGTGTTTCAAGGTGTTTTCATCGAAATTTCCTAACAATTTAAAATCTTAAATACGTCATATTCGATTTTTAGACTAGAGTTAATTCATTTAGAATTGAAAATATCATTTTGAATTTAAATCCACGAATATCTAATTGATACTGATTATATCGACCGACTGACTCTCCTATGGATATCGTTTAAATCCGATGACGGATATTAAGAAGAAAATTATATTTTTAAAGGACAAGAACAACGCTTAAAGGCAAATCAAAGTAAAATACAGAAAGCAAATATGATGATATGTGAATACAACTAATGCATACGTTCAGAAGAGTCAAATGAGGTTTTTTTCTTCTTCATAAAATGGCACAAATCCAAGGAAAAAGTCGATAGAAATATACCTAATTTTCAATAACAAATGATACATTTATAACCGAAAAGTACCTTTAGGTAGTTCCGCTGTAAAGCGGTTGGGTTCGGACCTCAATCATCTTGAGTTCAAAACTACAGGAGGTAAGATTGGTGGACCACATTTTTAAAAACATTTATGCGCCATGAAAAACCATGTAAAAATGGTTGGCAATGGTCCCATAAAAGGAATTACTAAAAGGCACCTAAAAAAAATAATGCATTCATATTATATAATTCAAAACATTAGACGAAAATTATCCCATTTTACTGTAAACACCAACATTTGCTATATATAGAAATAAATAATAATCTGAAGGGGCAATGTCCGGAGAGTATGGATGGTGAGGTAAAACATCCCAGTCAAATGATAATCATTTATTTCTGACGAGCAAAGACACATGAGGCCTGGCGTTATCGTGATGAAAAACAACGCCTCGTCTGTTCGCTAATTCTTGCCGTTTTCTGGCAATTGCATCCTTTAGATTGTCTAGTTGGAAAAAATATTTTGTTGAGTTGATCGTTTCACCATGCTGAAGTAGCTTATAGTAAACTACCCATTTCCAGTCCCACCAAATGCATAGCAAACATTTTTTTGGATGTAGGCCAGGTTTAACTATAGTTAAAGCTTCGGTACCCTTGGTCCGAGACCGTTTACGTTGGATATTCTCATAGAGTATCCAACTTTCATCTCCAGTGACAAATCTCTTCAAAAAGGGTTGACTATTATGTCGTTGGAGAAGAAGATTGCATGTTGAAATACGCTGAAGTCAGTCAGTTCATGAGGAAGCCACACATCTGAACGATTGATATAGCCTAATTTTGTCCAATTGTGCTCCAAGAGGGGATCCGCGAACTACATAAGTTTAAGAAGCGCTGGTTTAGATGTTTCAACTTTGAAAAAATCATGAAACCAAATTTTGAAAAGACCATTAGTAAGTTTCAGTAACGCGGTAGAACCTGATATAGGAGACATTGGGAAAGCAATAGCGTACATTTCTATATGTGCTGAATGCGACGAAGAAGATGTAACTGAGTGGTTAAATTACGATGCAAACAATCTTGGATTCCAATTTTTTTTTATTATTTTAATTATTTATTATTTTAATAATAAAAAAAAATATATTAGTGCATGCAAATCCAGAAAAATAAAAATTATTTCCCTGTCAATCATATTTCCATGTCAATCATTAGGAAACTTTGCGGGATAAATTTAAGAATAAAACGGATTGGAATAATAAATATATAAATATATTTTAACTAAATAATCTATGACCTATGATCATCAATGCAGATTTGTTTGTATTTTTATATGTATTTTAGTTGGCAGTTTTACACATCAGCCGTTAATCGATCGACGCAAACATGCTACCCTTAAATCGATATTTCGTATTCAATATAAAATGTACTATTTTAATATTGCATATAAATGCATAAAATTAAGATATATTTTAAAAAATATTTAAATTAAAATAATATTTTATTTAGGGTCGTATTAGGAATACAATTGTAACTTGGTACGCGGGCGGTATCAGTAGATGGCAGCACGAAGCGCTCGAATATACCTGCGATATGCGGTAAGCTCAGAATCACCTTCGAACCAAAGCGCCTTCTTGTTAACTTTGCGCAGCGGCGATATCGTAACCAATGAGGTTAATCCGAGGTGCGATTATTGCTAGTTGAAAACTTTTACCAATACCCCGCCGTGTGGACGTGAAATACCGTCCACTATGGCAATTTTTGGAAGCCTGTAATGGGCTCATTTAATCTCATACATTTGCGTTACGCCAGTGGCTCTCAAGCTCTTGCATTATGCGGGCCCATTCTATAGTAAAATTCCATCTTTAAAAACTTTGTTCTACGAACCCTAGCCATGCACGCCTTAGTTTTTTAAGTTAGGTTTTTTAGGTTTAGGTTACGTATTTTAACCACGATTTTTACATACCGCGAACCCCCAATAATGGCTCCTAAGACACCCTAGGGTTCTGCATACATAAAGATGTCATACATGTATGGCGCGCCATCAAATAAAAAGGACGAAACTCCATCGGGCTAACAAAAAAATAATATTCCAAAACGCGCATTATTTTTTTTATGATTTGATTCAGGGATTTAAATTTGACGGGTCGCAAAATAAAAATCTTACCCTTTGATAAATGTAAGTTAACCTTTTAATTGCCAGTGAGTTTGGGAATATTAGAAATTGCGTAAAAAGTTATTTGGTTCAATAAGGATCGCCTAGTCAACAAACTAAATATCAACGTTCTATATTTAATACTTTTCGCATAAGAAAATCGATCACTTTTAGGCCCAACATGGTAGAAACGTCCCTTAAGTGGTTGAAAAGAAATGGAAAATTGTAGTAAGCCACTTAAAAATATATCTTATTAAATATTAATTAAATTATTTATAAGTTCATATGTTCAATTTTGATAATTATAAACTACTCGTACATTCCATTAAAAATATCACATTAAAAAAATTGTAGAAAAATTAATTACTTACAATATGAAAACAACAACGTTAGAAAGAATCAGATTTTTAGGAATAATAATGATATGATTCACACAAATACATGAATGGATTGAGCATTTTTTTAAAATTATTTTCAACATTGGTAGTCTATTGAAATATTCTAAAAATTCCAAGATTCTAAATCAACGTCGCAAAAATTTCCTAACAAAATAGCATGTTTGCCATCTTTCGTACACTAAGAGAACTTTATAACTATGAATTTGTGACATAATTAAATGAAACAATGGTGTCATACAATTAAGTACTGCTAATATCCTACAAAGAATTTATGAAATATCATATGAAGAAATACGGCTCTGCACAATAATGATGGCCTACAAAAAGTAATAGTCAATGCTCAAAGAAACAATAGGTTATAATTTATTGCAAAATAAATACATAACTTAGAAACGAACGAACGGGCCACTAGAGTGAATATGTCGAATATCACTACGTTTAATTTGTTCGTGGAGTTGCCTTAAAAAATGATAAAGAATTCTATTAACAGTGTGTGAGAATGCAAATTTGCTGAGCAAATAAACAATTTAACAATGCAAATATTGTTGCAATGCAACGTGAATTCTCTGCATTTTTCGCATACCACCTCGCGATGATAACCTCTTTTAGGCGGTGATGTTATATTGTACATATAAAAGGATTATTTGAGTAGTTCTATTCACAAGACGGATACCATACGACATTGTTGTTTCAATGATCATTAACAAAATTATACTAAAAATATACATAGTCGGCAATCGAAGAGATATTTTCATTTCTGCATTCTTCTTCGTATGGACGCAATTGAATTATGGCCAACTGATCAAATAATTTGTCATCTGACAGTTGGAATTCGTGTCGAAAAATTCGCACAAGTTGTGTGTGCGTTGTTTTTGAGACAACATCAATAATAGCAATTCGGTAAATATTGATAGTCTCGAAAAAATAATAATGACCCGAAAAAAGTACACATATATATATTATATTTAATTATATTTTTAAAAAAAATGGTTACAAACAAGCGTACCCAGAGCTTGGCTTCCAATTTTATCAAAAACCATATCAAAAAATTCAACAGTGCAACCAACCACTAAATAATCAACAGTAAAAAACGGTGCAATATCGCGCTTTGGCAATACTGGAGGATGTTTACTAGAAGCATCACCAAGGTGACGAGGGCGGCAGTTAATGTAGGAACATGGCCCCGGTAGGAGATTCGAAATATCGGATAGGAGCAAAAATTAAACTCTGATTTTGCCTCTCAAATGACAAAAAAACCCGCGATCGGAAACCTGTTTCTAACATTTTAACATAATTAAAAAAATATATATATACGGGGTGTTTAGCACATGGACCGACATTTTTTTTAGGGGTTAGGGGGATCTTTTGCTACATTTCATATATAGGTATTATGTCCAAAGTGTCAGGGTTGTCGAAATAGAATTGTTTTTCAACCTTTCTAAAAAAACACGTCATAACTTTTTAATCTGTGGTCATAATAGCACAAAATAACGGTTTTTTTTGTATTATGCAATATATTTTTGATCTAAATAAATGGTTATATGCTAACATGTTATAAAAATTATTCAATAAGTCGTTAAACTTGAAGAGTTATCAGTTTGCCAGGGTCAGAGCTAAGAAAATACTTTTTATGCTTATGATGTTTTTATTAAATTTATTTACAAAAATTATTCAAATTGGCAACCTCTGCTTTGTATGCCCGCACTACATATTTTCTTTATTTCAACTGTAGTTAACTGAAGTAGCATTTCCTCTTTCATTTTTGCGAAAGGTGCGTTTATTCCATCAATTAGAATATCTTCTGTGGGCGCCTCTGTCGTGTGAATTAATTCTTTTGCACGTCCCTAGACAAATAAAGACCATTGGTGTCAGATAAGAAGACCTTACAAGCCACGGAATAGGGCACGTCTACAGACAAATAAATCCAGTGACAATCCAGACACTTAAGACATAGGGAATATGGGTGAAACGTAGCAAAAAACTCCCTAACCCACAAAAAAAAATTGTCCGTTTGCCAAACATCCCGTATATATTTTCCGAATCGTCTTTCTTTAGCCCATTGATCCATTATGATAGACGCGCTCAATATATCTGTCCATATTCAATATCTCAAATTAAGGAATAATGGATAACTTAATTGGAAAATAAAGTGGCCATCAGTCAAAAAATACATTCGAAATGTAAATGCAACATTGTTGGCGACAGCCAAAGAAATCGCGAATATCACACAATTGGATTGCGCCTTGTAATAATAACATTTGCAGATGAATATCTGGATGTTATTACGAATACCATACGGCTAAATATTATGTTTTTTATGTAACAAATATAGCCAGATGACGAACGAGGAAATGTACATATGTAAAACATCAATCGAGTATATAATACATCATGGAAAGGTTAATGAAATATAAACGATGTTTTTTCGTTCGAATGCAAACATCCTTCGACTTACGCGTATATTATAAGAAAAATCGCGTAAATCTAGTACATAAATTTCGCGACTCGTCTATTTACTACATTCGTTCACTATATTCATAGTAATTCAAACATTTTTAAACCAAATTTTGCTGACAAAATTACATACGAGAGCAATAAATACCATAAAACAGCAACTAATTACGTATCTATAGATTGCTTTAAATTTTGGATTTGTGGATAGTAATATAACGTTTTAAATTCTTCTTTCTTCATTGATCACAATATGATAGGTTTGGCCTTTCGATTCAATGACAAAAATGTTAAGATCATAATAGATTTGGCTAGATAAAACGACTTTGATTTGAAGACAAATTTTAGAAGCAATTTACAATTATATTCGATTAGTTCCCATTGAATGATGATAGTACGCCCAATGAAACGGTTATAAAATTGCTGTTCCTTTTGTGTGAATCGACATTTACTGCCATGACTTCTCAATAAATAATTATAATTTTGAATTTATACCCTATGCAGAAAGAGAAAGTTGCAGTTTGAAGTATACAGCCTTTTATGCACGTCGATTGCAACGTCCATTGTTTAGTAAATAAACACACTTGAATGCATTCAATAAGTAATAGGCTGCACTTATTTTGAATGGGTGGAAAAACGTCGTTGAATTCAAATATACATTTGAATGTAAATTGAAATTATGATATCCATTAATCGATTGGTAGCTAATCTGCATTACTACTAAAAAATATCGACAGGTAACAGTTAATACGTACTAAATTATACATGTATTATCATGATAAATAAGCCAAAAAAACGTTTATGTATGAGCATATGTTTTCATAGCCTTATTATACACAAAAATTATTCTTTCAAACCAATAAATTTTTAATACATGTTAACAAGTTAAAGGCCTATGTTTACAAATGGTAGGCGTCTGCCAAATATCAAAAAGACTATGCCGCATTTTAATAGCAAATTATTTGAGAGAAATAATAGTCTAAATTAAATTCATAATAAAGAGACTGTAAGCTCCGTTACGTACGCACAATATCACCACACCAAATGTTACCAGCTTCGTTATATTTTTTATGAAATTCAAAGGCAATATTATGCCTGTTTTGTATTTTGTTGACAAGCTTAAAACGGCCATTGATGGCGAGATTAAAAATAATGTTTGTACGTAGTAAAATTAAACGAAAAGACCATTAGAGGCTGTATCGAATAACGTAATGATGTTGATCATAAATGATTAGTAAGATTCTCGGAAATGATTCAGAAAATAAAAGTACATACAAGTAATAAACTAGATATATTTACCACAAGCTGAAAAATGAACTTCACCTTAGATACAAAAATATAATATTTTACACATAAGCATAAGAAATTGCTGCATGTAAGAGTTATAAAAGCATTGCATATTACTAAAAAGGAAGCCTACTAATTATTGGGAGCAGCGAGTGGATACAAAAAGGCAAGGATCTGCTAAGGTCTAGATTAAATCCTCAAAATATTGGTAAAAATCTGTCAGGAATTAATATTATCCTGATAAATTTGTACATGCATCATTGATTTTTAGGTAATCCCGTGATTAAGAAGTCCGAATAGTAACCCAATTGTCATGGATTCAAATCTACAGGAAATGTGGCTGGCGACCACATTTTTAAAACATATATTCGCTGTGAAAAACCATATTAAAATAGTTTGTCCGATAATAATATCATAAAAAGGATTGCTAAAAGTCACCTCAAAAGAAAATCTTCCGTATTCCCATATTAACACATTCCCGTCGGGTTACGCATTACATTGTCTTTCGCCTGATGTGCCAAAATGTTTGCCAACAATTGCAAAAAATCGTAATATTAAAAAAAATGTTCTAACTTTTTAACCAGTAGGCAGTTTTTTGAAAATTTCAGAAGAAAAATTTAAGACATCTCACTATATAGAAATATTTCAACGTGGTAGTTTTTAAACTGTGGTGCGCATATTAATGTAAAAAATATAATTTATAGAATACTAGCGAGTATCCGGCATACGTTGCAATGCCACACGCGCATAATTATTTGAAAAGAAACGCAATAGTATAGTTAGGCAATGTATTGCTGTGGGACATGCGTAGCACGAGCTAAGAGGTTAGGATTCAAAAATTTGCGTTCACTCTCTCTCTCACCTCGATTTTACTTCATCAGACCATTATGCGCCAACATGGTGCATCCGTTAAACGTCTCGCAAAACAAATTCCGCATACGAATAATGCTTGTGCTAATCCTATAATATTCACGAAGTTGCGCACAACAACTTCACAAAGTTTCATCGCAATCGGATGAACGGTATAAGATTGTATATGTACCTAGCAAACCTACAATGTATATTACAGTTTCTATAATAATTCATAAGTTGTAACGATCTGTGACGAAATGGAAGTAAATGTCGCCGAATATACCTGTAAAAGATTGCTAATTAACTTCGTTGTTGATTAGATTCGTTTGAATGTTATCTTTGAAGCTTATGTAATTTTAGATAATGTGGTTTAGAATCAATCGAGATGTTGTGCAATTCAATATTGAAGGGCAAATCAGAAGGCGATGATAATGCAGACGAAGAAAATTCCGAAGCACATATGTATTTCTTTGGCGAAAATTTAATAAAATGTATGTATTTAACGTCATTATCCAAACAAATTAAATATTTACCACAGTTCTAAAGAACCATGCCTTAGCACATAAATTCACCTTATTGCATAATACCCTTTCATTTTACTCTGTTGACTAATTAATTAGATTATATAGCTCTATGGAAATAATCTCACCATTTCT
Source organism: Stenopsyche tienmushanensis (assembly GCA_008973525.1). NCBI lineage: Eukaryota > Metazoa > Arthropoda > Insecta > Trichoptera > Stenopsychidae > Stenopsyche > Stenopsyche tienmushanensis. Next base: position 38,294 of record WACJ01000200.1, read on the forward strand.
AAAAATGAATGCATACACTCGTTTTCAGTAAAAGTATTTCGACACATCATAAAACAGTGATTGGTTAACCGCCGTGGAATGGCAAGTATAATAGCAACACCCTAGCATGACTTGTCCATCATCAACTCAATGGTCTGCAGGTGTCATCAGTAGCATCGATTAAACTGTTAACTGCTCTTAAATATAATTTTTTCCTCGTTCAATTATTCATGGTGCCGCTGGAATTTACATAAGACGAAAGAGTCGGTTGTCGGTACATCAATTACGATTTTTGATAAACCTATCCTCGAGCACATACATCATGCAAATTTTAAATAGATCCGATATTAAGAGCCACTCCGCCAGCTTATCCATCAAAGTAGACGTTGCTGAGAAATCATCAGCAGGGGCCTATTTTTACACGGATGTTTTCAATCAAGGCTGAACAAAAATGAAGATGAGACTTATCACTACGAAATCTAGCTTTAATCCATCATACGATCCTGCTTTCCACGAAGGGTAGATTTGTTTGTATGAACGTGTCATTTAAACTGAAAAATTAAAAGATCGCATATTTTCAACAATATTTCATACTTCCGGAAATGAAATAAACTTCTGTCCGTTACTGTGGTGTTATGTAAGCATCAATTGTAAACGTGTCTATAATATCGAATGCGTGTGAATGCGATTTCATTTTTGATCCACCGGGCATTTAAACTTTGTTGAATATGAAAATGAACATAGGGGAAATTCAAACGAATCAAACGTCTCGATCCAGATTTAGCCTAATTTCCTAAATCGGTAAACCATCAAATCTCTTGAATGTACGCTAAATAGCTCTCCAATGCGAGTGTTAAAGATAACCTGTTGCAATAAATACATCAGAAATTGAAAACCATGACACATATTATACTAATAATGATGACAAAAGCTTGTGATGATATTAAGAAGGTTGTCGATGAGATCATAGGACGAGGTAATCGAATTATGGACCAATAACCAAGATCAGAATAATTTATATAGTCCATACGATGACACTAATACCGGACAATCAGGGACAGGACTAATAAGCTCCTTTTGGAGGTTTTGTCTTAAATAATATTGTTCTACAGCTTATATTTTAAACAAATTCTGCATAATATTCAAACAAATCGTGCGAATATTACAGTTGATGTTGTGAGGAATAAATATTTGTCAAATATATATTTGTTGATTTGCAATGTTTAATTTGATTTAAAGTTGGCAATAATCATTCAATCAAATAGATTTCAATAGTATATTATTATTATATTCGCAGACGTTTAATTTCGTGCATATTTTAAGCTTTTCCTAGGAAACGTGTGCATTTTAAGACGTAGGATTTGGTGAAGAATCTTCCTCCAGTTTGTCCTTTAACATTTAATTGCATAAGATCTCAAATGACTTTAAATCACATGCTGTGAGATCATTATCCAGATTTGCGTAGGTTTCAAAGTCAGCATAAAATTTAATTACCAACTTTTTCTAGTTACAATCGATGACATTTACATCGTTCAATCCCATGCATTTCTCATCTATGCGATTGCTTTTAGCCGCATTTTTTAGGAAATACAGTATACTCTCGATTATCCGGGTGCAAATTATCTGGTTTGCGGATTATCCATGCTTGAAAAGTATTAATTTTTTTAAAAATACCAAGTTTTTCCATGAGAAATTAGGATTAGATGACAATTTTAATGCTTCGTCTGGCTTGTTGATTAGATTCAAGCAACGACACAGGATTCGAGAACTCACGAATTACGGAGACGTCCAATTTTAAGAATATTCACAAAGAGAACATTTGTAATCTAATAAAATCCCCCCCCCCCCCCCCCCAAAGTTACAACAGCAAAAATACAAGAAAGTAGTTAAAAATCAAATCTTATTTTAAATATTAGATGGGTTATTAATGCTGCTAAAAAAATAAATAATTTAAATTTTGAATAACATAAATGGTAGCCCTGCCCTAAATGCTTATGATCTTAATATCCATCATCATTGATTAATGTTTGTAATTATATTAGCCACATCTGAACCAAGATATTTTTATTCAAGCTTAGTTGACGAAGGGTTAAGTACGCTGATTAGACATGGGATGGATTCTTTAGCCTATTCATGTTTTTTTTTAACTATTTGCCATGTATGAAATGACAGTTTCTGCGTATTTGATTGGAACAAATAGACAGAGGTGATACAAATATATAGGAATTTTTATAAGGAAACCCTGACGGATTGCTTAGCAAGGAATCCATAACGCATACGGCGCGCTGATTCATCGCAATCCTGTTACATTTCGCGAGCCGCAGCCAGGAGTACAATAACAGGCCTTTTGTTAAGTCATCGCTATATTTAAACCATTCGATTCTTTAATTCAGACCTAGTATCCTAAAAATATCCAGCCACAATGCCCGCACTAAACCACTCTTAAAAATAAAGAGTGATTTGTGCACTTTGCCATGACCAATTCTCGCACGCCGAAGCCACACGCTTCTGCAGCCGATGAGGCTGATTTAAATCCGACCCGGTCCAAATTTAACCAAAGAGCCGCGACGCGACCAATCCGAAAATGAATCGGAATTTCGAAAAATAAAACCCCCAAACATGTAGACAAAGTATGCGAGGACTCCTAATTCGAGTCCAAGAAGCAGCAGACAAACTGGCGTCCAGCGTAACGCTTAATCCGACAGAGCACTCCCGTCCAAGATATGGAATCTCTTCGCCGCTTTTTATCGTCTAAACCTGAAGATGTTTTGAGAGCTGTCCACCGGTTTCGGCACCTTATCTCTAGATCAACTGAGTGACTCCTTTTGCCATAAAAACGAGCCAAGATGAATCAGACAGATTACATCTATATTAGCATACATCGTCGAAGACAAAATCTTTTAATGTAATACTCAATATATCTCTATGCATACATTTGCATATGAATTCTAGCATAATAAGAGCATAACAGTTGACAAAATCAATTTTAAAAAAATACATTTTTTCAAATCATATATAATAAAGAAGCATTGCGAAAGATCGTATTTGTCAGAAGGAAAAGTCGTTTTTGAAGCAGCAAGTGATCATGCAAACCAATAAAAATACAGTACACTCTTGATTGATCCATCCAGGCTAATGCTGAGGAGGAAGGGCACAGATAACTGAAAAACACGGATAATACGAATCACCAAATGTTTACTTAGTTTTTGTCAGTCCCTTAAGTATCCTCAAAATTTCATGCCTTCGTTTACAAAAAAACGAATAATGTAGCGTTGCTCAACATAGGATGCTACTTCTCGCCTTCTATCTTCAGTGACAAGATCAAGATTAAAAAATGAAATAAGATCAAGACGAGATCTTGTTTCTAAAGAAAAAAACTACGTAGAAAATTAAGATATTCAATTTGTATTTTTATATATCACTAATAAATTTGTATTAAAAAAATCCGTTTATAATTGAATCCCACTCATAATTAAGCAGATTAACTGTTAACAGTTAGTATTTTTTTGCTATAATAATCGACAGGAAGACTTTTCATTTCAGTTCCCTTTGAAGATCGAGATTTCTTTGCTTTCATAATCACCACAGTTACGTCTCATCTTCATTATAGATTTGAAAATGTTTCAAATGTTCTCTTTGTAAATATTCTCGAAATTCGATGCAAATTTCATCAGCAGTTTCAACACAGGAACAGAGACGTTCTCCCTGAATCGTGAGTTCTTAAATCCCGCGTCGTTGCTTGAATCTACTCAACTAGCCAGACGAAGCATCAAAATTGCCTTCTGATCCTAATTTCTTATGAAAAAACTAAGCTAAAATAATCCGCACCCAGATATTCGAGAGTACTCTGTATGTTCAACTGTGTTTATTGACATAATTCAAGCCTGTGATAAATAACGGCATCCAAGCCATTGAAAATTGTTGCTAAATCAGATCGAAATATTTCAACCAATAACATAAAAGCTGAAAAACATTCTATACCTAAACATCTGAAATATATTTGAATTTCCAACGTAAAACGTTCATTAAATATTGACATTTACTTATGTAATTTTGTTTTCATAATATCAAATGTTGGTCATTCAACCCCTTTTAATTCCATTAGCCGTCCGGTTCCTCCCTCTTTTCATTATATCATAGCAATCGCACACATTTCTCGGGAATGGTTACATAATAATTTACATTTTAGAGCAATTATTTTCTCGTTAAAAATCAATCAATTAACTACTGAAAAATCAATTTTATCAAACGTTCGTTGTGTTGATGGCGATGGAGAATCAAAATGAATTATCTTCGTGTAAAAACGGGCAAATAGACAAATGCGGGAAGCTTTTGATATTAATTTATCATGAAACTATAATGAACTAACTTTCTACTAATTCTAGTTCTAATTCTACGACGAATGATATCCTACGAACTTATTGAGTGATGTGTTACCCAACTGGAAAAAATCACAAGCATCAAGCTAAATACTTGATTCAATGGTAAATTAAATAGCTCTTGCTTATTTTGCAAATATTCAATCAAATAATAATAAGTCTCATTTGAATTTGATCATACTTGTTATAAATCAGTATTATAATTACGCTGCATAGATAAATGCTACTTAAGATCATGAAATATGATTCTGGTAGATCTTTATGAACGCAGCCCAGGTACTAATTATTTCATGTGGGAGTCAGATTGATGGATTTCGCTTAATACTTTAATTGTTTGACAATCACATGACTTGAAAAATAAAGCGAAATCATTATGTATTGAGAAAGTCGTATATCAATCCAACTTTTCTTTGTCTCTGTGGGCGAACATTGGGTTTGCCATAAAAATGACTCACGTCGTTTTCTCATTCAAAGCCAAATTCTTTGCTATTTTTTCTTGGGGCAATTTCAAGGAACAGAACTCGAACAATAATTAATCCGGCTAAAAATAACATTACTACAACAATAAAAATAAATTATGATACGCTAAAAAATACCTTCCATCGACGATGTTTACAGAAGCACTAAACTGCAGAGCAGACAATAAAATCGCTGATCCAAGTACACTTTACACACGAGAGTGGGCTTTAATGAGACTGAATATATTCTGCAACATATCGATGCACATAATTTTAATAGACATTTATTAGCAACTGCAGAAATATGAATATTTTGCCTGATAAGTCTATCAATGAAACGTGCTCCAGTCGTAAATAGCGTATTTTACGCACATTATGATCGATTCAGACATATTTGATTATATCAAAAATTGCGTGATTTTTCACAGAAAAAGATCACGTAATATGGCCACATTTAAATCAAATTATGGCGGAACAAAGTATTAGACACCTTCCACATCGTAGTTACAATCTAATTGTTGGTGACAAATCATCTTTCTGTATTTAAGACTCAATAAGTAAGTGACAATTCTTTAAAATTTTGATCAGTCTGATCGTAATCATATAATAGATCAAACTAATTTTTTTCAACTTTTTCTTTGCAGAATTTAAATTATGCTTAAACGATTCAGAAAAACATGATTATATGGATGAAACGGATTTAAAATATTGTTTGCCTTGAAAAAAATAAGTACTTTCATAAGCAAATAAGCAAAAATAACTACTATGACGGGTTTAGGAAACCTAAAACTAGAATTTTGAATATTGGATGAAAATGATTGTGGAATGATGAATGAAAATGGTCTCCTGGATGAACATATTGACGAACGCTTTCAAGACCGTCTCGATAGTTAGTATGGGGAAATTTGTAAAGACTGAGTAGTTTTTTTTCGGAAGACAGTGGAAAACTACTCTAGACGACCTTTTTGATTCTATTGGAAAGGGCTTTCTAGAGTGCAAAGAGTCCAGTCCCCCCTTTTTTGATTAATAGAAGTTTGTTTGCTATCTTCCTGTCTTGTTTGATCGTGCTATCGTGTGAGCAAGATGCATTACAAGGTTAAATACTGATATCCTGACGCACAAAAACTATTCCTATTCAAGCATTTTGAAGTCATCAATAGGTCTACAGCGATCATTTTTTGCAGCCCTCTTTAGTTTCATTATCGACTATATATCGTTGCTTAGCATCCAGCTGCTCCCTCTTTTTTCGTGATATGACTTAATATACAAATATTCTGAGTTTTTCCTGATAGTTTATGATATAAAGCTCAAATGTATTCTCATTATTATTTAATTATAGCTCAATGGAATTAAATTGATTGAATGCAATATCCATAAGAATAGCCCCCATCCATGATATTTATTTTTATTTATTTATAAACCTTTATTCAATAAATATAATATAGCAAGGTAAAATGGTGTATCAATATACACAATTACATAAAAATGGATTAACAATTTAAGTCTTAGATTACTATCCTTATCTTAATTACAAGTATATATTTTAGTTATAATAAATTTTACATAATAAGAGTTAATTTAATTTTTGTATATATATAGGGGGAAAAATAGGAGACTTAAAACCCCTTTGCGACATTCCTTAAAAACTATCTTACAAACTAAACAAAATAAATAATTTAATCAATCAATCATATATCTTTCATACGTCGCGCATTCATGACTATCAACTATAGTAAAATATGTTTAGGCATTTTGTGAACGTATCTAAAATTATTGTTTTGAGTGGTATATTCGCCGAGTGTAGATATGAGATGATTGGTGTGATTTGGAATTTTTGAGTAAAAATTGAGTGTTAGCTTATGAAAAAAATTCTTTATAAGAGGAAGCTTAATTTTATTGTGAAAACGTTTAAGATTAGTGTATGGAAATGTATTGAAAACAATTTTTATGGCTTTGTTTTGTACGATTTGAAGTTTATTGTAGTTGGTGTTGCATATATTGCTCCAGACGGGAGCGGCGTATGTGAGTGTAGGTCGAATCAGCGTTTTGTATAATAAAAATTTGTTAGAGGCCGAGAGAGCACTGCGCCGACGAAATATGGAGTGCAGCGCCCCCATAGCTGCTAAACCGCGGGCACGAGTCACCGACACCTGTGCTCCCCACCTCAGTCTTCTATCTAATGTCACCCCCAAGTATTTCACTTGGGGTTTCCACTCGATAGAGCTGGACCCGACGACTATTGGGTCAATTCGAAGATTTTTCCGTTTCACGGAGAACAAGATAGCTTCGGTTTTTTCTTTATTTAATTTGAGTTTCCAACGATCGAAATATTTAAATGCAGCTTTTAGCGATCGTTGGAGGTTTCCGACTATTAGCTTGTTGCTCCGAGAGCTGGTATAATATGCCGTGTCGTCGGCGTAGAGTGCTACGTTTGATGGGGACGGTGTCGGTAGATCGTGTAAGTAAATGTTGAACAGGTGAGGCCCTAAAATACTGCCCTGAGGAACTCCCGCTGAGACAGGCTGGGAAGTTGACGTTGCTCTGTTTAAGGTTACCGAAAATGATCTTTTGTACAGATAGGATTGGATCATTTTAATAAGGTAAGTAGGAAACTTAAGGGATATCATTTTGTGGATCAGACCGCGGTGCCAGACAGAGTCAAATGCCTTTTCGATGTCGAGAAGTACCATACCGGTACTTCTCTTCATGTTAAAGTTTCTAGTAATGTGTTCAGTCAGTCTGGTCAGCTGATGAGCCGTAGAGTGATTCCTACGAAAACCGAATTGCTCATTATTAATAACATTTATACTAAGTTCATCCAGTCTATTTAGAATAAGTTTTTCAAATATTTTGCTTAGTGCAGAAAGTAAACTGATCGGGCGATAATTTATAGGGTTGCTGGCATCTTTACCTGGTTTGGGCAATGGAATGACTTTCGCCGACTTCCAGGTGGATGGGAAGTACCCCATGCTCAAACACGCATTAAATATTTTTGTCAACTGGATAATTATTTTAAATGGGAGATTTTTGATGACTGTATTGTCTATAGTGTCGAAACCTGGGGATTTCTTGCTTTTTAGTTGTCTAATTATTTTTAAAGTTTCAATGGGTGTTATCAGTTTAAATTTATGTGATTTTATATTTAAATTGTTTTGGAAATCCCTAATCGTTTTATCTACTATTTTAATGGTTTTATTGTTACTCATATTCTCTGAAATTTTGTGATTTAATTTAAAGGTTTTTGCTAACAGGTTGGCCTTATCTCTATCGGACTCGGCACTTATCTGATTATTAATTAAACTGGGAATTTCTTTAGGTTTATTTTTGAGGGTTTTTACAACTTTCCAAAGGGAATTGTCTGAGGGACTTAATTTAGAGAGCTTAGTTTTCCATGATTCATTTTTTAATTTGTTGATTTGACTTTTAATTTGATAGTTGAGGCGATTGACCAATACTTTAATGGATTTGAGCCGATATTTTTGCCATAATTTCTTAAGTTTATTTCTGTTCTTAATCGTGCGTTTTAAATTCCGCGTGAGCTTGATAAGATTTGAATCTGTTACGTCTAACGGAATGAACTTAGCTTTGGCTTCTAATATAATGTTGGAAATGGACTCTACGGCTTCGTCAATTTCGCGTTCGTTAGATCCAGGAACGGAAGTGGATAGGAGGATGTTACGATCGAGATAAGATCTGAAGTCTGACCAATTTGTCCGCTCGTATGCCAGCCTGACCGCTGGTGTTCTCTGGAGTCCACCTTCCACATCAAAAACGACTGGAAGGTGATCGGACGGGAGAGCATCCACGGCCTTCATCCGAGATACGGTCGAGACGTTTTTGGTCAGCGTCAGATCTAACGTGGAGGGACGTCTGTTGACCGACGGATAGTATGTGAAGCGTTGTGGAAAATGGATATCAACGTTGTTGTCCAGTGAAAATGCTTGTAGAAGCGAGCCCTGCCGGTTTCCCCGTGGACAGTTCCACTGAATATTCTTGGCATTGAAATCACCCGAGACCAAGACTCTTTCGCTCATACTGAACAACCCCGAGAGTTCATCTGAAAGCAGGTCCAGCTGAGGGGGGTTGTAGGCGGCTACTATAATATATTTTTTGTTTCCCAAAACTAACTGGATAGCAACAGTTTCGAGGTTAGCAGAGACAGGAGTTCGGACTGGGAAATGGTCAATTTCGTTTTTTATAAGGATAGCTACACCACCGCCGGCTCTGTGTAGTCTGTCGGAGCGGTGGCATGTAAAACCGGGGATTTGAAAAGGGATATCTGGTTTAAGATACGTTTCCGTAATCAGAGCAACGTCAATTTTTAGGTGACAGATCACCACAGTTAGTTCGTCAATTTTGCTCCTTAACCCGTGAGCGTTCCAATTTAATATTTTTAATGAGTTAGAGGTGAATTTAATTAAGGAGATCGTCCAAATGCTCTATAAGGCAGATGGCCATGTCCATTTTGGTTTTACACAGACTTAGTTTTGCACGAATGTCACGTAGTGTGCACACCATCTTCATCATGTCTGACAATGGGAGAAGACTCTCTCCATTGGTGAATGCCGATGTCGTCTTTGTCTTCGACTGTTGGGGTGAGGACTGCCGGGCGGCCCAGACGGGGGGCGCAGTAATTGGTGGGCTGGTCGTCTTCAGGTTTGGGAAGTCTTTATCTGAGAGAACAGGGGCAGCTTTTTTGAGAACATGTGCCTCTCTGGCGGATAGTTTTTCTACAACATTTTGCGAGATCTTTCTTTTTGAATCCACTCTCTTTAGATAGTCCACTCTTTTGGGACACTCTCTATCGCAGGCGGCGTGAGCTCCTCCGCAGCCACAGCACTTGGGAACAATTTGTTTCCCGACGAGAGGACAAGCACTGGAGGCGTGAGGTTGATCGCAACGCACGCATCTCTCAGCGCGAAAGCAGTTCTTCGCTGCGTGGCCAAACTCTTGGCATCTGAAGCACTGCGTTATCTGCCTCGACGATCTTTTGTATTTATTAATTGACACTCTACAATGGCAGAGGTGTCTTATATTTTTAATGGATTTAATATCCGTTCCGTGCGGAAAATGGACAATGTACAGCCGCGTTGTCCTGTCGGTGGCATTTTTCATGACCGACACTCTGTTCGGTCGTATTCCATGGAGCGAGAGATCTTCGACGATGCTTTCGGGCTCCATTTCCGGGAGGCCGTGGATGACAGATTTAACTTCCCTCTCTGATTCTGGAGTGAAAGTATGATGAGGCCTGTTAATGCCTTCTTTTTTGAGCCCCTCTAGGAGCTTATTGTAATGTGTCATGTCATTGCATTGCACAAATATTTCTTTTGATTTGGTGTACCTGAGTTTGAAGTTACCCTCAGGTACAAATGATTTTATTAATGCCACCGAGGTGGCATGTGATGTGGTCGCTTCTATGACAACGGGCGGGACTCTTGATTTCTTGGTGGGCGCAGCAATATCTTCCACCATTGGAATTGCTTCGAAGCGGTTTTGTTGGGGCACAGGCTTCGGCGGTAGCTTCTCCAGAAGCTTGGCCACTTTGGTGGGCTGTTGCCAACCAGCAGGATCAATAGTTTTAGCTTTGAGTTGCCTGGCGCGGCGTCCCTTGGAGGGCGCGCGGCTCATGGTGTTTGCGGCTCGAGCCGTAGCTCGTTACCACTGGGATTTACCCACTCGATTCACAACGAACGTCCTGTCACCAAGACGCACAAGGAACGACTGAGATCCCCCCATCCATGATAGTTTATACTGCATATTAACTCTAATAACGAATTATATAAAGCAATTACAACGTGACGAACATTAACACGATCATCAATTATTCGACCCCTACGTAAAAAGTAGACCATTCACTATTTTTTTAATCAATATACATATTAAAATATTCCATTTTGCATGCATACATTACAAAAATAAGCGGTTTTACATTTTGTCCATCAGCACATTCAAGAGCGGTTGTGCAGAGATTTCGCTCCGATATCCGAGATCCATCGATCAGATATTGCCGATACGAAGCGACTTCTTATAGCCAGGCTGGCGAGTCCAACATGTGATAGTAATATATTTTAATAACGATCATTATTAAGCTAATTGATCTCGTTATGAATATAAAGTGTGTCCTCGGGCACCACTAATGACGGACAATGGGTGAATCCAGCACGACGAAGAGATGTATGAAGATTTTATGCCGTCGCGCAGGCAAAGATGAAGAGTTTATGCGATTCTTCGAAGCTTCATAAAAGTGGTCGTGTAATAGTTGGAGAACGATCTCAGAGAATAGATCTTGTTCTTTTTTGTTTTTGAAGAAATAACTCGGGAGACGTTCATCCAGTTAATTGCTTCTAAATTTAAAGAACTTAACTGCATCTAAAATTAGTAAGGAGTTTGTTGACATAAGATCAAAGCAACTACGCCAAGTCATCCTTGAATAATACAGACGCACTGACGCCCAAGAAGAACTTGTACATTACGCATGTTAAATGTACAAATCTAAGATATGTTACATAGAATATAATGAAAAACTATTCGTTTGCAAACTAGCAAGTTTAATAGCTAAATACTTTACAAATAAAACAAGAAACGCAATATGCAATTTAATGACATTCTTCGAACAAAGGCGAAGACTTACCTAACTAAAATCTTTCTCTATTGCATGTACAATGCCGTGACCCCAACTAACGAACATTTGCTCTTTAATATTCATATTCAGCACACATTTTGGATATAGAAATGAATTTAAATTCAGAGAAGGAATTAAACAATAATTACAAAAACGTTGTGTATTCCATCATCAAGATTTTTTCTAAGAATAACTTCTTATTAATTCTGAATTGATGGCACTTTTTCAAGATCTTCTGAATAAATATACAATTTGGAACCGTAGATGCTTACAAAATCTTCCCAAATTCGTTTTTAGCTGACATTCATCATCAACATACCATCATATTAACATCAAGTTATGACAAAATTTCATTCATATTATCATGGTAACATATGAAACAATCTACAGTAACTTCAAAGTCAAACCTGTGTAAATGTTAAAAAATATAATGATCTAATAAAACATGGTTTAGGGTCAATCTTGTGCAATTTAACATTAAAAGGCGAATTAAGAGACGTTGAGGAACACGAATGTGAAACTTTACCAATAGCAACGACATTTAAAGCACATATAAGTAGAAACCAAAATTGTTTTCGTTTTATTGCTTGACCGTTTTTGGGGATTAGTTGCACTTAGGCAATAAATGCAATACTTTATTGCGAATAATTAGACCTTTTAACAGCGGAAATAGAAAAAAAAAACAACCCTCTCTGATACATCAAATAAATAGCCTTAGATCGAAGATAAATTCAACATCCTCCTTGTTCTCCAGACATCGCTCTGTCGGATTTCCATCTTTTTAGATTCATGCAGCATTTTTTGGATGGGAAAGCCCCTGATGTTTTATGACGGTGGTATTAAAACGTTACCAGATAGCTGGAGAGAGGTTTTATCTAACGATGGGAATTACATTTTATAATAATATGTTAAAAATTAAAAAAAAAGAGCTTTCAAATCTTTCATTTACAAAACGCAAAACTTTATGGGTACATCTTATACTTCAGTCACCAACGAGAATCAAGACTTCAAGGAGTTCCATCAAAATCGACTTTTAATCTGTTGAAGTCTGCATTTTTCTCTCAAAAATTGTCGTAAACTATCCATTTCTCATCTTCGGTCGGGACTTAATGTAAAAGCAAACGATTTCTTTGTGTTCTTAACAAAGAACGCCGCATGTTCACTAGCTGTTCTTTGTTATCTAAGAATAGTTCCTGAGACATCTAAATGCCTATTCTATTCACTTTACAGATCCTTTTTAAATTTATCTGCACATAGTAGATAACAAAACTGCAACAATTCCTCAATGGATCGCTGAAGATTTTATTCAATCGACGATTCGATATAGCCTAATCAAATATTTATTGGGTTTAATTGCAAGTAAGCCATGAACCAAAGAGAAGACATTATCTCTCCGTCGTCCCCAAATTGGTCTTGAACGTCTATAAGGAAGAGGCTCGTCGTTAAAGTCTCGCAGCTGGATCACTATTTCTTAAATACTTGTAAATAAATGATGCACACGACGTAGCATCCCAAAATTGATATCTGTTGAAAATTAAGAAGAATATTTATGTTACTTGTGGTTTTGCTTGTATTTCAGCATGTGTAACTGTCTTTAAAAAATAAGGGATAAATTACCTATTAATGTTACTAATTCAGAATATAGATGAACACAATAAGGTATTGATCAGAATAAAATATGTACATATATGTATACGGTTGTGCTAGATCTTGCTCCTTTTAGATACATATAATTTTAATGATCCATGACGCTCGCATTGTTGTTCATGATTTATTGATTCAAGAACCTATCATGGTTTAATTGTTTTTAATTAATTATAATAATAACATATTAGTACGATACACAATAAAATATATCGTGACATACTTTTGTCTCCAGATCCAGAGGTCAAATGTTCCAAAGTTCATACTTCTGCACAAAAAAGGCGAAAGCAAAGAGCGCTCGGCGAACTCGTGTCATCCGAAAGGTTCATTACCTCTGCATTTATTCTAAATACTATTTCAAGAATAACCTGAATGTTCAGATATTTGTTGTGACTGACGGAAATGTTATTACGCCTTTGTCACGTGGGAAGTTATTCCCAGACGGGATCACTTCGTTGGATGGTGGGTGGGACATATATTTTTCTTAACGCAAAATAATTTGGATGATAACTCTATTGCTAGCTTCCTAATTCGCTTTCCGGTAGACCACATATTGAGCATAACGGCTCTTCTATTTCTTCTTTTGCAATTTTCCAGGCGGCAATGACCGCAGTGCAAAAAATAGAGCCTTAACGCACTCATAAATTAGATACGCCGGAATGAATCACGAACTTGAAACATTGCAATACGTCATATACCGAAGTATAGTAATTTGAGTTTGACGTCGACTATAAGAAATAACCCAATAAAACGCGTAAATTTTTACCCGGACAAAGTTGACATGTATTGAAATATATTGGGACAGGTGTGTCGACCAAATTCAATGTTATGATGATGTTATTTTTAAGTAGACATTTATTATGATACATTCTAAAGCTATTTCTATTTATACGAACAAATGTCGTTACAATAACGTCCAATACATTCAGATCAAACCCAATAAACATGTGCCATAATAATCATAAGAACGTATTTTGGCAATCGAGTAATCTGTACGGTTGGGTGCTGCTTCTGAACTGTGACACATAGCAGTTGAGAGCATAAACGACAATAACGTATGTAATCGGGAAATAGATGGTGTAATTTTGTAACATTACTGCGAAATGGACATAAATTCTGGCATAGGATAATCTTTGTCTGCATAGAGCAAATATGTGGCATAAGTCCAATAAGTTTATCAAATATGAATTCATTCAGCACAATGCTCTATAATCTGGATACAGGCAACACCCACTGATCCACGTGCAACTAAAAACAAAATAAATTATGTTCGAAAATAAATATGCGATTGGGACAAAGAAAGATCCACCAACCTAATATATAGAATATTATTTGCATAGCTTAAATCGTGACCTGAGCGGGTCCTTGCATTCTCACGGCTACTCACTGTTATCAGTCAAACACAATTGATTGATTATTTATTATAGCATGTCTATAAGGCCATTTCTTAAATATTTTCGGCCATATTTATTTATATATAGAAATCTTCATAAATCTATCTCAACTGTATAAATATTTAAAGATAATCAATTGAAACGATTAGGTTTTAAAGAATTAAAGCAATTGATGCACAAATGCCAAAGGTGTTAAATTGTAAGCTAATAAGAAATTCAAAGTAGAATGCAGATAATAATTATCCATTTTTTTAAAGAGCATTTGATATACATACAAGTAGGGAATCCAATCCCGAGCCAAAATTTCGATCCCGGGATTTCATTAGACAATCCCGGGACCAGTCCCGGGATCCCGGGATTGGGATTTTCAATATTTTAAGAAATTGCTTAGATGAATTACTAATCAGTCCATTTGTTCAATATAAAAAATCACCTGAAGGCCAAAGAATTTTATTTATTTAAGAAAAGATAAAAATACAATTCAAAAATAGATAAATAAAACACTAAAAAATTCAAATATTATTTTGAAAATATGCCCAAAGTAACATTAACATTAAACATTAGTTTTTCGTCATTTAGTCAGGATCTGATTTTGGAAGTCAGACAACTTGCTGCTGAAAATGCACGCTCAGCCTCCACACTCGATTGAGGTATCGTCATCAGATATTTAAATGCTAGTTCGAGTTGATGATCGCGTGAGCTCTCATTTTCGTATAAAACCATCAATGTGACTGATAAAATTCTTTTCTGTTGAGACACGGACTAAAAATCGCAAAATTCCCGATTTCCGGACAAATTATTTATTTCCGTCGCTGCAGATGAATACTTATACATTATAATACTTTGATGTGATTTGTAATTATATTACGGAGGAACACAAAAATTCTGAAGCCCGTATCTATTATATTTCATATCGATATTCCTATTATTCGTCGAGGTGTAGTAAATACATCACCGGTAGGGAAAGGTTACTATAACAATTTGAAAAACATACATGTACGCTATATATGTATACATAGATTAGACAGTCACTGCTCCTACGCGTCGCCTAATTTCGTCAATTAGTAATTACGCCACTGTTTCCAAGCGTCCAGATTTCGTCGGGAATGTCTCGATTTAGTAGCCTTCATCGTGTTGGTGAGGTGTACGATTTCTGTTAGATAAAAATTTCAATCCCGGGATTTTCGGGATTACGTTTTCTAATTCCGGGATTCTTAAGTGCCTAAAACTGTCCGGGATCCCGGGATCCCGGACAGTTTCAACATACCATACATACAGACCGAACGGTCTCAACATATTGCCCTAATTGTCTAAAATCATTGGCGTTTAACTGTCAATTAAAATAACCAATTTTTGCCTATCCACCAAATTTTATATACGCCGAACACAATGGAGTTAAATAGTACTTCTGCAAATATGGTTGGCTTTAGTCAAATCAATTATAGGCCATCATAGAAGATGAAGAGAATGAAAGGGTTCAAATAATTTAACACGTCAATTCACAGACTGGCGCGTTTTCGTCATCGGCCATAAACAAAGAGTGCATCGTGCAGAAATGTTGCATTTTAAAAATAACGCACTTTCGAAAAGTAGATGCTAATTTCGGCACATAAAATTTGAATTGCAAGAAGAAGCTGCGCAAAGCTTCATATTCGGCGACCCAGTTTCACAACGAAAACGCATTTTTTTAAAACTGGGAATGCACACAAAGTAATAAGATAAAAGTGATTAGTTCATTACTTAATTTCCTCTTTGCTTCATTCGCGCAATCAAGTTAATCGATGCTGGCGAAGGCTACTGTCGCTTTTTCTTCTTCTGCTGCAAAACACCCCGTTGAGGTTCCATCTGCTCCAAGATGCCAAGCTGGTCATGGATTATCGAAAAAATGACGTTTGAGCAGGAAGTAGTGTGTTTCCTATGTCATTTAGGATGACATGTTCTGCTCATATATTAAGCGGACGTGATGTCCTTATAAGCCTTGCTTTAATCGTCCGTTCGACTCGCAGTTGAACTTCTTCGCGAATAGATTGGAGCGTTTATTCTCAACCATTTATCATGTCTTTAAGTGCGGCTTAAAAACAAAATTATCAGTTTAAAGTAACGAGTATGAGAAACGGGTTCTTTGAGAATTATTGTCACGTATATGGGCGCCGTTAATCAATTTTTTTTTCATTGCAAGTACAAAAAATACCCGCGCAAAATTAGGTCGAGCCGAATTAGCATACGATATAAAATTCCTCGAACCTTCTAATCCTCCTACATAAATTAATAGACTTTGCAAAGAGGTCTCTTAATATTCTACAATACCATCAATGCTGGATTGAGCAAACACTAAGTCATCATTCAAAAGGGATAATTTTTTGTTCTTATTCCGTATTTAATATTGAGAAAAACTTAGGCGTAATGAGTTAATTCTTAAAATCCCATGGTAAAGAATCAGATTCAAATTCAAAAATAAATAGAAAGAGTTCAATTAAATGGATGCAATTCATTGGATAGGACCACGTATGAATGCTTGAATTCCGAAACTCAGCTATAGATCTTAAATTTATCCATCCCAATAATGAAACAATAGCTTATACCATGCAAATGATAAGAATGATCCATCATCATGAAAATCTCATGCAGATAACTCATATTCCTATATGATTAATAACTACAATTAATTGAAATTATCTTAAATTCAAGCTGATGTTTCTATCAATCCGATTATAGTGATTTTTGATAGGCAAAATATGATTGATAAGGGTTTATTGTACATACATATTGTATAGACTTCGCAATAAGAAGGAATAATAAGTTCAATCAACCATTTAAAATTAATATCTGAATATTAAATGTCTGATATTTAAATTACGCCATCAAAAGATTTTAAAAGCAGGTTGATAATAATAAGAATCGTGTAAGATCATGGCAGCTGAATAACTTTTTTTTATTTAAAAAATGAGTATTTTCTGGATAAATGGGAGAGAAGAAGGCTAACTCTTGTCGAGAATAGACGTCTTCTCTCATTTTCGAACTAGCCGTGTTCATGTTTTAACCCCTTAAAGAGGTAAAACACAGAATTGTGTTCGAATTCCAGTGATTCAGAAAGAGCATTCTTACACGTTGAGCTCGTAGACAGACAGAGACGGAGAGAGTTAACCCAAATTTATCGATTAATAATGATATGTGAATAATACAATGTGTGTTATTGACAGTGTTTATTTATTTATATACAAGCTTCATACACGCTGCAACGATCCTGACAGATAAGTGAATTTGTACGGATGATAAGGGGCGGACATATAAATATAGCATCTATGTTTATGATGATTTTAAATTAGCTCACTGCTCAAATGGTTAAAGATACGCTCGTTGTCTGAAAAATTCACAGCTGAGTCTCTTTTATCAAAAATAAAACCTTTAGGCAGATATAGATATTCTTTGCTAAGCATCTTTATCCACCTTTCCCGACTACCCCGATTGAGAATCAGACGATCATTCTACGTTAAAATATTAATTCTGGGTAATTCGGCGCTCTTAATTTATCCTTTAAGTCTTAGGATTAACATTTCTACGAAAATATATCTTAGAAAAGAAAGATGATCATTAAAAAGTATTAATATTTCCACTTAGATCATATCAAGTCTTAATTAATTTCCATCGACAATAATTGATCATATCATCAGGAATAACACAATAATACATTTATCAATTTTTCTAAGATCTACCCCATCAGCTTAAATCGTACATATACAGAAATAGTATCAGCATTAAAAGGCTGTTTCGTGGTAGCTCATGTTAATGATGATCATTTCTGTGAACTCCATATGTTAATCGATACCTATCAAATTACACACAAGCAAACATTTAACTGTCGGAATTAATCATAAAATATGGACAAAGCGAACTCGAAACACTTGGATATATAAGGTCCCATTTTGTGGAAGTAATTTTAGGTTCTATTGAAATAAAAGGGCGTGTAGTCTCCGAGCATGGAGGAATTTTATCAAGATGTAAAGCCTCAATGAATACATCTAATGCTCTGAGTTATCATATTTTCCCATAAGCATCGATCGTAAGTGTCATCTTAATAAATGGACCCCACATTTGATCTAATTTTATGATTGCACTCCATACGATCTAATCAAATAAAATTTATGCCACCGTTGCCACGACATGATTCCCCATATGGCGGGAGGTTATACATTTTAAACGTCATAAAACTCCATAGAATTAACGTCACGAATGAAATACACACAATTTATCCCGTTTATCATCCTTACCATCGAAATATCCCGTAAGATCGGATGGAGATTAGAACGGCTCGACTGCTATTGAGAGGAATAAAGTATGGACGATAACGCCATGGTCACTCGCCAACCGCACTATTGCATATAGAAAACGATATCGCATAACGATGTCATTATCTGTTTTCTCTGTCTTTCTACGAATCGCTATTTTCATATCAGACTGTTTTAATGTCTGAATGCTGACGATGAAGACACTTTCTTATCTCGAAGAGTAAACACGTTTTTATGGCGGTGCATCTAATGAATTAAAGATCAAAACGGAAAATTATTTGCGCTGGATTCTTAGAAATTGGTAGTAAAAACGTTGCATTTACGATCTTTGACAAAGATAGTAACCCTTTGTTTATTTTAAATCAGTTAAGCAAAATGCAGTTCCAACCCAAAGTTTAACAACAAAATTATTTGAAAAAAAGATAGAAATATTTCTTAGGATTAACGTTGTTATAACCTTATATCATTACAATCAAAACCTTTCGTAAATATTCATGTATCATATATAATTTTCACTAGAAGAACTTCAGATTTATTTTGTATAAAATCTTAACCACAGATTATAAATAAAGCTATTTTAATGTAGAGGAATTAACGAAAAACATTTCGCGGTCAGTCCTATGGGGTTTCATGTAACATAACAGCGATTATACGTCCATTTTGAGTTAAGCTCCTAAAATCGATAAAACTTTCAGGTTAAATTACTCACATTGGAAGATAAAAATGTTAAAAATGATTAAGTTATAAAACCTTAACCGTGTCCTTCTTTACTGATTTCATCTTCGGACGTTCTTCTTCAGCCTAATCCCCTATAACTATACCGACAATATAGGACATTTAACACTCTCGTCGCTCAGCCTGAATCAGTGTTGTTTCTCAAGGGGCCAAATTCGATAATCAGAGCGTAAGCAAAAGGAATAGCGATGCGATATTACGTACGGATGACATGTGGCGCATCTTCTCTCGTGTGTTGTTTTATATTAGATCAACAAACTTGACTCTGTTATTAGTCAAATTGACAAAAACGAAGTGAAAATACGCAAGTGCGAATAGACAATGGTAGAAATGCAAATTTCGAAGTCGATCTCGAAAAATATTTAGTTGTCGTCTGGAAGACATTATAGAAAGACGTTCGTAAAGTTAACATTTGTACGTCGTTATAGAAATACGTAACAGTAAGACGCTGGACTCGCTTTTCGGAGACTGTTTGAAATTTCACTGTACTTATCTCAGAACTTTCATTCGCTTGAGAAAAAAAAAAAAAAAAAAAAAAAAAAAAAAAAAAAAAAAAAAAGGGGGACGGGGGGGCCCACCCACACCCGAGCATGTACCCAAGGTCGAGTAAAAACGACCTTATGACAGCCCGCACATCTAACAACACTAATTTAGTGAAAAACTAATTTAACGTCCCCCTGGAGGAACCAACTTCTGCTCAATCTGGTGACCGAGCGCAATGCAAAGCGCGAAACCATAAAGGGGATATAATGAAAAAAAAATAATAATAATAATAAAATAAAATAAAATTAAAAATTAAAAAATGAAGGAAAAAAAAAAAAAAAAAAAAAAAAAAAAAAAAAAAAAAAAAAAAAAAAAAAGAAAAGGGGTCAGCCGCGCGGCTGCACGCTGTAAATGTAGACGAGCTTCTGAGCTTCCCATCTTATCTCAATGTGGGTGTGACTCTACTTTACTCGACGGTACTAGCCCCGACAGCCTCTGGAGCGGACCAGTGCTTGGCGTAGTAGCCGCCATCGACGCATTTCGCGCCAAAGCTTTCGCAAAATGTATTGAAGGCGCTGAGGGCGCCAGGACGGGTCACCAGATCTTTGTGTCCTACTGGCCCCTCACATGGCCCACGAACACGGCACAGAAGCGCCTCCCGCTCAGCCCCCATGCCTTCGCACGACCACAGAACATGTTCTGCGTCCATGCTCGGTGCAGTGCACGGGCAATCTGAGCGATCCGACAGCCCAAGTCCCATTAAGTGGGCACTAAAATGGCCGTGACCCGTTAGGAATTGTACCATCCAATGATTAGGCGCGATGCCCTTGTACTTAAGCCTCCTCTCGACGGAGTCGAAGAACCGGAACAAGTGGCGGCCACTTGTTGAATTGGACCACCTGTCCTGCCACGTTCTCGTAGCTGCGTCCTGAGCCCATTTCCTCAGCGACGTCTTATCAATAATCTCCGCTGCCTCCTCCGCTGTAAGGAATGAGTCGCCGACTTTCACTGCGTGGCCCTTCCGCCATCTGTACACTGCAGCCATTACCTGAAGTTTCAGGTCCATCGGGAGGACTCCCGCCAAGACCGGTAGGCTGTCCGTCGCCACCGTTCGATAAGCTTTCGTCAGCCGCAGCAGCGGCGAGCGCTGCGCCGAGTTGAGTCTCCGCGATGAGGTTAGCGTGGGGCCGGACTGACCTGGTCGCCCCAGTTTGTGAGCCCATGCACCAGCACCGTACGTCACGATGCTGACGTACAGGGCCTGATATGCTGTGCGCATGCTGCGCCCACTGAGGCCCCAATCGGCGCCTGCTAGTCGCGACATTCTCCCGAAGACGTTGAGGGCCTTTTTTGAGGCCTCACTGACATGTTGCCCGAATCTGCAACCCCTCTCGATGGTGACTCCCAAGTAATTGACGGATTCCTTGAATGGAATCCGTGTTCCACCCATGTTGATTCTTGGAACCGAGTTCTTCTTGAGTCTGTCGCTTCTAGATCCCCCCTCGAGCACCAGTCCCACGGACTTACCCGGGGCAAAGGTCAGTTTGTTCAAGACGCTCCAGTCCCAGAGCGTCCGTACCGCCTCGTTTCCTCTTCTACCTGCCTCTCTTGCTGAGTTGGCAGCGACTGTTAAGGTGAGGTCGTCGGCGTAGGCAATTAGTTCGCATCCGCTCGGTAGTTGCAGCTCGAAGATGTCGTTTAGCAGAACGTTCCATAGCAGTGGTCCAAGAACGGAGCCCTGGGGGCAGCCTTTCGTTAGTTCTCTGTGAACCAGCTCCCCCCCCGCCTGCGCGATTATCTGTCTATCAGAGAAGTAGCTCCGTATAAGACCGATGATGTTAGGCTGCACGCCATCTCTTCGCAGCTTAAGTAGGACCATCGGCCACCACGCGTTATCAAAAGCTCCCTGAAAGTCAAGAAATAGGGCGAAAACGTATTTATTCTTCCCCCTGTTCTCTTCAACCGTTTCCAGAACTCTGCCGATAGCGTCCACTGTGGATCTGCCAGGTCTGAACCCGAACTGTCTTTCCGAGAGCGGATTAATGCCCTCGTAGACAAGGTTTAGCCGGTCTGCTATTATTCTTTCGAGTATCTTGCCGAGGATCGGCAGAAGTACAATGATTCTATAGGCCTTCGGGTCCCACGGTGGTTTATCTGATTTGGCTTTTGGAAGCGCAATGGCCAGCCCGATCTTCCAGCATTTGGGGAAGACCCCGCTTCTGAAGCACTCTTGAAAGGTGTGGCACAGGTCCAAGTCGATTTTTTCGTATGCTCTCCTGATGATTCTGCCATCCAATCTATCAGGTCCTGGGGTTTTCTTCGGATTGAGGTGTCGGACAATGTCCTCTATTTCCTCTGCGTCGGGGATGGCCGCCTCCGGGCCCTCGGGGGTGCTCTCGGACTCTCTTCTGATCAGCTTATGTATTGGAAGGTCCTCACTTGACACGTCGTGCGGGAGGAGCGCGTCCAGTAGAAATCGCATTGACTGCGGGAGGGTCGTCGCTGTAGTGCCGCTTCGAGGGTCACGAATGCCCGCGCACACTGACTTACGTCCCATTGCAACTGCCTTGTAGGCGGGGCCCCAAGGTCCAGTTTTGCTTTGGTCGTTGACAAACTCTCGCCATGATTTTAGTTTTGCCGCTCCTATGCTTTTTCGGTACTCGGACGCCAGCCGAGCTCTCTCCTTCCGCAGGTGCACCACCTCCAATGAGCCGTTCTTCCTGGCCTCTTGCCATTTGCGTCGAGCCCTTCGGAGGAGTGCTCTCTGGAGTGAAATTTCCGCACTCCACCAGGGAGGCTGCACCATTCTCGATTCAGCCGAACGTCCAAGTCCGGACTCAGCCGCCTCAATGAGGGCGGCGTTTAGCGTCTCCGCGGCGTGGTTGGCCCCATGATTCCTGCTGATTTCTAGACAGTCGATGGTTGCCATTTTAGCTGCAAGTGGCTCGTCGATTTCTTCTATGTCCTTTCTGGATCGGAACCGTCTGGGTAAAGCTGGGTTCGGGTCGTGGTCGCTCCTTGCAACACCGCGAGAAGTCAGCTTGAAAGTGATAAGATTGTGGTCGGAGCTGACAGCGTGCTCCACCACTCTCCATTCGGAGATGCTTCCGGCGATATCAGGACTTGCCAGTGTCGCATCTATGTGACTCTCTCCGCCAGATCCGGAGAACGTGGGAGGGCTGTGTGGGTCATTAATTACTACCAGGCCCTGCCCGGTGACGAACTCCTCCACAACCTTGATCCTCCTATTGTTGTATCCTCTTGCTGGGGGAGGGCCCCAAAGTGCGGACCTGGCGTTTGTGTCCGCGCCGATGATGATGTGCGGTTTGCGGCCCGTTTTTTTTCTGCAAACATATCAGTATTTTTTTATACTCAAATCAGAAAATTTCTGGAACATCCAGTAACAGAATGGTTGTGGTCGGAAAATGCTAGGACCGAAAACGATAAGAAGAAAGCTGTTGTTATATATAACATAATAACTTGTAATAACTTGTTATATTGTATTTAAAAAGAGGAAGAAAACGTCCTCCAAAATTACGCGAGGGGTCCTCCGCGAAGGAACGTCCGTCGCATATATCTGGTGGACGCAGCGACGAACGAGTTAAGAAAGTAGGCACGGCGGACAGGGTCTTGATAAGATGATTCAAGCAGATTCACCATTAAGTTGAAGAGATACTGGACAGAATTGTAGTACAGTATAAGATCAAATTTTGGTTTTTGATACCACTAAATCAGAAAGGATTGAGCTTAATAGAAGTACAATTACATTAACATTAACACTTAAAAAGAGCCAAGAGTTGATACTAACATGTTATGCTGGTTTAAAATTGTGCAGAAAAGGATCTACCTAATCATCTACTAACAAAATGCTGGAGATGATTACGAAGACAAGCAAATATGTATAATCTGCATCCTATTAAGAAATAGATGAAGTAATGTAAATGTTTCCAAAGTGATATATATTTTAGAGCCATAAAAATATATTTAAATGATCGCATGTCAAAGATACGCTATTATGAGCCAATTGCTATATACATATATCTTTATTTATAATCTATATTAGTTGTACCCAATGGAAACTCCAGTTGACCTTTGGAAAGCATTTGGGTTTATTAGAAGAGTAACGGAATATGCAATACATGAGAAATTGATGCTGTTATGTTATCAAATCAATTAGGGTTTATAATTATTTGAAATCAATTAATTGATGACATGAATCAAAATGCCGCTCTGTTTACTGGACCTTTCATTAATAATATAACATGTTTTCTAAGAACAAGAATATTAAATGAAAACATGATATTTAATGAATGATTATTAATATTTGTGTCAGAGAAAAATGCTTATTTATAAGACACTGGTAAATAAATAAGAACTGTTGTCAAGGGTGTCAGGATTTAAGAAATTTTGTCATTTTTTCGAAATGACAGTGGACAGGTAATATGACGAGGTTACTGAATGATGGAAGAAATCTGTCATGGAATGGTACTCAGGGGATATGAAATGTCCTATATATTAGATGAAATTCTGATGAAGCTATCGATCTGAATTGATGATGATGCAAATATGCAAAAAAATAACAGTACATATCAGTCTGTCGATATTTAAATGTATTTATTATTAGTGAATTATCGAATAAAAAATCCCATTATCGCATAATGATTTTCAACACGTCTGTTCAATTTTCACGGATTTTTTGTTGTAATCAATACACCTAATTTTTCTTACCTCGCTGCTGATTTATGGTAGTTAAATTTTAAACCAGTTACGTGTCAGCTCCATATCAGATAAATGTGATTAAGATCTAATATTTTTTATGGGCAATCGGTGCGATTTTTTTTAATTATATTGAATGTATAGAGGCTCACTTGGAAATATTTATGAAGCATTTGCATATATACGCTAAAATTTATTGCTCGTCTAAAAACCGCGATATTCGCGAGAGAAGAATAAATAAGAAAGGCAAACGAAGAAAAGAAATTTCGCAGAAAGAGAAGTATTCAACATCAAGACCAGATGTGAAATTAGTATAGTCATTAGGGGGCGTAATGTTAATTCTTGGCCGAGATCATACAAACAACTTGTTTCAACTTTGATTTTATATCTCGACTTAAGTGAATGTTAAAATTCAATACATTACACATATTTTAGCACCGCCTTATTCCAATAAGATAAAAGCATTTTCAAAGAACACTTTGATCATAGGAAATTATTCAGTTCCATTGACGGACAAGTAATCAAAACGGTGGTATTTGCGGAATGCAGATTATTTATGAAATTATACAAATACGCCGTTGGACACGATAAACATTAATCATAAGCTTTTTATCTTACCTGTCACCAATAATGTTCTCGAAAATTTGTCGTGGGAACGAATAAAGACATTCTCGAGTCAAGAAACAAGGTAAACGTTGAAGATACTGAATAAACAATTGCATACAATGGCGAGGAAGTCTCAAAAGAAGACTTGCAACCGCTCAAGACAATAAACAAGCACAAACAAAAGGATGTCAAAAGAAAGACGAATTTCGGTGGACGATCATAATGGTGAATTTGAACAACATTCATTAAAGAAAACCGAAAGAGACTTGAACTTTGAACGGATGTCTAAAAATTCATTCCATACAATCTCAAACATTTTTTTTTATATTGATCTTGTTTACAATTTGGATAAACGTATTTTTGTTAAAAGATGTTCAAATTTTGTGAAATTTTTAAGCATAATTTAGCCGCTTAAGTTACCCTATCGAAAGATTAGCTCATCATGAATTCTTGAACTTGGATCGGGATGATCGACCGAAAATATAGATACTTCCGATCTTCCTATTTTTGGGTTCGATAGTTTTTTCCACAGTCTGGGCAAAATAATACTGCAAATTTAATAAACTGGGTACATCACCGACTGACACTTTTGATTGAGACCCGCGTCGTCGGAACTTAAATTGTCAAAAAATACCATACGGTTAAATAAATAAATATCGTCAATAACCAGGTCTATCGATTTTTTTAAATTATAATATTGTATGTATGTTTTCGGAAGAAATAGTTGAGAATAATTGCATTCTGGTCGAAAATTAAATGATACGTGAGCTGTGCCATTGGCCAATAACAATCGACAAAAATTTTGCATACAGGCTTAAAACATTAAATAATATTATAATAAATTGACATGCCTCTAGGCAAAATGATGATATATGTATGTACATTTTATATCATCCCTGATGATACAACTATGACACACATGTTGTATCATCAGGTATTACGGTGTTGGTACATTTTACAATTGATTAACACATTACATATGGGAAGCATTTTTTTATGAATTACGACATTTTTTGGTTTTCATTGGCCAAAAAGTTATTACGCCATGTTTTTTTACATTTCATCCCATCTTATGAGGATTAATTACAACTATATGTTTTTAATTAAACACATTCCCAATACACAGAGTGACCAAAAACTATGTTTATATTTCGGAAATACTTTTTTTTTCAGCATAATTAAGACAGTTTTCAAGCTAGTAGAGAAAGCTAGTATGTATAAGCAAACCAGCAAGCTTCACTTTTCAGCTATTTTTAGTTCAAAAACAAAACTAGACATGCTAGTCTGCTAGCTTACCAGCATTTGCTTGTTTTACTAGCGTGTTTCGTGAGTGTGTAAATTCGATTTGCATGTGTATTTATAAACTTTAAAATAGCCCAAGTGATTTGTCCTGGAGAAAACCCTTTACCCTGACCAAAATAAACATCTATGGTGAATATTATCATGAAAAAATATTTAAAAAATCGGGTTATTTTAATAGTAATGCCATTTTATGTAAATAAAAATTCTTAACATACGTCATTGAAAGATTGTCTGCATCAGGGGCAATCGTGCGCGAAGTTTCCCCGCATGTAATGTGTTAAATAATATACCATTAATACGTTTTTTTCAACTTAAATTATTTAATATTTTTAGATAACGTGATGAATTGCGCAATTTGAAATATTAATTGAAAAATTTGCGTAACTCGCAAAATTCCCGATTTCCCGACAAATTATTTATTTCCGTCGCTGCAGATGAATACTTATATACTATAATACTTCGATGTGATTCATAATTATATTACGGAGGAATAAAAAAAATTTTGAAGCCCGTATCTATTATATTTCATATCAATATTCCCATTATTAGAGTCGAGGTGTAGTAAATACATCACCGGTATGTATACATAGATTAGACAGTTACTGCCCTTAGGCGTCGCCTAAGCTCGCCAATTAGTAGTTACACCACTATTTCCAAGCGTCCAGATATCGGCGGAAATGTCTCGATTAAGCCTTCGTCATGCTGGTGAGGTGTTCAATTTATGTTAGATACAAATTTCAATCCCGAATTTTTCGGGATTACATTTAATAGTCCCGGGATTCTTGAGCACTTAAAACTGTCTGGGATCCCGGGATTGGATTCCCTATATGTCATATTCAATAAATACATCAATTAATTTGTTCGAAAGGTTGGAGGATGACGGTGTTAATTTTAATGTAAGAATTGAATATTAATCATTTGCTCGTATATTAAAAAATGGAAAGATAAGATCATTTTGATCCCGAGCCTTAGAATAAATAAATAAACGATTGCTTGAATAATTTAGATACTATTGATTGGCAATTTGCTGTGATATTATATGCTTAAATCAAATTTATTCCTCCCGCATTAAACACATTAAGCGCCGCGGCCTAATGTAAAACGATCAAATTAAAAATGCAACATAATCCATTCGGAATCGATCTTTTTTTGTCGCCGATCGAATCGATCCACGTTCGGAAATAATTCCCGGGTGGTTAATGTTTGTTCATGAAAATTCATAGCAAACAATTTACATAAGCACACATAATCAAAAAAACGACACAGTTTAATTTTAACAGCCGGATATGTGTTTATTTTCGGCGATTTGCATTTAATGCTATATTATCAGTGCGAAAAAATTGTCGATAGTCAAAGCACGATTTAATTGAACTGAAAAAAAGCGGGTAGATTAAAAGCAAACAATAATTTCGAGCCCTCGCAGATCGGGCCTGTATCATTAGCGGACGGTGCTGGTCGATTGAGTGCTTTCAATGGATGAACTAACAATTTATAGCATCGAGAGATATCGATGTTTGATTACACGTTGACAGCACGTTGATTTTGACAGTCCAAATATTAATGCTCGGATGCTCGACGTATATTTTCGGGCCACCCATTGCGAGCACATTTTGGTTATTTTCACCTGTTGTGGGTTCACAGGCGTCTTTTTCTGTATTTACATTGCTAACGTAAAGTTGCCGTTTTTGTCTCGCGCACATCGTTAAACTTTACTATTCGTCGTATTTGTTTGCTTAGCTGCGCTTCTCAAAGTTCGCGTCGTGGTCAGTGTCAAAGGATGGTGTGTTAACAGTCAATTAATTGTGGTCATGGCGACTTACATTCGATCCAATTGATGGCACCGTATCGATCTCGTCCAATTACTTCTTGCGTACTCCAGACCACCGAAAACAGAAGGCGCTTCACATTTATCACATCACTTCTCGGATTCAACGCGTCCATTCACTATCACTCTGGATGCTGAAAAGCGAAATCACCATATAATTGCGACCGTGACATTAGAAAATGTGCGAATTTTAGATCGAGACGCGAGCATACGATTTGACGGCAAGCAACGGATTTCATTATCTTATCTTATTATATTTTTGATATCCGCGGTCAAGATAATGCCTTAATTTAATTCCATAAAAATGCCACTCTATTCTAATCTAGATTGAAGCACAATTATTTTTAATCCTAATGCGAGATCGTTCGCATTCAATCGCAAACATTGGCTGTGTCGATATGTAAATTCAAAGTGATCAAACACCCACAACGTAAACAATTAAATGCATGAAATTCTATTATGAATTGCGTTAAAATTGTGAGAAATGCAATGAAACGTGTTTATGTTGAAGAACATTTCGAAAATCAAGGGGTTGAATCGAATTTCCAAGCAAATCACTTAGGTTATGTTTATTTATTGTTGTTGTATTGATTCATGAATAGATCTTATTGCGCGTGTAAAAATTGTCGAGCCAATCATATTTGGGTCGTATTCGATCAATTCGTCGCACACAATTGAATCACTTTATTGAATTATGCATACGTTCGATCGGGCACATCATTTGAGCGTCGTCGATGCCCGTTCATAGAGTGTTGATTGCCAGGGTCACTGATTTATTTTTAAATTTGTGTTATTATTTTTAAATTGGTCAATGGATGTATTATTGTATTTATCGCGTTTCACTCATGTTTGGCGTCGTTTTGTGGATCATTTTCACGAATGTTTTTGTCGACGGAGGCATTTGTTTGGTTGTGGTGGTCACGTCATCTTGGATATATTGGCGCATTTTGAGGCTATTGGTAGGTGGTAGAAGGTGCATTGGATAAAGCACGAGTTCACAACGTCAAAGGAGGAACGCCTCGAGCCGATCCTCGGGACGATGCGGCGGAGACACTCGGGAAGATGAGAGAGAGCACTTTTGAGAGTTGACCATTGATGATGGAAGGCGCAACGGGCGCCGGAGCCGAGTTCGCCCGAAGACGAAGTGGGTTCGGAGCGAGCGACAGAAGGCGCGCTGTCGGCGCGGCTCACGCGGGCTTACTGTCGCAGGTCGCACGCGGCCGGTCCGCTGGTGGCTGGTGGCTGGTGGCCGGTGCCCGGTGCCTGTTGGCTGTTGGCTGTTGGCTGGTGAAGCAGCAAAGAAAAAAAGAACACCGGTATTCTCCGAAAGACGGTCGAGGAGAGGTCGGAAGAGAGATGGAAGAAGTGGCGGAGAGTAAACTTGGCTCCGTACGCCAGATCCTCACCGCCACTACCGGCGGAGCTTTCGCTTCCTAACTATTCGGGTTCCGAAGCTCGCTCAAAGCTCGTCGATCATGGATATTCAAATATCAAAATCTCCATACGATACTTCGATATTTCAATAAAAAAAAACCTACAATAAATCACAAAACCCATGAGACATTTTTGTAATTCAAAATCACGATAAAATATACATATTTTATTTTTTTTAATATAGAAATGCGGTAATTTGCATTATTTTATTATAGAAACCTAAGACTATTCGCGCAAAAAAAAATTAATTTAATAACAAAAATTTTACACTTCAGAAATATGTCAGATGTACCCAAACAAAAGGGCGTTTTGATACATGAAATAAATTTGTTAATCTAAAAAACTCGATCAGATGGTACCAATTTCGGTGATTATGGAGGATGCTAAACCGTTCTCCACCCAAGTGCGATAAATTTGATCAAAAATTACTAATAAGTCCATTTGTTTAATATAAAAAATAACTTGAAGGTCAAAAAATTTTATTTATTTAAGAAAAAATAAAAATACAATTCAAAAATAGATAAACAAAACACAAAATGCACGCTCAGCCTCATTACACGTTGGAGACATCGTCATCAGATTTTCGTATAATATCATCAATGTGACTGATTAAATTCCTTTTTCCTGAGACACGGACTAAAACTCGCCAAATTCCCGATTTCCCGACAAATTATTTATTTCCGTCGCTGCAGATGAATACTTATATACTATAGTACTTTGATGTGATTCGTAATTATATTACGGAGGAATACAAAAAATCTGAATCCCGTATCTATTATATTTCATATCGATATTCGCATTATTAGAGTCGAGGTGTAGTAAATACATCACCGGTATGTATACATAGTATACATATATAAATTACTTTAATTATTAAAATATTAATAAATAGCCGGGTGTTCGATCGCGTTAAGGTTTTTGGTAAAAAATTAAAAAACGAATTTTTTACCTTATCCGATATTTCGGACCACTCGTCGGGTCCATTTTCAAGGATTGACTGCCGCCGTTGTCGTTTTAGTTATGCTCCTGGTGACCATCCTCCGTCCAGTGTTGCCAGAGCGCGATGATTGGCCACTTTGCGCCGTCGCTTGTCTGACGGTTGGTTGCACTGTCGAATTTTTTGGGATGGTCCGTGGTGTTTTTAATCTGGATAAAATTGGTAGCCAAGCTCTGGGTACGCTAGTGCCATCGTCTCTTCGGTTGATTGCGGAGTTTTTTCTTTTTTCTATTTCTATAGCTTCTCTCACAATTCTAACCCCGAAGTTTTCGATGGTCGCTAAGGTCTTTGTCCCAGCAAAATCGATGTGGTTGTCGCTCTTCATCACGTGTTCCGTTAGTGCCGATTTATAGTCCGATTGCAAAACTGATTTTTGATGTTCTTTTACTCTGTGATTTATTTGTCTATTGGTTTGACTAATGTAAGACATCTCACAGTCTGCGCATGGGATCTCGTATACTCCTTGGTTTTCGATTTTTACCCTATCCTATTTTTTGGGCAAAAGACTTCCTATCTTCTTATCCGTCTCAAAGGTAGTGCTAATGCCGTGTTTCCGGAGTATACGGCTGATAGTATCGGTCGTGCCTTTTACGTAAGGAAGAACGATGTGTTTTTCCGAATCGGTGGGTGGATCTCGAGGTTTTTTATTAATGTTTTTGATAGTTTTTTTAATTTGTCTCAGAGAATATCCATTTTTTGCAAGAGCTTGGCTTACTTCCTTTATTTCTTCTTCTACGTGGTCGCCGTCTGTCAATCTGAACGCTCTCTCTATGAGTGCTTTCATCACAGAGTTGATCTGCCTAGGATGGTGGTGAGAAGTGGCATGAAGATATCTGTTAGTGTGTGTGCTTTTTCTGAAGACTGTGTGACCGAAAGATCCGTCAGGATTTTTTATAACACAAGTATCCAGAAATGGGATTTTGTTGTTTTCTTCTGTTTTTGAAACGTTTTATTAATATTTTAATAATTAAAATAATTTAAATATGACTCGCGTAAATCTGAAAAACTCTATTATAGTATACATATGTATACATAGATTAGACAGTTACTGCCCCTAGGCGACGCCTAAGTTCGCCAATTAATAGTTACGCCACTATTTCCAAGCGTCCAGATTTCGGCGGGAATGTTTCGATTTAGTAGCCTTCATCGTGCTAATTAGGTTTACGGTTTCTGTTAGATAAAAAATTCAATCCAGAATTTTTCGGGACTACGTTTACTAGTTCCGGGATTCATGAACATCTAAAACTGGAATTGGATTCCCTAGTTATAGATATATCGTGTGACGGTCAATCAAAGCAGGCCTCTTTTTTTCAATTCAATTCATGAATATCCCAGACAGACAACAGACAAATCCCATTAAACTTTCTTCATGGTAAGACCTGATTTAGGGGTTGTTTTTGGTACCTGCTGTATTGATAGCCATTACTTTATGGGTCCTTTATTGTCGTACACAACCCATTTCTCGTCTGCATGTATTCTAAGAACAACATTTTGGTTTATTCGCCGAGGAAAGCTTCACACATTCATATGCGCGCCGCCTTATTCTCTTCATCT
The DNA here is from genome assembly GCA_008973525.1 of Stenopsyche tienmushanensis. Lineage (NCBI taxonomy): Eukaryota > Metazoa > Arthropoda > Insecta > Trichoptera > Stenopsychidae > Stenopsyche > Stenopsyche tienmushanensis. The sequence goes on from WACJ01000200.1 coordinate 70,708, forward strand.
AATACGTGCGGTACCAAAACACCTTGTTTCTACACTTTGCTGATGTTTTGCAACACTGAACCGTCAATATCCATGTTTCTTCTTTCTTTCTTCGTCATTTTTTTAATGAAAAACTTCGGATTGGCTTAAAATTCTGAATATATGCGATCCTTATCGATAACTTTAGGAGATTCACTTCTTGCGCGAAAAATGCGCGATTTAAAATTTATAAACCATTTCTGGCATTAAAGCAGTCAGTTGGCGAAAAAAGCAGTATACAACAGCGAAAAAATAATTTGCTAAAAAAGTTTATAGGGGTTGTTTTTATAATTTTATTTATATTTAAGACATAGGCTTCAGCCGTTGACCAAACACTAACAAAAGAAAGACGTGCAATCTGATCGACAGATGAAACACAACTGATCATCAAAGTTACTCATTAAAAAAATGCCCTTTTGTTTGGGTACCTGTAATAATTCCCTTCATTATTAAACACATCTTCATATCGATTTGGCCGTCCTTCGATTCCTTATTTGTAAAAACTTTCTGACTTGGAATTCAAAAAACTATTTTAAATGCATTTCCACTTCAGCTGCATTTTTGAATCGTTTTTCTCTCAGGCCGTGGTCCATGGATCAAAACTTTTAGTTGTCGACAATAAATTTGTGCACTTTTAGTCTCTCCCGGTTTTATTAATTCATAATGAATTATTCCCCGCAGATTCCAACGTATGCATAAAATAACTTTTTTATAGTCAATAGTATAGTCTATTAATATTAATAATCAATAGTATATTATCGTAAACGAACCATTTCTCATCGCCAATTACAATTCTATTCAAAAATAGACTATTTTTTATGTGTTTAAGAAGGCATAGCACGTGTTTCTTTGCTCGTTTTTGTTGTGTTCGGTCAAGACGTACAGTATCCATAATACCCATCCTATTCGTTTTTCGATTAGTTTAAATGGGTATCCCAGTCTTTACAATAACTCCTCGATTGTTTGGCGTGGAGGATTCAATTTAGTTTCACTCTAATTTAAAAGACTCTTTCTATCTTTGGGCGTTTTACTGGCTTTTGTGGCATTCTAACCCAAATTTAAAAAAATATCAACATAAAATTCCAGGTGATCGCGTTTTGATGAGGTCATTTTCGTTTTAGTAATATGTTCAATATTGTCAATCGAGTTCGGACTATGTGAGATATGTACTACATAATGTCTGTGTTTATTGGATGTGGTTCTATCTTACATAATTATTAATTGTGTTTAAAGTCAACCTTAACCAATATTTTATCCATATCCCATAAAATAAACGAAGCGAACCCCAAGAAAAGAAAAGTATTGAAATAATTAAAAATATTTTTTATACGTTTAAGTGCATCTTGTGCGTGAATACTTGAACTCCAAAATAAATACCCTGCAACAAGTTAGATCATCTGAAATGATTCTCGGAAAGATATGTAGGACAGAGAATTTCTAAATTTGATATACCAAGAAAATCAAATACCCAAAACAAATTAATAACCACCATAAATTGTCCCATCTGGAACACATAATGGCAATGACAAATATGAAAGAAAGCAAATCCTGTATAAGAGATATTAGAGAATGGACGGGAATAAAAATAGATGAGTTAACGACACAGCATTTATAGAAGATAGGATAACATTCTTAATGCTATTCGTGATGATGATATCCAATTTATAAAAGTGGACATAGAATAAGATGACCCTTAGCCGGCGATCCATGCGGCTAATTAAATTTAATACACACTCAAGTGGTAACACTAAAGTTATTTCATTGCTTTGATGACTTCATTTCGATAGGTACTAAGCATCGAGATGATGGTGTGTTAGGTAATTTAAATCATTCATTTGGATCTTTAAAATTTAATTAGAGCTCCAAAGATGATTTATAATATTCCGAACAAGCCAGAACAGTCCAGAATTTTGGAAAAAGACATCTTATAATTGACTTGATTTGAATGGTTTTTAGCAATCTCTTTTATGGGAGACTATTGCCAACCATTTTTACATGGTTTTTCATAGCGAATTTGTGTTTTTTTGTGTGTGTCGCCAGTCAAAACTCCTGTAGATTTGAATCCAAGATGATTGAGCTACGAGTCCAATCACTTAACCACGAGAGTTTTAATTTTCTAATGTCCTAATTGCTGATAATAAAGCAAATTTTATTTAGAGCGTATCCGCTTGTGATTCTGAAAACCAAATTAACCGTAAAATCTTCCTTTGTTGAATTGGCAAAAGTGCAAATTAAAAGTTCTATTGGATCGTTCTCCGAAAATATTTTTAAAATAATAGACCTATAATCGCCAACTATAGTCAAATACAACCATATGTCGAAATTGATTCTTAATCAAAATATTTTTTATTATATTAAAAGAAGACGAACACATTCAAAATGGTATAAAATAATACATGAAAAAATCTAATGCAATAATTTAAGTTCCAAGAAATCTTCATATCTATTCGCTCATATTTTCTTATCATATCTTGCACATAAACCACACCAGTTTTTATTTGACGATTGAATTGGTTTTTTCTACTTTTAGATTATATTTACAACAATATTGGATGCGAAAAATAATTTAGAATTAAATGACAAAATTGAAACACAACAATAGATTAATGTCATTGCGAAATAGTATCAGAGGTGATCTATGTACAAACAAGACCATGGATGCTTTATTGGATACAAAAGTGTTATAAATTCACTCAAATGTGACTGTCAAACCGCCGATAACAGTGCGCTAATGTTTTTTCTATCGAAAAAAAAACCATCGTATTTGACTGATATAAAGTTACTATTAAAGGTTATTTTCCATTTTTTTTTAAATGAAACTTTTATTGGAGCGATTGGCAGGACCAGATTTAGACACATAGTCACCCTAAGCACCAACTACAATAATGTTGGTACCTCCTTGATGCAATCTATGTTTTAAGCCTCCTCGAACCCATTCAGTGACTTACAATTGAACGAATTCTAATATTCATCGGCCTACTTGCAATAGTAAAATCGCGTGTTTCAAGGATTTAAATTACACAGTTTCCTATTCTTATTTCACTATTACGCAACACGTAGATGGTAGAAAATACAAAAATTGTATTATGTCATCACTATATCGCCGAATAGGCCTCTTCCTTCTGTTTATTCTAAGTCTTCTAACTTCCACGTTTGCGCATTTCGCACAAACCATTTAATAATTAATGTGATAAATTCAACTATGAAAAAAATGTGTGGTGCCCCTCTCCTCTCTAATTCAATAGGCCAGCGGTTCTTTAACTGGAGTCCGCGAAGCATTTATCTATACTTGAACAAGATATTTTCGTGGAATTATTTACAGAAAACATTAGAAATAGATCTATTTTGACCAAGAAATGTTTGTTTGCTTGAAAAATTAATTCATTAGTTTGGACGGATTTTAAGAACCGCTGCCTTAGGCATTTGCTTATGGACTAATTCTGCACTGTTGGTAAGGAAAATTGGCCTGAACATCACGAAAAATGTAACTTCAATTGATAGTTGGTGGAATGAGAGGGAAGGGAGTTTGCAATCTCCCCATCTCCGTCACATGCATCATAGACATGCTAAGCGCATACGCAACGCCAGCTTACCTATTTTATTATATATTACACAAACATCTTTTAGCTAACAATTTTTATTTGGATATTAAATTCCACATAACCATTTCCTAATCCTGAAAAAAAATCATTAACAAATGAAAAAAAGCAATGTACAAAATCAACTTTTCTTAGTAGCTACGAAGTTAAATTTCAACCGGGCGAGGTTCGCGTGTGTTTTTTTTACTAAATCGAACAATTTAAATTATTTTGAAGGAAAACATATGATCTAAAAATACCAAGAGGCAAACAAATTTAAGACAATTTTTCATCAAAAATGTAAGTGTTTAGAAAAGCTTTGTTTAGACAGCGGGCGATATATTCATCATCAAACTTAACGCTATCATCCGTGCCGAAAATGGATATATCGTATACATATTTTGTATTAACGTTTTAAATTATAAAAAAATAGTATTAAATGCTATTCAATCGATAACTCTAGTCTAATGCATGGATTATTAAACTGAGGTCCATGAAATTATAAAAAACATAATAATAAGATCTATTTTGAACATCAATTGACCAAAAATGTTTGTATGGGTTTAACGTATTATGATTTGTAATAAGTGCTTATGAGATTAATGAGCCAGAAATTAAGTCTCAATAACGACGGAATTAACGTTGGAATTAGGTCCGCAAAAAAAAAGTTCATGAGGGGGTCCTAGAAAAACATAAGCTTAAGAACCCCTGATCTAATGGATGTGAATTAGAGAGTTTTTGTTCTCCATTGGATGCTAATGTATTGCTGCTGATGACATGATTTAAATGGTATTTTTTTTGCATTTATTGTTATCAACTAGCCAAACTACCTGCTTTTATCTCCACAACAAAAATATATGGCCGGTATTCAGAGTGGTTTCGAAAGATTCTTTCTTGTCGCTCGACTTAATTTATAGGATTTTTTAAATTGTATTTTCTCCCATTAAATTATCAGAATGACGATATGAACCCTTTTATGTCATTGGCACTCACATCTTACTTGCATTTTACTCCCATGTTATTGTATATCTTCTTGATAAATTTACGCGACTTTGTCCACTGGGATTTACTGTCGTTCTGTATTTATTATGGCAATATATCCAGCGAGCAACACCTCGTTATAAACCGCAATTTATGTAATTGAGAAGAAATCTACTCTCTACAAATCTTCGCACTATTAAGTGCACATGTAACTGAATGTATTTAAACGTGATATATTGAAAACATGACTTTTCAATCGCGTGCAACAACTCCGGTTCAAGATCTCAATAAGAGAACGCCCGGAGGATCAGTTTCGTTGCACTTGAAATCCAACACGACTGTATTCTTCGTCTTTTGTGGAATTCGATGGTCGGGATGGAGCATTTAGCGTTTGGGTTGATATCTCGAGAAAATGCTCATTGCATTATCATTCGGAAAATATTTATCCATTATAACGATGCGTCATTTCTTATTCAGGCCAACAGGATTGCCCCACTTAGAATAGAGTACGAATATCTTCCAAGGCGCAGTTGAAATGTTGAAATTGCGAATAAATCCATCAACGCGGGATGAATATGGAAGAAAAACATCGATATGATTTCAGAGATATTGCTAGCTGGGTAAAATGGCACCAATATTATAAAATATGCACGCAGCTTTGGCTGAAGTCCAAGAAACGCCATCCAACCCAATAAAATCTAAAAGGCCATAGAATAAAGTGGATCTATCATGAGAAGTATTCCGGAGAGTGACCAAACGATACATCCAGATGGACCCAAATATATACCAAATGAAACATGGACTGAAAATAATTTCCAAGCGCTTCTTGCAAATCGCACATCAATTCCAACGTCGTTTTCTTATGCCGACAATATCACTATTAACATGTAATCTTTTGCATTATGCATGATTGCACATCGGTATCGTTGTGGTAAGTAAGTAATACGATGCGATTAAGAGCTTATACGAGGTTATGCAATTTCAATGCAGTTTTATTCCACAAATCTGGATTGCGATCGGAAATCATAAATTTAACTCAATAAAGTTAAATTAACATTCGGAGACTCGAGCAAAATAATCATTCGCGATCCGTTCATTCCATCCCTATCATACCGCAGAGATCGATTTTGTGATTCTGCAAAATAATTTAAGCCGCATCAACGCATCAACATATTATATGAACAATCGATAAAAATACGTTTTACCTCCTGTTGATATCGAATATCTCATTTTCCACACCGATGAAACATTGGCGCCAATCTTCTTCTTTCCAGTCTCCGGGCCTTGAAACAGTTATAATATATTGTACGTAAATATCCAGGAAGTATCGGATAGAGCATCGTAGGCATTTCGAATTTCATTGATAAGATCGTAAATCATCCATGTGCATACCGATCATATTTAATAAATACATATTTTTTGAAAAACTATTATTGAGCATGGAATTTCGAGCGTATGCATGGTCATGACTGTGTACATGCTAGCATGATTTGATGCGAACATTTACACATACAATAGACTCTCGATTATCCTGGGGACTGCCGGGGAGGACAAACAGGGATAACTGGAAAACACGGATAACCCAAATTATCAATTTACTATTTGGTTTCGATTATATCATATTTACAATACAAATTTTTATTTCATAATTTTATTACTCATTATTTATTAAGAAAACGCTTACTATTCACCTGTATGATAGGATGATCGCGTATTTGCGAGCGAATTACAGTGATTCGCTCCGACTATCGAATTTGGACCCTGTGAGAAACAACACTGATTCATGTTGGGCGACGAGATTGTTAAACATAAGCTTTATACGCGCCGCTACGATCCTGATAGAAAAGTGGATTTGCACCGATGATAAGGGACGGACAAGCAAATATAGCATCTAAGACTATGAAAATTTTAAATTAGCTCACTACTCAAAGGATTAAGCCGGGTAGTCAGTTTAACACTCACATCACCCACAACGCCTCTGTCTCTCTCCGAGCTCAACGTACAAGAGTGCTCTTTCTAAATCTCTGGAATTCGCTCGTAAATATGCGATCGTCCTACTATACAGATTAGTTTTAGTAATCAAGCTCTTATCACCCCCTGTTGTGATTTCTGCCTTGTATAATAAGATTTATTAAACTCTTGCTTGGTGGAATAAAAAAAAATACGTCCTGTGGTGTGCATCATTTTTTTCTAATCATTTAGTACATATGAAATCTTATATATAAAAATCAATGATGTTTATTCATATTTTATGCGCTGCCATACAGTTCAACCGATTGCGATGAAACTTTGGGAGTTTGTTGTGAGTACCTTCGCAAATGTCATAAAATTAGCACAAGTTTTGTTTGTGTACGCAATTTGTTATGCGAGACGTTTAGCGGATGCACCATGTTGGCGCATATTGGTTTGGTGATTACCAAAATTAATTTATTTTATTTAGAGAAATTTGAGATGATTTTCATAGAATTATCTGACGCAATAAGCAAGTATTATCTGCTAACGGCCTTGTGCATCAAAGTGTTAAAAATCATCAATATATATCGTTTTTAATCGTGGCCGAAATTTAAGTCACTTTCATTTAAGGACTATTATTTAAAAAAACAACAACAAATAAAAACACTAAATTCAAGAAAATACCTGTAAGTAAACCATATAATAATGGCAAGTTCTAATTAAAAAAAAGATATTTGGCATATATGGCACGCACTAATGAACTGGTGTATAAAAAATCTTTAAATAGTATATATTGTTTAGAGCCTCCATTTTTTATTATAATTTATTATACGAATTTAAATAATAGTCATTATATGGTTATGGAAAGTAGAAAGGCCGAGAAATTAGCCAGCAGAGGAGAGGGGGTTATAATTAATGTCATCAAGACCATCAAAGTTAGTCGTGAGCCTTGACCAAGAGAAGACATTTTCTCGTCGCTGTTCTAGACTATATTTAAAGAAGAGGCTTATCATCATTGGGTAGTCTCGCAGTTGAGCTTCCAGGTATTTTTTTTATATCTTTTCCTGATTATCTTCTATGTTTTTGGCACCAGGGTCCCAGTACGATTTTGCGACATTTTAATATCTTTATTAGGTAAAGATGCTATTGATTGACCTAGATTTAAATTATACTATAAAATGTTAATAGAAGTGTTAATTGTTTAGCTTCAATCATCAGTGTTACAAATATGCAGAAATTTGTTCGCCTTTATTAATGAAATTGAAGCAGTCTTCATCGGAATAAATCTTCTCGATGACTTCACAATTATTCCTGAGACGATGAGAAAGCCAAGGAATTCAATTGAGCATGGATCTCATAATAAAGTGCATGTGTTACACATCACGATTGAATGCTCTTTCTTTCTGAATGGGTTGCAATTAATCAAAAATTATCGCTAAATGGTTCGGCAGTCGCATTCGTCATGACGCCACATTAGTCGGGATTGCCGAAGATCGTATTGTCTTCAGTTCCGGTCGGGTGCATTGCTGCCCGATGGAAGGAATGCATCTCTGCATACGACTGCAGCAAACAATATCTTGTTTCTCTTAGATAATTCTGGTTTGACGAGAATAAAAGCATGGAATATCGCTAAATCGCATCACACGTTCAGCGAAATGTTTCTGAATGGCCAACGGTGGCGGCCGAGATGTGGACGTCGAATTGCTTAATACCAGAGCCCGATAATCTGCCACAATCAAATTTATTAAGTCGACGATGATGTCTTGGTTCAGCGGAAACGAGTCTGCCTCGTGTATATAATTTAACAGCTCAAAGTGACAATATTTATTCGACCGCCTATAAAAACTATGCGATTTTGAATCACGAACGTAAAAATACTGCAAAGCCAACCGCGTTTATTACTTATAAATATATAAAACGAGCCGAGGCCGTTCTTGCGCTTGATCTTCGGCAAACGTGTTGATATTTGATGTTTCCAAACCCTGATGCTTAAGAAAACACGATAAAGCCACTAGACTGCGGTTTTATTATGATTTTTAGTAAACAATATGGAGCAATATCCTTCTGGCTTAGAGTAAATACTCAAATAGTTTGATGATTCCAAACCCATGCATAAAAATACGAGTCAATAAAATCTATAAACCAGGGGGTGACATCGACCAAAGCTAACAATAAAAATAAGCATACATATAAGTTCTAATCCACGAAAGAGATCTATTTGGATTTTTAACTAATGCTTTGTGGTTTTTCCTGCCCTCGTTTACAATTTCGGTCGACAAATCTTTGCTCAAAAGAAGACCGAATCATCATCAAGTCAAATTCTATAGAATTAACGATCAATGTATATTACTGAAATAAAATGACCAAGAAGCATCAATCAGCGCATCTCTGGAAGGACTCGTCATTTCTGGTTGCATTCATGTTTGCGTCAAGTTTTTCCTCATTTATTTCCATAGCTAAATCAGAATCCAATATAAATTCTTCCTTGATGTCGCGTAATCGAAGCCTTTTGGCATTTATAAAAAGCAAGCCAAAATCCAATGTACATATCAATAGCTCATTATATTTATAAACTTAAATTTGGTTTAGATAAATAGTCAAGAACTTGAGACACTGATTTCAATTTTTTTAAATTTATCAACTGATGAATATTCTTATCATCATAATTTTTTTTAGCCCTTTGAGTAGTGAGCTAATTTTAAATCATCATAAACTTAGATGCTATATTTGAATGTCCGCCATTTATCATTCGTACAAATCCATTTATCTGTCAGGACCGTCGCAGCGTGTATGAAACTTGTACATAAACAAATAAACACTGTCGATAGCACACAATATTCGGTCATTTCTTCAAGTAAACATAAATAATACTATTGAAATCGATTCATTATATCATTCACACATCATTATTAGTTGATAAATTTGGGTTAATGATCTATACAATCGTATGATGTACGCAACATACTAGTCAAATCGATTTTTAGATTGTGTACAATTTATCAGATCTGTATTTAGAAAAAGTTCCAAAATGTTGAGAATTTAAAATGTAATTATTAAATGTCTATATATGTTTATTAAGAGGCTTTACTATCAGTTTTGATTCCGTGAGAACGCTACAAATATCAAATGATAAAAATCAATATTTTTGAAAAATAAAAGTATTACATGTTAAGTTTATAAAACCAAAGAGGTGGAAATCAAAAATATATGGGACACATTAGGAGACTAATCAATTATTAATCAATCTGCATAGCTTCCATGAAGACTCAGTTATAGAAAATTAGCCTAACATTCTTACCTTTAAAAAATATAGTAGAGAACACAGACCAAAAAAATGTTAGTTGAATCGACTAACGTTCACCTTTTAGCGTCAATATAAAAGTCTAACAAATTTATATATATGACAGTTCTATCTTACAAGGATGAAGTTTATATTTCTTAATTTCCTATTCAAAAGTCTTTTTTCATTCATGCTTAAAAATGTTAATATGACATGGCAAGCAAAGATGTTAAAATAAAGAGAGAAAATGATAAACGTTGACATGATGATGAGCATGATTACATATTGAAATGCTTTTCTCGCCATAATATAATATATGAGGTGTTGGAGTGGTTGTTTATTTAAGCATTAAAGCCCAAGTAAAAAGTTGCATCGACTACATTTAAATTGTGGATAAACAGGAGCAAGTTTAGTATGCCTTGTATTTGACCACTTTAGCAAAGGAAAGTCATTAGTCCTGCCAAAAGAAGAAAACCTGAATACTTGGCGCATGTTGTGTGGAATGATGGCTATAAAACCCTACGCGTTAATGGTTATTCAATTCCAATTTGTACAATTTGTTATGTCAGTACTGTCAGATAGAAAATGCCGCCTTGGTTTAACCATTTTTCAAAGCATGTATTTTTTAGAAAAAGGAAACTTAATATATGGTGACGAAATTCATCGATGAGTTGATGCAAACAAAATTTCACTATATTGCAGAAATCAATGACGAATCTCTACAATACAGTGATTATTAATGAAATGCATTCATTGGGGCAATTAAAATCGACATGCACTGCGTGTATAGAACTCTCTCAAATATTTCAAAATCTGAAACGAATTTTCACAAAATTGGCCATTTAGACATGGATATTGCGAGCATGTGTAATTTCCACATTCATCATATCACTGTTACTTGGGGTACCGGATAAAATATTCGTTTTTTGATTTCGTCCTTTTTAAAGGTCAGTTGTGATACGGTTATCGATCTCTCAACATGTATTTTCTTTGCTATTGATTGGTGGGCATTTAAAGCACAGCTTTCAAAATAAATTACATTTTTTGCACCCTATTTTAAATGCAAGTTTTACGAATTCTTAAAAAATTAATGCAATGAGTGTGACCATCAAATATATTGAATAAATACTCTAATGTATAAGAATATTTAAAAATAATTAGTTAGCTTCATAAAAATGGTGTTAGCATACCGCATTATCAAATGGCTCGATCTAATTTACAAAAAATAATCTTTCTTTGTTCGTATGTAATGCGCTGCCATTCCGTTCATCAGATTGTGGTAAAACATCATCCACTTATTGTTAAGGATTGTGTGAGTAACATAGGCATATTCTTCTAATATATAAAAATCAATGTTTGTTTGTCCGTATTTAATGCACTGCCGTACCGTTTAACCGATTGCAATAAAACTTTGTCAATTAATTGTTTACAATTGCGGAAATAACATAGGTATAGTAAAAATATTATTTGTGTAGGCAGTTTGTTATGCGAGACGTTTAGAAATAAATAAAATCAAAACATTAAAAACGCTTCCCGGGTAATCACTATAATTAATAAAATGAGAAGAAAATTCAATATTATTTCGCCATCTTATGACAGGGGATGTTGGGCTAAGTGGGATTATATATTCGATTCGGACGTGGCGATTGAGACCTCATACAGATAAATTAATAGAATATAATCATTCGTCCAATCTCGTTTCATCTGATTACCAAATATTTAGATCAGTGCAGCATTTTATGTTTGATTTTTTTATGACTAATGCAATAACGGGCTCAATGTCTATTTATCATCATAAAACTAAAGATTTTCATACAAATTGCATATTAACCTTTCCCTTACATTCGATAATATATATCAATATAGATAGTATATCGAGATTCAATGTAGTAATGTTGTAAACGTTCCCATTATTACAACTTTACTATTGTGTATTTACTACACCATAGTAAAGGAAAGGTTTAAATTACTAGAGATGAAAGACAGTTGTAGTTATCGAGGTTGAACATATAATTAGTAATTGATATGGTTATACACATATATATTTTAAGTTGACATTTTGTATTTAAAAAACGAAATTTTCATCCGGTACCCTTAATATATTGAGAGGGGCACAACGTTACAAAACCGTTCAGACCGTGAAGATCGTTATCTTCGCCGAATGTAGGTGAAAAAATTATAATAAAAGCATTTGGTGACAAAAGCGTGATTGCTTGCACCTGGTATGAACCGCTCATCAGGTCATTGGATGGAAATAGTTTGGCACAAATACTGAGCAAATATGTGCTTTAGAGAATATTTCATGTGGAATGATATATTATCGATGAGGGTCAAAGAATTCTAGACTATTTTTATATTATTTATATTTAGATACATTGTTAACATTATGAATACCGTCTGCACGAATCTGTGCGTTACATTACTTCAACATTATACAAACAAAAAAAATATTTATATTAAAACGTATTTATTTAACATGCTGAATACAGATGTCGCCTAAATTAATATTTAACTAAAATATTATTAAAACAAAATGATCAATTAGTAATAACGGATCAAAACTTGTACCAAAATAATTGTTTTTTTAAAAGAAAGACAGCACTTTTAAATTTGTACTGTATATAAAAATATTGTTTTTATATCTGAAATATTTCATTTTTTAGAGAATCTCTATTAATACCTGCTTTTTCAATTTTATGCTATCAATCGACATTCGCATACATATTCATAATTTATTTTTCTAAAGTTTTGCCACATAAGAATACGTTATTAAAAGAGTTATATAATTTTTAAAATGTGATTTAATTTTATTATAACGAAAAAATACAAATTGCACACTGGCGCAAAGTATTTTATTTTACTGCATTATTTTGTTTTGTTTGTAATCAAATTAATTCAAATAAGAATGATAATTTTGACAGATGACATTTTTTTCTATTTTCAAATAGAAAATAAGTACAATAATTTTATTTCGTCAAGGCGAGCGTAGGATAAACGGATTTATTTGAAAAATTGGCGGCTATATCCATGCGGCATGAACCGGTTGTAACCAGTAGCAACCGACTGTAATGTTTACGCCGGCGCTAAGCGCATGCAAGTTATAGCTATGGCAACACTTTGATATAGACAATTTGTTTAGGAAAATTAATACTTATGCATTTATATAAGTATTATAATTACATACATTTAAAATAGTAATAATTTTATTTACATGCAGATATGACTTAATTTAAATTTTATTTTAAGAAAAAATATTTTTTTCTGAAGTTGATAAAATTAAAACATATTCATCTAATTTTACATTTGAAATATGCATAATAATTAAAGCTAATCTTTAAAAAAAATTATTAATGGAATATAAATGCGTTGAATGTTTTAAATTAAATACATTTTTTTTTACAAAATTTAAAAATTCGCATAAAAAATAAATTTGTAATCAATTTATATTCCAAAAAATCATGTCATATTGATCGTTGTGTTATATTATTTTATAGAATGAAATACAAATATTAATTTGATCGGTTAATATTTGAGTGTTGCCATTAGTTTGTTAACGTCACGCGAGGGAGTGTCGTTTGTGTTTGGCGGATGCGCAGTGGGTGTGCCTCGTTTCAGTTGTTATTAGTCACCTGGAGTGAATAGAGCACATTCCGTAAGTTATTTCAATTAAACTGACTTTAATTTTACTTCAAAGCGTTTAAATTATACTTCATTTTGTGCATATTTGATTCTGATTAACTGTGCAACGGTAAGATTCAAAGTGTACGCCTGACGCATAACTTCAAATGCTTCAATTTACATCAAAATGCCCAATAAAAATATACCCAAATCATAAGAAATCTGAAGAATACACCATCGGAAAGTGAAATGCATTAGAGAAAGTAACTTATGACATTGTGAAATGTATGTACTTGCTGCAACTAGACTCTTATATGACATAAATTCCATTTAGTATATCTAAAGGTATTTTTATATCATAACCTTATTTGTTGTTGTTATCAAAAATTCTATATTTGATGTGTGTATTTTTCTTAAAATATGTTCTAATCTTATAAATAGTATGGAATCCACTTGATTTGTGTTGTTCATTAACATCAGTGTATAACTTAATCATGTGATGAATACATATTTGAAGTACAAATATGGATATTTATATTTAAAAAGCTGCATAATAAATACGATATAAGTCGATTCTAGTTAGATCACTAATTATACTCATAATTAAAAACTTAATTTGTAAAACAGAATACACCACATCATAATAAAAACAATTTCATTCTTTCTATGATGATGACGTTTATTGCACGTCTAAAACTTCAATTTAAAATACTCGTATACATTCTCCCAATTTAATATCACGAATAAAATAATTTGGTTCAATAAAATAAACAACGCAACGGTCTTCATTTTATGGACTTACCTGTGGGTCCAAATTTTAAAAGCTTTAATGCTATTCATTGCGAATTCACTATGCATATTTATATAATTTAAATATCACACCTTAATGTTAAAAAGATCCTGGCTCCTAAATTGGGGAATGTAATATTTTTTAAATTTCCATCAAGTGTCTTGCACATCAAATAACATGATATTTTCAATTACTATTATTTAAAATTAATTATAGTCTATCAATCAAGGTACTGATTGTCAACTTGTTTCCCACTGTCTACTAGTGAGCATTCAAACTTTAATTTTAAGCAGTAGATTAACACTTTTAAGGGGAAGTTTTGCATGGGGCCCAAATTTGATACTCGGAACATAAACAGAGGAAATAGCGATTCTATACTATTATGCACGCTGATTGTTGTCAATGGCCAAGTTAACAAAAACAAAGTGAAGATCTAAATGAAGATTCATTATATCTAAATATGTGGAAAATGATATTCAATTTATTGATACTTTTCCATATCGTATATCTTGTAGAATAAATTAATCAAGTTAATCATATTATGATCAAACAGGGAAACCGTCCAAATATTTCTGATAGAGTAGACCTTTCATTGTTCCTTTCTATAATTAAACCAGATATCAAATATTTAGTCAGTTTTAAGGATCTCATCAATAATTAATTAACTCGTTGCACTCGAGAGGCGACTCTCGCTCACCACTTTGTTTGATGCAGAAACTCGATGTACAACAATAACTGTTTACGCTTAGTTCCTTTGAAGCGGGTCAATACGCTCTTCTGTATAATCTTATGGAGTGTAATATGACACTCCTGCAGAAAGAATACTAAGTTTCTGATCTATAAAAGCATTGCAAAGTCTGTTCTCAAAGAAACAAAACTGGCAAAAAACATCAAACCACATAATATTGTAATACTTGCCCTGAAATGCCGGACATGCATCTTGGCAATTTATTTTATAAAATACCCTATCCCGACAACGCCCTAGTGAGGAAAGGGGGTACTGGACTCTTTACACTCCAGAAAACTCTTTCCAGTAGAGTCAAAACGGTTGTCTAGAGTAGTTTTTCACTGTCTCACTAAGAAAACTACTCAGTCTTTACAAACCTCCCACGCTCCCTATCAAGATGTTCATGAAAACGTTCATCAATACATTCATTCAGGATACCCGTTGGGTGAGCGCTTGAAATAAAACTCGGTGGTAATGCTTCCTTCGTAATATAGAGCAAATGAGGAGGTGAATGTGCGATACAGATGAGATGGATGTAACCCCTTCCTGTGAATGCATATTGAAGAGGCCCATAGTTCTGCAGTGGACTGTTTGTGGCTGCACTATGATGATGATGATGATATTCATAAAGGTGTATAGATATATAAAATGCTAAAATATAAAAGTCTTATACATTAATTTGCGTACATAATGATTTTAAGTTAAGAGTAAGAAATTCGCTAAAAATGCTTAACTTTACTTTACTTAACTTCTACTCAAACACTAGGAATACTTGTTGCATTAAATTGAGTTACGGTATTTAGTTAGAAAATTTTACTACGTACAAAGACATAAAAGTCGGCGTTAGAAATAAAAAAAGATGAATACCTCTAAATAGGGCATTGAGTCTCATTATGTCGCATACTGTGTCGCTCATGCAAGATAAACAAATACTTCAATACAATGTAGACCTTCGATAAATCTATTTTGTATACATTTTTTGAAATAGAATTGCTGTATTTCTTATACAAAAAAATATTAATAACGCCTGTTATTTTCAGATTTACCAAAAGACACACAAACATATCAAAATGGTTATGTTAGAATCATGTTGGTCCCCGTGTATTTGGTCGAACAATGTAAAGTCGGGCAGCAAAGCAGTTGCGTTTTACACTGCCGCCATCAGCGTAGTTTTAATAACAATCATCAGCCATATGATAGCTGGCGGAGACTCCACACAACTATACAATCCGTTATTTGAAGCAGACATCCGAGGATGTAAGTTTATGTCAATTTATGATTGCTTATAAATCAAGAGTTGTTTTGTAATTTTTTTTGCAATTATCATTTTTTCAGCACTACTAGTTGTTGGTGGCTTTTTCATCGTTTATTTTGTGTGTCTTTTTGGATTCTCCATTTTGCTGGTTTGTTTATTATTTGACTTACTTATTTTATATTTATATCAATGCATTCCTAGCCATGAATATAAAGACACAGTAGATTTATATTTTTCTCATTAATATATCTATTTTTGCAGGTGGTTGGTATGAAAAAAACCAACAGAGGTATGATGCTCCCGTGGTTGGTGCTGATGGCTCTCGCCATAATATTCCAACTTATATTTGGTTTGTGGTTACTTGGCGGATATTACATTTATGTTAGTATTAATATTATTCTTTTAAAATCAATATATATTCAAATATAATAAATGTAGTTATGCTTTTGAGGAGTCGAATTTGTAATTTAAAAAAACAACTTTTATCCAATAAACTCTACCTATAATTTATTTCCAACATGTACATAAATACTCCAAATTTAATTTTAAAATGTGGACATGTGCATGACCCAGCATCCAAAAACAAGAACAAAAATATGTTTTTAAAATTGATTATGATTTATTGATAATTATAATTTCATGCCTCTGACCACTTTGTTTATATTGATTTAATGAATCATTTAAAATAGGTTTGTTGTTGTTTATGATTTAACAATAAACATAGTTTTTTTTTCTTCCCAATAATTGCAATTTTAATTTCCGCAATTGTATAACTCCATTATTATTTTTAATCTAAAAAGTCTATAAATTTATAAAAATATTCAAACAGTTATGTATATTGATAAAATTGCTCTTGTTTCAGCTGGATTCAGTATATGCAGCTTTGGTTGATTGGGTCTGGATGTCATATAATGTAAGTACAATGAAGAAATTTCATATCTGTAAAAGTTCCCATTTGCCTTCCACATGTGATCAAACAGGATCTTTTAAATAGGAATTTCAGGCAGGAGAGAATCTATGATTGAGTAGCTAAATTATCATAGATTTTACTAATCATTTTAGTATTAACCTTTTTAGATTTAGGAAATCGGGGTAATCGTGAATCGAGATGATCAATCGGAAATATTAATACTTCCGTTCTCCTATATTTGTTATTATGGGGATTTTTTCCATAATTTGGATGTGTAATTGAACCTTTATAATAAGTGTTCAAGATCTAAACCACTATATCATACCTTGACTCTATTAACCCTTTCAAACCAAAGAATATACAAACTGTACTCTAATGTAAATCCACTTTTCTGTCAGCTCCGCTGCAGCGTGTAACGAGCTTGATAATGAACTAGACTCAATAAATGAACCTTAACACTATTAATAGCACACAATATTCGTTCAATTTTTAATGTTCAACTTGCATGGTATCTGCTTTCTATTGTCCAGCTATTTTTGCTTATCAATGTGTTGTGAAAATAAAAGGACAGGGTTACCGTGCAAGCCTGCCAGTTTACTTCTGAAGGAGTAGATTTTGCATAGTAATACTCGGCAAATGACGCCACTCCAGAACTGTCAAGGGGGAACAACAAAACTGGTCAACAATAAGAATGATGCAAGTGTCTTAATTATCAAAACAAACACCTGCTCTCAAGACAACACAAATGAGTCGAACACAAACGAGTCGACCAAATTTGATTAGTGTATAAAAAATACATATTTTGAAATCATATCTTGTTGTTAATAGCATTGACTCTGCATCTGAGTATTTGTCCTTGTTAATATAGATATAAAATTGATTGGGGGACACAGCTCATGAGATATCATATTAGGGGCAACAATGCAGCGCGATTACGATTATATTTATGTACTTGTTATATTTCAATATTCACATTCATCTTTTAAATAATAATTTTTGTATTTCAAGCATGTTATTTAGATGAATAAATTCCTATTGAATAATCATTTAAGTCTTATATTTTTTTGCAATATAAATTTAATGTGATATTTTATTCATTTTCCAGATCTATTGTTGGCTCGTTGTTTACTCCCAATATCAAGTTATTGAGCAAATGCAGTCTCCAAATATCGAGTTATTATGGCCTTGAAGTTGTTTAGAATGTGTTCGAAAAGAATCTCAGTACTGATTTGTTTTTACTGTTTAACATTAAGATTATTCCAGATGCTATACGTGAGATGTGAACTGGGATGCACATTAAAAATGTTTTTACATTTACATTTGTAGAGTCTTTGAGAATTGTATCCAATATGATCGTACAGTTTGCATTCATTTTGCAGCATTTTCATTTTTTTAATTAAGAGTTGTACGCTTTAATTTAAATCTATAAAAATGCACTACTAATAGATGAAAAATTCCATTGAAAATCTGAGACTTGCATTTAATTGCGTCATTTTCTATTAAACGGTGCAGTGAAAGTTGCAAAGCATATCACTTAATATAGTTTGATATTATGAGATGCATAAATTGCATCATTTTTTCAGTGATTTGCCTTATATTTTAAGTAGGCAGCGTATCACTACAATTATGTTTGAGCTGTTTATATATTGCTTTCTCATAAAAAGATTTTCCTTCATGAATAAGGAAAACGCGATGTTACCAAAGGCTCTAATTGTATACAATAACAGTTCTTCCAGTTTTTCATTTTGTTTGTATAATAGTATTAAAAATTTTCATACATTCATTGGATTATCCATAATAGAACTCTAATTTTTTATTTGTGCTTTTATAAACTGGTAAAATGGTCATTAAAATAATAATCATGTTTTTAAGACTGCTAATATTATGACGTAAAGTAAAATTCTGGCGAAATAATGCATCCCTTGTGAAATGTAAATGAACTATTTCAAAACGTGCCTTCGTTTATGATAAATAATATTTTTATTGCGCTGTTAAAAAGCGTTCATATGATAAAGATCATTGGATTAAATACAAAATGCATTCCCTTGATCATCTGTCCATTATATGATTCTCATATACATTCTGATATTTTTGGCATGGATTTTAATCATGCATATTTTGGATATTCATAAAATTATATGTTAATATTGTTTTATTAATTTACAAGTACACAAAATGCTGTGTATTAATATTAGAGCAAATTTAAACATTATGTATAATTATTGATATTTTTATAATTCTCAGATTAAATTTATTTTATTATTATTGATTAACAGATTCACACTATTTGAAATCTATTCACTGATATTCCGTCCTTATTTGTGAGTGCATAGCCATTCTTAAAGAGTTTTAAATATATTTATTGTTAAGAGATTGCTGAAAAGCTCAATCGGCTTGCTTTTTAAGCGAATTAGTATAGTTACATTTACCATGCATTTTTATATGAATCTAAACCTTTAACTTATTAATGATCGTTATTTATTACAACTCTAAACATACATATCTTAATTTGGAACATGAAACTTTTAACGTTTAAAAATCGTATCTGTATTCCGTATGCTATTTGTAAAATGTACATGTAATAAATGTAAATTTGTGTATGTAAATATTTATAGGATTGCTTCCGTCCCCAAAAAATTCATGACTGATAATTATGATATAAAGTTTTTCTATTTGTTTATACATTTTTTTATTTTTTTGTACATTCCATATGCATGTTTATCTTTATGAACTCTAAAAGTATGTATAATAAATTATTTTACAGATTCATTTGGCAATAAAAAGTAGTTGATTAACATTTGAATATAAATTGAATCTCATTTATACAAATTTTAGAGTATTATATATTTAATTTTTTTTTGTTTAAGATTCATTATAATTTGTATTTTAGTGTTGAGCTTTTTATACTGATTTTGTACAAATTATGTTGGAATTATTAATAATATAATGTTGAGAAACGTATTGTTTTTGTATCACACTAAATCTATTCCGAATTTCCTAAATGCTAGCGTGACACCCTTTAATAACTACTTTTATTATGGAAGTTGACATTATTTTTGGAATTCAAATTTTGAATATCGAATGAAATATCTTTAAACTATGAAGTAATAATAAAAGCCATTTTTCTTGACTGATTAAAAAAAAATGAAATATAAAAGCAACGGAATGAACCTTCTTCAACAGTTTTACCCTATATATGAAATTCATAGGAGCTTTTAAGCAACAAATGCAGATGGAACTAATTTATTTAATATAAATCATTTGTATAATTTCTGTTTGTTTTTACAATATCCAAATATGAAGTAAATCTTGCCATTTATATTTTTTAAAAATTCTAAACTCCCATCTATGTTATAATATATATTCATTCTGCATCTAAAATGATTCTTAAAATGGAAACATGCATATCAATATTATTGTTTCACTGTTAATTATCATATTGTTTAATTGAATTTATGTTTATCTATTAAATGAAGCATGTACCATTAAATTTTATATTAATTTTAGATCGTTGATAAGTTGGAATATTTAACATTAACTCATCGATAAAGATCATTTATCGACGCTATTAATTTATATTTGTTATATTATAATTATACATTTTGGTTTTACGCTATGGATAGCGTGAATAGATAAAAAAACGAACTGAATCATGCGCTTTCGAAATAATTAAAAATACATATTGAAGATACCGGACAAAAATTTCATTTTTTCATTGAAAAGTCAACTTAAAAAATATACATATTACCATATCAATTATTAATTATATATAGTCCTACGCTAGCTACAATTTTCTTCTATCTTTCTAGTAATTTTAATATGTCATTTGTATAAAAATCTTTACTTTTTGATGAAAAATAGACATCAAGGATCGTTTTTACTTCAATATTTTTAAAAATACTGTTGAAAAAAATTGATGCATTGATCTGAATAAATGGTAATCAAATTAATTTATCCCAAAACATTTTAGCTGTATGTTAAGATAATATGTTCTCTATATTGCTTATTCTAGATATTTTTTACATATTATGCTTATAATCATTTCCATTGATCACTATAAAAAAATTGAAAAATTGTATTGCCTATCACAAAGTCTTCTATGCTTTTTTTGGTTATATGTTCGACATCAATGCTTTTTATTTTCAGGCATTCTACACCTTCGATTCTTAATGCATTTGCCATATTTGGCTTATCTTTAACTGAAAGTTCGTCGTCAAAAAATGCAAAAGACACCAACTCTTCCGATAAGTACCATAAATGGCCCAGTATTTTTTAATGCCAACTTTGGCCATTGTTTGGTTTATATTTTCAAAGGATATCAGGTCTTTTAATAATTGTAAGTCTGAAAAAACAAAAATCTTTTTCGTCAGTTTAAACTGATGTTTAAATTTTAAAAAAATCAAGTAACACACAGCTTTACCCATTCATTTATCATGGTAAAGACCAGCAGGCCTAAATGAAACTCCTTTTTCAGGAATTTCTCCAAAGTAAATGACGGAGAGATGATGGAAAGATTCAGTAACTTTTTATAGTCATCTCGAGGTTGATACACTTGAAGTTGTTTTTGAGCAAAATAAATCCTGTCTGCAGTAATATTTTCTATGATTTTTGAGGACGTTGTATCATAAATTACTGTTTTATAATCACTTGGATCAATTTTGTTCCAGCTCTTTTTCCAAAAGAACTGGAACAAAATTGATGAAATTTTGAAGTTTTTCCACTTCAAAATAGACTAATAAACATACCAAAATCAATAAGCAAGATCATTTTTTTTATCGCAGTCGGTGCATAACTTTTTATTAATGAAATTCATATAACGAGCAATTTTGTACAAAAATGCTTATATTTGAAAAAAATGTAATTTATTTTCAACGATTTCAAAAAACGAAATTTTCATCTGGTAAACTAATACATAAAACAGTATTATTCTCTAAATTTTATATCAAATCAATTACCATAAGCCCATAATATGGTCACCGTATAGATATATTTGCATGGGATATCCATTGTCTATAAAATTTGCTTGTAGATTTGAATAAATAGGATGAAATTTCATTGAACATGCTACAATTAGTAATGTGTTTGAGTGGCAAAGTCGGCGACCTTATGTCTGAATAGCAATTTACTCATAGCAATTGAATGAAACATACTTTTTTTCCATTATTATTAATAGTCTGTTGTGTTTTTCCTGTCAGTGCAATGACCGGCACTGTTGAAAATAGCAAAATTATTGTCGGACGGCCATGGGACAAACGAAATTGTTATGGTTAATTGGTGTAACTGTCGTTAATAACCGCATCATGGGAGAGTTATTTTTTAATGAATAAGTTCACCAAAGTTGAATTACGCCATCAAAATTATATACACATATATTGTCACGCCATGCAATAGTTAACGACATGTGAGAGCATTCATTCACTGGCTTCCGTTTAGAGTTTACGAAATTTTTAATGAAATTGCATTGTGTGAAAGTATCGCAACGAATTTATGATGCAAATTTTTATGATAATCAAAGACTTATTTCGAAAGACGACGGTACAAATACACTTAAACCTTTTTTGTGCGGAAAATCGCACAAAAAAAGCTATGACTTACATAGAAAAAGTGAAGATGCGTTCCATGGTTTTTAAAAACCGCATAACTTTGAAACAGTTATATAAAATATATCGAAATCGCATAAAAAAAGTTAATAAAAATTAGAAAAACAATAAGGCAATTAAAAAATAACATCTTTGGTAAACATTTAAAGGACGTCTTGCATTATTGGTGAAATTTTAAGAACACACTAGAGAAATATTAATTATTTTAATTACAAACTATCATCGCTGTATGATGATTTTTGTTGCGATTTTCGATATGACTCAAAATCGCACTCTTCTTCGGAAGAAATAGTATACCCAGTGTCAATATCATCATTATTCTGTGGAGATTTTCTCTTTCCAATAATATAATTAATAATTAGTGAAGATGTCACTATGGTCTCTAACTCAAGAAAAATCATTTACAAAATGGCGACTGCTTAAAATTAATCAATCAAGTATTTTTTTTCATATTTTGTCTTAATTTTTTTTGAATAGTTAAAAAATAAATTTTGACATAAATCTGGTAGGAATAATAGAGGGTTGTATAGAAAAGATTCGTACACAGTTTGAAGTAAATTAATTAATTAAAACCTGCGATATCATGTCAACCGCGTTGAAAAAAGTAGTTTCTAGAAAAAGGCGTTAAAAATTTGATTCTGGTAAGACCGGCCAAGTTGCCGCGTCACTAAAATAGCTATAACTCTGTAAGTATTTGGAAATTTGGAGAATGTATTTTTAAAAGTTGAAATAATTTTTTTCAAAAATGCAAACCAAATTAAAGGGTTTGGTCGTAATTCAGCGACAGCAGATGCAATATGATTTACAAAGTCCCAAATTATAATTTTTTCTCAAATTTCGGTTAGTGTTGAGGATTTATTTCCTATTTTATCCAAAATACCTCAATACCTACTCTATAAAATTATAAAAAAATGCTTTAAAAAAATCGCATAACTTCGAAATCGCACAAAAAGAGGTTTGAGTGTATTTTGTTAGTTCTTCGAAACTGGTGCGGATTCCATACGACATTTTATGCGAAACACAGCGGCTGGAATGTGTTTAAAGCAGATATTAAATATATGTTTAATTCTAATCAACTGTCCCAACATACCTCATATACATTTTAATTAATTATAAATCCGTTTTATTTCATTAGATTGCTTCGTATTTGGTAAAGGAAAGTACTGTTTGCAGGGTCACATATCTGATTGTGAACATTATATTTATATATCGTATTAATCATTGGTAGTTGCAGAATCACAAAATGTGTCAATGGGGACTAATTCTTTGAAAATCCGAAGCAGAGCGCAGAAATGTTCTGATGTTTCAATGAATGTTCAGAAACCTCACTGGAGACTTCCTGGAAGAGCTAGAGAAGATTAAAAATATATCATGGGTAAGCAGAAGTAATTACACATCACTTACTCATGCACTTCGACCTTGATCCTTGTTCCGCTGACTCACGGAATGCTTAAAAATATTTAATCTATCCAAAGCTTTAAATTCCATTTGATAATGGGCGCATAGCCAGAGGTCGATTGTACGCATAGAAGCGAAGAAGTTACCTTGTCGTAAATAGGTAAGAGTCAAGTGGCTTCTGGAATGCTTCTCAACTCCTAAATCCTTCAGCGTCTGTCGGATTAACCAGAGTTATGTCGTAGGTGCGAGTAGCTCTGGATTACCGAAGGATTATTTTCGAATTTCTATTCAAATTGAAATTCTCACTTTATGAGAATACTCCGCCGGCAATGATGCTTTATTACTCTTAATTTTAATGCAAATGATCTTCATTGATGCCACTCCGCCCATAGATTATCAACAAAGATATCTTGGATATCAATGGAGCTCAATGAATAGATATTAGTCTAGAACTAATTCGAATAATGCGTCCATGTCTCTGATATAAGGACATTATTGTAGTAAATCTCAAATGTATTATGCTCGGATGTTGCAGCTCTCTCCGGTCCAGGTTTCATGCTAGAATGCCACTGTACAACATGGAAAATATGCCAATATGCGATCAATTCTATGGACTTTGAATGCAAATATTTATATTATGAGCGTACACTTCTTAAAGCATAAAAATGCCATATAAACTAAGTAGGTTAATGATGATTGAGTCGAGTTGTTTATATTGCATTTAATATTCGACCGACATTCATTGATGTTGGATTAATTTATAGAATGCGGTCGAAATCTGGAAGACGAGATGAAAATCTTCAAATATTAGGCAACATATTCCTTTGCAAGCATCGACGTTTCAACGAACTTTTGGCATCCATCCGGTTATAACCGATTTCCTCATCCGATCCGAGAAAATTTCTCATGGAACAGTGCGAAGTGATTAAGTGCTTATGGATAAATTAAAAAAAAACATTCAGCCAATAGCCAAAACGAAGCTTCATATAGAAAGTCGACCGAATCCGATTAAAGCGTGGAACATTTTAAATATTCAAGGAACGTAAGCTGACCAAATTACCAACGGTCATTATTCAAATGCGCACTCCAAAAAGTGTCAAACGAGTGAAAGTCAAGAATCTGACTTATTTTCTATACTGATCGCATTAATGGAAATGCGTCCGTATTTGGTGAGGTTTATTCAATAAAATATCACATGTTAATAGCGGATTAAAGTGTCGTTCGACGGCTTATGGCGATCACCTATCAATGATTCGAGAACTGGAAGAGATTGCTCAATCTGCTCCGTACAACCGAATATGATGACTCGTTGCGATGAAGTCGACGAAAATCTAGGACTGTCATCTCTGAGACGAGTTGACACTCGTCATCTGTCCGTTAGGCTATCGAATTTGATCAGTATTGAATTACTGATATAGCGACTTCTCTCAAAATATTCTATGGTATGATACTTTGTACGGTTCTACGGAAAAATTGTGCAATGCAAATACATTTCGTATGAGTGTATAAGTTCATACAAAATTATGGTGTGCCTTCCGTAAAATAGAGGTTTAATTACGCATACTTAAACAGTATACAAATATGTATTTATTATAAATGCTTGAAGAATTCTTCTTATTCAAATCCTTTTCTGGATTGCTTATAGATTTGGAAAAACTGTGTGATTGAACAATCTGGGATTCATTATCATTTAAAACTATAATAAGTGATTGCTTACCTTTAGCGTAGGAGCTAATAACTTTTCTTATTTTTCAGCTAATTTCGAATTTTCATTTATTATGACAGATGTTTTATATTATGTTGTGAGAATTGCTTCTTCAAAATTTCAAGCCTGATAAAATAATGGTAAAACTCATGGAATGATTATTGTTCTTCAGGTGAAGGTTGATCGATATTTTTAGTTGCTCAATCGTTGCATCTATGGTTTCTTAAATTTTATCTCCATCTATTTTCATATCCGAATCATAATATAATACAGTTTTTTCCATGATGTTGTGTAATTAAGATTTATCTTTAGGGCAGTTTTTTTAAAATTATTTGGGCTCATATTTTTTTGTCAATTGACTGATATTAACGATAATTTGATGTATCCCGCATTGGATAAATTATGCTATCCCGACTACTACACTATTTGTTTTATAAATATTTAAAAATCAAGAGGCCCAAAATAAAATCACGCACTGGGCACACAAAAGGCTATTTACGGCCCTGTTGTTAACATTTTTAAATCACGATCTGTTTCCTAGAGCTCACATATTTGAAATTTTAATGTTAAATAAATATTTTATGACCGCTGCGTATTTCCATAACAACATATCGTGGAAATTTCATAAGCAAAACACTCGTTTTGCATAATTAACATATTTCAGTACGATTTTATGTTGGAAATGTTCAACCTTTTTACAATTTATAAGCCTGCTATTCTAAAATAAATGTATTGATTTTGACATAGATTTTAGACACGATATCCATAACATTCCAGATATTAAACTTGTGTTTATTCATTTGAGTAATGACAGCTGTCCGAGTTTCATTTTGACACTGATGATTGTATTTTTTTTAATAATTCGCATTTGGTGCTATAATTCATGATATTTTAAGTGTATTCATGGGATATGAAATATTGATTTTGCGAATTGAAAGTAGACATTGATAAAATCGCTATTTATGCTTGCCACATTCCTAAAAGGCTTAATAAAAACGAATTGGCTCCATGTTGGTATAACATTCATTGAAATATTTCCTTGAAGTTTCCCCACATAAACTGGTTGTTATCTACACTGAAGACGTGTATGTTGAAATGTTAAATTTTAATCCTTAATCTTTCATGGATTCCTGCGTTGTTGTCCACATCGAGTCATGGTAGCGGTTAATCCTTTGAGTACTTCTCAGCGGACTTAGAAATTTTAATAGGTCTCTTCGGCTATTGTTGCTATAAATTTTGAGGAGCGTGCCGACATGAACGTATCGTATCTTCCCTCTTGATCCCGAAAAGCCCATCGTCAAAACTTCAGCCTCGACATCAGTTTTAATGAATATGAAGTAACTGGTTTGAGAAGCTTCGACGACGTCTTCGATGCCGGCTCGCAAGCTTTCAATCTCGTTCCCGGTGCACGCACTTCATTAATGTCAAGTGCTCGGATTCATTGTCTCGGCCAAGAACAATGACTCTGCAGAGCGTCCTTTTTGTGGCCATTCATGTGTAGGCTTGAATCGAAGCACTGTGACCATCTACGGTACACTTATATCGTCAATCGCTTGCTGAGCGAGAGTACCAGGTTCAAAGCCGGTGTCGACATACTGCGATCATGTTATTGAGTAATAATCCCCGACTGACATTCTTCTTATCATACACGTGTCATACATGCATTATTTTAGTCGCTTCATTTATCATTATTGATGCTGATGAAACATAATACGCGCCCATAAATGCGGACCGTGTAATTTATTGCTCATCCGTTCGTTTCGTGGATCCAACCATGTTAATTCCTTTTACGAAAATGAACCTTCATCCGGACGGAAATTTCCACCAATTGGTTCTGTAAAGCCTTAGCACCTCAATGGAAGCTTTTGCAATACGATCTGAATGCCCTTTTTCGATTATAATTGCAATTGAGGCGCATGACTGAGTAAACACAATTTTCAGGATAGCTATTGAATTGGATTTACAGGCAACCTTCATTGATCGATTGTCGCAAATAACGAGGGATCACAATCAACGGGGGAATTTTAATTAATCACTTAGTACTGTGTTGCAAAAAATGATCTAGTGTTCCTTGCTTAGCATGGCAAAACAGCACAAAACAGGACGAAGATTTGCTTGCTTATTGTCAACACTTAACGGTTATTCATTCTGATTTTAACCAAATATTTTAAAATCTTCTTCACTTGGTTATCCCTAATTGAGTATTGGATCATTTTGTAAGAAGACCCACAAACTCAAATGAATACATCCGAATACAGGAGCAATTTATTGTATTTTCCACACCTGTGAAGTTGAAACTAATGTTTGTACAAAGATTCCACAAATTCGATTTCAATAGATTTCTCGTCTTCATATTTAGTGGAACGCGAATATAGTTCAATTATGAACCTCATCACAGAAAAAAGTCATCATCATCATCATCATCATAGTGCAGCCACAAACAATCCATTGCAGTACTATGGGCCTCTTCAATATCTTTTCACAGGAAGGGGTTATATCTATTCCGTCTGTAATATACATTTACCTCCTCATTTGCTCTATATTGAAGGTATACGGGTGCTTTCGCGAGTGAAGTAGAGTGTAGGAGGTTTGTAAAGACAGCAGCTTTCCGCGCTGCACATTTAATACCTCCGAAAATTACTGAAAAACTAATATCTTTGATGATGTTTTGATTATTATTTTCATAATTGATGCCATCGTCAATAATTTATCTGAATAACTTTTTGCAAATATCCCTCACACATGGTTGGTCGTCATTCCAAACTCCAATCCAAATTTGCGATATATTCAATTTATGATGATTTGTATGTAAACACAACAAAAATGTCAAAATAAATTTTAAAAAAAGACGAAAAACATGCTTTCTAAATAACTATAAAATTATAAATTTGTGTAATATATAATAAAATAGGCTTGCTATTGGCGTTTCTATGATGTATGGGACAGATATGGAAATACTTCCAACGATTCTCCCTCTCTTTTCGACCATCTGCCGCTTGGAGTTTCATTTTTTTTGTGAATTTCAAGCCAATTTGATAGAAGTTTCACTTCAGAAATACACATTACTCACAACTCTTGAACATTTTCAGTTTTTTTAGCGAGCACAAAACAAAAATACGCAAACCATAAACCTGTGTCCCGTTCGAGCTTTGGATTCGGATGGCCCACATGATCCATTTAAATGTCAAACCGGAGAAAAGCGCCTAAAGATAGTTAGTTTAATTTAGATGTTAATTTTAAAATCTTTATGCAAGTGAGACACCAGCTTTTTATGTTCCTTCTTCGAAGATGGCTGGTTTTTACATGTTCTAAAATTGTCTTTTAAGTCTTTTGAAGCAGCTTTCGAGTAGGCATTGCCGTAATCCAAAATTGCATTGTACATTTCTTCGACCACATTATCGGAATAACTAGTTATTGGTGCAAATTCTTGAGCTACCAGTATGCTATAATTATTAGCCAATTTTAACTTTTACGTTGGTGTTGTATTTAATCACGTCACTTTCTAGTATTTTATTGACCCAAGAAATCCTACTTTTCTCCACCTTAATTGGATCATTTTTATGTACATATTATCCTCTTTAACATCCAATTGATATATTCATATCCGCAATCACAAATTAATGGCGATCGTAGATTTCAGTTGCATCTGCGATTCTATAATGTTAAGGCTTGAATTTGAATCTGATGTCATGATTGTTTGATAGTACATTTTAAATTATGAGTTTTTGTCGTTGTCTCTGGATGTTTGAGTAAGAGTTTCAAGGTTCTCTTCAAGCAATTCCTTCACCTGGTATTGCAAAAGTTCCTCGACATCCGTTGGCTCGTTTCTCCGACATTCTTGCTGCTTCTGCCATGCGTATCTGCATTTATCCAAGAAAAAAATTGTCGCATGCTGCATCCAGTTTTTAATTTAATTATTTAATATTTTATTACACATCAACGCAATCGATCAACACCATCCAAACCATAACATTATTCAAGTACAAAAATATTTATTTTATTATCATGTTTGAATTTTTACATGCGAAGTTTGGCCATGGGAATTGTATAGTATAAAGTGTAAATAAATATTATTAGAACAAATAATAGATGTAAGCTCATGCTAAAATGACTACATTAGCTCTCTAAATATTGAATATTGCACTTCAGGCCATCGAGTATCTTCAGCATTTAGCCATTAATGGCCGATGCCCCGGTTGTCAGCAGCATCCAGCGATTGTTTGCAAATTGTGCAGGTGGTTATTCCGGCTGCCCCGTGCAAGTTTTTCTTGGACATTGTCTCCGGAGGAGCACTTGATAATGCGGAGACAGTTTATAACATATTGTTAAAACTGGAGATTGATCGATCCGAGTATGAAATCTATCATATTCACCGGTCCCATTAATCATCGGGAATATAGATGCCCGGGGCCGCTTTGTGCATAAATGCGTCCGCATTAGTGTTTCCGATGATGTCGGATGGCTGAGTTTTTATGTCTTCGGATCACTTATGGATGCTAGATTGTGAAAGTGTTAAAACAACATGTGATTTGCATTCAACATAGATAAGCTTTTGACGGACAATACAATAGTGGGGTCCATTAACATCCATTTGCGACAAAGCTGTACTGCTTCGACGCTCGTTCACTATCGAGTTGCAAGCTGAAGGATGAATGCTCGTGATTATACAATGTCATCAGGCACTGATTTGACGAAGAAAATGCAACGAATTATTACCACTCGGAAAATCACTATCGCCTACTCAGAACATATTCATATATCCACATCGATGAAAGTCTTAATCGAAGGCGTGTCGTAAATAGAAACACGCCTGACATACCAATTTAAGACATTGAATTTAGACATTCGAGGGGTTATCCTCGACACACAATTTGTTTTACTATGTGGAATGTAAATTAGTCGGGTAAACAGATAAAGTAATTTGTTGCCTTGATTTAATTCAATCATTTGTCGCTTGGTTTGAATACGTTCTAAATAAGGTGTTTTAATCAATACCATATTTCCATAAAGTATGTTAATTGCTTATGTAATTTTTGTAACGCATTTCCGCATATTTAAAAAGCATACCAAACCACTTTAATAGTCGACTAATAGACCGTGACATCAAAAATATGGTAAACCGTTTATAATCACTCAATCTATGTTAAATTTCACCTATTATGGATTCGATAGCCTAAGCACTTTTCGATAGCAATTTAGAGGAGCTATTTATATGCTTTTAATTTATTAACACGTAAGATTTATAAAACTGGTATTTTTACAATCTTCAGTCAAAATAATCAGCGTACTCTTACTTTCATTATCGATTCGAATTTTTTTTTAATTGAAAAAGTGTAACATAAGTCGGGAATCGATTTTTATTGTGGATTATTTAATTACTCTTTTAAACCAAAGCAAGTTTAAGCAGGTGTATTTACTTCGTAAGAATAACATAAAGTATATGAAACATATATATATAAAACATATACTTTATGTTTTATATACTTTATGTTTAGGGTTTTTCTTTTAAACATACGGCCTCCATAGATCCCTTCACTATCGGATCGTAGAATAGGTCCACATTTGAGAAGGGTGGGGTCAAAGAAAACACAACTTTTGGCTCCGGTTATTTATTATTATGTGTATTTATCAAAATAAAGACCACAGTTATAAAT
This sequence comes from Stenopsyche tienmushanensis, assembly GCA_008973525.1. NCBI lineage: Eukaryota > Metazoa > Arthropoda > Insecta > Trichoptera > Stenopsychidae > Stenopsyche > Stenopsyche tienmushanensis. The sequence continues at coordinate 102,175 of WACJ01000200.1, forward strand.
AAGGACGATGTGGTCTTTCAGCGGCCAAGACGATCGGTCGGATCCTAAACTATTTCTGAGCTCACGGAAGTGCTCCCACAAGTCCTAAATGATAATTCTCTATGAAATTTGGCAGGCACGTATACAATAAATGTCTTCATCGTTTAACCTATAATTATCTAAAAATATTTAAACGTTTTTATTTAATCAACAAAAAATGTTAGTAAAAACACACATTTTCCTTCGATCGCTCACTATTTTTTTATTTTTCAATATTTATTCTTAATTATAGGTCAAACTATATATAATATTATACAAAGTAAAAATATGTTTAATTTATTTGCTGCAAATCACTTGTCCAGAACTTAAGATTTCCGTGGTTAAAAAAATATCATCGCTCGCACACCAACATACGTGGCTCCCCTCACTCCCACTACTATACTTTGTCAAACATTAAAAAATATTTTTATGTTCAATAAAAATCGCTTAGTCAACAGACTAAATATCAACATTCTATATTTAATACTTTTCGCATAAAAAATATTAAAAAATCGATCACTTTTAGGGCCAAGATGGCAGAAATTCTTGCAAGGCAACCTCGTCCTTCTATAATATTTTCGCAAAACCTTGCATTTTTCTTATAATTTTTCCTTCTATGTTACAATTTGATTAATCATAATCAAAGATCATTCTGGTTCTGATTGATATTTCATGTAAAAATGAGATTGTTTCGATTTCTTCAAAAACGACTGTGATTCAATGTTTTGTAAGTTCTCTCAAACATTTATTAAAGCCATATTGCTTATGTTACAATAATAGCTACCACTGTAATGTATGGATTACATTTTGAGGTTTTATTGGTTCCGCATCTTCTTCGTTTTTAAACGCTAATAATATTATTATATTCTTATTGAAGAATGAGATCAATTATCAGCCAATCTGTTATCAGCCAATTATTTAATTTATTATGTCGTCTTATTCTAAAAATAATCCTGAGTTTCCCTGAGCTTATTAAGATTTAAATAATCTGTCCATTTTCTGATCGATGAAAACAGCATACAATGACGCAAATATTCTTCATCGATCGTTGAACTTTTAGACATTGTTTATAAATGACAATAAATTCACAATGCTTATTATGTCCGTATCCTGGATCGTGTCTCGATAAAAACTGACTCTAAAGAGATAAGTTTAAAAATTTTAATTAATTTACGGTTCAACTAATATTATCGCTTTGGTTTTTCAAAGTAAATTCGTTCCTATAGGTGTTTTAACCCAAACATGTTAAAATAATCCTTGCGCAAAAAAAAATGTCGATAAAATCTCATTGAATTTTGTTGGGCTCGATCGAAAAAGAGATATTGAGAAGTATCCTTCGAGAATGAAGTCCCGACGAAAGGTCTATTCCCTTATATGGATGGCACTTGTCCCGAACAATTTTTTGCAATGCCTCATCTTACCCCGCTTTTTAGTCTTATTCCATTCGTGTTTGGGATTCACGATCGCGTCTCCCGCGTCGAGACGAAGACTTCTGAATTGAATACTTTTGTACCAGTTCGTTGTCTGCTATTTCCTTCCTTTGTTTTCTTCTTTTTATTCCGAGTACGTCCATTGTGCGTGCCGGCTACTTGCTTCTTATTAATGGCGGCTTCAAACAACAATTAAATGGAGCCCGGCCACTTGCAATATATTTGTGAATAATACACATTAACGACGGCCGCAACCGCTTTTTTGCGTGCTACAAAATTTCATTATTTAATTTGTATAAGCCCTGCTTACATTTATTGTTAATATCTGGTTAATTAAATAAGCTGTGTCGGCAAAAAGAAGACATCCAATGCGCATTGCAGTGTTAAGCGCATGACAGGCGTGCCACATGCTGAGAGCTTCTAGTAGAACACTTTTTTAAACTGTTGTAATTGCTTTGAGAAGCAATTAAAGGAGAAGAAATTATCCGACATTCAAGACTTATTACAAGAATCAAAGAAAGCATTTCCGTCTTGGAGGATCTTCATCGTGATTTACACAAACAGTAAATCTGCTGGTGGTAAAACTGATGGAAACACTTAATTTTAATACATAAAAAACAAGTTTTATTCAAATTTATTAAGCAGATTCCATATTACTATTATAATCCATCCATATATATCATGTCAATATGAACATTATAATAATTGGAATATTAATTTCTGAATGTATTCCTAGTAATTTGAGTACGAAAATAATGTATACCTAATACATTAACTACTACTAACTAATAATTGGAGTACAGAAAACAAGGGTTCGAACCCGGAACTGAACTGAAAACCGGTAAAACCGTTATTTTTCCGTAATAAAAATAATAACTAAACCGATTTGGAAACTATCGTTTTTTTCGGTTCGGTACACATCTTACCCGAAAAAGAGTTAATTATAATATGTAAACTTCACCACTCGCTTCACCAAGATTCCATTATTTTTGAATACCGCATTACATAATCATAATGATTATATCTTTTGCGCTGAACCGAAAATAAAAATCGTTATTTTTCTCGGAACAAAAACCGTAACAGCACCGATATAATATTCGGAACTGAACCGAAATGACAACAAAACAAACAAAAACTGAAATGAAAAAATCGAAATCTTTATGATTGTCTGATGATCTGAAGAAGTTAGGTTTTAATTGTATATTAGATGTCCAGTGTAGTTTTCAGATCATATGTTGATCAATGAAACCCTTAATTTTAGCATACGTTTAACATAATGCAAAGTAACACGCCTTTTAAGAGCCATTTTATATTCAATGAAACAGTAATCATGACATTTTCAACAGCTGTTTCAACTATTTCCCTCTTCATAACCCCAAGTTTGCCTTCAATATATTTTGTTAGACCTATCTTATACGTTTCATCTCCTGTCAATAAATATTGAAAATCATATCTCACATCCTCACTAATTACTTCCAAGTTCTCTTGACAAATCTTCATGCTCATACTGTCAACATATTCGGGATTAGCTCTCAGTCATGATGGTACATCCTTCGAATTTAATTTTTCTCCATTTAAATTATTTATTCATAAATTTTACTTTTTGGTGTGAAGATGCAAATTCTCTGTATAATCTGTAATTCTCTGTATAGCTCAATATATTCTTAGGTTCATTAGGTTGGCCCATAAGTGTCATCATAGCCATGGTTGAAGAAAACCCGCGATATACTGTTTGCGAAATAGCTAACTAGTTAGAAATTCCACGAACATCCGTCCATAATCATCTGACAAAATTGGGCTACATCAATCGGTCAGATGTGTGGCTTCCTCATGAACTGACTGACTCAAATAAACTTCAGCGTATTTCAACATGCAATCTTCTTCTTCAACGACATAATAGCCAACCTTTTTGGAAGAGACTTGTCACTGGAGATGAAAGTTGGATACTTTATGAGAATATCTAACGTAAACGGTCTTGGACCAAGGGTACAGAATGGGGATTCCAATCCGGATATTCGGATATTCGCTATCCGGATATATTCGCCAGTTTTCAAACTATTCCATATTCGGATATTTGGGAAAATATCCGAATAGTATTCGTAACGATTTTTGCCCGGTTGACGCACGTCTGGAATAACGATTTTCGCAATTTATGAACGTAAAATTGGAGTTAAACCATCGCTAAAACACACTGTATATTGTTTTGAATCAATGACATTGATTGTTGACAGTAGCGTTATCTGCCTCATTTCTATTCTCAGAGAAGTTTGAGAGTTTTTGACTCGCTTCAGGTTGTTTTCGTTTTGATGAGTATCGTCGATGTGAAATAAGATTTGAAGTGTCCACGAAAATGGTATGCATAGACTTATCTGGCGCAAAAAGCAAGTATTATCTGCTGATTCATGACGGGATTTGACGGCTGTGTACGTCAAAGTGTTAATATAATATTTTACCAAATCAACGAAAGATCACACGAATACTGGGGTTTTCACTACCTGAGTGAAACCATTACTTAGGGATATTGTTTTTTTGCCTTCCCCGAGCTCTGATGCTATGAATATCTTATATGGTGTGGAAATAACACCTCATTCTCTTTCAATTTCAAAATTGCATCATGAAATGCAAAGTTCAATTTTGTTTCTCACGAAAACGAAGAAATATGACAGTACAAATAGCCTGAAAACAGATTTCAAATATTTAGATAAATATAGAAAGATAGAAAAGTTGGACGTGTTGTTTAATACACTTCTAACAATAAAACCAACGTATACAGCTACTGAACGAGCATTTTCAAAGGCAGGACAAACTAAAACTAAATTAAGAACAAACAACAAACATTTAATGCTCTGTTATATTTAAAATATGAATTTTCAAGTTTCAATAAATGATAAAAATACGCTTGTTTTCAAAGGTAATGTTCGTTATTTTCATACTTCAAAAACTATTCGGATATCCGAATATATCCGGATAGTGCATATTTTACTATTCGATATTCGAATAGTTGATAATGACGAATAATTGTAATCCCTAGTACAGAAGCTTTAAATGTAGCTTAACTTGGTCTACATCCTAAAAAAGTTTTGCTATGCATTTGGTGGGACTGGAAGGGGGTAGTTTATTATGAGCTACTTCAGCAAGGTGAAACGATAAATCCAACAAAATATTGTTTCCAACTAGACAATATAAAGGATGCAATTGCCAGAAAACGGCCAGAATTAGCGAGCAGACGAGGAGTTGTTTTTCATCACAATAACGCCTATCAGAAATAAATTATTATCATTTGACTGGGATGTTTTACTTCATCCTTCATACTCTCCGGACATTGCCCCTTCAGATTATTATTTATTTCTTTCATTGAAAAATTCTTTACGTGGTAAAACGTTTAATTAAAAAAATTATATAAAAATGTACCTTGATCAATATTTTGCCAACAAACCTGGGAAATTCAGGCAAGAAGGCATTATGAGGTCTCCGGAGGGATGGAGAATTTTGCTTAAATATTATATGCTTTTGATTGGGTGATAATATTCTTAGGGCGTCCCATTTATTCTAAAACCATTGTGTTTGATCCTTCTATTTAAAATTATTGTATAGAATCTTTAAGAACAATCGAATGTATAAAATATCGACTGGAAGTTGAAATGCAGTACAAGTAGCTTGACAGGTTTTTTTCAATGGCGATACTGTTTTGCAATTTATTTTATCCTTAAGGATATTTCCAAAGTTCATGTCGCATTTCGACGAAAAATACACTATGGTGCAAGCGTATGTAAAATTGAGTTCATATCAGTTCTTCGAATTGCTTTTTTTTGTTGCATGTGCATTGTATGACATTTAGTATGCGCCCATGATGTGCTTGTCTTCTCGACGCACATTATTCCCGACACGCTCATAGGCACTTTAATGAAAAGTAACTGCATACATATTCAGCATATAAAAAAGCTTCAGATGCAGATGTTTGATGCACTCGGTCCATGATTCAGCCCTGAAAAACAGGAAACGACTGCAATTATTCCCAGAGATATTAAATTTATTGTAAGCGCTCGGCGCATGGGAATGCTTGAAATGCCTTCGGTGACTTCCTGCAAGTATTTGGATCGCAGGCCAAAGAAAAACTTTTGTACGTACAATATTGAAATTATTGAAATGTTTTCGTGTGGGAGTATCATCACGCTCTGTTCGCCGGCGAATCGATAAATTCTGCCCGACCCGAGAAACGATCGTCGTTGTCTTCGTGAACATTTGCCGAATTGATTTACGATCGATTTTCGTCATCGTGGAGCTTACAAATGTGCCGGCGAAAATGTGCGACATTCATTAGAGAAATCATTAGTATCCGATGCGTTGAAAGCCATCTTACGCGTTTATTATGACTCTCTAGCGCCATTCGTATATGGTAAATCCTACAATGCATAAACAACGGCCCGTTGCCGTGATAAAAGATAATGTGAAAGAAGAATTGTCGACCTCTATGTAGATAGATCCAAGCATCCATTTCTGGAATGTTAACGAAAGGCCCGCAATGAGGGAATCCCACTTAGCACGCAAGAACGCTTACTATGCGTTCTTAAAATATACACATACATTTAATTTACATATAAATTGAATCCTATTATAAATAAATAGAAAAAACATCTCGATTATCCGGTAAATGCATTGGCATTTCCTTATAAGATTGGGGATCTCAGATTTTTCCCACAGGACCATTTGCTTCGTAATTAAGCTTTAAACTAGGCCCTCGTATAACATCGTGTAATGTAAATCTGTGTTATATAAGGCTTAAAATTCATACCAAATTAATAACATTGATCATCGCTAGTACTTATAATCGTATTTTTGAGATCGCTTGTAGGTTTTCAATCACATGATAAATTTTTCTACATAATGGGACTGCTTAACATTTAAAAACTCTATAATAAGCGATTGCCAACTTTTCATAATCAAGTATTTCATCATTGATTCATCAAGTAATTCATGATATGGAACTATGTAATTGAATGTTAAACTTATTTCCAATAAATATTCTGATTTATTACACATTTTCAATTTTTTAATTTATTTTGGCAAATTCTATTTTGACCAATGCTATTCATCTTTGAAATTTGAGTAAGTAATAATTTTATATTATGTAGTAAGATGAATTATGCTGAAAATTGAGGATCGTACATCGTTTCATTTTGTGTATGGTCCTAATTGATCCTTCATTAAAATTGAAAGCTCCAGAAGAGTGCATACATTTTATTATGTAATAATATTATTTAATTTATATTTAATATCATTCGTACAAGTCCACTTATCTGTCAGGACCGTCGCAGCGTGTATGAAGCTTGTACATAAATATATAAACACTGTCTATAGCACACAATATTCGGTCATTTCTTCAAGTAAACATAAACAATACACTTAAATAATAAATTTGGATTAACGATCTATACAATGGTACGATGTACGCAAGATACTCTCTCCGTCTCTGCTTCTCTCCAACCTCAACGCGCAAGACACTCTCAGTCTCTGTCTGTTTCCGAGCTCAACGTGTAAGAACGCTCTTTCTGAATCACTGGAATTCGGACACAATTCTGTGTCTTACCTCTTTAAGGGGTTAAGCGTCACGAAAAGTGAAACTCCAAGCGATAATTGGTTAGAAAAAGAGGAAAAATAGTTTGTTGTCATATACATCATAGATATGCTACGCGCATGCGCCGCATAATTTCTACCGTGTGTGCAACCACTAAAGCAGCAGCGCGCCTATTTTATAATATTACACAGCTTCATCTTTTAGCCAAAAATTTTCGTTAACAAATGAAAAAGAGAAATTAATAAAATCAAGTAAATGGACTACATAAGTTTAAGAACCGCTGTTATATCATTGTAGATCATTGTCTATTGAAATTTTATTTGCAAACCCTTGGATCAGCAGCTTTAAAAAATATATATTTTCAGAGCGTTCCCATAAAAACACGGACCATTCCATTAGACTTAAATTAACCCTTTCCGATCCATAATAGATTTTCAGAATTTTAGGAGGAATTGTTATTTTCATTTTTTAATAAAAATAAAATAAATTTTATTTATCAAATATACACACTGAAGGCCTTAATAACTATATCTTAAAATTTTCCAAAGTGTGATACCGCTCAAAGCATTCACCAATGCAAAGTTGTGCATATGTAGCGGGTTTATTTCCTACCGCCGGGAATTTTCCTATTAGAGCACACTTTGTCTTTTAATCTTTGTATTTTCCTTGTGGATTGGTAAATAAAATACTAAAAATCGGTAATAATTTCGGTATTACCAAAATATAATCGCGCTTGCACGGAGCAAGTGTAACTGTTGATTGCAAAGCTCAGTTAACGTGCCGCGCGAACCCCTAAAACTACCCTTTCGTATCCCTTCCAAGTAGACAGTTACACATTCCAATGAGCAAAAAAATCTTTTATCCTATGGTCAACATACTGTTGTAATAGATACAAGTGAAAAAAAATGTTGCGTTGCATTTTAATTCAATAATACTTTCGATGAAAAAATATGTCGAATGTCATTCGACATGGGACCCACGCGGTAAATATTGATGTCGAATGAGATTCGACATAGGACCGGAAAGGGTTAAGTAAATTAAAACATGCAGTTTTAGCGACCATCAAAATATAAGCATGAATATTATAGAATAGAACAAGAATTTTTGTTGAAGTAATTTTTGTATCCCAAATAAAAATAAAATATTTTTATTGCAATGCATTAAAATATTTTTATCAATGATAAATTATAGCAATTAAGTCAGAACTGATTTATACAATGCAAGACCAATTAAATCATATTGTTTCAAAATTGAACGAGTCGCCATGAATGATTTATGCACAAATTCAATTCATAATCAACGCTCAAAGCGCTAATCGATTGAAATGCGATTATTACAATGCGATAAGCGTATTTTTTACAGTTCGACTGTTGTTAGGGACAAGTATTGGGTATTAATGATAAATTTATTCCGACATTAAATCATTAATCCGATGGATATTAATAAGTATTTTGGGCGATTAGCATATTTGGTGAGAAAAGCGATCCGTCTAGGGGAGTAGCACTAACGACAACTCCATTCGTTTTTTTTTTTTTTTACTAATTGAGCAGTTTTAATGAGGAAATATGGCTTGGCGTTGGTCATTAATTGAAATCGTTGTTAGAGATCATTATCTATCATAACTGCAGCTGCATTAGAGTGCATAATAAATGAATTCGTACAGTAGTGTGTTTTAAGCTCATTCAATATATTAGCATTTTATATTATCAGCAATAAATTCGACATTATAGGAGGTTATAAATTTTCAATTTTATTTATGCATGTATGGGATGTGCATATGGGATGTGTATGGTAAATTTTAGTGCTCAATTTTATAGCTTTGAAATAAGAGACAATGAAGTTTATGTTATGTTCAGTGATAGAACCAGTTTTTAGATCAATTTTGTCGTCATTTATAAATGACATTATTGTTTTCCATGATAAAATCATTTTTAAATAGTATTTGATAAGTAAAATTACTGCGAATGCAAAAAATATATTACAATCATTGGACAATTAACACACTATATGCGGGAAGGCATTCATACATATTGATGCATGCGGGAAGGAATTTTTTACAGTTTAAATAGTCTTATCTTCGTGAAGGTATCATTATATGATATATTTTTCGATAGATTTTTAAGCCCAGAGAATAAAATTAATGTTCCAAACAAATGGTTATCAAGCTCCATTATTTTTTATTATGTTAATTTGCAAAAATGCATAAATAAGGCCCAATGCAATTTTGTTGAAGTATTGTATTTTTTTATATACTAAAACTGTTAGTTTTTATATAAACTCTTGTATCATTTGCCCTAATTTTTGATAGTATACTACTGCTGTAATTACCTGATCTAATATAAAGTAATTCGAATTTAATTACTCCGGTTATATTCCATTATATACAGACAAGGAGCTTTTATGTTTAATGATGGTACTTAATCTGAAGAAAGCCATTGATAAATATAAAAAAATGATCATCACAATGTGGAAATAATTTCGATCATGAATGTCGTGACATTAAACCTTTTAGTGTTAAAAAATATTTATAAGCCGATTTGCCATGAAAATTGTGTTAAAGTAATATGGCGTTTTCAGTTTTCAGTTTCCGAAGATATCTATTATGACGGCTTGAATCAATAACCACTGAAGTCTAAAGTTTAAATGATAGGTTTCTCATTATAAATGTCCAGATATGGAAAAACAAATCACCATATCAATAAATTTCGTGTAGGTCCTGTAGGTAGTCCCGCGTTAAGCGGTTGGACTCATAACTCGATCATCTCGGGTTCGAATCCCACAGGAGATGTGGCTGGCAACCACATTTTTAAAAACATATATATGCCATGAAAAACCATGTCAAAATGGTTGGTAATGATTCCATAAAAGGGATCGCTAAAAGCCACCGCAAAAAAAAAAAAAAAAAAAAAAAATAAATAAATAAATAAATAAATTTCGTAGATCGAAAGAATCAGCATTTCCTGGATTCCTGGATTTGAAAATGAAATTATAAAAATATAGGCATTCGTGAAGTCCTTCAGGGTTGCCTATGAGCTATCGAACTTACAACAATAATTAAAGTATCATTTAAAAATATTTGTAATTTTGCTCCATACTTAAAGTTTTTAAAGCTTTGTAATTTTGTTAAAGCTAAATAAATGTTTGAAAAAAAAATACGGCAACTATTTACAACTCAATATAAATTTTATTTTGATTTAATATAAATATTTTCTTATTATTAAAAAGGAGTTTTAAAGAGCAATATACGGACATTTTTAAGTATAGCAATCAAATCCGAAGATCGATGTTAATCACAATAAAGCCCCTGAAGGATTCATATGGAGATCAATAAAGCTACGGGGAACTTTGAGCCGCGTTCGCTGAGCTTTATAGATAAGCTCTGTTCGTAGCATGTGCAAACATTTTAAATATCACTTATTCATGATACGTTTTCCTCATACATGATTCATGCATTACGATTGATTTATACAATTGTCAAACTATTAGAATAAATTGACATTATTTATATTCGATATATGCTAGCCCACGGGCGTTGCTCGGCCGGTAACGATGGCAATTTACCAGCTTAGCTCTTATCCATGTCACGGTAAAACACGAATTACAAAAAATATGACCCATTTCAGCAATATCACGTATTTTTGTTATAATCGAGTCCGAAAGATTCGATGGTCAAATTAAATTGCTATTCCTCCCGAGTGCGTAGGCGACGAACGAACTGCGTAGGGTCGACCGACTGCAAGATATTGTTATGTGAGACGCATTTTACGGTTATTCAATGAAATTATTTTTAAAATATCCTTTATTCATCTCGTGACGTTGATTTTATCGTCGAATAATATATGTTACGACATTTTTTGAATTCCGCAAGTTTTTTGGCATGGGGAGCTTTCGATGCATATCGTAGAGCGCTTAAAGTTACGATAATGCTTTAAGTAGTGATGTTGAAACGCAATAAAGCGAGTATTGCGTTAATATGTAATGACGATATTAATTATGTTTAAGGACAAAAAAATGTACGTTGTGTCGTAGAAATGCGGTCAGGAGGAAAAACGAGAATCTTTAACTGTGCAAGACGAGTTCGCAGAAATCTGATTAGAATTTATTAGAAAATCAACATTGCCATAAAAAGACATAGAATGAAAACGCCGCACTTTCAATCGAAAGCATTAAAAATGAACAAAGAATATAAAGCGGCTTGACTTCTAAACTAAATCTAATTAATATTATAATACACATTACCCATTATATGTGGGAAGGTTGGCTATACAATTAATATAAACGCTAAACGAAATGTTCTATAGCATATAAAAAAAACTAAGATACAGATAGCTCTCTGGAACTATTTAATTCACTATATTGGTGGTGGTATGTATGATCAATATTATATAGTTGAAAATTTAATAAAATATGCTTTGCACGAAATCTTCATTTTAATCCGCTGTGGAGAAAAAAAAATGGCACGGGATAGTTTCCCGACATAAATGTGTTAAGTAGAAAATTAATGAAGGTTATTGCATTGATATTTAGACCATTGATTCCTATTCCTATTGAAATTTAATGTAAGGATATGTGCTAAATTCCAAAAATTTATTATTCATTAACTCAATTCCTATAAAAATATATCATACATATTTGGATTGTTCACCAAATTATCTTATTATATTATTAAAAAATAGCCTTTACATTAGGATTTTTTAAAAACTATCTGGTTCTATGATATGAATGCTAAAGGTAAATATACTTTATCATGTCAGAAAATAGCTATCATGAATTTTTCAGCAGATTTTTCAACTATTTAGAGACGAGGTCTGGTTTTTCCATTGTACATATTTCATAAAACATTTGACCCATTCCGTATTGAAAATTCTGACACAGAGACGGGTGTCTTACGCCTCATCATACTCTCATATATCAATAGCAAGGTGCTGTAAAAGAGCCCATACACGTTTAAATGCTCGTTGGGAATACAAACAAGGAGTAAGAATAAAATTAATCGAGGTTCGATTGTTCGTGTTGTTTTGAGAACAAGAATTTATTTTGATATTTAACCCCTTAAAGAGGTAAGACACGGAATTGTGTCCGAATTCTAGTGATTCAGAAAGAGCATGCTTATACGTTGAGTTCGGAGATAGACAGAGACGGATAGTGTCTTGCATGTTGTGATTGGAGAGAAATAGAGACGGGGGGAGTAGGGGTCCCAAATATTCGTAAAATCAATTATTCGAATATCGAATGTGAAATTGGTAAACTATTCGAATATTCGAGTATTCGAATATTTTATATGTGTAGGGTGATTCAAATATAACCCGGAATTTTTCATGAGTGTTATTATATAAAAATATAAATGGAGCATCTTATTTTTCTATAAAGTTCCCTTCATTAGAAATAAATTTATTGCCTCAGGAAGGAAGGTTCTTGATCCCATCACACAAAGAGGGCGAGAAGTATCATCTTCTGTTGCGCAACGCGTTTTCTCGTAGACACAGGCTAGAAATTAAGTGAAATTTTGAGGTTTTAGGTTTCAGCGAAATCTCAGAAGGATCAGAATTTTATTTACTTTTCAGCAATACATATTTTTTTTAAAAAAATGCATTGAACGTTCTACTTTTAAGCTTGGCCGTAATTTCATTTTTATTGAGCCTGCTGTTGAAAAAACCCTCTCAGTTGTCATTGAGTTTGGTTTTATCGACGGTATCTAAAATTTTTGAATAGTTTTTTAATAAACTTTACACAAATTCAATAAAATCATTTCAATAAACTTGGCACTTTTTTGCATTTCTTTGTTGCTATTTCGATTGGCAGAAGAACATCGAGCAATTTTCTTAAAAAATATATAACGAATAATATTCGATTAATTTTACAAATATTCGAATATCGAATATTCGAATATTCGATTGGGACCCCTAGGGGGGAGTATCTTGCAGATCCGAGATTCTGAATGGGAGTCAGAGACGGAGAGAATAATGGTAATTAACCCAAATTGAACGACTAAAAATGATATTATAATTAATCGATTTCAAGTGTATTGTTTACGTTTAAGCTGTTTTTCTACTACTACTACAACTAATTTAATAAAATTATTGAATTTTTTTCTAATCCTTTAATAATATTTTTCATTCACTATTGTTTATCCTGGAATCTCAGCTCTCAAAATTATATCCTTAATTTGATTTTATTTATCTTGATGGTATTTTATAGATCATATCGTTTCATTAGATCGTTCTAGATTCTAGAACGATTTAAAGAAGAATCTAGAAGATCCATCCGAAAAGATTTGATTGACAATTGGTTCAATTTCACCAACAACTTTAAATTGATACGTTATTCGATTTTCGAACTACGGAATGGTAACTCAACCCTCTACCATTCTAACAAAGATTTTAGGTTGTTTTATAACTCTCTCGATTGTGAATATTAGCATTATATATAAAGATTTACTATACAATACCATAAATTAAAATTCTATAGACAAGCCATAATATGCTAATGCATTTTTTTTAAATTTAAATGCATCAATGATGATTCACAATGTGATCATTAAAATTTTAGCATGTTTAATAATATAAAAAAACATTTCATAGCGATTGAAATATAAAAACTAGGTATCCTATATATAGGTTGGCTGTAGTATATATGAATTTTATTTGCCATTTAATGTTTAAATCACCAAAGTAAAAAAATGAGTTTCGGTTAAATAAGTTTGAGAGTGCTAAATGTATTGCTTTTAAAAGCTAAGTTTTTTTGATTAAATTATTTATTGAATTGCAACTTTTTTTGATATTGACTTCCTTATAAGGATGAGTTTTATGAGTACTTAAAATTTCTATACAGGGGATATTTTGAAATTAAATTCAAAGTTCCTCTGATTTATGTGCTGACAAAAAAGCCGTCACGATAACCGCATCATTTTTGACAAATTAATTGCCCATCAAACAGCTTTTCATACGGAAGAATTAACATATTGAAACTGAAACGACGCTTTGATAAAAAATCTGAAGACGTTATCAAATATAAATTCATAAATTTAATAACAAAATGATAATAAAGAACGTCAGAAAGCCTAGACGTTCGTGACCGAAGGACGTTAATTATGAGTTAGAGGACACGGCACACCTCAGGATGCTGCAAAAGGATAGATTACAATCTATCAGATATTCTTCCTGGTGAAACACCAAGTCGGTGTTATTAGTTTTATCTGATCGTGATACCGCATTGGCAAAAAACCCTGAAACGATCTATTAATTTTAATTAAGAACTGCTTTTTATCTTTCGCCCGATAGTGTTGCAGAGACAAGGTTCGCCGTGTCGATGTGTTATAATCCGATTTGAAAGTAGCTGTCAACGGTATTTCGAATTCATATAAGACATTATTTATGACCCAGATATTGCAAATGGTGTTTGTTTGAATGCATTATATGCCTTAAAAAATGGCATTATTTCTAGCCATGCAAATTAGTTTAGCCTTAATTATTTGCATTATTATCTCAGCTCCAAATAGGCGCACGATTCATCTCGCCTGCTTTGTGTATCTCCAATGAGCCATTGCTTTGTATAATATAAGTCCATATTTCCATTAAAAGCATTCAGTAAACTTCACACATAAATATGATAGCAGATAAAAGCAATTAAGGATGCAATAAAGTCCATAGCTATTGGAAGATGCACTGTGAACCAACGAGTTGCTGAGATCACTGCGATAACTCAAGAATTCTCCTCCACAATGATACTTCTTTTTATATTTCCCGTAATTAATGTAACATACATGGGTTGATCAGATGTAAGCGAAGCTTTTTGTATAACACATACAAATATTTAGCACGTATCCTTGGTATTATAATGAATAATTGGTCAGTGAAACTATAAATTTGAGTGTTTTTTACTAAAAACTCTTACCAGGATATAAGCGAACTTCATATGAGACTTTTCTAAGAAAATCATTTTTCATTTGGTTACTTCTCACTTGCTTGCCATATGAGGTAAAGTTAAAATTAATTAATTAATCGCCTTTACATTCACTTTTTCGTCCAAAAATTTTTGTCCACAATATTTGAACGCAATCCTTTATAACAAATAGTTAAAAATCTGACCCATTATATGATACCAATTCTTGATCCTTTGATATCAAAACAATTTTAAGCGGCCCAAAAAATTCCAGCTCCATAAAGCAATCCTTCAGCTATCTCAGCCTCTTCTTATTTTGCTGATCTGGCATCTCTACGAGTTGTTCTAGCTTTTTTAGAAGATTTGAAGCCTCAGCGGTTGGCAAGGCGTATAAAGCATTTGAACCGATTGTGATCCCCAAGACGACCATTATTCTTAAAATAATTTCAAATCAGCAGAAAATATGTTTCAATACCAGAGACCATACGGACGCGTTGAAATTCTCATTGTTATTTTGGGTATTCGAACAAAAATATTTTTCGAGTAAATCATCAGACGATAATTCTTCATAAATGGGTCTTAAGAATTACTAAACTTCCTCGCTGAGAGCGGGAGGATGCTTGTACAAACATAACGATCTTATAGTTGCATGTTTCTGCCATTCGTACCAAGAATCTGCGCCTTCCAGACGCTGTGAATACTGAGAGGCTTCTTCAGTCAAAATTGTATGATAGTAAGTGATCCAAATAGCATTTTTCATATTTTGTATCGAGTCAGAATGTCGACGGATAACTAATTACATACATCTTTTATCAATTCATTAGATACTTCGTAGAGAGCTCTTTCTTTTTGTGTCCTTACTATCCATTAGCTTATTCATCTTTTTTAAATCTGTGTTAACATTTTTTGAATTAATTTGCTCCCTAATTAGAACAAAGATAAGAAAGGTCCCCAACAGGAACCTCTGGCCTGCAAACAAAAGCAAATAGGGGCAAGTTTGTGACTGTAGCGGTCTTAGAACCGCTGGGGCGCAAACTGAACGGAGTGATTGCTTCGAGCGCATTTCGCGAATTAGCTGTAAAGCATTGAAATAACACGAATTTTTTCATCAAAATTATAGACGACATTCTCAGAGATATGTACTTTCGTAAAATCAAATTTAAAAAAAGATATTTTTTGACATTTTTGGCCTTTTTTTAGGTAATTAATTTTTTTTTCTTTCAAAATGGATCATATTTGATCGACCCTCGCTTAATTATACATCGCTTCTTATCGAACGTTTTCGTAAAAAATCTAGGTCGTATGTAATTTAGAAACCGATCGACATCGGGAACAATTTTTCATTCTTGACTACGAAACGATCATTTAAAACGAATTACAAATGAAGAAATCTCCGTCCATTTTTACGTTCATAAAATCGCCATCAAACACTTGGATGGCCCCTGGCTCTATTCGCTGATGCTATTCAGAAGTATGAGCACTTTAATGAATGGTCATTAATTATAATTTCTTTTAACAATGGTAATTTATGTTTTATCTGTGGATTTATACGCTAATAACACGTTTTTGTGCTTCGAATAATGGTGCACTTTGCTGTGAAATATGCTCGCAGTAGTAGCTCAAAGATTTTCAAACAAATTCAACGTCCGGATGAGTTCGTTGAATCCGTTAGATTAGATTTAGAGAAGAAGTTTGAAAGTCGAACGCGTCCTTTTATTCCACGAAGTCATATCCATCTTACATGGAGACTTTGTGCCTCGTGATCATCGCCTAATATCGAAAGGATAAATAATCGATATACTAGATGATTCAACCTTTTAATTGGCTCCCCTTTTCGTCATTTGAGCCCTCCTTTTCAACGTTGCTCCGATGAGACGAATCGCCGTCGAGGATCAATAGCTACACCCACTTTGAAAAGGAGTGTCCATCGTTCATCGGCACCTGCATTATATTACGGAGTATCCCACCAGTGTAAAATCTGCATCCGAACAACGTGTCAATGTGGGATTATTGTAGTGACGAAGGCAATGCAGAGGGCTCGAGAAGTCGGCCAAAAGTCGCCGATATATTACACGTTGTACAATGTTCCGTTGATATTATTAGAATCCCAGAATTTCATTTTTATGACCTGAATTCGAAAAAAATTAAGTACACCTGATTTATAGTCGCATAAATGGACTCATTCAAGTGGTCGTAAAAATGGCCGTAAACTAAATTGTATAAGAGTTGAAGATCGATTTCTATTGTCGCAGAACAAATGCCCAGAATGCCAGAAAGCTTCGCAATAAAAATAAGCATATTCTTTCGGCAATATCTATTTTGGCTGGGACGTTTATAGGAGATTGTGGTAATTTTTGGCGCCAGTGCCAGGTGTCTTTGTCGCCAGCTCGCGCCATCTGCTAACTGGACAATGGGCTGCTGCTTGAAGAATCTCAAAATTGTCACCTGATGAGTTATGTTGACTATTGAATGCGCCTTCGAGCGTTTGACTCCGCCATTGTTTACTTCTTTTTGTGCTTGAAAATGCCATTAAAAATTCCCAGCATTCTGATGTATGAGCTTCTAGCACGAAATGAGCGTTTGGCTATGTTATGGGATCGATTAGGTTTTATTTCATATCAACAGTTCGAGATCCCTGCAACATGAGTAACGTTCCGCAGAAATGATTATTGGGGGGTGAGTAGAGGAAATGAGGGTTTGCATGTTTGCCGTTGCAAGAACGTGCCGTATGGTTGCATCTGCAACTTCCTTTTGAGGGTTGGTCTGATGCATTTGAATGCATCAGCTGTCTGTGAGACCGTGTGTACATATCGGACGACGATGGCTTAATATTTGAGCCATAGGCAGTATAGTTAATGACTCGCAACATTCGGGTTATTGAACCGGCAACATGTTGCGGTTAAATTTATCACCACAATTTAGAAGACCAAATAGGGAATGTGATATTTATTAACAATATCGGCACGAAATTTCCTATTGACTGGTTATTACGAGGTTGATGGGAGCAGAAACGGAACAGCAATGACCTTAGTGTGTTTCTACTAACGAGAACGAGGACGAAGAACGACTGAAGAAACTGCAAAACTGCAGTTGTCTTGGTCGAATGAAAAATTAATATAAATTAAGAGCTTGTGTTTCTAATATGATGCGTTGCGCAACGCATCATGCGCCATGCAAAATTGATAATTGATCAATATCGAAATTTGATACATCATACTGCTACTGCTGTTTTAATTGACCAAAGAAGTATTCACTGGACATTTAAAAAAGCTTGGAAAATATTTTACATTCTTGATGGAACTATTCCATTGCCTTAACTAGTAGTAGTTATGTAGTCCGACCTCGAGTTTTCATGCATAGAAGTGTTAACCTTAATTTTTATGTAACATTCTCACAAGAAACAACCAACTTATCCAGGCTTCTCGAACATTTTTATTCTCTATTTGTTTTTTTAAACAGTTATCCTTCCTTAAAATATTTGAAAATATCTTGGAGCCGCTTCAGCTTTTTAGAATCAAATCATCTTGCAGTGCGATGTTATTGTGTATATCATCGGTCATCTATAAATTGCTATTTTGTATTTCGACAGAAACGTTTTCAATGCTGATCCTGAACATAAGATCTGAAGTATTGATCATATCCATAACATCATTGACTTTTTTCCCGAAAATCAACAAATTCTGTATGACCATGAGATGAGACCATGTATAATTGAAAATACGCACTAAAATGTATCAATATCATAGCTACAGATCCTCCAAGATATATAAGACACATATTATCAAATGGCGTGTACAATTGTCATCTATGTATATCAAGCTGGATTTTGAACCGGAACTGAACCAAAAACCAGTAAACCGTAAAACCAGTAAAACTGAATCGGCTGGAAAACATTGATTTTTTAGTTCGATATACGTCTTCCACGAAAGAGAGTTTGTTTGATTTTTGTATTGATATAATTTGTAATCTTCCCCGTTATTTTGCAGGATTTGTTTGATTGTATTCATCTAATAATACTGAAATTTTTACCCTTTGTCTATTCTTTTAATTGTCATATTAAATCAATACTGAAGATAATATTGTTATCAACCCAAAGTCATTATTATGCTTTTTTGTTGAGCTTATCTCTTTCTATATATTTACTATGTATCTAGACTAAAACTTCCAGATTTCAATTTTTTTCTCTATTATTATGTACTCATTGAGAGGTGGAACTCCCAAACTGCTATGAATGTCTGTAATTTGTATGAATGTTTATTATTTCTTGAGCAAAGGTTTGAAAAATTATTATCAGCTGTGAGATGGCACGCTGGTATGTCATAGGCACGTAGAGGTTGAAATCCAAACTTTATATCAACATGTCGCACATTGTAGAGGTTCAGCGATGGAACAAGTTTCCCTGTCACTGTTGGCCATCGCTGAACGAAAGGTCATCAATGTACGTGTATAAGGCTGAAACATGTAATGATTATTACGCGATATTTAGCATACGTACTGAAACGTCAAAACCGGTTTTTTGAATAGAAATATTATGACATATCCGAGTCATGTTCATGAGCACGTGTTCAGTCACCGTGATGTGTTGAAACGACTATATTTAGAGCAGAGCCATGAATGCAAGACAACTACCATTCTATCTCAGAGTATAAATCTTCTCTACGTGAGAATATATTCAACACTCGAAAGATAACAGCGCCATGTATATAATATGATTACACCTGTCTTTCAATTTACATTGGCAACCCCCAATGGATCCATGCAAAGAAAACCAATGCCAATTTTAGAGGAAAATTTTCCAACGATGAAGGGCGGTTAAATAGCGATTTGTCATAGTACCACAATCATTAATCTTGTTTCCTTTGTGTTGAGCATTATTAAAGTGTTGGGAATACACTTCAAGTCAAGCCCACTTATGTTTTACTCAAACGTATCGTTAATATGGGTATCGATGCTGTTATTTTCAATTACCTCGGCAAGTCTGATGGGTTTGGCCTGTAGTTGTCAGACTACGTGACTCATTCTAAATGTAAACATTTTTCGGGCCAAGTTTGCATTGAAGAGGCGGCAGACATTACTTCGCGTAGTAAAAGTGGGTTTCCAGACCATGCAAAGCTCATACTAAAAAGTGCTCTTCAAAGTCTGCATGAGGTTGTACGTGTGCACTTCAATTTGTGTAAATCCTTAAGGGGTGGATTTATTACCGTGTCGAAAGAGGGCATAGCGGAAGAGAGCACATCCGACCCTTAAAGTCGACGCCGAATGTCATTAACAGTGATATTATATGCACTCCACTTCCTGTGATTTTCAATTGTATCGTGGTTAAATATATATAAGACTAATAAAGTTGATTTATTTTCGAATTACTTAAATTACATGAAAATAATATAATCTAAGCATTTATTCCAAAATTAAAATCTAACAGCTGGTAGCAATGGATATAATTATGCTATAAAAATATTCCTTATAACCAGTTTAATCATATGATTTTATAGTATTAGAAACTATATATCACGTTAAAAAAATTTAAAAAAAATTAAGATATGCGTTGCTGTTTACACATATGTAAATATATATGAAAAGTGCAATTATTGTATGCTGAATAATTGTTTTAAATGCATTCTTAATGGGTTGACCCATATAAACAGAATCCATTGTTCATTTTCGTTTTCTTAGATGAAAAACATATTTTGCCTAATTAAGTCATTTTGAAAATTAGTATCATTAGTATCAATCATAGTAGTTTGCAAGCCTTTTTAAGGTTTGAGTTAATATTAAGCAAATAATTAACGAAGACATGAATCTGTGTCAATAGTGGGCATATTAAAATCAAAATACATAGTTCTTCTACGCGCATTTTAAATCATCCCGAAAGTAAGTGTACTAAATTTTTATATTTTTTTACTTGTTAACTATTTTTTAACATAATCGCCATCTGATGATCCTTTCTTTATTCCCTCCTTGAAGAACTCTCCCACCAGCTCCTTTCTCCAATTCAGAACCTCTTTTTGCACCAGCTCGTCGGTTGAAAATTTAATTCCACCCATGTGTTCTTTCAGCGAGGGGAAAAGATGATAATCTGAAAGCGCCAAGTCAGGGGAATACGGAGGGGGTGGTTCAAAACATTCCAAACGAGTTCAAGAGAACGCCTTGGTGGCTAAGGCCAGTGGTGTAGTGCTAAATAAAAAAGTGTGGGAGCGCTGATTAATTATAATATTTTAATACCCCCTCCCTTCCCCCGTGATCCAATTTTCGCATCATGTTTCCAACAAAACGTTTTTCCAATAAATAGTTACAAAAATCATTTTTGTATAATTATGTAAAAATCAATATTTATTAAAATAAAATAATATTTGCATGTGCAAAAAACGTTTGTAATAAATACCCTTAAAATATTACAATATCACAAAATATTTGTAATATTATTTATAATACATTTTTTTGTGATTTTTTTAATTTCAATTATTATTTGCTGAAAAATTTAATTCTGTAAAAACTTTGTAAAATTTGTTCAGCATTCGTATGTGAAATTGATTTTATGTGCAAAATAATTTTCTTTCGTAAAGATTTGAATTGGCTAGATCTAGTATGTCCGTTTGATGATACGGAAATTGAACTCCATTCTTTCGAAATACTTGATCCCTGTGTTTTTAAGACCGAAAAACTTTTCACATTGGCACATAATTTACAACCGATTTTTCCAGACTTACTTATGATCCAAGGATATTGTTTTCTCTTTTCTTTCCACATATCTGTGGTCCAAACACTAGGCCAGGAAGATGAACATACCGTATTATCTTCTATCGATTCATTTTCTGATTTTGACGAATATACTTTTTGAGCACATTCATTATTATAGATATTTAATACACTTGTGCAATCACTAACATTATTAACCGACACCGAACCCACTTTGAGTTTTTTCGTGAAAAATTGAAATAGTGTCTCTTGTTTGCGTTTTTCATCCATTTTTAACTGTAAAAACACTTTTATATATATAACTATATATGTATGTATATTTATAAAACGCTGAAAAATTTATATGATTTATATAATTGTTTTATTTTAATTTTAACTTATAATTATTGCACAATACAATACAACACAACACAACACAATTTTTTATATTAAAATGAAAAATAAAATATTATAGTCCCTGCTAAAAAATACATGAAAATTAAAGTAAGCTAAGTTTTCTTATTATTATATTTGTAGGTATAAAAATTAGAAAGTGGTATAGCGTCCGTTTATGTTAATTGACAGAAATAGACTAAAATCTTGTAAACAAAATAATATGAACAAACCGAAATGTGAAATCAGTGCGTTCTGTAAAATGAGCCTGATTTATTGCTTTCGTATGTTATTCTTCAAACTTGAAGAAAGAGACTCGCAGTATGTATGAGACCATGTGGTCACAGAATTGCTTAAGGGTCGAGCTTCATTTTTTCATTAGTATCAAGTGCCGGAAAGAAAAAGATAATAATTTATCCCATCGTGTCCTTTATTTAATTTATGGCACGTTTTACATAGACAATATTTTCAAGTGAACACATTTTTGGTTCCTAATGCACGAGCAAGCAGCTCTCGCCTACCAATCACAGCCCCACGATGATGCATCTAAACTTTCCCAGCCGATCGACCAAAGTAAACAAAAAATCGCAATAAACAACGGTACGACCAATCCAAAACGTCAAAAATTTATCCCATCATGTCTTTTATTTAATTTATGGCACGTTTTAAATAAACAATATTTTCAAGAGAACACATTTTTGGGTCCTAAAAACATACAAATTTTGTACAATTATATTATGCAAAATCGTCTAGAAAAAAGTGTGGGAGCGCCGACCCCACGCGCTCCCACCCCACTACACCACTGGCTAAGGCTGTGTAAGGACGGACGTTGTCATGCAACAAGCACACTCTTCTCGTCAGCATACCCCTTATTTTGTTTTGAATGCTTATTTTGAGTTTGTTTAGGGTCTCACAATATCTCTCTCTGATGCAGAAATTCGACCAAAATGATGCCTTTTCAGTCTGTGACACCACTGTGATGACTGTCTTTTTGAATCAGACGCCTAATGGGCCACCCACTTTTTATTTCCAGTCGCAATAGAGCTCACCTTCCAACTGAAGTCGTGCAAGAAACTCGCGGGCGCTATTGACCTGCTTGCACTTGGCGGGATTTCTTGCCGATATCTTTGACGCAACTGGACACTTCAACGTAAAATTATGTACTACCGTGTTCCTGCTATGTTCGTTTGTCAAGAGATCCTTCTCTACTATTTAGTAAGGCCAACCTTTAAAAAATAAAAAAAACAACTCGTTATTGTCACAGTACACTTACTTTCGGGATATGCCTCGTAATTATCAATCAAGGAAAAGATCACATCCATTATTTTAGGAAATCATTTTAGACACGCATGTCGATTTTATTAAAATCGAAGTTTTGTCCTCTTTCTCAATTATTTCGATGAAGACTACAGAATTCCTTCTACTCTCACAATGTTATATTCCAAATTTGATAAAAAAATTATGAATTCGACAATAGAAATACATTTTCTTTTGGAATTCATCTTTCCAATTTGATTAAATTAAGATAATATAAGCAATGTATGCCTATTTTGTTATAGATGATACATTTTTTGACTGCTATTATTTATTAAAATTCTTCATTTTAATTAATTTGGACGATTATTATAGTCAATATCACATTAATTGAGATCATATAATTTACGCCTTCATTCAAATAATTAATTCTTAACTCTAAATTTCATCATTAATATGGTTAGAACTATCATATCAATATTAAAACTCATTTTTCAAAATTCTTCAGAAGCTGTATTAGAATGCTATTTTATATCAAGGGCTTGTTTTCATCCTATCAAGTACATTTGAAGAATAAGGCCCGATCCACACTATGGTGCCGGTAACGGTTCGATCTCGCTCTCGGTTTTGGTCCGGTCAAAAATTCTCATACAAAAAACTGGATTGGAACGATCCGATAGTGTGAATACTCTGATTGTTTCTTGTGTAAGAATATTTGATCGGACCGAGATCGGAGCGAGATCGAACCGTTACTGGCACCATAGTGTGGATCGGGCCTAAGTCATAATTGAAAAAATGAAAGCATCTGGCATATAATATGAAGTGGATCGTTTCCGGATGGGTTATGAAATTCTCATGAGATATGTTGAAGAATTCTTACGCAATTTTAGCTTTGAACTCGATCTTAGCCTAGTTATTATAAATTAAGACGGATAACGTTGTACCGTTCATTAGTGTTTACGGTAAGGTCACTAAATCAAATAGAATGACAAGATGCATAGAACGTCTTCACTCAGCTACGACAATCTCCAACGGATCTCCGAGCCAAGATTTCTTTGAGCGATTTCTGCACGAATGCACTAATCCTATAATTATAAATTGATGAAAGATTTATTGATACGTGTGTTGCATGCTTCGAGGCTCGCTTCATTTAGGACAGCCCTGACGTGGAATCTTGCACACGCGGATGACTCTATAGAGGTTGATCGTTACGGAAATGCACATTTGACCCCTCAGTGAGGAAGTATGCAATAAAGTCATTAACGTACGAAATTGACTTTGTATCGCCAATAATTCTATTCGTGCTTAGTGGGCGTGACAGGCTAATAGTGCAACGAATGCAACAATGCATGCACCTCACAAATCAACGCCTATTTATTCGATTCTCACGCTGCTCTGCTCATTTTTCAGCTCGTGATCCGAGATTAAATTATCGCTAAATTATTCTCACCAAGAGCCACCTCTTTTTCAATCCGTTTAATCGATTGCAGAACTATCGCTTCTTGGGAAATCGACCGTATTTTCAAACGTGGGCTTCTTGCTGCGAGTGCAGAAAGCAGTAATTGCTGCTTTTTCATCCGTTGCCCGTATAAATGGTGTTGCTGTTTGCACAACATGGTGTATTTGTATCATGATTATTTGTACAGCTTTTGTAGATAGGGCAAGCTGTTGTAATTGAGGGGGTGATACCATAAGGGTCTCGCTAACATTTCCTGTCTTCTGCACGTGCTCGCTCTTAAATTCGATCCCAAAATGAACCCGATCTAATTTTGGCACTAAAATACACGCTGACTACAACGTTGACCTTATGCTCGACAGAAAGATTAAGAATTTTACGCTGATGATGGATGCGTGTAAATAAATTAAAATACATACATCTCATCCTATACTAACAGATCACGCAAACAATAGTATCTTTCAGACGTCCTCTCTTTGGGAGGAAAGATAAGGTGGCGCTATGTCGTATCCTTTCATTAACACCTGTATCATTCTAGTCATATTTGGTCTCCAGAAAATAATTCAAGATAGATCCTAAACAAACAAAGAAGGGCGTTATTGTTGTGGCTGATGAATACAGTCTTGATATTCATATTATAATGGACTTGCATGAACTAATTGTATTTGATTTGGAATGGGATTGAAGTGTTAAAGGCTTCAACTATTTCGATGAGACACACTTCCTTGATCTTTATATATTCCTTCATATTGTGCACAAGTATTTGGAAGGTTTCTTTGGAAATTGAGAGCACGTTCCGTGTTTGGATGAATTTTAAACACAATGTTTTCCAATTTTCTTTCTAGGTTGAGAGCATCATATTAATTTTTTTTGCAAATAATGACAATTCGGAAGATTCATCTAAACTTAAATGATCCATTTCGGGTATTAAAATAAGGGCAACTAGTTCCTCTTCGATTATAACATCATCAGTAAATAATTCTTCGCGTTAAAGTGAAACCGCGCAAAAAAATTATCAAGGGGGATGAGTGATTGTATATAAACAAAATTAAAAATAAATTGAAAAAAATCAGAGCGAGTTGGGTCTAATTTGTATGGTTTATTGTTGGCAACCACATTATTTAATTATATTTAAGAGCTTTCCTTGCACTTTCTATTTGAATACTTCACGCTATGGAAGTCTTTTGTAGTATAAATTCAGAAAAAGCAATTATTAATTATAGCAAAAGCAGTTTTTATTTGAACGACCATTTTTTTGTAGGGGGTGGGAAAAAAATTATACACTACATTCAGATTCCATTCAAGACTTCAGATCTCTATCAAAGATCCATGTTTTTTTGTCGATAATAATGAATCAAGATGCTCCTGCTGAGATGCCAAAAAATGGCAAATTTCTTCGGAATTTGCTTCTAGAAGATGCCCAGTATCTTGGATCTTGTTCGATGGACTTCCAAAACTTCACTCTGTAGTATGAACAGGCAGAATTGCTATAAACTCCCACCATGTGTTCAACTAATTTCATTTGGCTTCATATCTTGCTTAGTAATTAAGCAGTTATTTGAAGTCTTCATGCACGCGTTCATTCGACATGCGGTCACTCTAATAGTTACAATCGCACTTGAATATTGCCGACATCTTGAAAAGCACGCAACTACATTTGGAGAAAAAATGCATTGCTCTGAGCATTCTATAAAAGCATGTTCTTATAATATTATGAAATATTTCCAATGACCATGATTGCTTCTTATATAAATTTACTGTAGGAATATTTATAATAGTAATCTTTTAATTAAGACCTTAAGTTATTATGTTATATGAACGCGGATGAAATAAGCGAATCATGAATGTCCATAAAAGGTTGCATTTAACGTCGTTTCTTCTTTGATGATAATTGCTTTATAATAAATATGTAAAATTCTAAAGCTATAGGGATTGTCATAATTGATTTTAAGGATTTATGAAAATAGTTTCCATACGTTTTACGCGACAATATTTAAAAAAAACATATATACGCCATGAAAACCAATGTCAAAATGGTTGGAAATGGCTCCATAAAAAAGGATTGCAAAAAGCTGTAACAACAGAGCATAATTTGTAGAAATTTGGTATTTAATTTTTTTATTGAGTAATAAATCATTATTATAATAGTTGACCCCCCTCAAACCACAATACATATATTTATAAAATTTCAATAGCGTTTATAACTTATAGCCGCATAAAAATTAGGGTTGATGATTGTAAATAAATCCCCCTCGTAACAAACGCAAAATAACGGATTTCCATACATTAACTATCACCTGTTCTTCGGAATCGATATATTTAATGGTGAAGGATAGCTACTATATTGAAATTGTCCATTAGGGCCACCGCCGCATAATGGAATATATAGAGACTCTTAAGCTTATATGCTTTAACTGATTTTTTTTATTACCATGGAGAATACGCACCGAAGATGGCATCGAATGCAATCCTAAAAACGCAACATGTAGTTGATTTATATGACTTCCATGTAAGGAATTAAGTTCTGGGGAGCTATAAATTATAATTACATCTGGTATTAAATTTGGTTATAAATTTATTTTTGCCATACTGTGTATAAATATTTGAAAACTAAACAATGGATGTGGCAATTGATTAGTTGCCAAATCAAATTCATTCGAATGCATCGAAGGCGATGGAAAACTTCTCGAGACGATCGTATTAACCTGTATGGTAGGATGATCGCGTATTTGCGAGCGAATTCCAATAATTTAGTAAGAGCACTCTTGTACGCTGAGCTCGGAGATAGACAGAGACAGAGAGAGAACGTAGCATAGTTCGAGAGACAGAGACGGAGAGCTTCTTGCATACATCGCACGATTGTATAGATCGTTAAACAAATTTATCGAATAATAATGATGTGTGAATGATATAATGAATCGATTTCAAATGTATTGTTTATGTTTACTTGATGAAATGTCCGAATTTTGTGCTATTGATAGTGTTTATTTAATTAGTCCGAGTCTCCGAAAAGCGAATCCAGCGCCTCATTATTACGTATTTCTATAACGACTTGCAATTGTCAACTTTATAATGGCTTCTAGATGACAACTGTCAAATATCTTTCGAGATCGACCTATTCCTATCCTTTTCTATTCGCACTTGATTATCTTCACTTGTGAGAAATAACACTGATTTACGTTGGGTGATGAGAGTGTTAAATATAAGCTTCATACACGTTATTGCGGACAGATAAGTGGATTTGTACGGATGATAAGTGGCGGACAAGCAAATATAGCATTTAAGACTATGAAAATTTTAAATTAGCTCACTAATCAAAGGATTAACTTCGATAATGACATTCAATATTGTTGAATTTTACGAATTAATTTGGTTTGTACATCCCTCTAGTCATTAAAATCCTATCAATACTTTATTTTAGTATCAAGGATATCATCCTATTGCGTAAAGTTGATTGATTTTCATTTAATGCCATATTTAGAATTACAATTATGGTTGTTGTACTGAATCATAGGCAATTAATTCTAAGAAATGCACTTTTTATTCAACTAATAATGACTCAAACCATCCTTGAAGCTTTGTATAAGAACTCAAATACATTTGCAAAAATAAATTGGTTCATTGCAAGCATATTCCATGATCTTTAAATGAGTAACAAAATCATCATAGTTTTTAAACTCAGTCAGCTATGAACGATTTCATTAATCGACTCACTAAATAAGGTAAAACCTAAATCAATTCTGACTTTGAATATATAATAATTATTTCGATCTTCAGATTTCGTTCTTCTTGTTCATATTTGGCGTGATTTTCTTAGGTCTTGGGTGAATGGATGGCTTTTAAATAAATGGAGGGGTGCTAACCAAATGCGGGCTTTACACAAGGGGTGATTTTTAATGCTATGTCAAATTATCCGTGCAACATCAAATGACACAAGGGTCGTGATTATGTCCCTCGTAAAATTTCGTTTATATCGAAATCCTTGACTGTGTCTTGCTCGCTATTAGTCTCGCTTTCCGGCCTTAAAGCGTTTAGGTATTTTACGATTTCGATTGGGTAAACCTAAGAGGATCAACTCTTAAAAAGTCTAAGCGCATTTTTACGGCAGCTTTTTAGCATTTAAGAGGCAGATAAAGACTTCGGGAAAAAAAGGCTTTAACGAGCACTTTTTATTGGTCTCGAGGCGTAAAAATGTGAATAAGGAAGGAGTCCTTATTTGAAGAGTGCGACAATATGGAAATGCAGCTCACGTTTAGCTCGCTCGTATGACGCACCGAATACCGATCCGAGTTTTATGGGCTCATTTTTAAAATGCATCCGAGCATTGAGAATTGCAAATATTTATAAAGCAGCAGTTCAAAGAAGTGTGATGCCGGAGTCACGTAAACAATTCCTAATTTCATTCTTTTGAAATTAGGTATTTCAAAGAAGGTCCGTGCTTCTTATACGGCATAGGCGTCGCGGCGCGTCGCAATCAGATCGACGTGGCCGCCGAAGACGCTCCATGAATCCATTACGAATGTTATGTAGTGCGTTTGCTCACAAACAGTCTGAGGATTCTTGGAAATCAATCTGCATCGGATCTTGGAGTTACGCACTCGCTTTTAATTGAAATGTGGATAAGTGTTGGATGACGTGGGTGGTTAAAGCTTGACCCGGAATTTCGTTCAGGTCGCTTGTCGCATTCGTCTCATATTTGGCAGTCTTCTTCAAGTACTTAACACCTACGTAGACATGCTTGTACCATCATCGTAAGTATTACGTACAATGAATGGTTGATGTATATAAATATTTGGGTCGACTTGATTGAATGGACTTAAGCTACCGTAATGTTAATGCTCCATAAGCATACAAATACATTTTTATTTTCCTATTGGAATTTTATTAATTTTAATTATTCAATCGCATATATAGCGTGGCCAGAGTCACGTGGCCTGATCACTAGATTAATGGCGGCACCTTGAGTGCACAATTGTGAAGATGTATAACATAGGTATGTGATGATAAACAGTGGTGTAGTGGGGCGGGGGCGCGTGGGGTCGGCGCTCCCACACTTTTTTCTAAACGATTTGGAAATTTTGAATAATATATATTGTAATTTTTTAAAAAAAATTTTAACTTAAATTGGTTAGATTGAAAAACGTTTGGTTGGAAACTTGGTGCGAAAATTGTATCACTACTGATAGGGGAGGGGGTACTGAAATATTATAATTAATCAGCGCTCCCAGACTTTTTTATTTAGCACTACATCACTGATGATAAAACATGGAAGAATCAATCTTGTGGTCCTATGATGTACGCAGAGAGAGAAGGGCGACCTTAGTTATACTCGAGGAAGAGGTTATTCGTCGTCATCGTCATTGGAGTCTCGTAGCTGGAAATTCTTTTGTGTCCAAATTTATACAAATTAACACCATAAGTAATTTTTTTTTTCTGAACATATTTCACTTATCGGCGACTCTTCGCAAAGTGTTTGAAGCCCCTTGGTATCTACGAAACTCCCAACTCCATTTTGAATCCATCCATCCAACCCATCCATCAATGACCACATAATGCATCTTACAAAAAAAAAATTACAACTCCCTATTCCTAAGCATTGCACAACGACCTAAAAGCCTAAAAAGCCACAAAAGCTTAAACATTGCACAACGGCAGCCACTACTAGGGAATCCAATCCCGGGATCCCGGGATCCCGGACAGTTTTAGGTACTTAAGAATCCCGGGATTAGAAAACGTAATCCCGAAAATCCCGGGATTGAAATTTTTATCTAACAGAAATCGTACACCTCACCAACACGATAAAGGCTACTAAATCGAGACATTCCCGACGAAATCTGGACGCTTGGAAACAGTGGCGTAATTACTAATTGGCGTACATAGGCGACGCCTAGGGGCAGTGACTGTCTAATCTATGTATACATATATAGCGTACATGTATGTTTTCAAATTGTTATAGTAACCTTTCCCTACCGGTGATGTATTTACTACACCTCGACGAATAATGGGAATATCGATATGAAATATAATAGATATGGGGTTCAGATTTTTTGTATTCCTCCGTAATATAATTACGAATCACATCAAAGTATTATAGTATATAAGTATTCATCTGCAGCGACGGAAATAAAAAAAAAACGACGGATTTTTAATCCTTGTCTCAGCAGAAAAGAATTTTATCAGTCACATTGATGGTGTTATACGAAAATTATCACGCGATCATCAACTCGAACTAGCATTTAAATATCTGATGACGATACCTCCAACAAGTGTGGAAGCTGAGCGTGCATTTTCAGCAGCAAGTTGTCTGACTTCCAAAATCAGATCCAGACTAAATGACGAAACACTAATGTTTAATGTTAATGTTACTTCGGACATATTTTCAAAATAATATTTGAATTTTTTAGTGTTTTATTTATCTATTTTTGAATTGTATTTTTATCTTTTCTTAAATAAATAAAATTCTTTGGCCTTCAAGTGATTTTTTATATTGAACAAATGAACTGATTAGTAATTTTTGATCAAATTCATCAAGGTAATTTCTTAAAATATTGAAAATCCCAATCTCGGGATCGAAATTTTGGCTCGGGATTGGATTCCATAGCCACTACTAAGAATCACTGGAGCGTATAGAATAATTGCTATAAACAGCCTCCCTGTCCTTGCAGAGAGCATGCCACTAGACCTAAAAGTGCAAATAAAAGCAGTGAGGCACCTTAAAAAAGCATGTAGAATAATTAAAGTTGGTAACTCCACTCTATTAGCTGAGGAAGCAGATGGAATTCTTACGGATCCTATTGCCACCAAAAGGTAGGCTAGAAACGCAGCAATTGCCGATTGGGAACGCAGTTGGTCTGAGTCACCTCACGGTGGCTACATGCGGAATTTCTTTAGCTCTGTCTCATCTCGCCTCAAGCTAAAATGGGTAGACCCCGATCACTGGACTTCCCAGTTCTTGACGGGGCATGGCCGTTTTGCGGCATACCTGGCAAGAATGAAAATAAAAGATAGTTCGGACTGTGTGCGCGGGGATCCTTTCACGGACGCGGATCACATTTTGTGGTTGTGTTTGGGCATGTCGGCCGAGAGAGAGGCTCTCCTGTGCCGTATCAGAGGTCCTTTTTCTGGACCTCTTGGCCACAGGGCCAAGGCAATTTAAAAAAAATCCCTTTCCAAGGTGCAAAATCCTATTATTAACTCCCTTTCGTGCGAATTCCGCAAAAACAAAAATAAGCATGTGTGTTATTACAACACACTACTATTTAATGCAAATATCAATAAACTGTTTGCTACATTAGGCCCAGAAATATACTCAAGAAGGCATTAGTCAAGGACCAGGAACTTCAAAAAAACAACAAGATCCAGTCGGCGACTCTTCTTCGGTTCAACAGCTAAATAGATACCAATATCAATATGAATTATCAATGAGAATTGAACAAAATCAAGATCAAGGATTGAAAGTACGACCTAAACAATATTATCGTATCCATAGCCCATTTTTAAAGCTATTGCTTTCTTCCACTTTACAATTAACAAGCATTACTTGCAATATACAATATTTTTGATACGTATTCAGATGCACATCATTTTGACTAATACATAACAATTTTCATTCATCCTTGACAATTTATTCACATTGCATGTACAAGTACATAATTTTTATTTCTCATTGGTGATTGCTGATGGCCATGCTGGTTTTCTAAACCACTGTTAGATTTGCTAACGACTTAATACCACGCCAACTATGTATATAATATTCTATGATGTTTTCATCCATAATCAGTAAAATGATTTTACTATGATTAAATTTGTTGCGAGTATAATTGGAGCATTAAATATTTGAAATAAAAATTGAACGTGAATCAAGCTTAAAATACCGCACATTAACCCTTTGAGTAGTAAACTAATTTAAAGTCATCATAAACTTAGATGCTATATTTGCATGTCCGCCACTTATCATCTGTACAAATCCATTTATTTGTCAGGACTGTCGCAGCGTGTATGAATCTCGTACATAAATGAATAAACACTGTCGATAAAATACAATATTTGGTAATTCTTTGCGTAAACATAAACAGTACACATGAAATCGATTCATTATATCGTTAAAATATCATAATTAATCGATAAATTTGGGTTAACGATCTATACAATCGTACGATGTACACAGCCTGATAAAAAATAGTTTCGTTGCTTATTTCTTATATTATATATCAACATAATATATGATGGAATTTCCCAAATTTGCTGCCATTTTTAGGAGCTCACCCTCTAATTTAAACCCCCATGCTCTTCAATATCGTCTATTGGATTGATTCTAATCTATCGTTTGTGTAGCATTATTTCAATTGGATTGTTCAAACTTTACACCCGTATGGTTACAACGGTTTCGATCTAACGTAGATTAAATCTTGAAGAAGTAAATGCTATGCTCAAATATAATCAAGAATTGACAAATTGACAATTTTTGCCGTTATAAATGTCTTATTCCTAAGATATTCTCGCATGGAGATCAATTCTTAGGCGGTATTGATATTTTATTTAAAAATAGTAAATTGAATAACAAATCACATGAACTGGATCCATAAAACGCTTGGGAATAATCCGATAATGTAAGAGACGTTGAATGTATTTTTTCCATGAACCATATTTGCTATTCCAGGGGGGATTCGTCTGTCGTTCACGCAACGTGGATAAGGACCAGATTCAGTCGAGACATGAAGAATTCCTTATATAAACGGATCTCGAAATACACAAAAAAGGATAATGGACGATTGTTACGAAAGGACACATGTGTTCAAGGGATGGGTCGATGTAGTTTGTGTCCGTCTTTCGATGCAACGCTCTGATGAGAAACAGGACATATACTTACGTCGTGTGCGGTATCTTTTGTTCCATGTTTGCCTCGTTCAAAATGCACATTTCCTGCCTGTTTGCATTTTTATATCCGCCAGAAGAACAATAAAGGTGCACACTAGACCGCCTGAAGATCCTGGATGTGTATCCTTTTAAAATTACAACGAAAATCAATCATTTCGCTCAAATTCTGTATATAATTATTGCCTGTGCTATATTTAGTTTGCAATAAAAATGTCAATAATTCAATTATTTCTTCATGCAAATGAGCAGTAGATTACCGATTTATATCAATAAATTTCTCATCGTATACATTAGGAACAATAATGGATCGTGTATCTGTCAGAGTGTTAAAATTTGTACGCTTTTTGTTATAAATAATAGATCTTAAAAATGCATCCATGCAAATTTACCAAGCAATATCCTTACGAAATTCAGCCTTGATATTTAAAAATATTCCTTGCAGACATAACAGATAATGAAATACCAGACAACAAGTAGCCACATGTGATTATAAAATAATGTCGAAGGTCCAGAAGCTCGCATATGTTTCCCAGACGTACTCGAAGCCCATCTCATATAATTACCATTTATTAACGTCTGTCAAGCCCGATGACAGATCTGCTTCTATAAGATAACACGAAGAAACACTTAAACAAAGAACTTTGCTACCATTCTCATGCGGCTTGACATCGTTTATGGTTTCCCTATAGAAATCATCAAGTCCTTTCAGTTAAGCCGTCTCGTGTGACACATTTTATGAGCAATGTGGCGGAACCGTAATTTAAAATCCGCATATGCATTGGTTTGAGTCATAATGGCGCTCATTTATTTAAATACATCATAGAAAATCATCACGACTGAAAAATTACATTACACAAAATCTATATGACTCCGAATCCCATTTAAATGTGTCATCATTGTATTTAGAATTCATCTTTGGGTTAGTAAAAGGGTTGAATATTTGGGCATTCCTAAAATAGCCAGATAACACCCAAACAGAATTTTATTGATTCTCCGAAGCAATCATTCTGTCCCATTTTTTTGCTTCACTGATAAAATAAATGTGTTCTTACATCATTCGTCATTCATAAAAAATACCCTATGAGCGCACCGACAACGTGACATTTAAATATACAAAAAAAATCATAGATGCTAAATGAGTTATTATTCGAGATTCGCTGCTCATGAATCTGTAGGTAACTCTTATTTTCTACACAAGTAATGTTATTGAATTTTTAAAATTATATCTTGAAATCGTTTATGGATAAGGAACTGGTTGGAACTGGAAGACTACGTCTTCGTTGGGGGTCAGGTTGTATATTAAATTTAGATTAAGGTTGAACTAGGATATAGGAGAGTCATACAGCAGGGGTTATCAATATAAAAGGTATTCAATGTGAAACAGGCAGGAAAACTTCCTTATTTGAAACGCACGCCCTGAAGCGACAGTTATTCGTTTACCACGATTGCCCTCGCTATTCACTCGTAAATCATCCCATACCTAAAATTTCATTGGAAGGTTCTTTTCTTAGATAAATCTCTTATGGAGATCGCCTTTATTCAATAACCTACAACAGACACCTAAAATTGAAAATATAATCTTTAAGGTGCAAAAACATACTACATGCTAAAAATATGTACATATTCCATTACCGCATTTTAGCTCTAGAAGAAATTAACAGATTTTATAAAATTCATTAAATTTTATAAAAAAGCGTCTTACAATTCTTATCGCAAGAAAAATCTGTCTTAAATTTCATAGAAGGTTATATGAAAATCTTATTTAGTCTTGAAGAAATAATTTAATGCACAATTACGACAGTGAAATGTAAGTGCTGTCGCACGAGGCGTGTTAACCTATATGGTAGTATGGTCGCCTATTTGCGAGCGAATTCCAATGACTCTTCTTCCAAGGGCTCTTCTCTGAAAAAGAGCATTCTTACACGTTGAGCTCTGAGACAGACAGAGACGGAGAGTGTCTTGCACGTTGAGTTTGGACGGTAACAGAGACGGAGATAATATCTTGCGTACATTGTATGATTGTATAGACCGTTAACCAATTTAACAAATTTATCGATTAATAATGATGTGTGAATGATATAATGAATCGATTTCAAGTGTATTGTTTACAGGGCTGTAACAAAGAGGTGGAAAAGTAGGCGCCCGCCACGGGCGCAAGTGGTTTTGGAGCGTAAAACGTTGAATATAGACTAAGTCAAGAGTTGCACATGATTTTTATTTTACTTCACCATTCCACTTTACACGAATCAACATTGACTCTGTCCGTTTTTAAGTCCGCAAGAAAAAAAATACAAAAATATTTTCGACCGATTGTAAAATTTAAACAACCCACCCGATCAATCTTCTTCAGACAACTTCGTTTTGTAATGGAAGTTCGTAATCGTTCTGTAGATATATTCGGGTGTGGCGTCCAATCGCGAGGCGCTTGTTCGCCATATCAGCAGTCCGAAAAGCGGACCGGTTGAACCTTGTGGCCACTTCATCCTCTTTTATGACTTTTTACGGCATTTACGGGAATAGATGCGTACCCAGGGTCTTCTATAATCTGTAAGATCACAGGCGACCCCTCGGGGTCTAATTTACATAGGTGGCTCGTAACCTTTAAAATAAAATAATTGTATCACTTAACGATAACCTTTTTTTCCATGTTTAAAAATTCACTAAGAACATTCAATATTGATGGATGCCAAACAAATACTTGAAACATAAAACTTAAGCTTTATAAGATAGACGCATTCTATCATATATTTTTAAAAACAACATCTGCCATTTATACGTTAGGTTGGGTACTTTCAGGACTACCTTCGTATATTATTTTAAAATAAACATTATAATAATATTTAATATATTGTCAATATTGAGTATAGTATCATTTAACTTTTTAAAAAATAGGAGGGGGGAGGCATATTAGATACTTGCCACGGGCGTTTCATACCCTCGTTACGGCTCTGATTGTTTATGTTTACATGAAGACATTACCGAATATTGTGTGCTATAGACAGTGTTTATTTATTTATGTACAAGCTTCATACACGCTGCTGCGGTCCTGACAGATAACTAGATTTGTATGACGATAAGTGGCGGACAAGCAAATATAGCATCTAAGATTTGATGATTTTACATTAACTCACTACTCAAAGGGTTAAGAAGATCATAACGAAAGTATCATAACTGAATAGTGTAGCAAAAAAGGTTCAAAGGCAATAAATATCTTTAGGACTCAATTAAACTTTTGGCATTTACTAATTTATTTAATTTACAATTGGGTGGACAATACTAAGGATTTAGGTGATCTGGATGAATGGATACGTGGATGCAATGTTATTAGGATGATAATAATATAATTTTGAAGTTATACTTAAATATATATAGTTAGCTTGCTATTTTTAGGTATAGTTTATTCGTTCTCCTCTAAAAGGGTTAAATTATTATAAAGTACTTTTTAATGGCGTTATTTGACACCTGTGGTAGAAATAGTGTGTCTCGTTTCTCTTTTTAATGTAATATTTCATTTTCCCACAGAGGATGCAAAAAAACCGCTTGAAATTGTTTATGGAAGTCATTCATTCGTATTGAATAGATCTGCCTACAATGTATCGACTCTAAGAATAATCTTGAAACTATAAGAAGGAAAAAACGAAGAATGACTCATAGGACACTTTTTGTTTTCGTTCCAAATTTCACTTCTTTTTTTCATCCAAACACCAGGCCAACACCTATTCTCGTTTTTACCATATGTGATGATTTCATTTCGGTCACTGCCAGCAATCTTCGCCGGCTTTTTTCGCAATTCGACAGCTTTTTTAGCGACAACATTGTCGTGATTCTATTAAGCGAATTTTTGCATATAAAGAGGCTCGTAATTAATTTTTATAACTTAATGACGGCTCACTTTCATATTCAAATCTCGCAGGCTGTAATTAATTATAATTGTTGTTCCACACATCGGCGATAAGGCTGAGATTTCTCCACGCGAATAATCTTCCTGGGGGAAGTAGAAGCTGCGCTGTGAAAGTAATTTTACAAATTAAATTTTAATTAGATACGCTTTGCCGATAAGCACAAACACCTTATTAGGTTTGGTACGCGAACGTACCAATTACGATTTTAGAATAAATAGTCTGAGGATACGCCCATCCATCTGTTCGAGATGGATAACACTTCCGTCCTTCCATCAAGATCTAATATAAGTATAGGCATCCCTCCACTGGCATATTTGCTGTCGATGCAATCCTTTTTGAGCCATTATTCATCATCAGATTGTGGCTGATTTTTAATCTTGCCGCAAGAGCTTCGTAAACTGCTTGAATTTATCCAAAGACTATGGAATAAATCACCATAGCACAATAGAAATAACTTAGCCTTAATCAAGCCCCACCCGCTTAATAGTACTTGATCGATCCTTCGTCAATACATGACTAATCTTCGAGAAATGTGTGAATCATTTATGTGTATAAAATCATCATGTTCCGTATTACTAATTAAATTACTTCATTAAATGAACAATAAGTTGTTAATACCATCGACTATCAATTGACTATCATTGACTTTAATGATATAATTTTCAAAACATAACAAATAAAAACTTTAAATGTTTCTGTGTAACATGGAGAAAAGATTTATACAGATATCTTCTATACTGTTTGTGTTGTTCATTTTTAAAATAAGGTAGTTTCCCTGCTGCACCCTGTGTTTACTCGTGATTTAACAGGTTGAAGTCCGGAGAGCTCGCATGCGTGTCCTCTCGGAACAAATGCAGTGATCCGGGGGACTCATATGCAAGTCATCAAATTTAGGGCGTTTGATTCACTGCGGGTGAGAATTTATTACTAAACAGATATATCAAAATTACAGCAATTTTTTTCGTATAAAATATTGAAAACCTTAAGAAATCTGTTAAGCATCAAAATTTGGTACGTATTTAAATAGCACGCATCTTGAAAATTCTTTGCACGAAGTCATTCATGTAAAATCATAAATGTGTCATATGTTGGGCCACCTAATATTAGGACATTTCAAGATATTTCTTATCTCTTTATCATAATTTATTTAGGGAACATGTCCTGTCCAAGATCAGATTCAACTTTTTTGTCGTTTCTCCTGTATATGTAAATTGGGGTTGGGTGTAATATTATATATGCACAGTTAGAAGTATTTTTATATATTTATAAAGATATCGTATATATTATATATGCATCTTAATGCCTAATTGCGTATTTAAAAATGCTTGCATTGGCAAGAAAGAAATGAGATATGGGCTGTGCCCCGCTCGTGGTAAGTCTCTTCGATGTATGGTCTTACGCGGGTCCGTTTGTTAACGGATCGTGCAAAGGCCGAGAAGTTGGAATATAATAAGTTAATGAAAGAATTGCAAGTTTTTGCGAGACTGCTGACGATGGCTCTCGGTCAACCCTTTTCTTCTTTGCCGACCCACATACAAAGAAGTTATTTATAATTATGCAAAATGCCCTTTTAAAGATTATCAGCGGTTTCAAGTCAGAATGTTTTTGTCCCATGTTACAATGTAAATTTTGAATCGGCTATAATTAGTGAAATTTTAATATGAGTATTAATCATGTTGTAATATTTTTGACACGTGGGCCTAAGGATGCCTATTACTTTTATAGTAATAAATGTACCAGGCTCTTATGAATGCTTCTTAAATTTGCCTCGATTTCGTTGATCGTGCGTATGACGATATTATAGGTTAAAACAGGCTACAAACAAATAGGATGACTTCTGAACTTTTTCACGACAAGATGATAATGTGAAAATGCATCTTAGAAGCTCATGTATAATTAGAAGTTATAAGAATAAAAAAATGATGATTAATGATCAACTGAAGAGGAAAGTCACCCGGACGTGATTATAGAAGGAGATATTTAAATTCTTATCGTCTCCTAGCAGGAAGTGGAATTGAACCCGGGGCGATGACACTTGCACGTCGAATTATCTTGCGGATGGCATTGCTTCCGGTTAATGTTGAACTTGGCGATGCAATTAAAGACCAACTGAAATGTTTCGATCAAATTATTGACCTTTGAGGACTTCTACCACCCCCAATCCGACTAATCGCCAATGCGGCGACGACCATAAATAATACATCCTCGAGGGGAGCATTGTCTTTCAGTACGTGACCCGTCTTTTCTAAGTATTCCAACGACGGACGTTGGGCGAGGAAGGAAAAATATAATGGTGGAGATTCATTGTTTTTTTTTTCTGGTGTTTAATTACGATATTCATGACAATATACATTCGTCTAAGAAAGTGCTTGTATTTTAAAAATATTTACGTGTCCATTATGAGTGGTTTGTATCTTCAGACGTAGTACGTGACAAGAATACGTACTGAAAGAGCTCCATGCCGACAGGTGAGGGTCAATAACAATAAGATATTAAATATTCACAGGTTAAAGTCAACTATCAACGATGGCGTTTATGCAAAGAGGAAAAAAGTTGTTAAATGTAAATTGCGTACTTATGTAAAAACAGATGACGGACTTGAATAAAAGAAATCTTCTGAATAATTCACACTTCAGTGTTATGTTCATCGAATTAAATAGCGTCATACAGTTTTTTCTTTCCGTCGAAAATTAGCATTTAATCGAGGGCGACGTCATAGTAGCTTATGTTTGGTAACTGTTGGTATCAACGCAATTCAACCACGTCAACGCAATCAAGAGGTTAAATTTTATGTTTTAATGGTGAAGGTTAAATATGGGATTGTGATAATTAATTGATAAACGACTGCTATCCATATAAAATATTTAGCAAAAATAAACATTCTCGCAATTAATATTAATATTGAAACATTTCCTTTGGATATTTTGGAGAAATTTTGACGAATATCGATAACTAGCCGTAAGCAGTATTTTGTTAAACCTTCCATGGTGAGTAAAATGATCCATTTTAACCCTTTGTGGTCTATAAAAAAAAGTTTCCACCAGGTTCCGACTTGTTTGTCCCTAGCTGCATAGATATTATTTTCAACTTAGTGATTTCTTTCGATAAATTCTTCGATTAACAACAATTGAAATAATAAACATGTTCATGGAATTTGACCTCTAACTGATTTTTAGCCAACAGAAAAATGTTAATTTGGGCTACAATAATCATTATTGATAACAACATCTTCCCATGGTGAACTACTATTGCCTATTGGAGGAAGTATATTTGATTAAAAATCTGATTCATTGACTGCTGCAACTGCCGTTGCATTTAAAGGAACCAAAATCTCTTCATCAGAATCAGAGGCCTTTTTAGTAAGTTTTTTTTGCTGTTTTTATTGATTTTCGCACTACACAAGATTGTCAAAATAGATTTTTTTTCAATATTTTGCAAAAATATCCGCAAAATTCACCTTTAAATCGTCATAAATTTTTAATCTGTTGTCGTAATGGCCTTATTCCATGGCTCACATTGTCTCCAGATCTGACACCACTGGATTTCTTTGTCTAGGGACGTGCCCTATTTCGTGTCTTGCACGGTCTTCAGTCCTGACACCACTAGATTTATTTGTCCAGAGGGGTAAAAAAGAATTAATTTCACAACAGCGGTGTCCACAAAAGAAATGCTACTTCAGACAACTACAGTTGAAACAAGGAAAGGGTATTGTGCGTGCATACGAAGTAGAGGTGGCCAATTTGAACAAATTTTGTAAATAAATTTAACAAAAACATCTTTAACATTAAAAGTATTTTCTTAACCCCGACCTTAGCGAACTAGTACCTTTTCATGTTTAACGACTTATTGAATGATTTGTATGATATGTAGCATATCTTTGGAAAAGGTATAATCTAGAGAACTTTTAAAAACTAAACTAAGTTCAAAACAGGTGTTAGTTTTTTGTTTAAATAATTTAAATATTGACATTTCTCATTTGTTTGCACATTTTATTTGACTTAAAATTTGATCAAAAATACATTGCGAAATTCAAAGACAGTTATTTCGTGCTATTTCTACTAGAGATTAAAAAATGATGACATTGAAAAAAAAATCGATTTCGACAACCCTGACACTTAGAGCATAGGGTCTGTGTATGAAACGAAGTAAAAGACCCCCTTAGCCCCCAAAAAAAAATTAGTTGTTCCATGTGTAAAACATCCTGTATATATTGGCGTTCATTTCACGATTTTTGTAATTTATGATAGCTGTCACTTTTGTAAAAAAATAAGACCGTTTTAAAAAAAATCTTGAATTCGCATAGCTATTTTTTGAACGCAATGGCACGTAATATGAACACTTATTATTTCGTGGATTTAAATTTGATCACAGCATATAAATATGTTTTTACGACTTCGTTAACAGCAACTGTTTTACGGGTGGCGATGAAATGTTGTTTTTAACGCTTAGCCGCGTGTCGATCGTAAGTCTTACGATCGTTCTAACTGCATCTGGTGACAAAACTTGCTCGGCTAAAACTCTCGTGCCGGATTAGTCTATTGTATACCGCCTTCGGGGACACAAAAAAACAAGACAAAAAAACAAACCATTTTCAAAACATTGCTCAAAGACTCTCAAACTTTCCCGAATAAGATAAATTAATTTTGGTGAATCATTCGATTTTTGCGATGCACAAACTATAATACATATTATAAACATCGCTCACTATCGCGTATTCGACAATTTCGCCAAAATAAAATAAAATCACATAAAATAATGTATTTTGTCAACAGAATAGTTATTTTTAATAGAAGATTTTTAAATTGAAAAATATGGAACCATCGTATTATGCACGTATATTATCCCTCTTATGAACAATAGGATCGGTGCTATTTGTTGTAGTCTTTTTATCAAGCATTTTACGATCCATTGACGAAATCTTAAAAGCATCGTAAATTTAGCAGCTGGTCTCTTTGTTTAGACTTTCTTTTCTAGTTTCGCCGAAGATCGCCGTTACAATGACTCAAGTAAGCAGAGCAATTTAGTTATCTATAAATACTCATTTTTGTCATTTATGAGCTTCTAAACATTTTGCATATATATATATGATACTCGCTCTCGCCTTTCGTTGAGTTCAATTGTGTATAACATTTTCGTTTTGTATTTGGATTATTTCGCATTCCGCTTTTAGTAACTATCAAAGTGATTTTGTTGATCGTGAAGTTTGGATAATGCCTGGACCGATAATCATGCTTCACAAGGAAATGATAATTGGACAAAGAGCCATAAAACAATATCAGATTTTGGTTTTGATTCTGCATCTTCAGGAATTAAAAAAGATA
This sequence comes from Stenopsyche tienmushanensis, assembly GCA_008973525.1. Lineage (NCBI taxonomy): Eukaryota > Metazoa > Arthropoda > Insecta > Trichoptera > Stenopsychidae > Stenopsyche > Stenopsyche tienmushanensis. The sequence continues at coordinate 144,957 of WACJ01000200.1, forward strand.
TTGGAGATACACCTATAGAATTTTTTAGAAGTGTTTGGACTGAGGAAGTTAAAAAACTGTTGATAAAATTTACGAATGCTTATGGAAAAAAGTTGTTGAAAAACAAATTACCAAAAACAAGACACTACACGGTGACCAAATTCAATGAAATAAATGATATGGAATTGGATAATTTTTTGGAGCTGTGTCTGCTCGGTGGGCAAATAGGTTTTCCAACATTAAGAAAAATGTTTTCACGAGCTCCGTTGTATTATCATCCAATATTTTCTTATATAATTTCGGGTAGAAGATTCGAAAAAATATTGAGATGTTTGAATTGTACATTAAATAATAATGACAGGATGTCAAAAAAAAGCCCACTTATTGACATCGTTGTTTCGAATTTTCAAAATATATATTCTCCATCGGAAGAAATTTCTTTAGATGAATATCTTCTTCTTCGTCGAGGGCGACTGTGGTTATGGCAATACATGAAAGGGAAGAAAGCTAAATATGGCATCAAATTTTATAAACTTATTTGAGCTGCAGGTGGTGTTTGAAAAATAATAAACGTGCCAACACTACATGGAGATGCCAAACCTGCAATAAAAATCCTGCTCTATGTAGTGGAAATTGCTTTATTTATTTTCATCAATAATTTTTTTATAGATACTAATTTTTTGGATTTTTCTTTTGTAAATTGTAAATTTATAAAATTATTTCGCAATCTTATGACCTATATTATTATTTTTTATAGCTTTGTAAACCCTTTTTAAAAGTGTGTACTGTGTGTAATTTTCGTAAATTTGTAAACCACAGAATCACCCTATATATATCCACATACGAAAAATAAATATAATACAATAAAAATAGAATACGATCCTTGGCAAAAATAAAAATGTTGAGAACAATTGTTCGACTCCCATAAATATAATACAATAACAGGAGACGGCCCGTCTCAGACGGGATAACCGACCCTTCATTGGGTGTTCTAGCGATGGTTTTGTTACTCTTTGAATAATGTCGTCAATCGGATTTACGAAACAAGGTAATCAGAATCTGATTGTACGCGAAAGTGTTAAGCACCCCCTATTTTTGATGTTGTCAAAATATTCTAATAAGACTGGATGCACATGTCTAAAAAGTTAAAAATACATATCCAACTTACGTTTGAACGATTTGTGTATGCACTTGTATCAATAAAATCAGAGGTGTGAGTGAAACTGTGAGAAGCTGTCGGTGTCTTTGACAACCGACAGTCGCACAACATCAGTCGTTGTAGTTTATATTTGTTTCAATATTGTTTTGTCTATGTTTTCCGTCGGTCTTGATCCAGTGTAATTAATTGACGGTTTCTGGAAAAAAAAATCATGCAACAAAACTGCATAGATATACATTTCGGTGTATAGATGGGTGCCTTCTATGGTCGCGTTCCTAGGAACCCACTAATTCACAATCAAATGTATCTATTGTTATCAGTGTCAAACATTAAAAAGTACGAAATGAAAGAACGAATACCCTCAACTAAGCTGAGTTTTCAACAATATGGTCATATTGGATAAAGATATTCACAATCCAGCATTTTTCCCAAGAAAACATAAATATGTTCAATAGGATGACTATTCCATCAATAATTTGGAATAGTAATTTGGCTGTAGTAATCGCCAAAATCTTTCCCCGCTTAGATGAAAAAAAACGCAGTATAAATAATTTGGTTGCACATTTTGAACAACCAACCAATTACATATACTATTTCAACACGACTGTGGCTTGTATTTCCTAAATTTACATATTGCCATTAGTACTAACAATGATAAATGTGTTATTTACTTACGCTTAGTTTTTGTTTACCAAGGATCAGCAACATGGGTTAAATCTTGGACTTTTATTATGAAGATTTGTGTTCAAATCAAGTTTGTGGATGTGTCAAAATATTTGGAGAATCAGAAATATTAATATTCGCAAACAATCATCTCATCTGTATGTTTTATCCAGTTTATTATTTAAAAACAATGATAATAACTGAGGTAATGATTTACTTTTACTTTTAAAAAATGCTGATGCAACTGATTTATGTACATGGTTTTATCGCAATTAAATCATACGCGGAAGACAATGGATATAAAAATTATGTCCATAGAAAAATATCTTTTAAAAGAAAAAAAATACTGATATTAGAACAAAAAGAATAATGATTAGAGGAATTGATAATGGTCTTATTATCAATCTGATTGCTGGAAATAGTGTGTCATTGAAAGGAAAAATTACATATAAACATATTTAAAAGACATGATGTAAAATGCAGATATGATCTATTGACATGTGATTTTGAGTCATTTTTGAGAAATGCAATATTGCGTATGAAGAGGCAAAAAATACGAATTTTTGAACATTGACATATTATATGAAGACGTATTAACACATTTTTTTCGGGGGACTGTTGCGTAGCATTTATTCTCCACAGCGGGCAAAAATAAAGGTCTTGAGAGATTACAGAAAACATATTTATGGCTAGTCAAACATTTTTTTTTAGTTAAACACGCAAATTCGATATTGACGCTGTGCCATTCCATATGATCCATTCAAAGATAAAGATCCCTTTAAAAATAGGTATGGAAAGTCGACACTGAACAACAAGTAATAGATTATCTCAATCATGGATTTCAACTTGCAATTTGGTATCAAAACATCGCTTGTTGTTTAAAACATGATCAATATTAGTCAAAAACGTGTTTTTACAATCCAACTTTTGGGATGTGTATTAGATAGTTAATACGAAGTATTTATTAAAATATATCATGTTTTTGCTTACGATAACCACCAGACGATATAAACGGTATTAACACTAAATTTACAATTGTAGCATAGTTTGGCAGGTCACTGGTTCACGGTACTCCTAATAATTAAAAACAACTAAATCTTAACTCTTTAACAGGATACATAGGGAAGCCCCGAAGGCCTGGAGGGTATTACTTTTTAAAAAAAGGAAACAATTCATTGCTTAAGAACTATCGTCCAATTTCGCTTCTCTCCCATATATAAAGTATTCTCTAGAGTTAAAACTAATAGGCTGGCAGATCGATTTGACAAATTTCAACCTCGAGAACAGGCTGGATTTAGAAAAGGCTTTAGTATCATCGAGCATATCCACATGCTAAAACAAATTATCCAAAAAACCGAAAAATATAATCAGCCACTGTCTTTCTTGGGCAGTTTTAGACTCACTACAACGCTGTAATATAAACTATCTCCCAAGCTTATCATAAACGCTTTGGAAGACTGTGCCGACACAGTATTGACAGCACACAAGTGGAGAAATTGTGACATAGTATTAATAGCCGAATCGTCTGAAAAGCTTCAAGACATGCTCCAAGACCTAAACGAAGTGTCAAGTAAAATTTGTCTGAAAATGAACATGGATAAAATCGAAGCCATGATAAATAGTCACGATTATCAGACCTTCGGGGCGATATCCATTGGGGGAACACAAATTGAGGCTAAAAATGAATACACTTATCTGGGACAAGTAATACATCTCAACAGAAATTGACAGACGAATACCACTGGGATGGCAGCATTTAACCAACGCATCATCCCAGTGTTAACCCACGAAGACGTGGAATCTAATATCAGGCATTTTACACAGAATAAAGTTTTCCCAGCGTGCCATAGAGAGATCTATGCTCGGAGTGTTTTTATAATATAGAATCAGAAACGAGGATATCCGAAGAAGAACTCGAGTAGTAGACGCTACTGAAAGAATTGACACACTTAAGTGGCAATGGGGGAGACAAATGTGTCGAAGAAACGACGGTCGATGGGGAAGAAAAGTGTTGGAGTGAAGACCCCTGTAAGACTGATGACATCGAAAGAATAGCAGGATGAAACTGGATGCGGAAAGCGGAGGATCGAGAGGGATGAAGACTCATGCGTTCAACGGTGGACGAACACAGACTGATGATGATGATGATGATTATGAATCTTTCCTCAGCGGTCAGACTGCATGACGATTTGAAGATTCCGCCACGACTAGGCGCACAGCTCATCAGATAACCATTGAAACCATCCTACTGTATTCAACCATCGACATCTTATTCCGCACTCTATGTGACAATAAAGTCTATTGTGACAATAAAATCAAAATTTTATCGTGACTTTAAAAAAACATAATTTATCGGCTTTAAATCCTACATCTTAAAATAGACATCAAGGACCTCCAATTTACTATAAGTCGCAGTACAAAACACTTGAAAAACTAAGAACACTTGCCTGAGTATCGACGCTGCATGACGTTCAGGATAGATCCTGGAGTACGGGACGCATTCTGGAACAACACTGCACTTTATTTATTAAGATATATCCCTCTGACGATTAAGCCAAACCGTATAACCTAAGAACCGAACACGCACTATTGTCGCCTAGCTTAATTCGACGGCTCAACTGAGCGTACGAATATAAATGTATTAATACTAAATGTAAATTATTATGAAAAACTATTGAAAGAATGCATGAGATTCTCTCTGAGATGAGCTCTTTTGATATATTCCCAAAAATATTTTTATCAAATTTGAAATTCATTAAAAAATAATATATTTATGCAACGAAAAGGATGGTGATTTTTTTTGAAAAATAATATTTTTGGGAATATACCGCAGCAGCTTATTTAATCCCATGATTTAAAAAAAATAGTTTTTCTTATAAATATTAATAATTTGTCATAAATGCGTTTCAATTTGTCCGTCCAGTTTAGGCGTCGAGTTTATGCTATGCAACAATATTCGGTGCAGAGCTATATTTTATTTTCACAGGTTAGGATGTGCATGTGCGTATGTTAAGTGATATTTTTTAATACACAAAGTGTTGTTGTGTTCCGGAATGTGATCCGTGTTCCAGACTGTATCCTGATCGTCATGCAGCTAAAATATTGAGGCAAGTAGTCATAGTTTTTAAGTACATATATTGTAATACGATTATTAGGCTTATAATCGAAATGTTTAATGTTGAACAATTGCATTGTGATTTCAAGAACACAGATCGGAAATAATACTCATAGTGGATTGGAAAATTAAGATGTCTATTTTAAGATGTAGGATTTAGGTCCGATTTTTGTATCATTTTTTTAAAGTCACGACTAACATTCAAATGTATATGTAAAATACGATATTTGGAAGTGATTCATTTAGCATTTCATAGCTAAAAGCTTCATTAAGCATCAATTTTTCCTTAGATTAAAGAAAATACATCATATATCATTAGCTAAATAATTGGACTAAAATGTGTCAAATATTTAATTTCAGGTATGAAATCGTGTTTAATATAAAAGCAATCCGCAATTGCTTGATTACGAAATCGACCAGCCTTGATCAATTAATAGTCTTAAGTTTGGATGGACGTTGTGAAAAATTGTGCAGTGTGGTTCAAAAGAACTGTTGGTGAACCAAATTCCAAAGGTGTCCAGGACTTCAAAATTCATGCAGTAAGAGCTCTCAGGTAAGGATAATAAGATTTACAAGATAAATTTGAGCTATCATTTAATTTTTCATCTAAAATATACACACAAAATATTTGGTCTAATGGATGTTTAAATTCTTTGTTTTAGGTAAGTCTTTCGAATAGCGCAATATCAATCCGAAATACCGAAGTTTTCAAATATACTCATACTTTGAGTTAAATACATAATGCGTAAAAATACGTAAAACCGAAACATAAATATTCTTCAGAATATTGTCGATTATTTTTTCTGATATTACTGGATACATTTTCTTTTGTATGAGACGTATGATGTCTAGTAATATCGTCACTACTTCTTTCACTTGTACTCCATGTGTCATTAATATTTTGGTCTGATTCACGATTTCGTTTGGTAATAAATTTAACGTGGGCAAGAACTCTCAGCTGAGTTCAGGGGTCTAGTTATGTTCGTGTTGCTTCTGTGGACCAGTCCCAGTTACCTCCGTTCATAGAGCTTCTGACGACCTGCGACTGCCGCGTCTCCCGTAACGTTGACGAGAAGGATTCCACAGGGTGATGGTGCTGGATTTCAAAGACGATTGTTTCTCCACAGCATGTTTATTTACTCCACTTTGAACAGACTGCGGCTGCGACGCGTAGAATACCCAAAGTCTACGTTAAACGGTTAACATACGCGCAATTGATTTGGCTAATTCAAAATTATATTAACTCTTTCGTTGACTTTCATAATTTCGCCAACGACTTTTTCGGTTTTCACTGTTTTGCAGAATTTTTCGTTTTTACCATTTTTTTCGCGGTGCACTTGTAATAAGCTCGCGGTGCACCAGTGCACCGCGGTGCACCGGTTGAGAAACACTGAGCTAGAGAGACATCAGAGACGGAAAGAGTGTCTTGCAGTTCGGAGATTGTGAATGGAAGACAGAGATGGAGAGAGTCTCTTGCGTACATCGTACGATTGTATAGATCGAAAACACAAATTTACCGATTAATAATAATGCAAATTAGTCGATTTCAAGCGTATCGTTTATGTTTATTCGAATAAATAAACAAATGTTGTGTGCTATCAACTATAAATTCTTCTTTTTCTGACCAACTGCCGCGTGGAGTTTCATTTTTCGTGACGATCAAGCCAATTTGCTCTTCCGCGCCTATAGAAGTTTCACTTCAAAATAACTTAATCTCATTTTAATTTTTCTGTGTCCGATGATGATTATTTTGGAGGCTTGTTTTTTGACATCCAAGAGGAGTGAATAATAGAGATTTAAGAGGCTCGTGCGATTAGATCATTGGGAGGGTTTTCCGATGCCGATCCGGAGGTGGTTCTTCATCGTCAGCGACGGTGGCATCTTGATCTTTAGTCCCAGTGTGAGAATATTGACACCACTGAGCTGCATAACGCATGCTCGTAAATATGTGCTTTTTTGTTTACATATGTGCGTTTCGCCACATGTGTGCTTCTTTGCTGGTTTGCTTCGTCCCCACCAGCAGCTTCCATTGCGTGCAGCGTTTGTTATGCGGCCCTCGACATACGAATGCTTCTAATGCCTCAGTCGATCGCGGTATTCCGCGCTATGTGACCGTCGCACACGGCCCGGACCCCACTTGTGATCGCCGGTCATAATTACGTACGAACATCGCTTACATCACAACAAATTTCGTTTTTAAAAAGATCGATTTAAATATTGTGCCCAAGGATTGACCAATCAATTCCAGATGCCCAAACAAAATATAGCAAATAAAAAAATAAATAAACATCAAATTTGACACGAGAATTTAACACATTATCGCAATCAAAACATTGAGTGAATTAATGCAAAGTGTGGTGATATCATAAGGAGGGAAGATATTGATGAAAATTCAAACGTGTGACTATTTGGCGCGCTTTCATCTGTCAAAGTGACAGTGTGCAATACGTCAATACTAACAAATATCTTGCAGTCCCCCTCAAATATAAAAAAAGTGCATATAATACAACCCGAAGTTTAACCGTTAAATGTGCAGTGTTGTTTACCAGTTGAAAGTGTCAAGTGATCATTGTCGAGGATTTATTTTATGCAGGTAAATTATGCCTCATTTATTGCTTGCAAAACGACCGCTGTCAATTTTTTCGCGTTTCATATTCAATAATGTACGAATTTTATCGCATACTTTCTTGGCAAATTATAATTTTTGTCTGCCCTTGCCATATTAAATTATCCTTTCACAATAAACACTGTAAGATTTGTTATTTCCTTTGACAGTTAGAATTTATCCTACGATCAATCAATACAAATAGAATTTTAATACATAATCGAATTTATCTAAAATAAATATCGCATAGATATTTTCACCGATATACAAAATGCATTATGGCATTAGCACCCTTAAATTTAAGGGTTGATACATTTCATACGCATTTAGATGCATAAAATAGCACGATGTGTATAAATGCAAACATTGATTGCACGCCTGTCTATTATAATTTGATCGATTTAAAATAAATCCTTATAAAATGATATTAACACGTTATAAGCAGGAAGTTTATTTTTATCATTCATTCCGGTGATTACCGCCGGGAAATGTATAATTTCATCATATATTTTATTAAATGCTTCGCTTTAATTATCTTATGTAGCAAATGTGCATGTAATAAATAAGCAAATTTAAGAAGGACAATCGGGCCTCGTATAACACTGTTATACGCAAAATCGGATTATTTTTTATCTAAAAAATCTAATTAAATAGCCAATTCCGTGCCTTCATTAAATGTTTTTAATGTGAAACATGCAGATACTTCACTGCAACAGCTTTCTGAGTCATTAATTGTGATAAATTCATATAATATTTTGACTGATTCATCTTCGTTCAACGAACGATCCTCCAATATTTCTTGGATGTCATGAATATCCATGTCATCAAAATCTCCAACAATATCATGACAAATGTTTATTATCCTTTGGTATTCATCTTCTATTGATGGTAAAACATTTTCTCCAGAGACTACTTCTGTCCACAGCTTTTTCCAAACGGATGCAGAAACAATATCGACACAATTTCGAATAGATTTTTTCCCCAGGCTTATGAAAGTATTATATTTTCATATTGATCGATGTGGCCTAATATTTTTTCAAATGTTCGACGAATACAATATGCTTTAAATATTGAAATTATACCTTGGTCTAAGAGTTGGATTATAGACGTAGTGTTTGGCGGAAAAATAATATTTCAATATTAGGACGTTTTAAATCAAACGGATGTCCTGGTGCATTGTCCAATATGAATAATACTTTAAAATTGTGTATATTTCCCCCCTCAAACCGTGTTATATAGAGCGTGTTGTAAAAAACATTACATAATTTAAGCAAACGAGGTTCGAGTATACTCTGTTTGTTAAGTTATAGCGATTTATACAAGTAAATGTATGCATTTTGGGCAAAAGTTTTCGGTTTTTACCTGTTGTTGATAACAAATGGCACGCGGCGATATCCGGAACAAATGTGTTAGTTATTAGGTTGTCCTATAAGTTCCTTTCGCAAATGAACACAGATCTAATCATAGCCATGGTTGAAGAAAACCCGCGATATACTGTTCGCGAAATAGCTAACAAGTTATAAATTCCACGAACATCCCTCCATAATCATCTGACAAAATTGGGCTACATCAATCGTTCAGTTGGATACTCTATGAGAATATCCAACGTAAACGGTCTTGGACTAAGGGTACAGAAGCTTTAACTGTAGGTAAACCTGGCCTACATCCAAAAAAAGTTTTGCTATGCATTTGGTGGGACTGGAAGGGGATAGTTTATTATGAGCTACTTCAGCAAGGTGAAACGATCAATTCAACAAAATATTGTTTCCAACTAGACAATCTAAAGGATGCAATTGCCAGAAAACGGCCAGAATTAGCGAACAGACGAGGCGTTATTTTTCATCACAATAACGTCAGTCAGAAATAAATTATTATCAATTGACTGGGATGTTTTACCTCATCCTCCATACTCTCCGGACATTGCTCTTTCAGATTATTATTTATTTCTTTCATTGAAAAATTCTTTACGTGGTAAAAAATTTAATTCAAAAAATGATATAAAAATGTACCTCGATCAATATTTTGCCAATAAACCTGGAAAATTTTTGCAAGAAAGCATTATGAGGCTTCCGGAAAAATGGAGAAAGGTAATAGAAGAGAATGAATAATATATTATTCAATAAATATTAATGTAATACGAATTATTGTTTATTTTTTTCTAAAAACGAAAGAAACTTATGGGACACCTAATATTTAGACTCATGAAATTACGACAAATTTGATTATGATGAATTTGAATCCGTATAATATGGATCCGGGAATCAATCAGCTATGCCAATATTCGATATTAATTAGAAATCGTTATATATTTTTGTATGGACATGCGGAAATCATATATTTTAAATGTCTTGAATGTTTCACAATTTCCTGTGGCATGTAGAAGCTTTCGACTTATTGGCCATAGTTTGATAATTTCCGGTCGTTTATGACTGAATGGAAATTTCGCAGGGATTAGATTAGCATTTAAGCGCTATTATATGCATCGGTTGTAGAGCATAAATTCAAATGAACTTACCTCCTCAAGAACAAGGCTCGTAAATCATCATTATCTCCTAGAAAAATGTAAATAGGGCTTAAATACGGGAGATTTTTGTTGTTTTTCTCACATTTTTGAGGCTATACGGAACTATGCGTTGAAGCATATTTATTATGGGAGATAAGAGCCATTTTGTTGATTGTGGCTATTAGTAAACTAATGATAATAAAATGTACGGTTTGGAATATCACACGTGCTGGTATCAAAATGGGGACCATTTTCCGTTTTGAAATCGAATCGAAACGAGACAAATCCGACGATGTATCGAATCGATCAACGTTCGATATCGTATAATATTTTCGTACATTGGAACGATTTTCGAATTTCTCTATCTAAAAGCGGCATTATTGAAATTCTTCCAAACGAGTTTCTTCTTAGGTGGTTCTCCTTTGCGTTTGGGTAAATATTATGTGTTAATAATTCGCCGCTACTTTTGAAATGTAAACGGCTCGCTAATGTTTTACGAAACGTAGTTTGCTAATTTAAATACGCACCTGCCGAAGAACAAACATTTTTTTGTTAGTCAAAGAACCTCCATAGTGCGCTGTTGGAAGAATAAGGGTCAATCATCTCGTTTATTATTAACCATCGATTGCCGTCAGCTTTTGTTATCTGTTGTTCAATAAACAATGTAAGTTCGAAGTTTAAGTCGGAAAAAAAACATAGAAAATTATAGGAGTTTATGTTTGTACATTCAGTCTTGGATCGCTTTTTGCATTCGATTGAATCAATGGTTTTTTTGGGTGGTGAATAAAAATGAATGTGGTCGTGAAGGCGCTTTGTTGTTGGAGATTATTATTTGATTAATGACGCTGATTGTTATTTAATATGCCGATTTTTTGCCATTGTAATGTTTATATAATTTTATTATAATCGTAGTAGTTTAATATTTTTGACAGGGTTGTCCAAGAAAGCGACCTATTTGAAGCGACTAAGTGCCAAGTGGTTGAGCGAAATCAATCAATGAGATTATTTGCAATCATTTCCCATTTCTCTTGCAATTATTCGATTTCTATATTTAAAAAATCTATTTAGTACTAAAAAAATAATCAGAAGAAATGTATGTGTTAAAAAACTAAAGGTGCGATTTGGTCTACTAGTTTTTCCTGTTCTTAATAATTTCAGGATACGGATATACGGCACCCAAATACTAAAATGATTTAATTAGTGATTGTCATCCTGACACAACGGCATCCTATAAATATATATATATTGCCAAATGAATGATTTAGAAAACCGCCTTTGATCATCAGTTCCAATTAGACTTCTCTGATAACTATCCATGGAAAGACATCACATTTGTATCATCTTCACATGGGGTCACATGGGGTCACATGGGGTGAGTATATTGAATTTTTGCACCCATCTCCTCAGAAAGTATGAGTGAATGTTGATTTTATTCAATACCCGAACATAAAGTGTTAATCAATATGTTCAACTGTAATCAGCTATTTATATTTGTAACCGCTTCGAATAAAATATACGCTTAGATTCATGAATTCGGCAAATATTTTCAACCTTTGTGTGCTTAAGTTTAGATTTTGATTGCAATATATGATTAATAATTTTCGATCAGTGACTAATTTGAACTCTACCCATGAACAATGTGGTCGAAAACCACATTTTAAAATCATTTTTTTTTATATTTTTAGCCTACTTATCGCATTAACCTTTAAAATTGATAATTTTCCAATCCCTAATGCGGAAATATATGCGAAACAAAACACATTTCTTTGTTTTATAACGCTACTTTAGTTATGATGAGTTGGATTGCAAAATGTAGTAGAAAATTTCCAATTTTTAAGTTATACGATTGAGTATTCGGTTCTTGTATAACAAGGTTTTAAATTGGCTCTTTATGGAGAAAGCTCTCATTATCTTGATAGAAGATTGCAATGATATAAACAATTCTTCGAACGGAAATGCCATTAAATAAAAATCTCCAAAAATTATCAATCATCATCTGAAGAACACTATTTGGTAAATATAATGATCAACATTATTTCTATAAGAATATTTTTTTCATAGAAAATTATCTTTTGATTTAATTAATGAAAATTATATTTAAACTGTATGGTAGTACGGTCGCCTATTTGCGAGCGAATTTCAGTGATTCAGAAAGAGCATTCTTATACGTTGAGCTCAGAAACAGACAGAGACGGAGTGTGTCTAGCACGTTAAGTTTGGAGAGAAACAGAGACAGAGAATTTATTTTGCAAGTTAGAGATTCTGAATGGGAGAAAGTGACGGAGAGAATATCTTGCGTATATCGTACGATTGTATAGATCGTTAACCCAAATTTATCGACTAATAATGATAACACTCAAATGAATCGATTTCAAGTGTATATTTACTTGAAGAAATTATCGAATATTGTGTGCTATCGATAGTGTTTATTTATTTAAATACAAGCTTTATACACGCTGCGAGGATCCTGCCAGATAAGTGGCAAACATACAAATATAGCATCTATGATTTTGATGATTTTAAATTAGCTCACTACTCAAAGGGTTAACGTTTTTTATGTATAAATTTGATGTGATTGAGTGTATAGATCTGTGCCAATATATATTTTATTTTGTCAAAATTGCATGATTTAAACGCGCTCTTGTTTTTACTCAATAAAATTCCTTTGATTGTTTACGGAATACAAAAAAATAAGTTGATAATGTCGTGGGACGTTTATTATATTTCTTCAGTCGAGATTATGTATATATTTATATACTAGAGTTAATGGTCGTGTGTAATGATCTGTACGTCCGATGACAGTTTTTTTCCGTCCATTGTCCACTATTGCGGAAAATTAATGGACTGTTTGTTCATTGTGTTCGAAATTGCGGCGTGATGATGTCACGGTTGTGCCCGCCGGTGGAGCAGCCGAAAAAACGAAGAAAAAGAAGAGAATAGTGCTCCGAGTAAATTGGAGACCACGAAAAATCGTACCACTACAAAGCGACGTGCATGAAAATGGAGTAATGATGGAAATGAACAAAAAAATGTTCGAGTTCACTGACATTAGCTTTGACGGGATTTTCACATGCGAGTATGGTTCGTTGGCTTTTTTAGGTTTAGAACCGTTATTTTTGGTACTGGCGCATGAAGGATATTGCAAATCATTGTTGGGGAAAAAAATTGCTCGGGTGTTAATTTAAGTTGGGCAGACCTTGTGGCACGTCTAAAATGATGTGGTTGTTCTTGAGAGTGTGAGAAATAATGTTTCGGTTATTAAAATTGATGGATCAGCTGTTATCATGAGGGTTAGATTCATTTAAGATTATAATCTCAATATGGACCCGTATATTCGATTTCAACATAAATTGATGATGCTATTGATGATGGAAAATATTAATATTTATTTATCATTTAAAATATGCAAATCGTATCTACAGTTAAACATTGATACCCTGACGCACAAAAACTATTCATATTTGAGCATTTTGAAGTCATCAATGGACCAATAGCAATTGTTGCTTAGCATTCAGATGGTAAGTCCAATGTAAGTCTAAAGCTAAAAATCTTTTGCGCCCAATAAGCTTATGCTTCATGCGTTATAAAATTCACAATTCATAGTCTAAGGACAATTTATTTCTAAAAAAATAGTAAAACAACAACGCGTTCTAAGAAATGCGTGATCGATACTTCATAACACGTTTTTTCTCTACTTGTAATACTATCCATAAATCGACTCATTACGATCCATCTCATATTACCAGGTTGACATTATGCGGCATTCTTTCCTTCTACTCTTCTAGACAAGACAGAATCAACATTAGAAGCACCGGCGACGACAAGTCTCTCACTTTTATCAGATCGTAAGACGAGACGATCGAAAAATTTGCAGGCATGAATGAATTGCGCGGAACGCGTTCCGGGAACCAAAATTTATCCGCATTAACTTTTTTCTTTAATTAAAATTGATAATGTAGACTTGAATGAAGCTCGCGACGAGATAAGCTAAGACCAAATACGGAATCTGCGCATTCTTGCAAAAATTCTGCGAAATACTCCTTTTCGAAAGATGTTCCTTTAATTAATACAACCGGTTGGTAATATGCGATTGTGGATGCGCATATGTCCCTGATGTATTGCCAAGCGAATCGCTATATTTAACTTTCGAATCCCTGAGGGGTTGTTGGATATAATGGAATAGCTTAGACGTAAAGAATTAATATTATGAGCATCATCTACGATAACGATCGAAATAACTTTATCAATAATGACCTATGACACAAAATATGTACCATATCCCGAATAATTATTCAATACGTATGGGATGTCGATGTATACCATATTTTCGCCATTATTTATTGTCCGATAATATAAACCAGTGGTCCCCTAGCTTACTATACGTATGAACAGCAGCTGATTTACCTATTGGCGCAGAAGGCGAACGCCTCAGGCTTCAAAAGTTCAGGGGGCTCAAAGCTAGTAGGGCCAAGTTCAATATCTCTACATAACTACCTACATAAATACAAATTTAGTTTTGATGCTCATGAATCCCGGGATTAGTAAACATAATCCCCAAAAATTATACAAATATAGAAAGTACATATATGTTTTTCAAATTGTTATATTAACATTTTCCTACCGGTGATGTATTTACTACACCTCAACTCAAATAATGGGATTATTGATATGAAATATAATAGATACGGGGTTCAAAATTTTTGTATTCCTCCGTAATATAATTAGGAATCACATCAAATTATTATAGTATAAAATTATTCATCTGCAGCGACGGAAATAAATAATTTATCGGGAAATCGGGAATTTTGCGAGTTTTAGTCCGCGTTTCAGCAAAAAGGAATTTTATCAGTCACATTGATGGTGTTATACGAAAATGGGGACTCACGCGGTCATCAACTTGAACTAGCATTTAAATATCTGATGACGATACCTCCAACGAGTGTGGAGGCTGTGCGTAAATTTTCAGCATCAAGTTGCCTGGCACAAATTCTAACCAGAATTTCTGATATTATTGTTCAAACATTAATTAATCAATAAATTCCTCCTGTATTACTATGGATTGTGGGTCTACTCACAAAATAACCAAAGACTCTATCTAGGATAACCAAGTAAAAATTTCTTTAAATTTTTGGATGTTATTCTTATAATTCTAAAAAATTTAGTTAATCGCCTTATAACTTCGAAATATTTTCATTTAATTGGAGTGTCAGACATTTATGCTATGGCAGTTTTTAATGAATTAAATTGAGTCGCAAATAATCATCTTTGAGTAGTGAACTGATTTTAAATCATCATAAACTTAGATGCTATATTTGTATGCCCGCCACTTATCATTCGTACAAACCCCTTTGTCTGTCAGGGCCGTCGCAGCGCGTATAAAGTTTGTACATAAATAAATAAACGCTGTTGATAGCACACAATACTCGGTCATTTTTCAAGTAAACATAAACAATACACTTGAAATCGATTCATTATATCATTCACATATCATCATTAGTCGATAAATTTGGGCCAACCATCTAAACTGCTCTTTCTAAATCACTGGAATTCGGACATAACTCTGTGTCTTTAAAGAGTTAATTTCCAAGAATTCCAATATGTCAAAGATTGATTTTATTAACTAATAAAAGAAGGATAATCATTTATAATCTCTTCATCTCTGCAAGGCTATTTTATTATAAATTACACAACATATAGCGCAATCTTTTAGTTAATTTTTTTTACTAAAAAATGGAAAAAAAGCAATGCAAAATATCAACTTTGTCTAGGAGCTAAGAAATTGCATCTCTACTATGCGAGGAGTACTCACACAATTTTTCTAATGATCTTAGTTGGTCAGTTAAAAAAATAATTATTTCTTGTTCGATTGTTTGTTAGATTTGTAATATTTTCTTAAATTTGTTTGTTATAACCGAGTTTGGCTTTATTCTATTTAAACTAATTAATGAGGTTTGCTAGCAGATGAGATTCTACAATAATTGAGCATCAGTGAAATAATATTGCTATGAGAAATTCCCAAATTAAAATTGTATGGGTCTCATGTCTCCTATTATTTGCAAGCAATTGGATATATTTGTATAATGTGGCGGAATAAACGAAATTTAATATCCAATCAGATAGCACGTACTCGATGCTAAGTAATTTGAATCGTAGGACCACCAAAACGTTTATCAATCGTGCGATCGATTTTTTTGCGTATTGAATATCTTTTGAGGGTTGATTTTGTGTATACATTTGGATGGTTCTGGGATTGAGAATCGATATAAAAATTACTAACCGTCTTGGTATGCCAAATATGCATTGTGCTCGTATATGGGTCACATTAAAGCGTGATTATATACTCCATAAAATTGCAGCACTTATTAAGATATATATCACGCGTTACGCCATACGAAGACACGACATCAGATTAGATGTTGAATTTATCACTAAAAGACAGGGATATCCAATTGTTCGGATTTTTTCGTGGTAGTACAATATATCTTGGTTGCGATCGAGAGTCAGTGGTCAGCCTCGGGCGGCACGAGTGATTCCAACCCAGTAGTTTGGTTGTGCAATCGGACATTTTGTAATGCTCGACGAAATTTCGTATCTGGCAGAGTGACAACTGTGCAGATAGTACGATGAACTCTTTTGTTGTTGACCGAGTCGACCAAATCGACCGACTGACCCTATAGTCGAAATCGATCTTTCGCCTCTCAGATTTGCGCCTGAGAGCCTCTGACTGTTGAGCGCATCGAAGGCTGGGAATCTCCCATCGAATAATACCAGCATGGGGATGTTGCCGCCAATTAGCATATTCGTATGCTTTCTCATCGCCGATCTGATGATGATGATGATGATGACCATGCGGGCTTGACGAGGCCATAACGATTGTGATGAATGTGGGTTAACGGCAGAGTGCAGCATCACAATGGAATTACCTTTTTTCAACCCATTGATTGGGTCTATTCTCGATTTCGCGCTACCTAATGTCTTTTTTCCCAACCATAAAAAACATTGAATGCGATCTTAAATCAAAATTAACACCCAGCTAATGTTAAGCTTTTGTACTCGAGAAGCGCATCACAAACGTTCTGGAATATCAACTCGAGTGGCGACACGAAAAAGGTTACTCCTCTAAGATCAGGGTTCTTCGATCCTGTTTCTGCGGAATTCTTAGACTCTGAAGTAGCATTTCCTCTTTCATTTTTGCAAAGGCGATGATTATACTTTCAATTATGATTTCTTTGGTGGGCACCTCTGTCGTATAAATTAATTATTTTACACGTCCCCAGGCAAAGAAATCCAGTGGTGTCAGGTTGGGAGACCGTGCAAGCTGCAGAATAGGGCACATCCCCAGACAAAGAAATCCAGTGGTGTCAGGTCTGGTGACCGTGCAAGCTACGGAATAGGGCACATCCCCAGACAAAGAAATCCAGTGGTGTCAGGTCTGGTGACTGTATGAGCCACGGAATAGGGTTGTCAAAATAATTGAGGACATAGGCCTATATACGAAACGTAGCAAATGACACCCTTAACCCCCAAAAAAAATTGTCAGTATTTGTGCAAAACATCTTGTATAAATAATATTATCTAATAATTATTTATTAATAGAATTATTTTTTACTAGAAAATATCAACAGTTTTAGATTTTTCATACAGTTAGCATAATATGAATAATTGTTTGAAGGTGTAATAATTAGAACTAGAAGTATGAAAGGATATTGACTTGATGCTTATTGGCTGGAAGCTTAACATTTCCAGCTTGGAATAAATAACACTAGGAAACATATTTAAATCTGGAAGTTCCAGTTTGAGTACATAGTAAATATATAGAAAGAGATAAGCTAAACGAAATGCATAATAATGACATAAGATTACACGCTGGAATTTGGGTTCATAATAATATTATCCGAAGTATTTATTTAACAGGACAATTAACAGGATGAACAAAGTTTACAGTATTGTCAAATGAATACAATTAAACAAATTCTGCACCAATCTGAAAAATCGATATATTCGAATCAGCTTAATTCCAGTTTACGTTCCAATAAAGATTTTTACGATTTTACCGGTTTTAGGTTTTCGGTTCAGTTCCGGTTCGAAGCTCTGATTTTTTCTCGACAAATCATTTCATTAAGCAAGGCCATAAAATGGTTACAACTAGACCGAATAGATAAACCGGTCAGATAAGACAAAATATTGGTTCCAAATCTGGAAATAGTTTCATCCATCATATCAGATTAAAATGCTTTGATATATTGTTTCGCGACACGTCATGTAAATATCGTGGTTGAATTACTACGAATGAAAACCAAATGGTTCCAGGAGGCCTCAAACATGAATTACACCAAGGGCCTTTTAAGTGCTAAATTTGCCATTTTAGGAATGTATAAAATATTAACTTAAAGTAACTATTTAGCTGTAAGATTGCTAGTTCACCTGAGCGAAAAAATCATCCAGTGCAAATTGTCAATTTGAATAATTCCTATGATACAATCTATGCAAGAGGATTTTTCAACATTTCGCACAATTGCTGTTGCAAAATCAGGTTTCTATGATTTCTCAATATAGGTGTGGAATTGACTGCATAATTTTAATTTAATTGCAACTGACGTGCATATTTTGCAAGCTTCATATTCAATATTAATGTCAGTAGCATACAACAGAAGACGCGAAGAATGCAATCCGTCCGGGCCGGTTATTGACGAGAATTAGCACTTAATTTTCAAATGAATAACATAAATCGCATTTTAAATGCTGTATTCAATAAAACTTTGATAATATTATGATTATCCTCCCTATCCCTTAAAAAATGATACATTTGGAAATACATCTATCACAATTGCAAAAAGCAAAATACATTTAATAGAAAATTATTCAATTAACCATTTACAATGAGGTTATTAGCATTATGACGCGGGTGGTTATCACAGTTCACATATCACTAATAGCACAAACAAACAAAGAAGTTCTACATATAGGTCAATGGGCATATTTGGTTTAATTATAAATGTAACAAATATTTGGGCATAAAATGGCCAAAAAAATAGGGATTTATATTAATTTTGGGGATGATATTTAAATATGTACTAATATTCAATATTCATGCCAATTTTTATCATTTATGACAGGCAATGAACAAGTGTTTATATAAAAACTGGTATCATCTATTTCTATTGCGATAAGATTGATTGCATGTCAAAAGTTATCTCAGTCAACGGTTAAAGTTTCGCTTTGATCTTTGACGGTTTAGTGCTTTTATTATCAACACACTGTGGTTAATTGAGCTTCGATGTTGAATTTGAAATTTCGGTATTGACTTAAATTTATTATTGTCGCAATGAAGCGGCGGATGCTTGTTGGGGTCATTTATTTATCTTCACCTTCTAAAATACAATATCATCAAGGTGTCAAGCACATGTGACGGCTTTATATGAAAACGGAGATAATTCGATCCAAGACTGGTGCCTAAATTTATATCCTCAACATCCTGGGAGCTGTTTGGGCACTCAAGAATAAAAAATGCATTAACACTGGCACGTTTTCCATATTTTTGACGTCGAAATTCGTCTAAAATTATGCATGCTAAACTATTCGTCACGTCCCGTTTATTGGATGTAACTGAATATTCATTAGGAACTGTAAACAAACATTATGCAAATTGGCGTATGTCGACTTTCATATCATATGTGATACTTTTTTGATGATTTTTTTTTGGAATTTCATCAATTATAATTATGGTTTTTCTTTCACATTTGCTTTTTCATATTAGATTATTAAGGGATTGCTACAAAAACCGTATTATTATTAGATAATGATATTATATATTGACGAAACTTTATCGTACACATTTGCTATACGTTATTGGGATGTCGGACTACAGGGGACGCCGGATTAAACTGGAGTCGGATTACCGCGGGTTTATTGTATCTGAAATGTGGATTATTGGACAATTTAAAATGTTTTGAAAACGTGTATAGGGAAAACTTCGAAGAGTGGTTCGATCATGACTTAAATGATCCAGGTTTTTAAGCGCATGGATGATGCAAATATCGTTTCTTTTTTTCTCAAGAGGAAAAAAATGAGAGTGACAATACAATTGAATAAAACACAAGTGAATACATTAATTATAAAACGGCTTTGAATTATGTCGAAAAATTGCTAGATTACGCTGAAAGAAAAAGGATTTGAATATAATGATATAATAGCTTTAGGAATTTGTTTGAACAAATCTCAAAAAATATAATCGTATACATTTTTTAAAAATATTTTGGTCACTTGTCTGCTTAAATTTGAGCATTTTTTCTTAATAAATACTTCCCCCTTCAGCACTAGCCCGGATAATCGAGAGTATACCGTATTTGATGATTCGGCACATAAATAATCTATTATTCTATAACGCTGACATTTGCGTTGATCTTTTGTCGTCATTATTTATTGCCTCGAAATCGAACGAGTTGACTTCTTTAGAAATAGACGTCATTGATAATTTTAATTCGTATGTACGACAATATTTTGGCATTCATTTTTTGTGAATATTGGTTCTCCTTATTGTCGAATCAATTAGTATTGAATCGGTGATCAATTGTTATGTGGTCTTAGATCAATCAGCATGGAATGCGAGTCATAATGCAGCAATCATAGTGTGAACTCTGGCTATTTGTGTCAATAAGTCAAGGAGCGGCTATTCCAAGGAATGGCATAATAATTTACGTTGAAGCTAGTTGCTATGCAATTAAATTTCCTTAAAAATTGAGAGAAAATTGTGATTTTAAAGCGAGATTTGGTTCGGTTTTTAACGCATTTTATTAATACACTATCGATATTTTTATATTGTTTTCAACTCCTGATGATAATGGAATGTTTGCGGATAACTGACCACTCCTCTGCCTTGGAAGATCTAGTTGACCAGGGTACAGAAAGCAATAAAACCGAAAGTTGCATTGACGCACGCCATGTGTCACTGGCATCGATAATGCGTGCCTTGTAAGAAAGTGGTCAAAAATGAATGGTACACGTACCATTTCATGAAATCGTTAACAGATGATCATATATTGTTTCAAGTCCATCTGATAGCAATGGTTGTATAAATATATAAACGTCAATACAAATAATATTACTAATCAAGAATGGTGGTTTCCTAACCAAGCAATTCATTATAGCTAAGAGATATATCCCAAAAGTAAGTGTACTGTGACAATAACGGCCTGTGTTTTTTTTAGTTTTTTAAGGGTTGGCCATACTGAGTGGTAGAAGGGAATCTCCTGACAAAGCGAGCACAGCAAGAACACGGTAGTACGTAAATTCATGTAGTAGTGTCCAATTGCGTGGAAGATGTCGCTAAGAAATCGCGCCAAGTAGGAGTGGGTAAATAGCGTCCGCGAGTTTCTTGAATTGGAAGAAGATGAGGAATTTCTGAACTCTGTTTTGACTGTAAAAAACACATTTTCGAGCAAAAATATCATGCCCTCAGTGTTTTGGGACCGAAAAGGCATCATTTTGGTCAAATTTCTGCCTCAGGGAGAGACCATTAATGCACAACGATATTGTAAGATCATAAAAAAACTCAAAAAAAGTATTCAAAACAAAAATGAGAGTATGCTGACGAGAGGAGTGTGTTTGTTGCATGACAACGCCCATCGATGTTTTGGACCACCCCCGTATTCCTCTATCACATCTCATCTCATATTTTCCCCTCCCTGAAAGAACACATGGATGGAATTAAATTTTCAACCGACGTGCAAGTGCAGAAAGAGGTTTTGAAGTGAGCTGGCGGGAAAGTTCTTCGAAGAGGGCATAAAGAAGCCTGTGCCACAATATTCTGTATTTTTTTCAAATACACTTTTTCTAAAAAATATATAAAAATTTAGTACACTTACTTTCCGGATATTCCTCGTATATTATAATAACAGCATTGAGAGCTTTAATTCTATCAATTTAAGATTTATAACACGATAAACAGTTTGAGTGGAGAAGTAAATTGATTGAATATTCTGTGGAAGCGACTTCTGTAGAAATATGTGAATGACAGCGTCCTGAATAGTTAATTTAGGGAAACTGGACTTATCTGAGGTTAAACTAAGATTGATTTTGAGAATATTTGATGTCATTTTAAAAATCAATGACGCAATTGAGCTGTCCAATGAAAATCTGATTAATGAGAGCTGAATACAGAATGGAATTCTTCCTTGAAAGTCTTCCTTTACCATCAAAATTTGTTGAAAAGCCCATGGCAATTATAATATGTTTTGGCTTTATAAAGGACTGTTTGAAAAAAAAGTCTTCTATTACGTCATTTTAAGTTGAAAAGAATTGCCGTACATATTCCACAGTTGAGCCAATTATTTTATTTTAAAATCTCTCTTCTTTTAAGGAACAAGGCTCTTTTATCGGATCTTCTTTTGCAAAAGGACCATCTTCTTTATAATGTGTTGATTTCTAAAGATTTAGCAAAAAATACGTTCAAATAAGACAATGGTTTATTCTTATTTTCTAGTTTCTTGTCGTCTTTTTTCTTCTTAATTTTATAAAGATAAAAATGATATAGTTTTTATATCAAAATGTTTGAATAAAAAAATGCCAAATTCATTCAATTACCGCTGTAATACGTGTTAGAAGATCATGGTTAGGGGTCCCAAATATTCGTGAAATCAATTATTCGAATATCGAATGTGAAATTGGTAAAATATTCGAATATTCGAGTATTCGAATATTTTATATATGTAGACGAGGGTGATTCAAATATAACCCGGAATTTTTCATTAGTGTTATTATATAAAAATATAAATGGAGCATCTTATTTTTCTATAAAGTTCCCTTCATTAGAAATAAATTTATTCCCTCAGGAAGGAAGGTTCTTGATCCCATCACACAAAGAGGGCGAGAAGTATCATCTTCTGTTGCGCAACGCGTTTTCTCGTAGACAAAGGCTAGAAATCAAGGGAAATTTTGAGGTTTTTGGTTTCAACGAAATCAAAAGGATCAGAATTTTATTTACTTTTCAGCAATACGTATTTTTTAAAAAAAGTGCATTGAACGTTCTACTTTAAAGCTTGGCCGTAATTTCATTTTTATTGAGCCTGCTGTTGAAAAAACCCTCTCAGTTGTCATTGAGTTTGGTTTTATCGTCAGTATATAAAATATCACCCTTTTTTGGCATGATCGATATTTTTGAATAAACTTTACACAAATTCAATAAAATAATTTCAATAAACTTGGCACTTTTTTGCATTTCTTTCTATATAACCATGATTCATGGTTATATATGTATTATTATACTGTAACATTGTTCTCTTCAAAGGCTATTATTTATTCGCAATATTTAAAGCATGCATTTAATTGCAACAAAATACTGCCATGTTAAAGGATTTGCATACAATTCCCAAATATTGCTACATTAAAAGTTTTAATTATTATAATTTGTATATATTAAAGGTTTGTTAGCACACGCTAACACGTAGTGTCCTTGTGTAACAGTCAAGCCTCTTGACCTCACCCAGCGTCTGCTAAAAACGCGTTCCCCATCTTTGCTAAACACACATTTGATAATACAAATGGTATTTGCAGAATAACAATGGGAAAAAAAACTATGCCAATAAAAAAAAATTACATAAAAACTGTGTTTTTCCCAAGAGTATTCTCTTTTTAAGTTACAATTTCACACGGGACTGCAGAACGTGTATGGATGATATATTTTTATTATTTTTATGGTACACCCATTATTCATGGGCTTTAGTTTTATATGCGTGTCGTAATATATCTTGTTTCTTTGTCCATTGTCACATATTTGAGGATTGCCGACGATGTTGCACTTCACAAACACCACCGATTAACACCTTTTTTGACTTATGTGAAAAGTATCGATTTTGTGTCTTCTTGTTCAGGTATAACTTCGATTCGTAGATAGGAATGAATCATTTTAGATTAGAAAAGAAAGCGACGTGTTTTTTAGAAATGTGATTCATTCGTATGTCGTTTACTTTTATCAATACATTTTATTGAAATTCAAGGTAATCGATACATCTTGCTGAAATAATTTTTACTTAGATATGACACTAATATACTGTAAATGCAATTCTGATCAAAATTATTGAATAAAAATACCAAGAGTAATTATATACCGAAATCTTTCTTCAAAGTCAAGATTTCTAGATATTCATAGGTTATATTGGTTAAATAAATGTATTTATTTAATACCGTATCACTATTACATAAGTAATAGCTAACCCTGCCCTCGAACAGATGAGAAAATGAATAAATGTTGTTTATGTACTTCCAGTTCAAACGCTCACTGAATATGACGAACGACATTCTTAATAATTAATTAATAATATAAACTTGGATTTCTTCAATACCGAACTTCTTGAATTGTACTGCTTATGACTGATATATGAACTGTTGAAATATAGAAAATGTGACCCAACTAATGAGATCATCAACCTTTTGGTGTGTGCAAAATTATCACTGTTCATTATCGCTTATGATACAAACCAGCAATGTATCCCGCATATTAGCTTAGATGAGTTAAAAAGCTGTCTGACAAAATGATCTGAAATAGTTCAAACATGATGCATGCTTAAGTTATTGGGCATGTAAAGGGTTAAAATTTTCTTGAGCGCTGTGGATATTTCAATGCTAATTATTTTGATTTATGCTCAAATTTGTTTACGTAAGAGCTGTTTGATCGACCTGTGTTTTATGTCTTGTTAAGGTTCTTCGAGATGTCTGCTTTTCATCCGTCAAACCACAGCACCGGCTGTAAGTACATCAACAATCCTGAATTTATTTAGAAAGTCGACCGTTTTAAGAACCATAATAATTCAAAAAATAGACAGCCACTGGTAGATTCTCACTTGGGTAATATTTGTGGAGGATGATCGATTGTGTTGAAATCGAGATCGCTAGTGTTAAAAGTAAAATATTTGTAAACAAATTGAATGAGTGTCGAATAAAACAGATCTGAAAAATGCATGCACACTTTGAAATTAGATTGATAACCGGAGAAAAACAGTGGGTGTCAGATGTGGCGCAAGCTGTCTAATCCCTCTTTTTTTCGTTACTGCTTAATCATTGGGCTGACCCAGCAGGCATAAGCCCGCAATAAAATAAAGACAAAAATATTTTCGACCGATTGTAAAATTTAAACAACTCATCCGATCACTTCGGATAACTTCGTTTTATAATGAGAGTTCGCAATTGTTCTGTAGACATGTTCGGGTATGGCTTTCGATCACGAGATGCTCATTCGTTGTCAGCGGTCCGAAAAGCGGACCGGTTGGACACACATACCCTGCCGCCACTTCGTCCTCTTTTAGGGCTTTTTGCGGCATTACTTGTGAAGCAATGTATCCATGTTTCATTAGTGGTTATGAATTGATCCAAAAACTCGGTCTTATTGCTGTTTTTGTTTCATTGTGAGCAAACGTGGCTAAAGCTAAAGCAGGAGTTAAAGCTATTGATGGATGCCAAACAAATACTAAACAACTTAGCGTCTTGATATCTGAAAATTAAGCTTTATAGAGTAGATGGGTACGGGTACTTTTGGGACATCCTTTTCCTTGGAAATCTTCTCTTGCACGCCGTATGTCAGCGGCGGGAGCCGTTACTTTTAGCTGGCAAATCGATGGTGTATTTAGTGATTCCACCTATTCCAGCTATTATCATCCAATTAACGAGAGCAATGCAAGTGACGTAGTAAAATGGCGCCGACCTTAATGACATTCAGTATCTCATTACTGCGAGCATGCATTTAGCATACAATGAGATGAACAGCAACGGTCACGACTCACAGTTCTTGGAGCGTGCAAGTTCACAGGGCGTAACGGTTGCTCACATTTTTTTTTCTAAAACCAACTAGCTAACATGGATCATTGTTGCGAATGATCTGTGATTCAGAATCACAAGTGGTGCAAAGGGCCGCATGTGCTCTATGAAAATGCTCTCGCAACAGCTGACCTCTTTCCGAATGATTCATGGTGCCGACGTACCGATACAATTCTAGCATTGGAAAAAAGCAAATCGTGAGACACGAGACAAATTAATTTTACGTGGTGAAAATTCATCATGGGTTCTGAAAGCGATGATGCTATCGGCTGTGTAAATTATCTTGCCAAAAAAGACTAACGTCTTTTTTGGCAAGATAATTTATTATGATGTGGCGCTTGCGTAAGCTTTGCCATTATAATCTGAACATATTTCTGACTACGTCCATCCATCTAGCTACTGTTCGTTCTGTCAGTGGCTTAATTTTTTTAAAATGCAAATCTATGACAGATTTAATCCATCTTTCATCCCTTTGTCTTTTATCCCTTTAAATCATCCCTTTAAATGTTCCTTTAAATCATCATAAACTTAGATGCTATATTTGTTTGTCCGCTATTTATCATCCATAAAAATCCATTTATCTGTCAAGACCATCGCAGCGTGTACGAAGTTTGTACATACACAAATAAACACTGTCGATAGCATACAATATTCAGCCATTTATTCAAGTAAACATGAACAATATACTTGAATGGAATGGATTCATTATATCATTTACATATCATCATTAGTCGATAAATTTGGGTTAACGATCTAAACAATACTACGATGTACGCAACATTCTCTTTCCGTCTCTGTTTCTCTCCGAGCTCAACGTGTAAGAATATTCTTTCTGAATAACCTGAGAATCTTGTACTTATCCAAATGAATTCGACCGGTTATTTATTTTGCACATATATAAATATGTTTATCACTTCATTCTTAAAAAATAAACATTAAATTTTCATACAAATATATTAATTTTACATATGATATTATAATCATTATAAAAAATGGAATTGTATGAATATTCAGTATTGAAAAAATAAAATGTGCGAGAAGTGAAACTTCTTAGCTTCCAGGAAAAGTTGATTTTATGCATTGTTTTTTCCCGTTTGTTCACGGAAATTGTTAGTTAAAAGATGAAGTTATGTGCTGTGTAATATATAATAAAATAGGCTACCTATTGGTGTATCGTTGCTTCATGCTACATACTATAGCGGTTTCCTATTACGATTTCACTTTCAGTCAGACACGCAGTAGAGGCAGCATGACGCATGCGCCATGCAAGAAACTACAGACGTTTCTTCCTTTCTTTTCGATCAACTGCCCGTTGGAGTTTCACTTTTCGTGACGAATAAGCCAATTCGGTATACCGCACCCATAGAAGTTTCAATTAAAAAATAATACTCATTATACAAATCGATTCAATAAGTTTTTCTTTAGAAACACGCGATGTTGTAATTTTAATAACAAGTTCAAGTTTTTGGAATAAGTTCAAGCATTATTCTATTTTCATTCTTCGTTTTCTATAATATATTGACTTAACCCCTCATATCAGTCGTATTAACCATTATGCATTGATGAACCATTTATATAATCCGTTTTCATAGTTAATGTCAATGTCTTAACTTGTCAAATCCAAAACTCTGCTTCAAGATTTATAAACTCATTGTCAAAATTATAAATCGATGACTGGCATCCATCCAAACACTGCTAACATTTTCACTCACAAATTGCCACGAAAATACATTGCTTACATACTAAACGTGATGAATGACTGATCGATACGGTGCTAATTTGTCGTGTTAACCTTTACCAGTTTAGAAATTATAAGTGTAGCATTATTGATCGTTTCCAATAGAAATCGCGTTATTTCTATGTCCAATCGAATCTGGGTTACGTATTGCGTTAACAGATGTTGTTACATATTAAATACGAAGAAGCAAAAAATACCAACCGATGGATGATCTCATAAATAACGCATTAGATCAATCTTCTCATCGGATGCAATACGTTATAGTGCCACTAAACCACATTAAGCCCACATAAATTTATTTGACACTGTGATACGATTTACAATATACGAGCTGTAGAATGCTTTTTTAAAATGCCACATTTGTGGTCATGAGTTTTATGCATTGAAAAATACAAATTTCCGGGAAAAAATCCCATTAAATCTTTGATAAAGAATAAGATAAGTATAAGCGTATTTTCCCTGTATTTATAATATTGGATATTTATATTCAAGTATGAGTCAATAAATGTTAACCATTGTGGGGAAATTAGTTGATATGAAAGGGCTTGACTTTGATGAGACGATATTGCAGAGTTTGTATGAATAAATTGATTAAGATGGTGAATTCTTCAGAATCGATCCCAAACTATTACCTGATCTACTGTCAAATTTTGTTTTCATTCATTCCAAAAAACAAAAAATCCATCCATTGTCAACACGTGTGGTGTTTTTCGATGAATTGCAATTCTATGAATTACAATTAAACCACGAAATTCTTGGAGCTGTGAATGATTAGAATAAATGATTGCTTAAAAATAATTTTGTTATCTTCATTTTCAGTGTAAAATTTCAACTACACATTTAAACCATACGTGACCATATGATTACTATGTATTTTTATTTTATTATAATAATATACAAATTAGATGACTTCGATGTTTGGTGATTTCCAAACCTTCAACTATCAATCCTCATAATTTTATCATTCGCAATTTTTTTCATGGATATATACATTTTTTCTAAGCGTTGTCACAAAATGCCCAAACGATCAAGTATCGTTAAAGTAGTTAAATATATATCAATATGATAATGATTACAAATTTATATAGTACATATATAGGGCGTTTTGCCCATGAATCGACAATTTTTTTTTAGGGGTTAATCTACGTTTCATACATAAGTCCTATATTAAAAGTTTCAGGGTTGTCGAAGTTTTTTTTTTCAATATTTTAAAAAAATAATCAAAATTTAACTTAGTTTATTTTTAAAAATATCTCTAGTTCATACTCTTATCAACGATATCCTATATGTTATACAAATCATTCAATAAGATGTTAAACTTGAAGAGTTACCAGTTTACCAGGGTCAGGGTTATGAAAATACTTTTTATACTTATGATGTTTTTATTAAATTTAGTTGCAAATTTAGTTCAAATTGTCCACTTTTGCTTAGTATGCACACACTACACCTTTTTCTTATTTCAAGTGTAGTTGTCTGAAGTAGCATAAAAAAACTTCTACAGTATTTTACTGATCAAAGCAAAATATAAGGATCATCATGTATTATGTCCAGACATCCATTAAAGTTGTAAAAAACTTTATTGAAGACAATGAAAAGAGTTGGAGCCGTATTTTCTTCTTCTGTGGAGTTTTTATACGAACCGATAGTTAACGGACTCAGGGACCCCTTCTGTTTGCCAGTGTAAGCATAACCGAAAATTATATAAATACAACTCCATTTGAGCCATTTAAATGATAACTATTGACCATACCATATCATCTTGGTACTGTTTTTATTAAACGTTTGAATTTTTAGTTCATTGTTGACTTATTTAGTCTATAGACTATACACTAGACTTTTCGTAGACTCGATTAAGCCCTGTTATTGAGCAAATAAGAAATACATATATATTATAGTAGTATATATTATTTTTGAAGATGATTTATTAAGATGTATCCATATTCATATTATCGTAATATGAATATGGATTCCATGACAACCGATATTTTTATAAACTCCTGCATGCTGAGTCTCCCAACACAAAAAGCAGCCTCATGAAAGTATCTTTTGAAATTCGAGGTAATATTTTTTACCTTCTACCTCACACGAAGAAGGACACTCGAAGGATATCGATATATTTACATAGATATCAGTCCGTATCTCGAGAGGTTCCAATCTGACAGAACCAGTATTGTCCGTGGCCTTTTGCGAAATCACCAAAATTAATTTTCGACCACTTTTTCTGCGACAACTCAGATACTTTAGAACCAGCACCGCGGCGGTAAAAAAATGTTAGCGGTTTCAAACACGCGGTATTAGCAGACTTAATCGCATTAAGCAGAAACATAATACTGTTACATATGGCACCGTATTTTCAATTGGGTATTTATTTTATTTTTTTGCTCCATATTCAAATGGCCATATGTATCTCGCATGCTCTAATTGACAGGTGTTGAATAATCGTAATTATTGGAGTGATACAAGAATTTTTTTCACCTTGAAATGCTATTAAATCGCTTTTGAATTGGTTCAGATAAGAAGAGAAGAAGTGGCCAAACTCGATTCTGCGTCTTTATTTACATGCGATCCGTTGGGGTATTAGTGAACCGATGGATGTTCAATTAGTCCAATTCTTAGAAGGATAATGGTATCAATAGCAAATAACGCAGTGCCCTTTTGGGTCACATTATCAGCTCGTGTAATCCAATATTGGCAGAAATTCTGCCAAACCATCAAATATATTTTATTGTGGATATTTACTTACGTTATTCGACAAACATATATTAAATCCTAGAATAAACGCCCAACATAAAATATTAATAGCTATTAAATTATTTGCGACCTAACGGTTAAAACACATCAAATACAATCGTTATGAAAGCCATTTCAGTCTCGTTTAAAATTCCTCAGCATTTTTCATACATTACCAATAGCAATGTTATTAAACAGCCGATTCCCAGGCAATAAATTCTAAAGCGATTCTTATTGACTGCGTGCATTTCATTGACGCGTCCATCTGTGCAAATGTATTGATTATTTCTTCTCTAAACGGTGATTTACCCGGTAAACATACAGGTGATAGTGCTGAAAACCTGTACAAATACACATGAAAACCGAAGTCATCTTATGTTATTCATCAACAATGTAAGATGACTTCGTTCCACCATTAAAGCCTTATCAACGCTGGCAAAGTAGAATTATAGCTTTGTTCAAATGCGGCACTTTCTGGGCTGCTTAATGTGGAACAAAGGTATTAAATGCATTGGTGATATACATACTTCTTTACAAGAACTATGATTCAATGCTAAAGATCTTGCCATTCGATATGAAAATGTATTACAAAATATTAGCAAATATATGTGTTTATTGCCTAATATAAATTGAATAATCTACTAAGAAGTACGATCAAGGTTTGGAATAGTGGATGAATTCCGCAAATATAATTTCGGATTCAAATTCAGATTATGGGAAAAAAATATCGAACCTTAAAAAAACTTAAAAAATTAATTCTGATGTTTTCTCATTTTAATGATTTCTATCCTATGGAAATCTTTCAAAAAACTATGAAGATGATTGGCTGTCATGAGAATATTTAAGAATGTTATATATAACTAAATAAATACCAACTTTGGAGACAAGTCTTTCGTCTTCTAAAACCACAATAATGTTTTTTCATATAGAAATTTTGATAAATCCCTTGATTTACAATGTATAAAAGTCAGCTATTTTTGGATTGTATTTTGGTCCCTTAATGGCCGATTCTAATACTGGCTTGACTCTTGAGATAAGCTGAAAAAATATTTGTTCATGATCAGGTATATTTTTTTGTGCGTTGTCGTCTAAAATTCATACGCCACGAATTAGATATGGCGAAATTGTTCAAATAAACGCGTTAAATGCTTGATCATCTCACCTTGAATCGCGTTCAAATATTTACCATAAGTTGGCCAATATCAGATATTTCGGTACGCATAGTATGTTTAAATTCAGAGTTTGGGTTGATTCCATAGATATTAAACTATTAGAATTATAGCTTATTTTAAGCATATATTTCATAGTAATAAAGCTCTGTTATAGGTTCTATTTATCTCTAATAAATTAGATTGGAATCTGGTTTACCGGAGGATAAAATCGACTGGATCGCTTTATTTATAAATGCAATCTATTACGGCACTATTTGGTTTGAAATGCATTGAGGATATTTGCTTAGTGTTTTTCGTACTAAAAGGACGTCAAAAGAATAGCATGACGCCTCATTATTTGCGTCAGCGTTGACATGCTCCTAGGTGGTTAATCTGGTTCTTCTTTGTCCTATGATCCGCCAGAGATAGCTGGGATATTGCATGGATAATGGATTTCACTTGTCTCACCATTCAAAGACGGTAAATTTTTGACATTTGATTGACGTGTTTGACAACAATCACCTCTGAGGCGAAAAGGTAGTTTTGAATGCTTGCACGAAACCTCCAGCAAACCATTAGCATTCGTGGCATATTATTTGGTCGAATTTCATGGAACCCACAATATGTGTGATACCCGTTAGAAAACCATTTTAAAAATATGGATAATCCCATATATTGTCGGGAAATTAAATTTATATTAGGGATATCGAAAGCTTGATTTTCACTGATTTTACCATTATGAAATTTTGAAATATCAGATCGAGTCAAAAATAATTGCCGATTTTATTTCAAACATTCATTTAGCTTTAGCAAAATAACAAAGCAATATCTATTACATATTCACTATTATTAGTGAAAACTTTCTCTCATTTTACTGGTAACTTATCAATACCCTCTTCATAAAATGTAGCAAGTTTAGATGAAAAGAAATTTTCGACAGTCCTCATCATTTTTGATTTTTTTCCATTTAAGAAATTCTGCAAAGAACAAAATAGTTCTTATTCGGTTGGGGCAAGGTCTGGAGAGTATGGGGGATGTGATAAGACAGACTACCCAAGATCCAGATTTTTTGCCCCGAGAGGAGACTTATATACCCGATTTGCTGACCTTCATCAATTTTTCCAAGTGCCGGAAAATGGTTGATTGTGCCGTATTTAGCTTCCCTAACAATTCCCTCGTTGATTGACGTGGATTTTACTCTAAAAACACCGTTTAAATGTCTTCATCATAGTCGAAAGGACAACCTGCTTTTGGTTCATCTTATAGGGTGTCATCTCCAGGGC
The DNA here is from genome assembly GCA_008973525.1 of Stenopsyche tienmushanensis. Taxonomy (NCBI): domain Eukaryota; kingdom Metazoa; phylum Arthropoda; class Insecta; order Trichoptera; family Stenopsychidae; genus Stenopsyche; species Stenopsyche tienmushanensis. The sequence continues at coordinate 177,690 of WACJ01000200.1, forward strand.
GAAATTTTAAAAACCAGAGTCTTACTGTGTTTTTGATTTTACATTTTACGGGTAAAAAAAGACTATAACATAAGATGTGATACGGTTAACTATTGTCGAAAGACTGATAGAACACATATTTTTCTAATGATACCCTATACTCACCAATACGGATGATTCATCAAGGGAAAATCGAATAATTATAACGGTTTATTTTCGTCGGCAACTATTTATGACTCAACCTTAATAAACTATACGAAACTACATAAAAATACGTTAGATATTTAAATAATTATGATATTTTAGTAAATTCAGGTGTTTTTATCAACATTCTTTAATTCTTAGCGATTTATTGGGTTAATGATGTCATAGTCAAAAGTTTGAAATTCTTACTAATCAAGGAGCATCCTTTCATGTTTCATTTTCCTATCTATTTATTGTCCTTTGTGGTTTTAATTTAATGACCAATGCAAATATTAAGTTTGATCATTATATATTAAAAATTGATTTTCAATCATGGGAATATATTTTGATTTTGCTAAAAATATTTAATCAATAAATTGAATTATTATCGCGCTGATTTTTTAATAAATATAGAATTATTAGATAGATTTTTATAACATGATAAACTTGTAAAAAAATACTATCACATGATAAAATTTACATTTTTCCCTGACCTGGAATTGAGTTTCAACGACCATTTGGCCATAAATAAAATAATTTTGATGAATTGTAACTATATTTCATAATGTAAATATATATTGTATCAACAATGTCATTGAAAATTGATTACACATGGTTGTTGTTATAAGTGTGTAAACTTGATGGCATGTTTAATATAATATTTTTATTGTGATTATTGAAAATAATTTCGCATGAAGCGTTTGCAGTGCACATTTGTATTAAATCGAATTTTTGTATTGAATTAAAAAAAAATACGAGCTTTAAAGCATATAAATCATTTTATATTTGGACTTTTTCGGTGCGCTTTTCCGTATGATCCATTTGGAAGACGTGTGTTGACACTTCCAATTGTATATTTACGTCCGTTCTCTAAACGAAATTCGTTCAGAACACACACAATTATTTTCTTTATCCGATGTGCGTTTCAGAACCTTTTGAAAGTCGGGTTGAATATCTTTGGTTTATTTTCAAACAGTCGGAGTCTGTATTGTGTTTACATCTGGGTGTTGTCGATCTCACGCAAAGTCTAAAAGTAGGCCCATCGAATGCATCCGTACCATCACGCCTTTTGCCTCTTTCAGTCTGTTAATTTAGGCCTAAGACGAATCAGAAGATGCTGATCGAGAACGGAAGCTGGATGTATTTTCTCTTTGTTTTGGTCTTAATTTGCGAGCATAATATTGCGTAACAGATCGATCAGGAAGTGAAAATACGGACAGTGGTTTGACCTATATGCTTCCATATTCAATTAGACGAAACACACATGGATGCTGATGTGCAAATCGTTCGTGTGTGTTTATGAGCTCAAAGTCGTAAAAGCCATCGTATCGTTAATTAAAAATTATATATTTAACCGTAAAAGTCATCACGAGGTATATCTACATTTCATTTGAAATATTCTGCATATTTCCCAAGCTATTTCGTGACCATCATCAATAATTCGTGACACTTCATTTAAAAATGAAATTACTTTAAATCAAAATTATTTATAGACACATTCTGGAATGCAAACAAAAGCTTTGTTCTGCTCACCATTAAAATCGATGGTCACATTTTGGTCATCGTCATCCCTATAAGCGACCACATCATCCCAATATTCAACAATAAAAATAGATTTCTGACTCACAATATATATTATACAAGCCCGAGGCAATAAGCAAAAATACACTCTAAACTCATATAGTTTCTACTAGTTTATTTTATGAAATTAATAAAAAAGGTTGTATATTTCTGAACCATATACATTGGGTATGCCGTCATGTTAATGATATACTGATGAGCGTTAGATTTTAAAATAGACTTATATGGCCTAACACAGTTGTCACTATAGAGATTAAATTCTCATCATCCAGACTTATAGGCGTTACGAAAGGACATGTTAATTTAGATTACATCGTAAATTGACCAAGGGTTGGAGCTATTTCGGTGAAAAGTAATCAAATTTTAATGCGCCCCTCATGCATCACGGAAAACGCCAGGTCAAGTGTTACCAGTTTCATTCTTGTTGAATTTAACATTTTAAATTTTCAAACATCTTAACTTTATTATTCCATCCTATGATATTGGCATCAAACAATGAAAATATCATCTGAATACTAATAAAGCTATTGCGTTTTTATCCAATGAAGATTTGGGGTGAAATATTTGGGTAGAAAATCTTAATATCTATAGAGAAAATATTTTGAAAAAATATCGTAAACAACGTGTTACGGCATCATAATTTTGCGGTACAAAATACAAAAAATATTTAACTGTTATTTCGTGCTATTACGGATTAAAAAGTTATGAGTGAAACGTAGCAAATCCCTTAACCCACGAAATAAATTGTCGATCCATGTGCATAAATTGTCGGTCACACTCTGTAAAATTAAGTAAATTTTATGCAAAATTTCACTGTAGAGAAACAATGGTGCGCAATTGTTCCCCGACAGAAATGTGTTGATTCATCAATCGTATAATTTATCAACAAAAACTTATAATAACCGTCTGAATTTCATTCGATCATTAATCGTCGATGTTCTTTGGCCATATATAGAACTTCGATGGATTTAACCCATTGTAGTATATTATGCATGCGTTCAATATGTAATTATGTATTAAACAAATAATTTCAATAACATAATCATCATTCATTGTTCTTGTACCGCCGAAGCCTTGCGTCGATGTCGGATCAGTACAATTATATCTAACAATATGTACATATTTAGTTTTGTTATCAAATGACAAGTTCCGATTGGCAGACAATCACGGTTCAGCGGTCATAGAGGCCAACAAACAACGCGTTGTTATCAGAGGAGCCCAACCTTTTGGTAATTAAACCCAATGAATTTATTCTAGAGACTATAAGACCTGAGCGTTTTGTCTGACGCGTAAGTTATTAAACTTGCGTGGGGAAAACCTGTAGCTACATAAATAACCGATCCTAAAATAGAATACGTTATCCTTGTTCCTTTGCTCTGTACTTGGAGCGAATTTAAAATAAGGACATAGCGAAATTGATATAAATATTCATATGGATCCATTGAAAATTTATATAATAAATGGACAAACTCGTTTTGAATAACGTCACCTTTTCCAGAAACGCATTAGCGATATTAATCATGACTATCGCTGTAATTAGCGACATGTCATCGGCGATGCGAAATTGCACTTCCTATTTTACTTTCATTTGCACAAAGACAGCTTTTCAATTCTGTTGACAATAAAATTGTGGAAGAGTACGCGATTTCTTCGCAGGCATCTTCTAGACCGTAAAAAGAAAGATTTATATGCAGAAGAATGGACATCGACTGCGTGTCGGATGATTGAAATCGGCACATCTGTGACTGTCGTAAATTAGATTGATTTATACCGATTTGTTTTTAAATCTACGTGCTATTATTGGAGATTTGCGTTGACGATCTCTTCGCTTCGAAGAACTGATGCTGTACTCTCTATTCGATTTGAATATAAGAGCACAAAGCAAAGGTCTTGGTATGTTGAATAATTCATATGTGATATAGCCGCATCGATATTGGTAGACAACGTATATTTCTTAACAGAATAATCATTCCGAATGACTAGAGATAGATGTAATCATTGTGATATTATATATCAGGACAAAAAGAGGATCATACTGGATGCAGACAGTTTTAATTAAACTATGACTGAATGAATCATTGAAAACAACCAACAATATCCCATATTGAAAGGATCGAAAGACATCATGGATGTTAGTAATTTTGATTGTTTCTAAAATATATTTTGCATAAAAAAAATTTGTCTTCTAAAGGCGCCATATCTGTTATCGGTCGTAGATGATCTCTGTATTTAAAAAAATATATATAGGGAAAAGATTTTTCACATAGTAATTTCTTATTGGCCTTCCAGACGTGATAAAGGTAGGATAAGATTATTTGTGTAGTACGAAGCATATCCCGAAAGTAAGTGTACAATTTTTTTAATATATTTTTTTTAGATAAGTGTATTTAAAAAAATATACAGGATATTGTTGATACACTTGTTAAATATCTTTCAATATAATCGCCATCCCGTTCAATGCATTAGGTGAGACAGTGGCATAAGCTTCTTTATGCACTCCTTGAAGAACTCTCCCGTTAGTTCCTTTCCCCACTTAAAAACATTTTTCTGCGCCTGCTCATCGGTTGAAAATATAATTCCAACCATGTGTTCTTTCAGATAGGGGAAAACATGATAATCTGAAGTCTGGGGAATACGAAGGGTGGTTCAAAACATCTAGCTAACAAGAGCGCCTTGGTAGCTAAGGCTGTATGAGGACGGGCGTCGTCGTCAGCATAGCCCTTCTTTTGAGTTTTTTTTAGGGTTCATAATGTTTTGCATTGATGATCCCTCCCTGAGGCAGAAAATTGACCAAAATGATACATTTTCATGATACATCCCGTTATTGTCACAGTACACTTACTTTCGGGATATGGCTCGTATGTAAGATTTGAACAATTTTTACAAAGCTTAGATGGAGTTTTCTTGCGCGATTTTATTAATCTATCCCTTATTTACATTATCAGATATAAGAAATCTGGGTAATATGTCCGATCTTGCAAATTTGTTGCTACGATGAAACTGAATTTGAATCTGAATTTAAATCCAGTCTGGATCTGAACTATTTGATTCAATATATCAACAACCACTGTACCAAAAATTTATTTCAAAAGTTTTCTAGCTGTGCGTTTCTTTTCTTCATTCATCATCATCAACGCTTTGTACAAGATATTTAAAAAAAATGAATACAATTACTTGATAATGCTTTTCAAGCGTTCCCACAGAAATATTAATTGCGCAAATTGCGATATTTAATGATGTTGTTTTTATTGAACTGTTATTTTAAATACTCTTATAAGCAGAAAAAAAAAACATCAAGTAGATAGGCATCATCCTACGCAATCGCGATGCAAACCTCGTAAAATTTATAGTCAATTTCATGGGACGAATCAAATAAATCAATTAGTTCAATTAGTCCTAGAAATTGATAAACGCAGATTAAAACAGGGCTTGATTTATCAACGTTAATGACTTTTGAGATTAATTTAATTGCGAAATTGCAAGTGCTCAATGCAATTTCACTGTATATCACAATTAGCATTAGTTGGGAGCTAAATTAATTATTTAACCTTTCTTCAAAGGCCAACTACTTATTAACGTCACATTCGACTGATTTATCCGCATAGCGATAGTATTGAGTTTTTAAAGCTACTGTTTAGTTTAATTATGTTTTATTTTGTGCATAAGATGTATTTCATTGCTTGACAAAGATCTTTCCTAATCATCAACATTTGATCATCTTCTAATGATATTGAAACTCAATCTTAAATCGACGCTACTGAAAATCTATTTCTTGTTTTGTTAATAAATGGCTGATTATATTCTTTTTTGGCTAAATATGAAGATGGAAATGCAATGAAAAACTCAATGATTTTTATTAGTAATCAAACTTTTCAGCGAGTTCTTGTGAATATTACCCAGGGGTTACTTATTTGGGAACGTGTGGATTATATTATATTATAAGTGTCACATTGCCTTCAGGCTTTCAATCTCCCACTTGGATGTTTATATATTTGACTGTATACGATCCCTAGCTCCATAATTGAGCTACATAGTTTGCGAATGTGCAATATGCATCCGTTTATGAAATTAATACGGCGCTGGAAAGCCTGAATCGTGTCTTTGTATCTCATTAGCCCTGACTGAGGACATTGGAGTCATTGTTATGCGTGTCGAATCCTTTCGAGTGCATGCTTCATAAATAAATGGAAATATGCAAATGATCTAATCGTCATCTTGTTTCCAATCGTGATTCGATGTATCGATAAGGCTCAAAAGGTATACATGAATTGACGTAGTGAGACTTCATTCTATGTTTAGAGGTCAAAAAAACCTTGAGGTGTCAGACTTCACAGAAATTCGCTCCGCTGCGAATATCTCCCATAACGGGCTCTCTGAGCTAACATTCATTTTCGGCAACCGAATAATTCGCATAGATCTCTATCTTGAAGGTCTTCGTCTGCACGATGCTGCCTAGATACTGATCTTTTAATTCGACCATCGATTATAATAAATTGCATCAGGAGAACTGTTTGTAGAACATCGTGCTATGATATATCGATGTGATCTTTTTTATTTGCATTTCTCCTCCTCGACTGTTTACAATGTAACGGATTGTATTATATTCCATATATTATGCTGCTCTGACATTTCATAAATGGAACTTAATTTCTATATTGTTTTTTTTTTATGATGCCATTATAAATCGTTGGCCGTATTTGTGTTATATTATAAATAACACGAACTGATTTATAAGGCTTGCTCAAAATATGCTAAAAGATATTAAACTAATACTGTTTGATTAATATGTGTATTCCAATTCAAAATCGAACTCAATAAATTATGCTTATTAATCATTGGCGTGATCTTTAATCCTTTCAATGCGCGATGCATCTATTGATATCCATGCACAATGCTATGTTTATAACTGAAATAAATTTTACAAACAAATCTGTAGACTTATAATGAATCGATATCAGTTGATAAATTTAAAAACGTTCTTTATTGTACTTTTTGTGGTTTATTTAATTAATTATATTTTTTCAATGTTGATAGGGAGGAATCGTCATACAAGTGTCGCATTGCATAAATGGTAGCCCTGCCCTCAAGTAGATAAGAACGCGTTGAAAAAACGCTGCTCAGGTTCGATTTACATACAGCATTCGGTGTTAGCCAAAGTGACTCATGAAAAATATTTCTAGTGAAAAACCCTTTCCTTAGAAGTCTCTTATGGAGATCATCCATATGCGATAACGGTTATGGCACCATAATAATAAGATTGATTTTATAAAATTGTTGAATTACCTCTACATCTGCATATGCGTGAACTTAAAATCGCTTTATTAAAGTATGCTTTCATTCAAATGTTGATTATTTCCATGACATTCTTCCGAACATCTGGTCGTTGACGCCTTCATCAATAGACACTCTTGTTTCTCGCACTCTTAAAACAATTTCCTCCGCTAGCCAAGTATGCACAGTTGCATATCTTCAGCACATTACATTCTATAGGAAATCTTGAATGGCATTCCATAGTCATGAAATCCATATATGAGTCGGACGAGAGCATGTTCTCACACTGCCACAAGGTGGACCTGCTTGCTAGATTTCTTTCAAGGTGAAACATACTACGATCATCGATCGGATCATCCGCTTTGATTGATCGCTATTAAAATAATCGCATTTATTTGAATAGTACCTTCAAAGACGCCTCAATCGGACTTAGAAAGCACCCGTCAGGCGAATGATGCGATGATTTCAACCGAGACAACCGAAAAGAGCATCAGGTCTCATAGGAGCGATGTTGTCATTTTTCATTTTATTATGGAGAAAAATCGTGATATTTTGTTATTGAAATTTCCGATGCATCACAATGATTTTTGAGACATTTATCCCGATTATCAGGGTCGAGAAATGATCACGGACCACCTGGTAGTCTAATCTTGACATATTGGAGCAGCTTTGTCTAAATCAATCATTCCACATGTGTACTTTCATTCGAGTCGCTTAACCGTCAGTCCCGTTCGTACTAACCGTGTTGATAAATTTTTACAACACGGCTAATATCATTTTGATGATCTTCATGAATTTTTTTCCAGCCTGTAATGATCTTAAATTGAGTTTCAACACGGCCGATCATGCTCATCTTATTCGTATTAGCGCTTAGATCTCAATCGTGAGCATAATTGACGTTTCGCTCAATGTTTTTGCCGTGTTTTTAGTCCGCCTTTACATCTCCAATTATTCCAAGCAACAAATTAAGAGGTGCAAATAAAAAATAAAGATGTTAAAAATGTTTGACGGTTGAATTATTGTCGTGAAGATTATATTAGCATTCAATGAGCGGATAAGCACGAAACCTACGCCCTAATTTTATATGCTTATTATCAAGCGATGAAAGAAGCAATAAATTTAAGCTTCGACAATCAAACAACCCTCCATACTCCATATCCTCCCCCCACTATGAAATTAGGATTCATAAAATATAAGCAGTATAATTTTAACAGTGCCGATATAATGGGATCGTTTATGGGATCATTTTATAAAGGTTCGATTTCAAACCTAGGTTGTGTAAAATTTTTCAACGCATGAAACTATTTTGGAAATTTGAACCATTATATTTTTTACTATACTTTCAATCGATTGTCTGATTCAATTGATTTAGGTTAAGCTCGGTTTATAATTGATTGATTTGCAATAATAACATAATTAAAATATTATTAAAAAATTAGGATCATTTCGCTGACCCCTTATTAACTTTTTTCTACCTTATAATAATCGTATACTAATTTAATGTGGTTAAAAATAGGAAGTCACCATATAAAAATTCTGTATCCATAAAATCCCTAAAAACTTCCTATGGATATTTGTGCTTTCAATACCTTAAGTCCAAAATATTTAATGTGTATTTATAAACTATAACATATCCTGATATTGGTATCCTGAAAACAACCCCGACCTTAGTCCAGATAAATATTTGCAAAAGAGAAAAGAGTGCAAACATGATGCAGATCATTGAAATTTTTCATATTTTTTTTAACCATATTTAAATAATTTTCAAGAAGGTTGTCACTATAGCAAAAAAAGAATATTTATCAGCTAAAAATATGCCAATAAAAGATACTAATGGATATTCAGTATTAAATGAATTTTGGAAGTCACATTCCGTTTATTATTAAATTGAATTTATCGATTGATTATAAGGTTTTTTAGATAGTTATCTGACCATTATTGAAATAAATCATGATTTATTTCATTTTCACCATAATCGAATATAGATATGAAATCATGAGCGCAAATAACAGAATGATTGGGACTACATTTCGTAAATTGTAGTATCGGTTTTAATTAATTTTCGAGCATGATGGCTCTCATAGGACCACTTGGCTTTGAAACAAGTTTTCTACTTATTATACATTAGCCACATTAAGCAATTATCTATTGCCGTGCTTACACTTTGGCCTTTACGTAATACGTTCAATATTAACAGCGTCGGTGCAAGAACTTATCGTGACGTATCTAAAAAACATTTATGCAGCTCTCGAAAGAACTCAGACAACAACCCGTTTGGATGTGAAGCATTAAGGTTCAAAGATAGTAATTTCTACAAGGACTTCATCAGTAATATATATTCCAATCCTAAACGTTCGCGGTTTTATTTCGCTTTAATGTAGGATGGTTCTTATATAGATCTTAAACCCGGTTCCTCATGTGTGATTTTGTAATGCCTTTAGGTAATGTGAAATACTTTCTCTCCGGACGATATTTATGACTTCCCAGCTAACATTTAATGAAATTCAGCCTGAATAATAATGCATAACTGAGATCATTATTACGGACAGGTTAACTGTGTTTTTTTTTAAAGTTTTATGGTCAGTATAAGAACACAATAAAACAATAAATAAACGAGATAAGAAGACTGGCTTTCGTTCTTCATAAAGATATATATTTAGAATACCAGTAGTTAGTCCGTCAATAAAAATCATGCCAGCAATAAATCGAAGTCACTTTTATTGGTACTCGCTATACTATAATACAATACTGAAGGAAAATAAAATGAACGAGTGGTGCAATTGATGAAGACATGCACCAACAACGAATAAATAAATGGAAATCTTTATACGGCATGATAATAAACTTTCTGAACTTTGTTGATGGGTTATTTTATTGCATTGGTAATTTCATCCAGCGTACTATAATAGCAATCATATAAATTTAATAACTCGAGATTAAATATAAAATCGTTGAAACTTTGAATTTGTGCCATTATTTATATTAAAAGATTGAAATCCAATTTTAAAATCGTAAAACATACTCGATAAAAACGCCAGATCCGAGTTTCATTCGATTCTTACCATTATACAATACATGAAACTTGGGAATGCAAATAATAGTGGTCGGATGAAGGTTCAATTACGGTTGTTATTAGACCGAAGAATGAAATTTCAAATTAAAGTTTTCCATTAATAATTTAAAGAACTCATCATCAAAGTTCCAAAATTAAATTACATGGCAAGTTTATCGTTTTTAGCTGCAGATTCATTGTGAAAAATATTCATCAACAGTTGTAGAACTCTCGTGCGATCGATTGTGAAATATACTGGAATAACATGTTTGATGAATTAATAAAACTACATATTTGAACGAAATGATTATTAAACAGATATCATTAAAAAATTAACATCCAAAATGTATCTATCAGCCGTCATGTGAATAACAACGATCATTCCATGATTTGTTTGCTAGTAAAAGAAATTTAGTAGACGGAATTAATTTTGCCAAAATAAATGAAAGGTTTGGAATTATTTTGTTAAATTAGAAAATTTTAATAAACTAAACAGAGCAGAAGTGGTTGCTTTCTGTTTCGTAGCAGAAAGCAACCACTATACCAGTAGTGCGCCTATTTTTATTATATATTACACAACACACAAGCGTCATCTTTTAGCTAACATTTTCAATATAACAAACACTTTTATTCCAATAGCGAATAAGTTCTACTTCTACCGCACGAGAATCTCAGTCATTTTATTCTTGCATTTCCTTCCATTAATACATATGTTGTTTTTGATATGGGTATAAAATTAAATTATGATTCGAACTAGTTTATGCTTGTTGCTTCATACGAGGCCCATCCTGAAAGTAAGTGTACTGTGACCATAACGGGCTATGGTTTTTGTTATTTTAAGGGCTTGCCATACTGAGTAGCAGAGGAGGATCTCCTAACAAAGCGAGCCTAATAAGAATACGGTGGAACGTATTAATTCACGTTGTAGTGTCCGTTTGCGTGAAAGATGTCGGTAAGAAATCCCGCAAATTGGTAGGTGAGAATTTTCTGAGTTCTATTGTGACTGGAGATAAAAAGTGAGTGGCTCATTGTATGTCTGAGACTCAGACTCTGAGTTAAAAAGACAGACGTCACAGTGTTGTCACACCAATTCAATCTGTCAAAAAATTCAAAACCACAATTTCGGGCAAAAAAATCATGGTATCAATGTTCTGCCTCAGGGAGAGACCATCAATACACAACGATATTGTGAGATCCTAGAAAAACTCAAAAGCATTCAAAACAAAAGGAGGGATAACCTGACGAGAGGAGTGTGCTTGTTATATGACAACGCCCGTCCTCATACAGCTTTAGCCATCAAGGCGCTCTTGGACTTATTTGGTTCGGATGTTTTTAACCACCCTCCGTATTCCTCAAACTTTAGATTATCATATTTTCCCCTCTCGGAAAGAACACATGGATGGAATTAAATTTTCAATCAACGTGCAGGTGCAGAAAGAGGTTCTGAAGTGAGGGAAGGAGCTGGCGGGAGAGTTCTTCGAAGAGGGCACAAAGAGGCTTGTGGCCCCAATATCCTGTATTTTTTTCAAATACACCTTTTCTAAAAAAATATAAAAATTGAGTACACTTACTTTCGGGATATGTCTCGTACTATAGATGGATTTTAATTTTAAGCAACCACGATTGATTTATTTATTGAGTTGGTTGAAAAACATGAGATCTTAAATATTTTAAATTATGTGTGCATTAAACATAGATGAAGTTCTTGGTTGGAATTGCTTGATTTTTAGAAAATTTATAACTTTTCTGCACTCCGTTGTTAGGTTCCATTTGCCTATTTATTAGTCAAATATATAATGACAATATTATGCTTGTAAACAATGCTTAATAACAGACGTTATAACAAACATTTGAATAGAGTAACACTTGTGGTGGATAGTAAATTAATTTCACATCGAGATGCAAAACTATTTGATAGAAATATTGCTCGATAGTTGTTCAATTACGTACAATTCTTTATTATATTATTTGTACAACATTGGCATTGAGTCATTGTAGCTGAAAAAGTAGATGATTTATCTACAACTTGTATTATATCAACAGTATCGCCATCTTGTACAATTAGCGTTATTTGTAAAAATCTATTCGACTGCGTCTTCTTTAACCTTGTCTAAAATATGCATTTGGAAGTGAATAAATCAATATTTTATAGGCGATAATTTGATAAACTGCAGACGTGTCTTCAAGAAACTCATTTTTGAGTTGTTTATACTATACATGTGTTAAATATATTAACGTCATCTGAGCTTTTTGTTCATTAACACCTTTGTTTTATAGCGTATTTTGACCTATTTTATCCACTTTTTTTTCGTAATGTAGCCATGCAATTTAAATATATTAGTACAATCGTTGTTAATTAACAGCACAGAACTGACCAACAAAAAAAAAACAGAACAGATAATAACCTTGGTTGCATTCGAAGACTTACATCGTCTTATGTAAGACCGTCCGCGTAGTTGCTGCAATTCGATTAACATTTCGACACTCAAACGCTTATATCATCGACATTTGATTCGATACTCTCTCTGTGAATCATTCGATTTCATACAATATCTTGGATTCATAAAATCATGAGTTGATCTCCATAAATATGAATACCGCCGTTATGATGATTATTAGACATTCAATTTTATATGAGCGAGGGAAGCTTGATCTTAAAAATTGTATCGTGAATGATAGAGTGAATTCCAAGTTCAAATTGACCCATGGTCTCGTGGCTGGTGAATAGTCGACGTGGGTATTGATTTCGCTTGTATAATTAATCATGGCTGTACCTTGTGATAAGTCGAAGAATTTCCACGTAGTGTTAAATCAGGTAGGTCAAGGACGGCATCAGCCTAGCAAGCGAGTGTTAAAAAAAGTTTTATGTCCAACATAAATTGGTCATCAATATTCGTTGATGGTGTTATAATATTTTTATGATTGAATAATAAAACTTCATTGAAATTCGTATCGAATCAAGGACTATTTTTGTCATGTAGAAGAGAACGAAAATACGTACTTTATCTTTCATCTTTTTAAATGTAAATGTCAACCTTTGGAACCCGATTCAAAATATAGGCAACCATAAAAATATGAATTATGTATTACGAATGCCAGCTCAATCGCACTCCAAGATTCCAACATATCAACGTTTTCTAACAACTTCTTTATCATTTTCTTTGTGGAATATACAGCTTTTAAATCATTGTTAATTGCTTTTAAATCTACATAGGTTTTTTGAGATTTTTTAAGTATTTATATAAAATTGTGGCACCCATTTAACAATCATCAACGCAACCTTTTCTAGGATTTTTTTAAACATAAAATTCTGGATGTGAATTGGTTGCGAGCAGCATTTTGTTTATTCGTTTTAACTGCTCAAGGGCAGGGCTATACTCTGTTCTTTAGTTATTCATAGTTTTTTACTATCTACAAATCTAGAATCTGACGAGAGCTTTCGGTTTATAGCTACTGATTCGTGATATTTGATTTTTGTTTAACAGAAATTCAGAAAAAATATTTTCGAGCTATCCAAGTATTTTGTAGAATTTGCCATCAACTTTGATATTATTAACTTAAATTATAATTTAAGTCCCCATGAGTCCCTTTTTTTAATACTTGATGGCTCAATTTTATGATATCCACGACTGAATATTTTCTAATTTTATATGGTGTGCATGGCGATAACACTGTTAATATTTTGTACCAATAAATATGATATTGGAACAAGTTCTTATATAATATTTTTGACAGAACATAACTTACGAGCAGACATATTTGTACACACTATTTCATATTGAAAGTCATAAAAATTGGAGTGCGATTTATGGGCTGTATATAATATCAAATGTTTTCGAAAAAGGCATAATTTGAGAGAAATATGCGCATAAAGCTCATTTGTTTGAAAATTATGACTGTAAACTGTCTGAATGAACATTGATTATAACTATTATTATCATAATCATCATCATCACCATATGAAAACCACAAGCAGTCCACTTCAGGAATATCTATTGTAGCTATGACATGCTTCAAGTAAAATAATCATCGCATTCAAATAACAATGTTAAATCAAATTTTGAAATGCATGATGATCATTACAATCTTTTATCTAGATTGTTACTATATTTTCTCGGATCTTCAAAAATTATTTGTTTTAACATGAAATATTTATAATTTTGTGTCATTTAACAATTAGTATGTCAATTATTCAATCAATTTTAATGTCTTCTGTTAATATTTAGATATTAAAAAAATCTTTCATGCCATGCTAAAGATTAATCATTGATAAATTTAGTGGATCATTAATGTAAAACATAATTCTTAAGCCATCACATTGTATGTCATTTAAGAAATATATATCTATTCGATCGAAACGACCATCAATGGGAAGCTTTGCATAGTAAGCGTATAATTTCATAGTTGAAATTCATCACGTTCCCTTCTTAACTTCCTTAAGTCCCTCCCCAACATTGGTTGCAGTGGTGGGCGTTCTCAGGCTCTTTGTCGGCTCTTTACAAAGTAATTTTTCAACAGTTTACGTGTTGAGTAATTCGTTTGCTCAACGGGTTTTTTTAAATACCCTAGGAACTCTTAGCCAAGGGAAACAAGTAGAACCTGCTGTGAACTTTATCCAACTAATGACTTTGTTCGAGGATATCCAAGCCTGACGTCGCATTACACCATTAATGTTGTTGCATTTAGGCAATTAGTCATTGTAGATACACTCCTAAATAACGACATTATAGGCTACCTGATTGGCTTACACGCATAAATGCGGCCAACGTAATCAGTTTTCCACCTATAAACTTCTATGAGGTACAACTACATAATGCATACAGTTATCCCTTTATTTATTACCTCTTCATTTGGCCTATTTGTATGTAAAACATCTCAAAATATTTCAACCTTCAATGTACTTCTTGTTGTATTCAATGTCTTTCGTTTTTGGCGATCAAGTGTTGAATAATTTGTTTGTAGATAGTTCAAATTTAAGTTAAACTGTTATCCAATTTGTCGGATTTTGCTCTCGACCCCTTCTAATTCGAAACTTTTTGGAAAAAAGTACTTGTAATCCGAAAAATTAAGAAAATGATGAGATATACATAATTTTAGTTAAACGTACGAGATAAGTGTGCAGATCGTCTTTTATGGTTTTAGTATCAAAGTACTCATAAAGTTGCGTGAGTCTATTTCGTAGTGCTACTTTTGTTCTAAATGGACTTTGCAATACACGCTTTTATAACACAAGTCGACTATTACAAGATTTTATCTGTAGGCTCATCAACACTCATTCTTCTAAGTCACTCATTCAATTCTTTGTTGGCCGGCCTTCAAGCTTTGAATGATCTTTTGATGCCTTTCAGTAAACGTTCGTTATGGAACAAAATTTCTGTCTTCGCGGAGCTCAACAAAAAATATTTTTAGCACATTTATTGCGCTTACGTGATCGTCGAATTTTTTGGTCGTCCGTCGGTAGTTTACGAGATTACTACGTGGGATGGAATTTGAAAGATTGCTCCCAGAAGTGGTCTGCTAGCCAGTCGTTCACTGTCACACTCAAGTGTTAATTAAGACTTTAATTACACGTTATCCATCGGAGGCGATCATGTCTTTGCGGTCGCGATTGCTGCTCAACATGAACTTATCTAATATGTTTTGACGTGCTCATTCCGGCAAACATACCATTAGGTGTCTAATTATTTCTAGTTTTTGCCCAGCGATGGTTGAATGTTGTGCCTGCTCCTTTGTCGCTTGGCACAAGAGCCTGAAACTAATTGTTTTTTGACCACTTTGTTCCACGTTAGCACGGTTTCAGCGAGTTTCTCTCTCCGTGTAATTGAATATTTGTCATGGCTTAAATTTTTTTGGCATTAAAAATTTACGGCCATTTTTTTGGGGAACGATAAAAAGTCTTGCGTTGCGCTTGGCAGAATGTGACTCGAAATTTGCCAACGGTAGTCATTGCTTTTGCATATATGTAAAGTCTTAAGAATTCAGACGGAGGTAGACTTGAAGAAGACTATTAAAAATTGATGATTTACTTAACACACCACCATTAATTTTGCCCATAATATAGTTAAGAGCAGGGTTCACCAATCTTTGGTATTATTTTACTAACATTTTTTTTTAGTTTTTGAAATTGAATTCTTCTATTTTATCGTTATGCAATTAAATTTTCATTTTTAAATATTATCTTCAATCCATTAATCATTCACTTAAAGGGGAAATGATTCAATCTAAAAGTCTTCATCAACAACATGAATCGAAATGTCAATTGGATTTTTACATAGTTCAAATATTTTTGATTTTTTTCTTAACCTTTCCCTATTGGTGATGGATTTTATAATTTTACAAAAAATGTTACATTTCAGCCTTAACTAGTCAATAAAAGTATTAGTGGTGTACCAAATACATATCATCGGAGGGTATTTTTAGCACAGCAGAGGAAAGGTTAAATTCAACAATCCGATTCGCAATCAATCAATTCAATTTATTCGTTATTTCTTCCCTAACTCATAAAATTTGCCATATTTTGACCTTCGTTTCATAAAAATATTCTTTTAAAAATTACTATCTCTTAAATATATTTAATATTTATGTATAAATGTCGAGATTCGGATGAAAACCCTTAGAAGGCCGGATTCGGCCGGCGGGCTGTAGTTTAACTGTGGATTAAGAGCATAAATGTCACTATTCATAAATTTTCATTAGCAATGGTTAAAAATATTTTGAATCAAACCCTGTAGATGGTTTGCTGGTAATAAAAGTGCAAATAGAAACTTGGTTTATGGGACAAAATTTTAATCGTTTACTTCCAAAATAATCAAAAATCAATAACTGTGAATCAATTTTTAGATAAATTATGTATTTAAAGTTATACATTTGTAATTAAATGTAATATTTTGTCTATATTAATTATTATGGTTGTATACAGCCATTGTAAAACGATTTTTTGCCTATTTATGACATTTTCATTGATATTTGCGCAACTTAATGTTTATGCTGTATTATTTGCAGCGTAATGAGTCTTGTCTTTATAAAACTGAAATTCGTCAACTTAATGAACTCCAACAATATTTATGCCCTAATATGTAGATAGTCCTGTAATTTAGCAGCTAGACGGTGTGTCGACAACCACATTTTTAAACAGCGCTATGAAAACCATGTCAGAATGGTCGGTTATGTCGATGATCCCATAGAAGGGCCTGCAAAAGTTATTGCGTTTTGGCAGAAATTGATTCATTATGCTGTAAATAGCATAACCGACAGATTATGAAATGCCATGGGATTTGATATGAACATACTTTAGCATTATATTTGCTACAATTTCAAATCCATAGCAATCACAATGATTACGGTTATACACAAACGAAACATAATATCCACATGTTTGTTACATACGAAAGGTCAAATTAATTTCTGTGGCTTAAATAATCATCTCATACATGATATTTTATCTAGCATTTGTGGTCGCAAACCATAGGAATGTATGAATCCGAGGAAATTACAATAGAACTCGCTATCTCATGTTTTAAATTAATTCTGCCATTACGCTCTTATCTGCGCCGTTGAAAGACCGGTATGATATCATTTTTATATGAGGCATAATTCATCTTCGCCGATGAAATAATTGTTTATCCTATAACATAACGAGTTTATATCCATTTCTCATTGTACTAATCGGCTTTCAAGTTTTTTAATCTATTTTCATAGTGTAACCGGCATCTCAGAAGTGACACGGTTATTAACTGCGAGCTGTTAACACCTCGTACCACACAATAATTGTATCTCAATGTAATATATTTGTGGTTCTTTAGATAAACGAGAGATCGGGCAGTCCTACTTGAATTATATCGTTGCTGTGATGTGATAAAGTGATAAGTTTGTGGTGAAAGAACCCGGGGAATTAAGAATCGAAAACCACCATTGAATCGATAGTAGGAAATCAATTGGTTCTTGGAAAACATTTCTTGAAAGATAGTGACATTTCGTCATTCGCTTCATTAAAATACAGAAAGCATACATTAGGTTTCTTTTCTATCATATATTCTTTGCTAGTTTTTTTTTCTTGATTTCCATTTGCAAAACCAGCTTTGATATATATTTTTTGTTAGTATTGATAATACACCGACATTGATAATTTTGTATGCTTTATCGCGTTTTGGCAGAAGTAAAAAAAAGGAGCATAGAATGCCCGATATAAATGTTATCTGTTTTGGGCTTCGATATTTTATTCCTAGCAATAAAACGAAATTTATTGCCCCTAAAAGGCAAGAAGGCACTAAATTCATTCTCAAATATAGCTTTAATAATATCATTATTCAGATACACAAAAAAAAATGTGACTTCATCCAGTAATTTGTCATGCATTTAAATTTAATACGATGCCATACACAATACAATAACCAATCGATAACCATCCATAAAGCCTAAATGGACAGTTCGTATCCATATTTTCATACGATCCAAAAGCAGTGTGTCTCTGCACCATAACATATAAATTCCTGTCTCGTTTAGCGTCGGCAAGAGAACAACTGGGTATAATTCATTAAGAAAAACACGTATTTAAGAGTCATTATATTTGTAACGGCTGACCCTTTACACGCTTTTTCCTAGTTGGGCACGTGAAATATGACCCTGTTTGGACCCGAACGACTCGAATGTAATATCGGAACTTTCTTTGGACCTCGTAACACATTCGTTCTCTATTCGCTTTGGGGTAAAAATATAATATGGCTTTCACAGTGCGCCGACAATTACTGATCGTTGGAATTTTTCATTGTTTCAATAGCGCAATCGTGGCGCTTGATCGGCGATGAAACATGGAATAATGCGATAATGACCCTATATTACGGCATTTATTATGTGAAGTTATTTAACTATTCTTTTTTATTGATTTTAGGTCTAGTCTCATGGCAGTGAGTTGCAGCTCTTTGGCATGGTAAGCATATAGATTCTAATGAATTTAGTTTTTTGTTGTTGTTTGAGCGCGTTTTTGGCGTTTGAGAGGCAAAATTATAGTTAATATTTTACTTCAATTCGATATTTCGAACCTCCTGTCGGGTTCATGATGTCGTCTTGGTGATTCAGTTGATCCGTCCAGTGCATACATGGGGAAAAAGGTGTTTGAGCTCCGCTCGTGACCCCGGGCGACCGGTGGGTGCGAGCCCGTTGAGTCTACTGGTTGCAGAGGGGCGGGGGGGGGGTGTTTATGATCATATCAAGATCGTAGAAGGCTTCAGGAATACATTTTCTTCCATTTTTTTCTTATTGCAGAAAGCTTTGAATGCCCTAAAGTTGGAGAGAATGCTCACAAGTTTTCCGTGTCCAACTGGTCCAAATTCTGGACCGCTGATACATCAAAATAATGCCTCACGATTTATTCAACACATGTTCAGTTAGTAATGATTTGCAATTCAGTTGTGAGACTGCGTTTTGTTGTTCTTTGTGGACGAATTATCTGTTGGTGTGTCTAATATATGACATTTTGCAGTCTTTCCCTTTTTATCTTTTTTGCTGTCCCACATAAAAACGATGACCTTTTTCCCCATTCAGTGAGTAGCAGCGAATGATGATGATTCTCTTCTCCAGCAAGCAATGTGTTAAAATACAAATGTTGACCAGATTGTTGATTTTATGTTGTCATTAAAAATATATGAAGCCATATAAGAGGCTAATATCACTTTCAGTAGACACTAAACAAATATAGTTCTACTTCTGTGTAAAGCAATGTAAGCGTTTCACCCAGAAGGAATGTTGTTTATATTTTGTATATTTTTTATCGATCCATTCAAGTTCAACAGCATTTTATCTTATCGCAACTATTAGAAATAACCTTTATAGCCAATCAATACTTCGATTCGGTGAGATATACAGAACACAAACATGCCATAGCGTATAGACTTTCGATATCAATGGCTTTGGCGCACTCCATTCATGAAGCAGATTAGGCCGTGGAAATGTTGAGAAACACCGTTATACATACGGGAACTAAGAAGTGTTTTGTTGAAACCACGTGGACCGCGAAGGCTATGGATGTAAGAAACTATCCGACAGCCACATCGACGGCGCATTAATGCTCTTCTAGGAAGTTGACGCAACAGTGCATGATTCAACACATCCTGGAACGTGGCGGACGTTGTTATAAAAAAGAAAATCCTTTGGAAAATTTTAACATGTACTCCGCATACTGTGAAGGCGTTACGAAACGGTTGGTTAATATTTTATGTGCGGTACGTGTGCATTTCAATCACAAAGTCGCCATTCATCCATCATAAACGAAGTAATAAAAACCTCAATCATTTTTACGTTCATAGTAGCCACTCTGAACCAGTACCAATAAAATTGGGTTATTCAATGTTTTATCATTTGTTGTGCAGATATTCTCAAGCCAGTCAATTTCTTTTGGAAAGCATGTTAAAAATGCTTCATTTCATCGCAATCGATGAGTAATATAAACATTTATGTGCGAAATTTGTTGTAAGAACATGATAGTTTTTGCATGCTGTCATATCGAAATCTTTTCTAGGAAACGCGTATTGAAAAATATGCTTTGTTGTGTGGTTAAAGCCCGACAATGATAGATGCCAATATCACATGATGATTGTCCATTATAAGAAAAAGATCAAATAATCAGAAAGTCTGATATTATTCCATAGCGATTGTCTTAACATGTTATTTGCGGAGGGTATTTTTATTGTTTATAATTTAAGGTTGCCGTCGAGAAAGCTATCAGTAGTCTAGTAGTCAACTATCTTATTTATCAGGTCAGTTCAAAATCCTGACTCCATAAGATTTTTAAGAACGTCGTTTTCAAAATTAACAGGACGTCCTGCTATCATCAATGCTGACAGATCTGGCAGATTCGCCACACGAAAATAAAAAAAAAATACAACATAGCGCGTTTGATAAAATATATTGATTACTCAAGAAGTAGTAGGGATTTATATAGGGAATCCAATCCCGGGATCCCGGACAGTTTTAGGTACTTAAGAATCCCGGGATTAGAAAATGTAATCCCAAAAATCCCGGGATTGAAATTTTTATCTAACAGAAATGGTACACCTCACCAACACGATGAAGGCTACTAAATCGAGACATTCCCGACGAAATCTGGACGCTTGGAAACAGTGGCGTAATTACTAATTGGTGAACTTAGGCGATGCATAGGAGCAGTGACTGTCTAATCTATGTATACATATAAAGCGTACATGTATGTTTTTCAAATTGTTATATTAACCTTTCCCTACCGGTGATGTATTTACTACACCTCGACTCTAATAATGGGAATATCGATATGAAATATAATAGATACGCGGTTCAGAATTTCTGTATTCCTCCGTAATATAATTACGAATCACATCAAAGTATTACAATATATACGTATTCATCTGCAGAGACGGAAATAAGTAATTTGTCGGGAAATCGGGAATTTTGCGATTTTTAGTCCGTGTCTCAGCAGAAAAGAATTTTATCAGTCACATTAATGGTGTTATACGAAAATGAGGGCTCACGCGGTCATCAACTCGAACTAGCATTTAAATATCTGATGACGATACCTCCAAAGAGTGTGGAAGCTGAGCGTGCATTTTCAGCAGCAAGTTGTCTGACTTCCAAAATCAGATCCAGAGTAAATGACGAAACACTAATGTTCAATGTTAATGTTACTTCAGGCATATTTTCAAAATAATATTTGAATTTCTTAGTGTTTTATTTATCTATTTTTGAATTGTATTTTTATCTTTTCTTAAATAAATGAAATTCTTTGGCCTTCAAGTGAATTTTTATATTGAACAAATGGACTTATTAGTAATTTTTGATCAAATTCATCAAGGTAATTTCTTAAAATATTGAAAATCCCAATCCTGGGACTGGTCCCGGGATTGTCTAATGAAATTCCGAAATCCCGGGATCGAAATTTTGGTTCGGGATTGGATTCCCTAGATTTATATAACTGCATATATTTTGTGCGAAGTCTTCGTTTTTTATTTGCCGCAGAGAAAAAAATACCAAGCGGCGCTCACCCGACGGAAATGGGTTAATAATATCAAAATTGTTACTAAAATGATTTTAATCGCGTGTTTCTCTCCGGATCACATTACATCCAAATAATCAACAAACAATTTGACTATCACTGGACATTCATTAAACCAGACGCCAAGTCATAAATGATTAGATCACTTCTAAAAATGCCATCGCCAAGCTCTACGATTTCGTCATTGAAAGATCATCAGCTCAGTAAATTAAAAGCAAAATCATAGTTATTTTCATTATTTACCATCTTTATCTATATGAGCAGTCACGTCCTATAATTCACAATGATAGGAAAAAAATACCGTCCGAATAGATCAAATGGTTGTGAATGATGGCGTATCGAATTAATTTGAGTTTTTATCGAATTAAATAAAAAGGGTTCCCATAAATATAGCCACGTATCTAGTTACTTCTGGTTGCCAGAAGTTAGCCACACCAATTACCGTGAATGATGATGATGATTCGAATGATTTATTTAATTATTGAATTACTTTACAACGGCCATCAATTGCGGAAGAATAAGGTGAACAATTTAAATTATTGACGATTAATTTATAGAATCGATGACAAATGTACGTTATATTCATCAATTATTCATTTTCTTTAGACGATCCGAGCTAATAACGATCTTAGATCTATTCAATTCAATGAAGTTCCAAGTTTCTGTGATAATTCTACGATGTGCAATGATTTTATTAAATAATTTTTAAAATTTAATTTTCAAGTTCGTTCGAAGTTTCCGTTGAAAAATATCACGAAAAATCGCCTATTTGTGATCATTTATTAAATTTGCCACAGCTGCAGTTAATGAATATTTTTTAGATAATCTAAGCAAAACAATGACATGATTTTTACCACAAAAACCACATTTTTAAAAATTTAATTTTCATACATTTGAAAATGAACTTTTTTCAAATTTCGAATTGTATACCGAAATGAAAACCACAATTATATTATCTGTTGTAAATTTTATTTTGAATTTTTAACAACGATATTGGCCGTATATATTTATAATTTATACTCTAATTAAGATAAGAAACAATACCATTGTATGTACCAGTTAGTAGATTGTAGCCCATGGCTCGATCCAGTTACTGTATTTTGGATCCAATTATTTCCTAAACGTACGGAGAACTATGCTATATCATTATTTTTTGTATTAAATTTAAAATTACTCCCGTCCGTAATTATATGTATGGACGTATATGGAGATAAAGAGGAAAACACATTTAGAGAGCACTTATTATTTCTTGACATCATGAACGTTAATCAGTGGTACACAGAGCGTGCTTCCTGTCTTTCGAATTTGTATGATAACCTCTAGCGTAATTCAATAACAGTTTTTCTATGATATAACAGTGTTAAGGTCATAGGCTCTTTGATATACCATCTCAAGGATATTGCTTCAAGAAAGCGTTGTATTTGCTGATAATAACAAAGGAGCGTTAATGTCAAAGGATCTTGTATACAAACAAATATATTTAATGTTGCTTTGCGCTTGAGTCATTTAATATGGCAATGGGCAAGTCATATAGCAAGGTGAATGGACGATTATCGATAGGATATTGGATAATCTAAAGAAATCATCTTTGGCTGGATGGGCGGTCAAAATTTAAAGATGTGTGGGGTACAATAGATGAGATTAGTTCAGTAAATAGTTGATAATATTCTTCAAGTAGCATGGTCTTTGACCTCAAATGTTGTCATCAACATAAAAAGTATATATTTATAGAGGTCGCATCATAAATTATTTAGGTCCTTTCCAATTATCATAACGTCAAAAATGAGATATGTTCTTAACCACAAACGAAAACTGTGTCATAATGGTGAGGCGACTCTTTCTGTACGGACGATGACTTTCGGAGATAGTAAGTTATCGCGAAGAATTACGAGGAAGACTCTTCGAAATTACAATTGTTTTGCGACGAATCAAGTACAGTTAGCC
This sequence comes from Stenopsyche tienmushanensis, assembly GCA_008973525.1. NCBI lineage: Eukaryota > Metazoa > Arthropoda > Insecta > Trichoptera > Stenopsychidae > Stenopsyche > Stenopsyche tienmushanensis. Next base: position 201,719 of record WACJ01000200.1, read on the forward strand.
AAAAAGAAATATTTCTGCAATAAATTGTTTGTTTTTAACACTAGGTTTACGGGAACCGTCAATTTGACGGATTTCAAACTTCAAAATCACAATTATATATTCCTAAGCTTCCTATTTTTTGAAATTTACTCTTTTCAATGAAGATTATTCTGATGATACATTCGAAGAAGATCAGTATGCATTAGGCCAAAGCGAAGATGAGAGGATGAGCACTGCAAGCACATCCCAAAATGTAATGGATGAAAATGAAATTGCAGTTGACGGGACATAGTGGATAAAACTGAAAGCAGGCGAATCTAGAGGTAGGAGTAGGGAATCCAATCCCGAGCCAAAATTTCAGTCCCGGGATATCGGGATTGCATTAGACCATCCCGGGACCAGTCCCGAGATCCCGGGATCGGGATTTTCAATAGCTTAAGAAATTACATTGATAAATTTGATCAAAAATTCTCAGCCTCCACACTCGTTGGAGGTATCGTCTTCAGATATTTGAATGCTAGTTCGAGTTGATGACCGCGTGAGCCCTCATTTTCGTATAACACCATTAATGTGACTGATAAAATTCCTTTTTGCTGAGACACGGACTAAAACTCGCAAAATTCCCGATTTCCCGGCAAATTATTTATTTCCGTCGCTGCAGATGAATACTTATATACTATAATACTTTGATGTGATTCGTAATTATATTACGGAGGAATACAGAAATTCTGAACCCCGTATCTATTATATTTCATATCGATATTCCCATTAGTCGTCGAGGTGTAGTAAATACATCATCGGTAGGGAAAGGTTACTATAACAATTTGAAAAACATACATGTACGCTATATATGTATACATAGATTAGACAGTCACTGCTCCTATGCATCGCCTAAGTTCACCAATTAGTAATTACGCCACTGTTTCCAAGCGACCAGATTTCGTCGGGAATGTCTCGATTTAGTAGCCTTCATCGTGTTGGTGAGGTGTACCATTTCTGTTAGTATATAATGCGTATTTTCGTTTATCCATCAAATTGATGGGTGCTCATACAAATAGGTATATAAGAAACGCCCGTAAACCTAGTGTTAAACACCAAGACAATGGAACAAATCTTCTTTGTACGAGAATCGCAACATTTTTCCCAATCGAATAAATATTGTATCAACAATCATGTTATCATTTGCGGTCGCTGTTAGTTAGTGCATGACGAATATTGTGGTTATATTGTAGTTGTAAATAAGCAGAAAGAGTAGATTTAGATAAGAAGTTATTTTCTATTACGGTTTTTAGCCGAGAATAACGCGTAATGGCGGAGTAGATTCGCAATGATGTAGTAAAATATAATTGAAGATTGCTTCCAATCCGATGGATGATATAATGATTGCGGTGAAAATCAGTTCGATGGCTTCTTGTACGCCCAACGAATCTAGATTGATGTAATAACAAAATAAATAAACAGCTAAGACTATATTTGATAGAATTCTTCAAATACATCATTTGGAAAATGGATATGTTTTTTGGAAAAAAAAAAACATTTTGGGAAATTTTTTTTTTTTTATATGTTGAAGATTTGCAAAATTTGAGCATTGACGCTGAAACCTATACGATAGTCAATTATTTCGAGAATTATAGTTATATCAGTCCAATAAACAATATCATGGATAAAGAAATAATGTTGGCAAAAGATTACCTTTGAGAAATATGTTCTACGTTGAATTTTAAGTCTATGTAAATATGAATAATGATCAACATGTGGTTATGGTTCAATATAAATCTTGTGCAATTCGATATTGAAGAACAAATCGGATGATGATGAGGCAATTGAGGAAGATCCTTTACCCCTGTGTTTTTAATACTCAGTGTATGCATGTATTCAAATATCATCAAGACAAAGCTAACGATTGAAATAAGAACAGAAAATCGTTTTCAATAAAATTATCATGATTATCTCGAGCACTTTTCAATTTTATCCATCATTTACCAAAAGGGATTAACTCTGTGAGTGTCTATAAATTTTGTAGATTTGGAGGTAATGTTATCTTCAATATCACAAACGGATGTTGAAGTGAGCTGCATTATGATAATGATGATATTATTGCAAATATTTTCTGTATCATTATTTTCCTGCATATATCATTAGATTTATCCGGTTCCTACTACTACAGGGTGCGATAGGGAAGTTATCTTATTTGAAACATGCGCCCTGAAGTGACAGTTATTCCGAGAAGGGTATGGTGACGCCTCTAAGGCGAATATGCACTCTTTTATCCACTATATGATCGTTACTAAACTTACATTACAAAAAACTTTAGGTCCCGCTCTTTCGAACGAGTGTCACTTTATTTATGTAATAAGTTCCTATATCTAGAAAGGATTTTTCATATGGCAGTTTCCGGTTACCTCCCACATGTCAAGTTACGATAAGATTATTTGAATAAGAGTTTTAGACGGGAGTAGCGTAATTACCATTATTTTAATTATTGTTGCAAATTCAGTCACTCATAAACGGGCCTGTTCGATTTTATTAATCGCCTCAGTATTTAATTTTTCATAGGGCTCGAAGTTCGAAGCCCTGTTTTATCAAATACGGTAAATCAGGCCAATCCTGAATTTAGACAATCGATCGGTAATATTAATAATTTACGTCTCCTTTACTACGAAAAGGGATATTCGCCATTCATCGGCGCCAAGATCATCATCGAGGCTAATGAAACGTAGCGTCTCGCGCTCCGAGTGACCCCTTGGTGCGGTCTCCACGGCTGTACAACTCGACAACCGGAGATTGTCGTAGCGACGAAGGCAATGCAGGAGACTAGAAAGTCGACCAAAAGCCGAGCTAAGAATCTTATCCACTACATTAACACTCGGTAAATTATATTTCTTAATTTGTCTCCATGACATTTAATTATCTAAATAGTTAACATGGGAGAAAAGTCATATTTCATGGGATATTATTTATAAATAAATTATATAAAAAATTGAAGGTAGTAATCATTTCGTTCCATTAGTTGCATCACCAATGTTTTTAGATGAATGTGTTGTGCATGAAAATTTGACTTTGGTATATGATTATTCAACGGACGCCAAAGGTCATATTCGATTTTTTCAAACAAATTTTTTATACCCCACCCAATGGTGTACCTAATGGCATTAGTAATAAATAAATAATTATCGAACATAAATTCCAGAGGTGCTCAACACTCGCTCTTCCACGGGTTGTATCGTGCGACAAAGAATGACCAACATCAATAACAATGAACGCCATCGGGTTCACTTAGCTAACCGCATAACAATAATTTCGTTAACTTATTAACATAATGCTGCGATGCACATCTTAAATCGCGGTTTCCCAAATATTTCTCGAGCGAATGCTTATGTAAATTTCGGAAAATCGCGCACTGAGCCGCTCAGAATCGACGTTAATCTCTCTACTTGCGTGTTTTTCGTTGTGGCCTTACGTCATTTTTTACGATCTTCTTTCCGGCTGTGGCTGATTTTATGTTGGCTTGTTTTAAAAGTGTTAAAAACAACTCGGTCAATTTACGAGTCTGTTATCAATATGTGTTTAGCGCTTTTTGTAGGCGCCAGCATAGTGTATGGTATTTCGATTTTATATTGCTGACTCGTTAAAAATATAAAGAAAAAAAAATCAAAAAAATATTTTATGGGATCTGATGTTATTTTTTTCTGACGGACCTTCATCTTAATCTGGCAGAATACACCATAAAAATACGAATGTATATAGTTTTGTGAGTCTGGATGCGATATCACTAAAAACCCAATAAAATTCAAGCATCAAGTGTAAAAACAATTTTAGATTACCTCGAAAGAGGTAAGAAATTATTTTGCGTTGCCAAAAATTTTAATCATAATGAAACATCAATTAAGATGATATAAAAAAAAGTAAATCAAAATAAGTTCCACGATTTTGCCAGAATCAATTATCGAATCGATGAAAATCTGCAATCAATCGTAGTCGAATAAATAGCATGAAATGTTTTAAAAAGTTACATTAAAAAAAAATATCGTTAAGTAATACAATATATTTTTTAAAAATGTCTCAGTCCAACTAATATCAAATCCAAGCTAGATTCTACACCCAAGGGGTCTGGCTTCTTTGTTTACAGCAGTAAGATGTTGGGTGGCAGAGTTTAAACGAAGCCGTACGAGCTGTCAAGACGAACAACCAGACCACGCCAGAAAAATGATGAAAAAAATCCACAAAATGGTATTAGATGAACATCCAGTGTAAGTGCGCAAACTGGCAGACATGGTAGGCCTTTCAAATAATGCCGTTCATCGCATATTGACTGAAAATTTGGACATGAGAAAGCTGCGTGCAAGATGAGTACCGCGTTTGCACACAATGGAACCAAAACAGCATCGTGATGATGTTTGAATCGAGTGTTTGGTCATGTTTTACAGCAATAATTCCGAGTTATTGCATAAATTCAGGATGAAACATGGGTCCATCACTTCATACCTGAGTCAAAGGAACACAGGGAATTAGCCCGAGGTGTTTATTGGTTCCGCTATTGGGGACCATGCCAACCCGCTAAACAAAAGTACATAGAAAGGTGCAAAACCTGAATTTAATATTCATGTCCGCAATGACATGCTCATTCTTAAGTTAGCAGCATAAATTGGTAAGATAGATAGATGAGGGGGAGTCTAAGCTCGTTCACGACCTCATTTGGCGCGAATCACCTATGTAAGTTAGCCTCTGAGGGGGCTTCTGTAATCGTACAGATCATAGGAGGCCCTGGATATGCATTTATTCCCGAAAATACCGCAAAAAGTCCTAAAAGAGGACGGAGTGGCTACAAGGTCTGTGGGTCCATCTGGTCCGCTTTTCGGACCGCTGACATGACGAATGAACGCCTCGCGATCGAAAACCATACCCGAACATGTCTACAGAACGATTACGAACTCCCATGTTAAAGAGTTTTAGAGTTTTAGCCTAATGTTTAAGAGATGACGAAGAAAATAAAGATTAGACAACTTAGTACATATTATAAAAACGGACAGAATCAATCAGTGAAGCAGAATGATCAAGTACTACAATAAAAATCATGTGTAACTCTCGACCAGGCCGGTATTCTGCGTTTTGCGCCCCAAGCCCAGTTGCGCCCGTAGCGGACGCCTGCTTTGCCACCCCCTTGTTACGGCCCCGAGTATTAGTATATTTACTTCATCTCTAAGCAATGAGCTTAATCTTTATTACTATCCGATTTCTTATAAATACGACCATGACCTACTACAAGGACGTGAAATGTTAGGCCGAGTCATAAATAATTGCCGATTTTTTTTCAAGCATTTATTTAGCTTGAACAAAATAATAAAGCAATATTACTCTATATATTCATAATTTTCTTCTATTTTACTGGTAACTTATCAATACCCTCTTTATAAAATTTAGCAGGTTTAGATGAAAATAAATTTTCGTACGATACCCATTTTTCATCTCCAGTAATTATTCCGTTTAAAAATGACTCGATTTTTTGCCATGAGAGGAGACTTGCGATTTTCTTTATTGCCTTCATTAAGATTATGTAGCACCCATACACCCAATTTGCTAACCATCCCCAATTTTCCCAAGTGCCGGCAAATGATTGATTCCCTTGTTGATTGACGTGGATTTTACTCCTATTTAAATGTCGCTCTTGGTTCATCTTTGAGGGTCTCATCTCCCGAGCGAAATTTTAAAAACCAATTTCTTACTGTCCGTTCACTCACTGCTCCTTCACCGTATATATCGCATCTTTTTTTGATTTCATTAAGGGTAAAACCGATTAACTATAGCGGTTTCTTTGCGCCGGCAACTATATATGACTCAACCTGATATCATGCACATTTAATATGGATGTGAGCCTTTCCTGTAAATGTACATCCTACTCTTGCAATAGATTGCATGTGACCTCACTATAATGGTGTTATGATATAAACTTATGTGATTGCATGCATATTCGTTGTTGTGTGTCCGGTCCTTATGATAAGCAATCTGTGAAACCGCCAATTAAATTAAGATTTTCAAATGATTTTCCTGTTAATTTATATTGTGGATGATTTTATCGATTTTTATAAATATAAGATAAAATGCATATAAACATTGATAGACGTTAATTGTTCCACTGCCATGGATTTAGTGAATAGGAATAAATGTAACTGGTTCAATGCATGTCATTAGAAAATTACATAATGACGATACAAAATGTCATCATTATGGACCGGTTAAGTATATTTTGACGACAAAATATACGTAAAAGCATTACACCTTGTATTTCCATAATAAGATTTAGATTTATGCCCTACATAGGCGACTTTACACATCGACACTTGAACAAACAGCGCAATTTTTCCGAGCTGTCCGTTGTCATTCTTGGGCGTGCATTATTTAGCACTTGTAGTAAGTTTGTTGCTTTCGATTGTTTTGAAAATCACTTCGACCAAGGATCGCATTGCAAATTTATGTGCATTTTTTGCAGTCGAAGTAAAGAGGCCACAAATTTCGATTCTTTCAGTCGAATCCGGGTATAAGCGTGTAGGTCAATGCAGATTTAGATTTGGCAGAGTATTCATTAACTTCCTCGTTACGACGGCTTAAAGACCTCGTTTTTTTCGGCATTTTGTGAGACTTGCTTACAAATTAAATCGAACAATGCGATTCATTAAAATAAATAGCTGCGACGTGCTTAGTAATTGGATAATAAAATTGCGAAAAGGATGTCTGCCTATGGATGCAAAAAAATGTGTATGAAGTTTCATGCATATGCACCGGGTGTTAAAGGTTAAGGCCGATGAGGCTATATATGTTAATTGTTTTAGATCACGGGATCTAAACAAGTTAATGTGACTTCTTTTTGTCTTAACACATTTTTGCCAGGGGATCGCCGTCTGCAATTTTTTTTCTACGGCGAACAAAAATCATAAATTTTGTGCAAAACAAAGAACATTTTTTAACAACATTATTCGTGCAAATCAACACCAATACATCAAATCAAACAGTCGTACAAAGTTCAACTTAGTTTTTAATAACTCTGTATCTATTATCTTCTGTCAATTTACATGAAATAGTTAAAGCGATTTTTTTAAAAATAAAATGTATCATGTAATAATGTAAACTTTCCCGGCGCAAACCATCAGACTAAACAAATAGTAAAGATTCTCTCCCCGCACACAAAGTGTTAATACTCCGGATACATGATAAGAAGCGTGATGTGATTACGAATGCAGATCACACGTATAAATGTTTGAGGAACAAATCGGATTTAAAATTCAATTTGATGGACGTGAAGCAACCTCTCGTTTCGTATGCACGCTTTATCTTCGTTATAAAAAGTATTGACGTTCCACACGGACGGACAGACACGAATTTGAATATCGATTAAATCAATAAATATTTTTTGTTCACAAATGGTTGCATATTCTCATAAAGCCTTCTGAGATATGACCTCGAAGCGATTTGGGTCGAATGTGACCTTAAACTTGGTTCAAACAGGCGATGATTTCTTGTTGTCCTTACCTGAATGTTTCATATATCAAAATGCTATATAAGATAATCTTTTTTTTGCAACCATAAACAGAATATTTTATTTTTGCGAACCTGTTGTTTGTTTTTCATAACAAAGCTTGTAAATGAATACCTACATCATTATGAACGAGATTATCTACAAAAGAGTATAAGTCAAGACTGCAGGCTAAAATTTATGGAACGATATGTTAATAAATCTAAGTTTGGATTACATTTTTAATAGATTATTAAACTACAGGATACTATCAATCATCATAATAAATATACCAGCTTCCTCGATTTATGCGACTTTTTTTAACAAAATTTGGTCACGATATTTTATTTTAAAAATTGTATTAGTTATGTCTCGTTTTACGCAGTTTTAAGTTGAATTTAACGTAGAATCTTTTAGATTTAGTTGAGATCGGTCTTGATGTACAAGAGTGCTCTTTCTGAATAGTGAAGGGGGAAGGTCCGAGGCCCTGGGATAGTACTCCTTTAGGGGTTAAGAAGAAATAAATGACCGAATGTTTTGTGCCATCGTGTTTATTTATCTATGCACAAGCTTCATATAAGCTGCGAAGGCTCTGAAAGATAAGTGGATTTGTATGACGATAAGTGGCGGACAAGCAAATATAGCATCTAAGATTATGAAGATTTTAAATTAGCTCACTATTCAAAGGTTTAACAAATACAATTATATTCTAATCCTTCAGCTGATGCGTTAATTGAAGATCTTATTGATCCTTTTATTTATGTTGAATATAACTTATTTATAAAAGAAATTGATAACTCATCAGATTATTTTATTTCAATATAGTTGCCAAATTCTATAGATCTTGACTTTTTGATGACTCGAACATATTTACACAGAGTTTTAGATGGTTTTACATCAATGAAATATAATTATTTGTTACCAGATTGATGATGATTAGTGGTAGCCCCTACAACGCGACATGGGCTAAAACCTCAAATGTTGAGTTGTTTCTGATTTAAATTGAATATTGATGATAACTCACATACTTAATACTAAATATAATTTGTTTTTTATGCGTCAAATCTGTTTTCGGGTGTATTTAGTTGTTATAACATCCTCTTTACAAGGGCACGAAGTCAATATTGAAAGAGCTGACTGAATAAATATTGATTTTCTTAACCGTCATACTCCTAAATCTCTTATCAACGATTGATATGAAGTGTTTATCGACGACTGCCATTGGGGGCCAAAATTACTTAGTGTGATTATGTGAGAATCGCCAGAAAATCGTGACCTATAAAATTCCTCTAACGGTCCAGTTCCTAAAATAAATCCATTGCACTTTGAGATCACATCAGAGGGCATGGATCCCTCTCAGCTTTTTTAAACTAGTTTTTTTGTGAGAATAGAGAGCCGCTCTACAATCAGGTGTTGAAGTGAATTACGTTCGGTTAGTACCTCATTCTTCAAAGGTGTTGATTGTGTATTTTGTACCCATTTAATGAGGCTATATAGCCTCAGGTTCGGATCGAACATGCACCAGTCATTGGAGAAATGGGCCTGTCCACTCGTGGATCTAGCTGGAGAAGAAATCACTCCCATCCTGGCCATCGTAATTTATGCAAAACGAGGAGTGGATACACATTATCACACTTATCTCCAGGTTGCCGGAAGGAAAGCTGCATCTCAAAGGGCTTTGCAGCCACCTAGGATAATAATAAAGAAACGATGCATTCGCATGTTATTACGCTCGGAAAGAATACCAAGACTTAGAACGTCACAAATTGACATAAGTATAGCGTCGATTTGAGAAATTAAAATCCTATTCGATAAATTGGATGGATCACGTCAAGTTCGAGCTTGAGGTCGAAGAACAAAAGCACCATGTTTTTAACGAAGGAATTTCCAAAGTCCAATGTCTACTTCTTGCATTTTTTAGCTTGAAACACAAATTGCGCCAAGTCTTCACCGACCGTGAATTGCATCGAATCTAATAAAAAAATAATGTTCAACAGTACTATTCATTAGAGTAATGCGATTTGATTGAGGTCCATATCTTTTTTATGCCACCAAAATTGCTTTTCCGCTGCGTAGGGCCTATTTCAAAATCTCTTCTAAAAAAAATAATTAGGTGTATTTGTCGAGGTCGTTGGTTTTAAAACTGTTGATGATTGATTACTCTGAATGTGCACGCATAAAAAAAATATAAATTCAAAAATAAATGGCTTTTTCTACGAGTCTAAAATTGGCGATGTGGAAATAATTCCGTCATGGTTTTGCTTAAAGCATTTCTTATTCAGACGAAAAATTTGTAATGATCCATATTTTTTGCTTTTGGCAATAAAAAAATGTATTAACGGTTTTTTAAATTATAAATATATTAAATTATTTCGCTTCTTATAATCGCTTTTCGCACGCTGCACAAATTTGCATCTTCGGAATATGCACATATTCTGTTTGAAAATTATTTATCGGCTTGAGAAAAAAAATTATAAAAATAGGGTAAGGATGATATTTACAAAATTCAAAAAGGAACATATTACGAAATAATCGGGGAAAAATAGCATTCCTTTATATGGAACCATTGCCGACCATTTTAACATTGTTTTTTAATGCGTATTTACGTATGTTTTCTAAAATGTGGTCTCCAGCCATACATTCTGTAGATTTGAACCTAAAATGATTGAGTTACTAATCCAGCCGCTTAACCGTGGGAGTACATACAGTTGAAATTCATACAAATACAATTAATTGTATTTTATGAAACGTATATGCAAGTAAGAAAAAAAAATTGAACCATGATTTGATATATTAGTTTGAGTCATAAATAATTGCCGATTTTTTTTCAAACATTTATTTAGCTTTATCAAAATAACCAAGCAATATCTAACTTTATTACATATTCAGCATTATTAATGATAACTTTTTTCTGGTAATTTATCAATACTCTTTTCATAGAATTTATCAACAGGTTTAGACGAAAAGAAATTTTGTCTTTTAGTCGATTGTAGCAAGGTCCCAGGAATAAACGGGATGTGGCAAGACAGACAAACAAAGTTCCAGAATATATTGCTGCGTCAACTTTGCTGTACGCGGTTTTGTATTATCGTGTAACAGTATGACATTTTTCTGATTGACGAGAGAAAGGCGTTTTTCTTGAACAGTGTAGCTGTTGAGTGTATTTATCGGCACTGATTGTTTCATTTCGATTTAAAAGCGCTCATGGTGGATTATGCCTCGACAATCCCACCATACAAAAAATATATCTTTTTCTCTCCATGATAATAGGCTTTAGAATCCGGTAAGGATGGTTGATCCTTATCGAGCTTGTGAAGTGACTTGTGGCAATAGACGTGCGATTTTCTTTTTTGCCTTTACTAAGATTATGTGGTACCCACACATCCAATGTGCTAACCTTCCCTTTTTTATTCCAATTGTCGACAAATGGTTGATTGTGGCGTATTTAGCTTCCCTTACAATTTCCTTGTTGATTGACGTGGGTTTTACTCCAAAAATACATTTAAAATGTCTTCATCAATGTCGGAAGGGCAAACCGCCCTTGGTTCATCTTTCAGGGTCCCATCTCCCGAGCGAAATTTTAAAAACCAATTTCCTACTGTCCGTTCACTCACTACATCTTCACCGTATATATCGCATATTTTTTTAGCCGTAGCCGTACCAATGTTGCCCTATCTTATGTCGGAAGACTGATTGGACTCATACCTATCTAATGATACCCTATACTCACCAATACGGATGACTCATCAAGGGCAAAACCGAATAATTATAATGGCTTTTTTGCCGGCAACTATTTATGACTCAACCTGATAAAACATATAATATGAAGCAAATTTCAGTCCCGGGATATCGGGATTGCATCAGACCATCCCGGGATCAGTCCCAGGATCTCGGGGTCGGGACTTTCAATAGTTCAAGAAATTAAATTGGTAAATTTTATCAAAAATTACTAATAAGTCCATTTGTTTTATATAAATAATAATTTGAAGGCAAAGGAATTTTATTTATTTAAGAAAAGGAAAAAATACAATTCATAAATAGATAAATAAAACACTAAAAATTCAAATGTTATTATGAAAATTTACCAGAAGTAACATTTAAGTATCGAGTGGTTCGTCATTTAGTTTGGATCTGATTTTGGAAGCCTGGCAACTTGCTGCTGAAAATGCACGCTCAGCCTCCACACTCGTTGGAGGTATCCTCATCACATATTTAAATGCTAGTTCGATTTGATGACCGCGTGAGCCCCCATTTTCGTATAACACCATCAATGTGACTGATAAAATTCCTTTCTGCTGAGACACGGACTTAAACTCGCAAAATTCCCGATTTTCCGACAAATTATTTATTTCCGTCGCTACAGATGAATACTTATATTCTATAATACTTTGATGTGATTCGTAATTATATTACGGAGGAATAAAAAAATTTTGAACCCCGTATCTGTTATATTTCATATCGATATTCCCATTATTAGAGTCGAGGTGTAGTAAATACATCACCGGTAGGGAATAGGTTTATATAACGATTTGAAATATATATATGTACTGTATATATGTATACACAGATCAGATAATTACTGCCCCTAGGCGTCGCCTAAACTCACCAATTAGTAGTTACGCTACTGTTTCCAAGCGTCTAGATTTCGGCAGGAATGTCTCGATTTAGTAGCCTTCATCGTTCTGGTGAATTGTACGATTCCTGTTGGATAAAAATTTCAATCCCAAATTTTTCCCGGGATTCATGAGCACCTAAAACTGTCTGGGATCCCGGTATTGGATTCCCTGTTCATGATTGATTTTGTCCATTTTTCATCCTTTCGCCTTAACGCATAATCAGCCCACTGTAATTTTAAGCTATTCTTCAAATATTTTAATTACTTATTATTTAATTATTGACATTTAAGATAGCTAACAAGGCGTATCAACAAGAAGCGTGATTGATTTCCTTTTGAGCGTCGTTGCATAAACGACATGTTGCGATAAGTTTTCTCTTTAAGTAGCCGATTTTGATTTCATTAAATTCATAATTATATATAATTATTCCAAAAAAAAGTGGTCACATCGCCACATCAAAGTACGTTTTGACCATAAACGGATTTCGATCGGACGAAAGTCACTCGGATCCGATAACACGGATTCCAGCACAGAGCGATCGAAGGCTGTATGCTTGGATCCGTTACAAATTAGGCACGATTCGAACTCATTTTCGGTTCGTTATGGTAAAGTCGGTGTTCAGTCATCACCGACTTTTAATTATATAACTTTGAAGACGCCGACAGTTTGTTTTGACGTTTTTATGACGTATTGCGACATGAACCGGATTTATCGGATGTGAAACGGACACCCGTCCGCTCGTGTTTGTATCCGCGGTAGATAGACATTTTCTATGAGTAATTGATAATGTATCGGCGATGTCGGATATTTGCATAATTGGCGATCGACAAGTGCCGGCACTTGAAATAAAAAAAGGCCGCTTATATGATGTGTACAATACAGTGAGTGCTGCCGCATATAGCTTCGTTGAAATTATAACAATAGAAGCCTGAATGCATGACCAATCTGTCTGTCGATTGTCGTTTGTGTTTCCTTGGGAGCCTCTATATACCCATACAAATTAAACAAACAAGTCAGTATTTTTAATTTGCACTATTTTTGAGATTTTTCTGAATGATTGTTTTTAGTTTGGAGGCTCAATTTCAATACGACGCGTAGTTTTCGATATTCTGTCTTTGGGTGCTTCCCTTTAAATCTTACATTATCTGTTATTCAATATTGAACTGTTATTTTAGATTTTAGGCTGATTTTAAGGATTTATGTGTATGAATCTTTAAACCTGTGTTTCTTAACCCTTTTGGTACCGAATGCCGATATATTGCCGTTGACAACACTTGTGAAGTGCTAACGACGATATATTGTTTCAAATGCACGAGGGTGACTCTTTGACACATTGATAGTCAGAAACCTATTCAATACCTACGCTCTATCAAATATATATAGGGTATAACAAATATATATATACAGGAGTTTTGCATATGGATCAGCAAAAAAATATTGGGTATTAGGGAGATAGATTTTTTTTCAACATTTTTAAAAAACATCCACAATTTCACCTTTAAATCGTCATAACATTTTTATCTGTTGTCATAATAGCACAAAATAATCTGTTTTTACATTTTGCAATATATTTTTGATTTGACTAAATTATTATTTTATTCAATCTGTTTTAAATAAATTAGACCTGAGCTTCCAAAGTCACAAAAATGTGCCTTTTTGGTAAATCTACTATCACAAGGAATGGATTTCATTTAGTATTATTTTTTTGTATAAATACACGCATAATCTCATATAATCTCCAAATAATGACTTTACAAGCATTGTTATGGCCTTGCAATCTCCACAATTTCTCATTGAATATCCTTTCTTAACGAACGCCACTCGTAATGTGTTGAAGTAATAAATTTTCAGTTATACACTGCAATCCTGAGAGCTTTCTCGTGTGGACAGCGTAGATATATGTGGGTTATTCAAATTGATAATTTACATGAATTATGGGACTTTGTTGCGATATTCCGCCATGGTCTACAACAGCAATAACACTAGCTGTTGGCAACACCATAACTCCCAATAACAATGCTACGGCAATTCTGATGCTGCTAAAACCATCATCGCTCGTTATCTCCGCGCTCTTATCTCATTCACCTGGGAAGAAGGACAACTGGAAACAATAGGACGTGGATCATAACATTTGTAACGCATTGTTGTACACGTACATTCGTTTATTCTGGTGATTCGTCAATTTTATTATAGCTCGATCGATGTTTGATCAGTGTGTCGGAGTAAAAATACTAAATTTATGCAAGCTATGAAAATATGGAATGGCTTTTTTCAGTTGACACTCAATGTCAATATTTGATCAGATTTCCGTCAATTTGATCGCCTTGTGAATTGAAAGGTTAACGCATCGTTTGCATATAAACATGTCTTTTAATCTTTACAACAATGATTGTCGAAATCGTATTGGCTGACGAAAGATCGATAAGGTTTTTGAAATAGTACGGATTTCCATTAACCCAACCTGACCTAATCAAGAAAGTTATACACCCATAATTATTTTTAATCGCAAAATCTTGAAAATTAATTTAACACGTTAAAAACATATACTAGGCATATCCCTAAAGTAAGTGTACTATTTTTTTATATTGAAAAAAAAAGGATATTGCTGAAACACTTGTTAACTATTTTTCAACATAATCACCATCCCGTTCATTGTATCTGGTGAGCCGTGGTACAAGCTTCTTTATGCCCCCCTCGAAGAACTCTCCCGCTAGCTCCTTCTCCCACTTCAGAACCTCTCTCTGCACCTGCTTATCGGTTGAAAATTTAATTCCACTCATATGTTCTTTCAGGGAGACGAAAAGATGATGATCTGAAGGTGCTAAGACGGGGGAATACGGGGGTGGTCCAAAATATTCCAACCAAATAAGTCCAAGAGCGCCTTGGTGGCTAAGGCTGTGTGAGGACGGGCGTTGTCGTGCAACAAGCACACTCCTCTCGTCAGCATAGCCTTCATTTTGTTTTGAATGCTTCTTTTGAGTTTTTTTAGAGTCTCATAATATCGTTGTGCATTGATGGTCTCTCCCTGAGGTAGAAATTCGACCAAAATTATGCATTTTCGGTCCTAAAACGCTGAGGCCATGATTTTTTTTTTTCTCCAGAAATTGTAGTTTTGATTTATTTGACAGATGGGGAATTGGTGTAACACCACTGTGACGAATGTATTTTTGACTCTGACGTATACTGAGACACCCAATTTTTATCTCCAGTCACAATAGAGCTCAGAAAATCCTTAACTTTCAATTGAAGTCGTGCAAGAAACTCGCGGGCGCTATTAACCCGCTCGCACTTGGCCGGATTTCTTATCGATATTTTTCACGCAACTGGACACTACAACGTGAATTTACGTACTACCTTGTTCTTGCTTTACTCACTTTGTTATGAGATCCCCATATACCACTCAGTATGACCAACCCTTAAAAACAAAAAAAAACACGCCCATTTTTGTCACAGTACACTTACTTTCGGGATATGCTTCGTATATATAATGAGAAGTTTTAAAGATTGGTTTAAGATCTGGCATCATTGTTTCTCATTCTTTGATCTATAAATGTATTTCAATATTAATGTTTGCTGACAGTGCACTCTTTTTTCCATCCAAATATTATTGATTTTCTAGATGATGATCTTTGATACGATGACATAAACAGTGGATCGGTGACAATTTGAATTCATGATTATTCAAGCATTTTGCTTTCTATTCTTTACATCGCTCAGCTCCTACTGGTTAAATCTAAATTTATTACCTGTGGAATAAATTAAGATGAAAACATCGTCGATCTCGTAAATTTCACCGTGGATTGATGCAGCCGAAGAAGTTTAACGGTAAGATTAATTTTGGTCTTATTGAACCTAGCCTACCTGGACTGCGTTGGCTATCAGTAGACAGTTTCCCATTATCGTCCCACATCCACCCACCGATCTGTGTGAAATAGTAAAGCCGTCACGGACATTAGCATATTCCATACATCGTTGTTCGCGTGCGCATACTCGATGCACTGCTCCACTCACTCTTGCACTCCACTCCACCTTTTTCACATAAGCCCTAATGTATGCAACGTACGAGCTGCATATTAATCTATTAAATGCGCCTATTTATACTGCACAATATTGGAGCCGTGGCTTATAATTAAAGCCACGAGCGACACTCTCGGGAGGAGCTTTTTGTGGCGGCGTTTTCGACGCTAGGATGTAGCAAGGACCACGAACCGGTCATATCGCTGCTAACTCGCTGAAATCAGAGCTATGAATAACTTGCTCTGACGAAAAAAGTGAACGAACCCATATGTTTATTGGTCTCGATACCATATTTCTTGAGTAATATGAGCCGTACGTGAGGGCTGAACAAATACCCAGGAGGAGCAAAGATCACGAATTTGTTCAGATGCATTAATAAAATTATATCTGATGCATTGTCCTGGAGGATATTTAGGTCTCATACGCTTCGGTTATAAATGAGAACGATTCGGGCTATGACTTAACCTTTTTCAGTACAAATGCTAAAAATAATATTCATTTAAATACATCGCCGCGATAAAAGCGTTCTCACGGAAGCCGAAACAACAAATTGAATGATGACGCCTAAAAACGATTATTGTTATATTCCCTAAAGCAAATTAATTGATTTATAATTTAAGGATGTGTGGTTTGGTTATAAAGTGTGTGTTATCAGGATAAAAATAATAATGGTCGTTGGGGCTTAATGTCAAATGTAAGTAACATTGTAATTATCTTTGTTCAAATGTTGCCAATTCATTATGTGGATCATCGTTGAAGCTAATGGTATATAGCTTTCCGTGCTCCGAGTGACCTTCCGTTGCGATCTCTGCAGCCGAACAACGCGAAAATTGGAGATTATCCTAGCGACGAAGGCAATGAAGGTAAACTCGAAAAATCGGCACCCCGGGTCGAGAGCCTCCGATATATTTTAATCGTCCAATTCACGTGCAATTTTTTTGTATTAGCCAGAATTTTGTACACCCAGGTTAAAAAAAAACCATCAATTTGTGGTTGATCACAGTGATGATGTGTATTTAAGACGTGCTTAATGTTTATGCGGACATACGTAAACATACGTTGGATACTGCGAACATAAGCAACGTTATTTCTGCTCCGAATTCTGTGAGATGAAGATATTTTGATTCACAAACCTGCACTGTTTGCAATTCTAATTATATGCCAAATTGGGTAGCATGTACGATAGAAAAAAATTATTCATTAAAATTTAATTTATTGTATGACTCCTTTTTGGAAAACTTTTCTTAATTTTCTGCGAAGCTGATTTATGGCGCTTTTCAAGTGCCATAATTTTGTATGCAATTCATTTAACCATTTAAATGCATGTGGCAATATAATTGTAGAATATAACGAATGACACGCGATTGATAGCCCTTGTGCACGACGCCCTAAAGACACTATCATAGTAATCAATCTTTTGTCATGCCTTCATAAACACTATCATGAAGAACACTTATGGGATGGAATTTCGTTTGAATTACTTACTCTCGTATACGAGAAAGTAATTCACCCGTAAAATGAATGGTTCATATTCTGGTTTCGAATATTTCACTACATACAAGTAGCTTATGGGGAGTGTTAAGTTTCTGGAGCATCGACTTTGATCGGCGGAATTCATATGAAATTTGAAACACTCTTTTGGGCAATCATACTGATTTAATAGACGGTTTGAGCCGAATGCCGGCGATTTGATCGATTGGGTACATTCCCAAGCCCCCGTTGTCAATAAGAACCCTTGTAAAAATTTGTTACGTGTTAATAAATAATGACAAATGATAGGATTAATGATAGTCAAAGGTTTACATATGTGAACACGTTCGATGCTCTGCGTGAAGGCAATCCGGTTTTCATTCGTGGCAAGTTCTCGGTCTTCGAGACCAGAAGATTCCACGGGTATCGATTTTGAGAAACAATGAAAATTTTCATATTAATGACATACGCGCTAAATATTCATTTTGCTCGTAAATGATTTATTGTCGATGTTTTGTACGCGCAATAAATGTTATGTTTGGCGATCTTGAACAATGCTTGAACTACAATGAAACACTGTTATTTGCGCTGAAGATCAAAGCAACAAAACATCCATCAAATGTATGAATGTCGTTCATTTTCAAATGCCAAGTGATTCTAATTGATATTTGCGTGTTGTGTATATGAAATATATATGTATATTGTTTCGGCTTTCAAATATCAAAATACCACACCACTATGGCAGTAGATTAAAAAATATGACACTTTAACCCTTCAATGAGGTAAGACACAAAGTTGTGTCCGAATTCCAATGAGTCGTAAAAAGCATTCTTAGCCATTTCATGAGTACTCACGGAAATATCCGTTTTGACCTTCACTATTCAGAAAGGGCACTCTTGTGCATTGAAGCTCCGAGGCGGACAGAGACAGAGAGAACTTAGCGCAGTTCGGGCACAAAAAATCGATTCATTTGCTCCTCCTTTAGAAGGAAATGATAATTGAACAAAGACTCATTCAACACGCAGAGAAGAACGGCAAGCAGTTAAATAAACAAACACTCTCGATAACACACAATATTCGGTCGTTTCTTTGCGTAAACAAATAACACACTTGAAATCGAAATCATTATAAGTCGATAAATTTGGACTTAACGATCTATACAATCATGCGATGCATGTGAGGAAGCTATCCGTCTCAGTCTCCCGAACTGCGCTAAGTTCTCTCTTTCTCTGTCTGTCTCCGAGCTTCAATGTGCAAGAGTGCTCTTTTTGGGACATGAGAATTCGGACATACATGTATGTCGATGCTCCCCAACAGCTTAACATTGACACATTTTTGTCGGGAATGCATCTTCTTCACAATGAGCAAAAAAATAGGACTTGCAGACACATGCAGTCTCTATAACTTTTAAATTATTCAATATGTTTCAATAATCTATTTAACTATGTATTGTCAATGTACAAAATTAAGCTAGAACTTCGAACCGTTAAAAAAATAATTTGCTTTTTTAAACGCACATACACATAATCATCATAACAATTGACAAAAAATAATATTAATGCCTTTACCGCAAATAACGTGTTAAGATGAATTACTTTCAATATCTATTATATATTCTTGCAGCAGACTACGTTGGAGTAAACGTGGGTCGCACTCTTTGATTAGTTAGGATAGGTTAGGTACTGTTTTCATACATTAAATTACTATGAAAAAAAAAAACCATTTTAACTATAACTGTATAATATCAATCTCATATTCAACCCAACATAGCCTTGAATAGGAATTTTAGTTAAATAGTTGATGTCGACTTTTGGAATTTAACCATCAAATGGCATTCAGTTGTCAAGTAGAGCGATGATGTTAACCAGCAAAGTATTCACGCTGCCGTTGTTTCCAATTAAAAGCGAACTATGATATCATAAAAATGGTTAAAAAAAACTGTAGCATCATTCCAGACCGGTTAGCCTTTGGGTGCGAATTCCCCTCGAAGGTTACTCATTTCGCAGAATTGGATTCAATTATAGACCTCGTAGGTGTTCAATTATTGCCTCAATTAGAGTGAACATATTAATTTCGTTCATTTATGAATCAGTAGGGCGTAATCGTTTAGCGGAATTTTTTATCAGTCCCAAAACTATGGATTGTTTGGTCAAGCTGCAATATAGAGGTGTATATTGTAATCAACTGTTATAATTAGCATGTTTCGAGAAATGAATGCTTAGAAAAATAATGATTCCTGAGTGTATTTACAAATATAAGCAAGTGTGAAATGCATATGTTGGCAATGTATGAGATTATTTTATATTCATTTTAATACATTTTAAGGATTAAAGACGTGCGAATTATGTGGTTTGAAGTTGATAAATATGTGATACAAATACAGGATGTTTTGTACATGGGCAATTTTCTTTTTGGGGTTGGGGGCTCTTTTGCTACGTTTAACACATAGGCCTTATATTCTAAGTAACAGGGTTGTCGAAATAGATTTTTTTTCAACAATTAGAAAAATACCCAAAATTTCACCTTTAAATCGTCATAACTAGGGAATCCAATCCTGAGTCAAAATTTCGATCCTGGGATTGAATTAGTATCAGCCTCGGGATCTTGGGACTGGGATTTTCAATAGTTTAAGAAATTACATTGATAAATTTGATCAAAAGTTACTAATAAGTCTATTTGTTTAAATATAAAAAATAACTTGAAGGCGAAAGAATTTTATTTTTGTAACATTAATGTAACATTGTAATTATGATAAAAACTGTATAAAATCTTAGTATGCAAATATAATATCGCTTTCTATAAGGTAAATTAATAATAATGTTAGGTTGTATTAAAAAAAGCTTCTCCATTAATTCATCCAATCAAATTTATAGCAATTTCTTATAACTTCATCAAACAATTTTTAGCATTTTAATCAGTTTTAAAATCTTGAAATTCAGATGTTTCCATTAAATCTATTCGGATTCCTCTTGCTATCCCAACTAAAAATCATTAGTAAGATTGAACCTTTAGTAATCGAAACTACATGATCGTTTTATCTGAGAGTCGAATCTTTCGTTCTTCCTTGGGTCTGACTCCATTATCCAAACACGTCCCTCGAAAGACGATATGACCTATGCTATTTTGACACCCATGAAAGCAAACATGTCTTCTTTTAATGGATTCGAATCATGGTAAAATACACACCGCGCTAGAATGTTTATGGCCTTTGAAAGTAGCCGAAAATATATCACGAGTGGTGGGTCTATCCAATAATCGAAAAGAGGACCCACGTGCATTCATAATTTGGATTTGTTTCGATCGTGTACTGAAAGCGAAAGGATCGAAAGACTGGCGAATAATGACAATGTAAATTTGTTTGCTTTCATAATTGGCTGCCATATTATTTCATTTGACATCAATCGCAGTTGGCTTTGAGATA
Source organism: Stenopsyche tienmushanensis (assembly GCA_008973525.1). Classification (NCBI taxonomy): domain Eukaryota; kingdom Metazoa; phylum Arthropoda; class Insecta; order Trichoptera; family Stenopsychidae; genus Stenopsyche; species Stenopsyche tienmushanensis. Next base: position 222,729 of record WACJ01000200.1, read on the forward strand.
AATCGACAATAGATTTTGCTTTCCCCGCACTAAAAAAAGCTTTGTATTCAAGCTCCATGGAGGCTTTCTATAATGACACTGCATATTTAATGTATTTGCCATTCAAAATGAGTCCATTGAAATCGATTATATATAGATTGATAAGGCTTTATATAATGTATGGCCTGTGAGAAAGATATAAAATGTCAGTTATTGTTCGATACTGTGATAAGTGTATTGGTATTTAAATACCATAATTGGCCATTGAATTGTGCGAAATGCCCATTAATCCGGCGTGTTGCGTGTGGCATTCGAGATTGGAAGATCGAAGACATAGGTGGTCGAGTTCTTAAGTATTTTGATAACATCAAACTGTACGGTTAAGTCCCTTGTCAGCGTGTACCGATGTTAAATTTAACAATACCGATATTGATAACTTCAATAAGTCTAGAGGCGTGACCGCCTCTGCACTAGTGAATGATTGATTGTTCTGCGTGAAGATTACTATCAATTTGTCTTTTTTTTAACCACGGATCAAGTGAAGATCAATACACTGTAATTGCAAGAAGTGTTGGGTTTGCGTTGATCTCTATGAAGTACGGAAGTTGAAATCTAATTTGGCAGGCTCTTCAGAAATGAAGCTCTCTACACTTGAACTTTTTTATGTAAGCATTTTGACTATACATTTTATTGTATTATAGATTTAACAGTGATTTGTTTAGAGAAGTAGTTGCTATTTTGAAACTATTCACTTATGATCTTTAAATTCATGTTGCTTAAATAATTATTCTACAATTTATAGATTATCAAAATATTTAAATCAATATCTCACAACAGACAGAATCTTTCATTCACTTTGGGGTACATTCTTTTTTTGAACGTTTTTCTTAGTCTTCTACAAATATGCTACTTTCTCCAATTTTGGAGTATATTTTAAACACGATATCTATATTCATGATTGAAATAAAATTGGGTATTCCACAGTGTCCATATAACCATCATTATTTAGTGCAAAAACTCAATTTGGTTGATCAATCACAGCCAAATGTATTGATACTTTCGCTCAATATTTGTTCGTACACTCAAATTAAATCGTGTGATCTAATGAATATTTTAATTGAACTTCTATAAGGCTTTTTATATCATTTTACAAGATATGCATAAAATGAAAAATTAGCTAACATGGGCTTAAAATATCACTGTTGTTTCTATTGTGTACCAATGCCACTGCAAGTATAAAATAATGCAATTTGGAGTTAAAATAAAAACTGTTGGAAAACTATGAAAAAAGTGTTCCCATGGACACACAGATATATAAAACAAATGTATGCACTTTGGCAAATGTTCCGGTATTCAGATTAAAGTACTTAATCAAATCATAAATTGCTATTTTTGAGATACATTGTAATTTTCGAAAACATATTTTCTTGAAGATTTTTTTGTTGCAAAATATGTAAATTAGCATTGATCATACATCACATGGATCGTATAAATTATATATGAAACATATAAATCGGGAGTTTGGGAACATTCATACAATATGGAAATGTCTCATTTCGCGCCTTGGCATCTTCGTTTTAAAAGACTATAAACGATATATACTTAATAGCATAATTGACAAAAATAAGTTCATGGTTGATATATGATTTAGTCCTCCATTTTGATTTATTAAGCTTGTAATGTTTTTCCTCGTATTCCACATTTAATATGGGTCGTAAATAATGCAGTATAATTACGACTTCCGATTTACACATTTTTGGGTCACTGAAGAAGGTCAAGAATCACAACGTGATTAACATTTCGTTAATATTTTTTGAAATATGTGTCCTTTATATTTAATATATAGGAGAAAATCAGCGAAAATATAATTTAACTATATCGATATGCTCTTTGTTTACAAATATTATTAAGTGGATGGAATTAATTTCAATGAAAGCATGATTCATTATCAAACATATGGACAAAGCATATTATTTGATTATGAATTATATGTATATATATATATTTTACATTTGCTGTGAATAATGAAAATATGGTGAATTTGCTTGATATGGAAAGTACTTTGAACTGGCGCTTTTTGAAATCCGAGGAAAAAAAGCATTCTTTGATCATCACCGACTCGTGATCGGTGACCATATCCATATTAATAGCTGTGATGATGGAGTGTAATCATAACTTAAAATATTGATGATCTGTGGATGTGTTCGTAATGCAACACGAGCAGTTCTTTTATCCCCGGGCGATTTGAGCTTTGTATTATTCAATTTTCGGTTTCAAAAACTATGATTTTTCCACACCCTATAATTAACGATTATTCACCAAATACACTTGGAAATGTATGGAATTAATATAATCCAGAGCTAATGGCTTAATAGTCATGCATGTGGTCCATTGGTCGAAGCTGTCTAGACGCTTAAGGTCTCAACACAATTAATTTGCATTATGCCTTGCGGACCACCCGTAGTAGAGTAGCTAATGAGACTGCTAGGGCGCAAATACAATTCCGTCGTGAACTGACAGTCATTCAACAATTTTAGGGTCAAAAGTACCCAAAGTGCATCAAGATACTTGGGTGGATATAACCGTTTGCCAACTGGACTGAAATTTCAATTACATTAAGCTAAAACCGCTATCAAAGATATGCATATACGGCAAGAATGACTCGTTAAGAGTGAATAGTAAAATTCAAGAATTCAACCAATACACTCGGTCCTCATATAACACGGTTATATGGTTCTATGAAAGCATCGTGTGATGTAAATCCGTGTTATACGAGGTTCGAATAACGTATTTAATAAAAGTATTAGGCTGTCCCATAAGTGTCTTTCGCAAATGAACACAAATTTAATCATAGCCATGGTTGAAGAAAACCCGCGATATACTGTTTGCGAAATAGCTAACATTGTTAGATATTCCACGAGCATCCATCCATAATCATCTGACAAAATTGGGCTACATCAATCGTTCAGATGTGTGGCTTCCTCGTGAACTGACTGACTCAAATAAACTTCAGCGTATTTCAACGTGCGATCTTCTTCTCCAACGACATAATAGCTAACCTTTTTTGAAGAGACTTGTCACTGGAGATGAAAGTTGGATACTCTATGAGAATATCCAAAGTAAACGGTCTTGGACTAAGGGTATAGAAGCTTTAACTGTAGCTAAACCTGGCCTACACCAAAAAAAAGTTTTGCTATGCATTTGGTGGGACTGGAAGGGGATAGTTTATTATGAGCTACTTCAGCAAGGTGAAACGATCAATTCAACAAAATATTGTTTCCAACTAGACAATCTAAAGGATGCAATTGCCAGAAAACGGCCTGAATTAGCAAACAGACGAGGCGTTATTTTTCATCACAATAACGTCAGTCAGAAATAAATTATTATCATTTGACTGGGATGTTTTACCTCATCCTCTATACTCTCCGGACATTGCCCCTTCAGGCTATTATTTATTTTTTTCATTGAAAAATTCTTTACGTGTTAAAAAAATTAATTCAAAAAATGATATAAAAATGTACCTTGATCAATATTTTGCCAATAAACCTGGGAAATTTTGGCAAGAAGGCATTATGAGGCTTCTGAAGAGATGGAGAAAGGTAATAGAACAGAATGGATCATATATTATTCAATAAATTTTGGTGTAATACAAAAGATTGTTTATTTTTGTCTTAATATGAAAACGAAAGAAACTTATGGGATACCCTAATATAAAAAAAAACATCGATCATTCAACAAATATAAGTCGCTTGAAGGTTTTTATTATTGCTCGACTTTTCAACATTTTGGAAATCTTTTAACATTTAAAAATTGGTTCTCATGCAATTTTTTGTGTATTTCATAATAGGGGACAAAACTCATTTTTAATTCCCCCTATAATTATGTATTAATCCCCATATAAAATATATATTAATTTATTAGCCAATATCAAACCTTTATTGATTTTGGCAGATTCTATAATGGCTGATGTCATTTTTCCTCGGATTTTTAAAATTTCATACATTTTTAGTAATTTTTGTTCAATAACGTTTCCACCCGAATGTATGTTATAGTTATTTCATTATTTTATCCAGATTATGAAAGCTTTCTCCATCTTTTCTATTACTACTCGTTATATAACGACATATTTTACACTTATAGACGATCCTGTCAAATTTGTGGATCTTATTATGTTTTCATTTTTTACTGTGAAGTTCAAATTTTTAGTAATAAACGACGATATTTTAGAATTTTTCCATGTATTTTCCAAACCGTGCTATACTTAATTGTGTCAGCTTTCATATATTTATTTAAATATTTAACATATTATTACAAAATGTATTTCCATCGCTAGATATAATCTCTCTCCACCTATTTAGTAACGTTTAAATACCTCTGCTATAAAACATCACGGGCTTAGAACAATATCTCAAGATGGTAATCCGACGAAGCAATGTCCGAAGAATAAGAAGGAAAAAATTCTGGAATCATTTTTGTTATTTGCAAACACTTAAAATATCGCTCAGTACATCGCAATATTTTTAGTGGCGCGCATTACAGTCGAATTTTTGAAAAAATGATGAAGCATTAAATTTCAAATAAATTCTTCACTCGGAGAAAATCGATTTATTGTGAATTGGGTTGCTAAATTTGAATTTCAAAAATCACAATTTATTCTTGATTAGTATAGTTACCGAAAGAGCGCAAAACACGACATGATCGTGCAGCAGTCTAAGTGCAACTAATCCCCAAAAACAGTAAAGCATTATAACGAAAACCATTTTGGGTTCTATTTACAATAGAAAATGATGTCGATTGAGTTGATTTGAATTGTAAGTTTGTTTTTAACGATCTAAAATATTAATAAATCTAGCATTTTATAAACATTGGATCTTGTTTTACGCTAAATATTGAATTATCGCGTATATTAATTAATCATCAAGGTATTTATCCTTGGTGTTAAAAGCTGCTCCAATCATTCTTATAAATGTCAATATTTTTAATCATCATCGCACTTATGTTTAACCGCGTCAACAATTCTTCAAGATCTTTAATACATATTATTAAATCACTCGGAAGAATTTAAAAAATTAGCATACATGCAAACGAGCGGCTTTTTAATTTTAGCTGCAACCTTGACATTTGCTAAAAATCCAATCAATATTTTTTCATAGGGTCCTCGATGCTAAACACAGGGTTAAATTATTTGCAAATTATACACGGTAGTGTAGCCGACTTCCTATAGGATTTTTTTTCGGGGGGATATTGAAATGAGGGCATAAATAATGTAGCGATTTAGTATCGATCTTAATTGACGAAGAATGTTGTCAAATTATACGCAATCTGGGCGTGTGGAGCAGATATGCGCTGTATAATTACAATGGTCATTTGAAAGATATATTGTAGGGAAAAAAATCGAGATTACATCAGTTATTAATCATCACGCCTCGATCCGGTTTTAGCGGACCGGATTTTGCATGAAAGTCCGTAGCGTTTGTTGCTATTCAATTTGTAACGTGACACCCTAATTATTCGAGGGTTTATCGATTTTGGAGTGATTGGGGTGTTTTTTTAAATGATTGGCGCGCTTTTATGGTTTGCTCTTAACGATGTTGGAAGTCGCTGATGAGTTGTTGTTTTGTTTCAGACGCTGCCGTAAAAGGAGATGAGAAACGCTCCGCCGAAGAAGTGTTAACGATGTGCACTTTGCGAAGAAAGCAACACATTTTATGATTGTATCCAATATAAAGCTATGCTGTTTAACATGTAGCATTATAAATTTGGATATTAGAATACTTATTTGAGAAAATGGAGGCTGTTAATGGCAATTCTGTCGCCGTGGACGAGAGAGCAACAGGAGTTTTTCTGGGCCCAGATCCATACAGAGAACTCGAGCTCTATTTGGAAAAAGTCAATGTAAGTACATATTTGATTTATTATAAACTATTGCAGATTTAATTAGGGTTCTTAAGCTTAATATTTACCATTGAAGAGGAAATGTGCGTTCGGGTCCATTAAGATGATTAATGGCAAAACTCAAGACGTTCCCAAACTTTCACCACTCTCGATCTTCTTCATGCATGTACTGAATGCTGGAATGTGGCATGCGTGCCGATTTGGATGCTTTTTGTGCCTAAAAATAATTGATCGAACTGTACACTCTTCCTGCAGGCAGTCAATCAAAAGTATTTAGTATGGCTCGGAAATAAACTCTAACAAACCTTGACAGGCAATCTGGCCTGTTATTAAAGAAGCGATTTGAACATAACGATTTGGATGTTTTAATTATGTTTTTTTTTATTTGTCCCAAATCAAACAGACTGGGGCGTTTGTTCTTCGGCAAATTCGAATGGACATCGTCGAAATGTTGAGAAATTCGATTTTGAAATTAGAAATGCTTTGTTGCATCATTAAGATGACATATGTGCGCCAGTCCATATATTTCAAACGTAAAATGTAACGGTAGGGATCTTTCAACATAAGAATGATATATCGCTTCTATTTAAGTCCAATCTGCATACCAAATACGATGAAAAATACTACTTAAAAATAAGCACCACTCATAATACTCCGACCCAGATGTATTTTCAGCCCAAAAGCCTAAATCATACAACAAACGCGCTATACGCATGTGCATCGTTAATCTATTTTAATTTAAAGTTAAACGCATCGTATTTTTACGATTTATCTGTCAGCTGTGGGTTAACCGTTAGGCAACTAACTGTTTAGTATATATTTAGTATCAAACTATGGACAGTGATATACAACCATTTATTGCATCAAACAACAGAGAATATATCAATCTGACTCGCCAACGATCCATCCATAATAAATCATTTTTTCCATTATGCGATGCCAAAAAAACGTGAGAACACCCGTGCAATATAATATCTTGGCCTAACCTATATTTATAAAGTGATTATGCCATATGTTTAGGTACCCTTTAAGGCTCGATGCATTATCTAACGTATCCACCCTTCTTAATAAAAAATATGAACCCCTAAAGATAATATAATAGTCTGATTATTTGTTCAAATTGGGAGTAATATGCTCCGTATCATATTTATTCAACCAGCTGCACTTTGAAGAAATGATCTTTTAAATTGCATTGTTTACAATAATTTCATATAATTAGCATCCCTTGAATGAGAATTTTGATACGGCATTTAAATATTTCAATTATTCTGTTAATTAATTTAGATATCATATGTCGTCATATGCGAGTACTCTCACACGATACTTCACATTTCAAACAATTGATTTTTTTAGGTAAAATATTAAGCTATGTTTGTGTAATATATAAAACGTGCTATTGGTATTCGCGTAGCTCATTTATGTACGTGTGTCTGTGATAAAGATAGAGAGAGCTTTTCCTCGTTTCGATCATATATTAAAAACATTACTTGATATATGTATTTATCTGCTTGGAAGTAGGTTTTAATATATCGAGTCTTGGATATATTTATATTATAAAAATGATGATTAGGAGCTATGAAAGCTCATTTAATTAAATACGAATATTGCGAGGAATGAATCATATTACACTCAAACCTCTTTTTATGCGATTTCGAAGTTATGCGTTTTTTTTAAAGTATTATTTTTTTTTATTTCATAAAGAGTACGTATCGAGATATTTTGGAGAAAATAGGAAAATTTTACCAATGATGCAAGACATCCTTTAAATATTACCAAAAATGCTATTTTTTAATTGCCTTATTGTTTAACTGTTTTTTATTAACTTTTTTATGCGATTTTGGATATATTTTATATATAAGTTTCAAAGTTATGCGGTTTTTAAAATCCATGGAACGCATCTTCACTTTTGCTATGTAAGTCATAGCTTTTTTGTGCGATTTTCCGTTTAAGTGCATTTAATTGATTTTTAAATAGATTATTCGTATACAATGGCATATCTCCGATATACGAACATCTTGCATTTGATCATCAACAATCTTAATATATTATATATTTAAAAAAAAAGTATATTGGCTCTTTAACATAATACAAAATAGAGTACTTAACATAAGCTTATATTTAAAATTAAATCAATCTGGATCAAAAATGACCGAAATAATTATGATTTTTTGTTGTAGCAGATAAACGGCATAACGGTAATTTCAAGTGTAAAAATAAATCATTTGAGTGATCTTTTGATCTCATTCGGTCAATTTGCTGGTTTATCTTTCAATTAGTTCTTTCGCCTCGCGTGACCGTACGTCTTCAAAGATTTTTTCTCCAATTTGAACAATTTGAAGATGAACATCGCCACTAATTATTTGACCGGACAGAAGACTCAGTAATATTGAATGTCTGCAGGGCTAGTGGCTGTATATAAATTACAAGAATAATGACAACCAATAAAATTATATACAGCTGCCATATTCAATACGATGCTGGAAATACATCCATAAATATCCAATATGGTAGCAATTTATGTCATGGAAATATTTTGTTAACTAGAAGACATTTTCCAAACGATCCGAATGATTTAGGATTTTTATTACTGTGATGTTGAGGACTATATTTAACCCTTTTAGAATCGATCGAATAAATTATATATAAGATTACCAAGCCAATATGATAAGGTTAGAGAAAAAAATATATTTACAAAATTCTAAATGGAACATATTACAAAATAAATGGAGAATTAATTAGAGCTAAATTTGTTCCAATTTTTGTTGTCATACAAATAATACGAATTGACAATTACTACAAAAACTAGTGAAATCAATTTTCTTTTTTAAACCGTATTTGCAAATAAAAATAACGGTAATGTTTCGAGAAAAACGCGCTTGAAGTCTCCTCCTGAAGTCCTGATAGTGGCCTTTAGATTTCGCCTGACTTTTGCAATTGTGCATTAAACTATTTTTTCAAAGTATACTTTTCTTGATGATAAGGCGTTAATGCCTACACGATGATATACCGACGTTGGCGGAACATCGTTGTCAACGACAATACATCGTCGAAGATTATGATAGCCTGGGTAGGAAACGTTCAATTTTAGCTTATTTCGTAATGGCGCATTATCGAAACAACGCAAAATCCAGAGAGAGAGAGAGTTGAAGCACAAACTAAAGAGTATTTGCTTTGGTTAACTTTATTCCATCGATAAATTTAAAGTCGACTTATATGTATGTAAATAATGGCTTCAACCATAAGTGTTTTTGGTCACCATACATGCGTTTGCTAATGCGGTTTCACTTGCACTGCCGCGTGCTCTTTATTGCATGCGGTCGATGAAAGTGAAGAGACCTACAGCTACCACTTATCTACAATTTCCATAATAATAATTCAATCAATTCATAATCAATATCCGGCTGAGGTGGAGTGATGATAAATACTCTGCGAGAGTGTCTTCGAAATTGGCAGTGGTCTTTTTGTGCTGCTTAACATTTCTGAAATTGTTCACATTCCAAGCGGCGCTTTCATGCGCGTTTTCGTGTGCCGTTCGATGCGAATGAGCAGCATGTCTTGCAGCAGTCAATTTGTATTTTTAATGATTTTTCGTTTATTTCTTTTGGGCATGATTGATGATTGGAGCGTTTAATATCGGCAAGATGGATAACATGCTAAAAATCTCTTGGGATACACGACGGTGAATGGCTAACTGGCATCAATGCTGTTAGTAAATAATTATAACGACAATCATTACTGATGATTGTTTTTGTTATCGTTATTAATCAAATGATTTTTTGCTAATCATGAGTGTATCGATCTCATTTATCACGATGATGACAGGAATAAATTGCTTTTAGAGATCGTGGCTGAAACACTTTTGTAGTTGTCATAGACGGCGAGGCCTAGTATTATTGAGATTTACTTATAATAATTGCGAAAAAAGGATTTATTCTCTAATCAAATAAATTTAATCACGCTATAGTTGTTAAGATCATAAAATACATCCACCGATATTGAAATCAATTGGACATAAACTGAACCGATTCATAAATATTGGTTTTAACGGTTCGGCAAACGTCTTACGCGAAAGAGAATGTGGTTGATTTTTATGTTGTTAAAATATTCTTATGAAAAAGTCAACTTAACATCAAGTTCATTTAATAAATTATATTATTATATACTTCTAGTTTTAATTGTAAAACCGTAAATGAACCGATATAAATGTTTGGAACTGAACCGAAACAAAATCGTAATTAAATAATATAACGGTTCAAAGTCGTGATTTATAATATTTTGTAGAATACTTGTATTTCGTGAAAAGTTAAAAGATGTTCCCGGTGAACTTCAAGCTTAACATTACAAGGAAAGATTCTTATATTTTTTAACAATTTAATATTGATTTAAAAGTGATCCTGATATAAAATAAAAACATAAACATCAGCCAATAAATAATTTCTGGACGAATTTCCCAAAGGTTCCAAGTTTGTCAAAAAATATTAACATATTATTGTTTTACTTAACACATATAATATTCAACAAAATAATTTTCAATATTTTCTATCCTTTCTATCCTAGTCCTTTTATTTTTCACTGAAAAAAATATCTAAGTGCAATTTTACTTCTCCAACTTAATTATTTTATGTCTTAATGTACGCTCTATCGATCTAAAAATGTAGTAATCCGAAGATGTAAGATCTGATAAATAGGTCGGATGAGTTAGAATTTCCAATCCAAGCTTCCTTATTTTTATTGAACCTTTCTGCAGTATGAGGTCTCGCATTACCGTGTAGATCAGCGCTTCTTAAACTTATGTAGTCCGCGGACCCCCTCTTGGAGCAAAATTTCCTTCGCGGACCCCCTCTTGAGCAATTTTTTTCTCACGGACCCTTTTTGAACATTTTTTTTTGGTGAACCTCATCCCAACCCTTGTGACTTAATTTTTCAAACAAACAAAAATTTCCTGGCCAAAATAGAGCTTCTTATAATGTTTTCTGTAAATAATTTCACGAAAATATCTTGCTCAACTATAGATAAATGGTTTTTTTATATCTTCGCGGACCCCCGGAAATGGCTTCGCGGACCCCCAGGGGTCCGCGGACCCCTGTTTAAGAACCGCTGGTGTAGATGAATCCTTTTTTTTTGTTATTAACGGAAACAGATCGTTTTTATATGAGCTCTAGTTTGAGCAATTCATAATAAATAACTCCAGAAAAATACCACCACACACAAAGAAGCACCTTCTTTATTGTTAGTGTTGATCGAAGGGTTGGAATAGGTACTGGTCCGGAAAAAAGCCATTCTTTTTTTGAACAAGATTATTCTATAGCACCTACTTCTTGTCTCCAATTACAATTCGCCACAAAAATGGACCTTCTTCATGATGAGACAGAAGAGATGCACAGATTGTCCGCCATAGATTGTGATTCCAACATCGATTCAGGATATCATTATCTAATTTTTGGGCTCGTCACTTGTTTAGTTTCAGGATATCCTCTTAAGTATCGGTGATTTTTTTCAGTACTTCGTTTGTCTTCATATCTTAGTCGAATAAAAACGCTGTGCGCTGCTTCTGTTGTTAGTTTTGATATATTTGCTCTGATAAGTTATTATTTTTTTTAATGAGAGAAATAAAATATACAGTCATAGCTTCAACATCACAATAAAGCGTATGTTTTTACTGGACTGTCTCTCAACATAAACTAACTGTGAAAGAGCTCATCGAAAAAATAATTGATTACTTTTCGGTCCATCTAATACTAGATCTGCAATTCGAGGGCTCAACATAATCAAAGTCATTAACCATCCTATAAAATGAACAAGATTTACGAAGTATTCCATTGCAAAAAAACTTGAGAAACTCCAGGTCAAAACATACGAAAATCTTTTAAAATTGCTATTTAAAAAAAACGCATTTATACATATGATATTAGGCACAGATTATAGATAAAGACTTGATGCTACTTTCCAATATACATTTCTAAGTCATAAAAAGCAATGGTTGTCGAAGTTCTATTAAACTGTACAATTCTAATGTATGCTTCGTGAGATTGCCATGGCTATAGTTATCATACATCGAATCTCTACAAATCAGTAAAATAGCAACAATTCAATCTTGTTTTGAAGTATTGTGATTCAATCTGCCTTTTATTCATCAGTTTTGATGCAATTATAAACACAGACATTAATAATATCCCAGCACGTGTTCTTAATATGAACGTTGGCCATTTTCCAAAATCTAATCTTCATCCTGACCATGAACTATTTTATACAATTTTTTTCTTCAAAACATTCCTTCTGTTGATCTTTGATGAAACTATGAAAATGACCGTTCGATCCCTGGCTGTATTTATCGGGCTTCGACCGGTCATAAAATGCGCCCTGTTGACACTTGTCGGACCCACTAAAGAGACCTCCCATGGAATGAAATCGTTTGCCTCGATTTATCTGAAAAAAACATGCATTAACGCTTTCCTGCGCGCATATCGTCACTTCGTTCGTCGCTGCGGCACATGAGTGCAAATAAACCTCGCTCAACCTAAACCTCTCGCGCCGGATTAGTCCTATGCCTGCCGCCTTCAGGGACACAATAACAAACCATTTACAAAACATGGATCAAACACTCCCAAACTTTTCCGAGTAAGATAAATTCATTTTGGTTAATAATTCGATTTTTGTGATGCACCGACTTGGAGTAGATACATTTTATGAACATCGCCCACGTAAAAGTATTATGTACTTACGTTTCGGATTACCAATTTCGGCAAAATCACATAAAATAATGTTTATTCCCAAAATATTTTTACGTAAATACAATTTTTTTTCGCGGATCATAAGGTCCGATCAACACCATGCCCGGTCCGGTCAAATATTCTCATACCAGATTTTGGTTTTGATTTTACATCTTCAGGAATAAAAAAAGATATTGGAGATACACCTATAGAATTTTTTACAAGTATTTGGACTGGGGAAGTTAATAAATTATTGATAAAATGTACGAATGCTTATGGTAAAAAGTTTACTTTTACAATTTACCAAAAACAAGATACTGCATGGTGACCAAATTCAATGAAATAAATTATATGGAATTGGAAAAATTTTTTGAACTGTGTCTGCTCGGTGGGCATATAGGCTTTCCAACACTAAGAAAAATGTTTTCACGAGCTTCATTGTATTATCATCCAATATTTTCTTATATTATGTCGAGTAGAAGATTCGAAAAAATATTGAGATGTTTAAATTGCACGATAAATAACAATGACAGGATGTCAAAAATAAGCTCACTGTTGACATCGTTGTTTCGAATTTTCAAAATATATATTCTCCATCGGAAGAAATTTCTTTAGATGAATCTCTTCTTCGTCGAGGGCGACTGTGGTTACGGCAATACACGAAAGGGAAGAAAGCTAAGTATGGCATCAAATTTTATAAATTGTGTTCCCCAAATGGATACATCCATAATCTAGAAATCTATAGAGGAAGGTTATTTGATAACGAACCTAGAGGAACCAAAATTGATGCCTTTGATTGATGATCGTACTTAAATTGATGAATCCATTTCTCCACAAAGGTCATCATGTTTTTATGGACATTTTTTTTTAAATAACATTTCATTATCTACTAAACTATTAGAAAAAAGGACGCATACAACAGGGACATTGCGTGCAAATAGAAGAGGAAATCCAGCAGAAATAACAAAGAAGAAGGTTAAAAAGGGAGAACACATATGGTTAAGAAAAAATAATATATATATTTCAAAATGGCACGATACTAGAGACGTATTAAGCATTACAACCAAATATCACCCTCAGCTCATCGAAAAAACTAACAGATATGGAATCATAAAAATAAAGCCCATTGAAGTTGTGGAATACAATAAATTTATGGGTGGTGTTGACAGGTCAGGCCAACTCAGCATACTATTCTGGTCCCCGAAAAACAATTCGGTGGTATAAAAAAATTATATTCCATTTGTTAGACATGTCAGTATTTAATGCGTGGATTTTATACCGCATTAAAATGGAAAAGGTGATAAGTTTTTTACAATTTAGAGACAATTTAATAGAATCCTTATTAGGTATTGCCCATATAACAGATGGTAGAGAATTGGTAACTGTCACACCTACTCCAACAATAGGCAATACTCTAGTCATTTTTTTGGAAAAAAATCCTATTCCAAAAAATTATAAAAAGAAAATATGTTATTTGCGCTGCAGGTGGTGTTCAAAAAATAATAAACGCACTGAGACTTCATGGAGATGCCAAACCTGCCCAAAAAAATCCTGCTCTGCTTGTGTGCTTTCGACTCCCGTTACTCTAATACAATAACACGAGACAAAACGATCGACCTTTCATTGTGTGTATTAGCGATGGTTTAAATAGTTTTATTATTAAAGAAAATACAATGGTTGAAAATCACCGAAAAGTGTAAAGAACATATTAAAAAAAACGTGTGGATCAATTAATTTAATGATGAATGGTTCGACGGCGATAAAACTTCGGTCTTATCGCTGGAATGTTATCAATAACAACGATTAGTGAAATCAAGAGGCAAACACGAAACAGAATAACTGACTCATTGTTTGTTTTGGCGATTGCTTATAAGCACTAATCGGTATTCATGAATATTGTCGGCAATCGGATTCACGAAACCAATTAAAATGACGATAACGCGCGCGAAAGCGTTAAAAAAGGCATTCAACACTTTTGTAACAAGATAGGACCGACGAACTGTTAAAAAAATCCTCGGATAGGAGGACAAGACGCGGCGTCTTATTGGAATGTAACGGGAGATTGAAGCGATGTCAACTTTCAATATCTCGAGATTTAATTCGTACAAGTACGTAATATCATACTAAATATTTGATTCGAGGGTGATTAAACTTGATTTATGGCGCAATTCTATGGAAAATCGCGTAAAATCGGATATATACAACATAATCATAAAATGGGCAGCAAGATATAATAAATCGAGTCATGTTTATTATCGTATTGTTTATGATTTTCATCACTCGTTTTCTAAACTGCTATTTTCTTCTATATATATAATATTTTATGTCCATTTTTAGATGCAAACATTCAATTTATCATACATTCATCGTATGTTATTTTTAATGATTTATAAATGTGTATTCGTTTTTGAGATATATGATCTTTAATGTTATATATTTATATAAGGTTTTGTAGTTTGAGTTTCATACTGATCAACCATGATGTCCAAATATAAATTGAACTATTTTTAAATTTTTCTTTTAATCCAAATCAAAATATTCTTATACGAAATCCAGTATTCTCTCAATTACCAAATTTTGTGACTTTTATAGATGTTTGAATATTTTATACATTAAAATATTTGTATATCGTTCTATAGTAAATATTTATATGATAAAATCGATAATAAAGGGATCCCATCTCATTTTGTATCCCATAAAACGAATATTTTTAAAGAGAATCCATGATTTGATGACATGGACAATTACATAACAACAGGAGACTAGATTCACCCCGACAGTAATAAAATCCTTATAAATAGCAATGAACTTTATTTATTGAACATTGGGACTGAATAGGTAATATTCTAAGGATGGAATTCATATTAAATTATCAAGTTAAGGGTGGTGCAGGTCCATTCGTTGAAAGATCGGATCGATGTGAACTGGAGCAATTGTATTGTTCCTCCGGAGCCAAAGACGGGACGCTCCTGTGCGCAAAAATGAAATAATGTAGATGTAGACCAACCTGGCTGGAAAAGGTCACACAGATGTCACCAATGGCTTTTGACCTTGACATCGGAGGGTCAGGAAGGTTTAACAATTCCCACAAGTGGTGACTTCTTGCTTTCTCTGGGAACTCACCCACGCGTCCACGATATATGCAATGTTCAATGCGCACCAATGGCAGAAAGATTGCCAAGAGATGATAGCATGACTCCATATACCATAATAACGAGTTTCTCTGCCATTTTGGGCTTCCAGTCTAATCTGGGAAGCTGGACGCTCGTAACTGTCACTCTAACGAAATGTGAGGGAAGCTTATTTATCGGCGCACTAAATGGAGCTTCGTGCGCCGAAGAAACCTTGTGGTGAAAGCAAAATTGATTAACCATATATTGTATAAAGCTTATTGTTTAAAATAATAGCAACTTATAGCAATAGCAATTGAATTCTCATATCAATCTAGGTCGAAAGAGCTATATTTTTTATTACATATACGATTATTGATTTCATTTGGTTGACTGAGATCTTGCCTATTTCACTTTTATTAAATACATTTTTCCATTTCTATATCAATGAAAAAAGTATAGGCTTTTGCTATATAAGTTCGTTAATAGTTTTCTCTATTGAAGAATTGATCAAAAAGGGCATTTTGAAGGGATCTAAATCCATCTAGTTCTAAAACCATACTCTTCATAGTTAACACATTCCCGTCGGGTTACGCATGTGCGTCTTTTGGACACTATTTGTTGGCGAGGGATATGTACTGTGCATCTTTAACCATGTGATTCGTTGTCTTCAAAAAATAATCTAACACGTAAATCGAAAATACACCCCGAGTCAGGCGAAAAAAAAAATAGGTGTCCCATAAGTTTCTTTCGTTTTCATATTTTAAGAAAAACATAAGCAACAATTTGTATTACATCAAAATTTATTGAATAATATATGATCCATTCTGTTCTGTTACCTTGCTCCATCTCTTCAAAAGCCTCATAATGCCTTCTTGCCAAAATTTCCCAGGTTTATTGGCAAAATATTGATCAAGGTACATTTTTATATCATTTTTTGAATTAAAATTTTTACCACGTAAAGAATTTTTCAATGAAAAAAATAAATAAAAATCTGAAGGGGCAATGTCTGGAGAGTATGGAGGATGAGGTAAAACATCCCAGTCAAATGATGATAATTTATTTCTGACTGATGTTATTGTGATGAAAAACAACGCCTCGTCTGTTCGCTAATTCTGGCCGTTTTCTGGCAATTTCATCCTTTAGATTGTCTAGTTGGAAAAAATATTTTGTTGAATTGATCGTTTCACCTTTTCTGGAGTAGCTCATAATAAACTATCCCATTCCAGTCCCACCAAATGCATAGCAAAACTTTTTTTGGATGTAGGCCAGGTTTAGCTACAGTTAAAGCTTCTATACCCTTGGTCCAAGACCGTTTACGTTGGATATTCTCATAGAGTATCCAACTTTCATCTCTAGTGACAAGTCTCTTCAAAAAAGGTTGGCTATTATATCGTTGGAGAAGAAGATCGCATGTTGAAATACGCTGAAGTTTATTTGAGTCAGTCAGTTCATGAGGAAGCCACACATCTGAACGATTGATGAAGCCCAATTTTGTCAGATGATTATGGACGGATGCTGGTGGAATTTCTTTTTGTTGGCTATTTCGCGAACAGTATATCGCGGGTTTTCTTCAACCATGGCTATGATTAGATCTGTGTTCATTTGCGAAAGAAACTTATGGGACAACATAATACTTATTCATCAACCTAATACATATCTGCTTTGTTATGTGACATTAGCATATTTTACTTTGGTAAATGCCAAAATGAAATTTTGATAACTGATGATACTGCGTATCTTTATCGTGTTTTACGCTAAATCTTCGTTTTTTGCTCGCTGCAGAGTAAAATGGCACGCAGCGATGCCCCGACAAAAATGTGTTAACCCAAGGCACAAGAGAGTATCACTGAATTAAAAATGATGTTTTTCATTAAAATGCTTTATTTAATTACACACAATGAAATAATTGAATGAAATAATGAAAAAGGCAGTTCTACTCGGTATTTTTGTAGAACTACCTTTTCCGCTGTAAAGTTAAATCTGTAAAATGGTACAAAACTGCCAGTCGAGCGCGCGGGTATTTTTACCCGCCCCGCTCATGAAGAGTTAAATTTGCCCTTTGCCAATAAAATACATTTATGTATAAATGTCCTATATATAGGTCGATAGCCATATAGAGATATATAATGTCGATGCAATCGATCGGTTAAATCATAAAATTTCTGAATTGAAGGAATCGAATTGTCTTAAAATGAATCAAATCTTGCGTCCATTGACATTGAACGACAGTATATTTATACAAGATAAAAATTTAATATTTTGACCCTAGACTAATTGACTCCATCGCTATCTCCTTCAAATAGAAACGAGTTCATTCATATAAGAATTCAATGACAGGCAATTAGAAAAACATAACGTCGGTCACTCAATGATCTTGTAAAAATAAAAAGATACAACATTGCGGCATGAATAGGCATTATTCTTGCATTGTGTTTGGATATGTGCGTGCTGTATTTTTATGCAACGAACTGCATTATCTTCATTAGTATGGATGCATTACAATTTGAGCAACGAGCTTAATTGACGAAAGCTTGAAACAGTGCGACCCTGTCTGACGAATAATTGTTGCTTTATTACAGTAATTATTTCCAATTAAAACTCAATTTTTAAAGGAAGAAATCGTATTTTTGTGCGGTCGTAAATGAGAGTGATGTTGTTAAAAATATGTTTTTATATGTCCAATGACCCAAAAGCAATCAGTTGAATCAATACTTAAATTAGGATATGCGGGGAGGCTATGCCCTTTAATTGGAATGTAGGATGGAATATGCACTTTAATTGGGGAGCATAAAAATTCTTCAATCTCCAGATTTCATCAACGATCAACGGCGTCAACGGCTTCATCAAATAGGTGATCGATAAATAATAACAAATCGGTTCAATTGAATGTCCTTATATTTATCCAGCCATTTTAATATCTAAATAACATTTATTTATTGAATTCATTTTTAATCTTTCTTAGAGCTTTAGGCTCCGTCTGCATGTTTACAAATTATAAAACGATATTAATATTATAAATGTAAAAATAGAGTAATAGTGATTATATTACAAACTCTTATACAAATTTACATCGATTGGCCATTTTTACATCAGTTCACACATTTGTATGCAATAACATATGCACATACGCACACGCGCTAAAACTTACTAGCATAACATCTTTTATATGAAAATAATCATAAGCTTTACTAATTGTAATATAATATCATAGGTATTTTTTTAAAAAAACCATTGCATATGTCGAAATAATCAGACTTATTGATAAATTGGATATAAATTCATATTACTTTTGGTGTCCGGATAGATGATGACCTGGTCGGTTAATTGAGTTTTATGGGGCAACATTGAAAATTTTGGATCAATTAATCGATTGTTAATATCCGCAATCCAATCTTCGTTTTTGTCTCTTTGTACATAGTTCAATCTGCGCAGGAAATCCTTGAAGAATTTCGATATCAATACATTTTTATGAAAGTTATCTGATATTGATCGCTCGTCGTTTTGATACATCGGTTGACTTTTCTTTCCTCTGGCGCCCCAAAATGGATCTTTATCGCTGTTTTTCTTGCCTCTGTTGCCCCAAAACGGTTCAACATCATCCTTTTTGCCTAAATTCATTCTCGGGTCGCTGTTTTTCTTGCCTCGATTGCCCCAAAATGGATTGAAATCTTCTTTTTTGCCGCGATTGCCCCAAAATGGCTCAGCAGCGTCCTTCTTATCCCTATCGTCCCAATACGATTCGATCGATTCATCAAATCGGTTTCTATTCGAGGGCTCATTGTGTGATCGTCGTCCTCTGTTGCCCCAAAACGGCGATTCGTCAGAGTCTTTCTTGCCTCTGTTGTTTTGATGATTGGCCGATTCTTTTTTGCCTCTATTCCCCCAAAATGGTCCATCCTTTTTGCCTCGATTGCCCCAAAACGGTGAATCGTCGTCGCTTCTTCGACCTCGATTGCCCCAAAATGGATTGAAATCATCAGAGCGACGTCCACGATTGCCCCAGAAAATGTTGGTGTCTTCATTGCGTCTTCCTCTATTGCCCCAAAAAGGTTCAGAGAATTCTTCTCGTCTGGTTCTATTACTGCAACCGTTAGAATCATACAATTCGCTTATTTCGCTTAAAGGAACTGTTATTTTTTCTTCGTTTTTTGGTGCATTAATATCACCTATGCGTTTTCCACGATTGCCCCAAAATGGTCCTTCAATCTCTTGTCGTTTTTCGAAATCTTTGGCGACGGGTGCATTTTCCATATAGTCAGATAGAACGGCGTCTTCTATGGCATTGTAAGGCCGTGCAATTGATGATAATTCGTTCGTTCTTCTCCCCCTATTAGCCCAAAATGTTATGTCTTCTGGATCAGTGGTGACTCTTTTCGTTCTTATAAGGGGACTGGCTGTGGGTTGGTCATGTTCGTTGGTATTTTGAGGAATGTTTTGCAAGACAAAGTTATCTTTTGTGGTCATGAGGTCGTCTCCATTAGATATTCGTATCGCGCCTATCGCTATATAGATTAGTACAATCACAAATGGTCGATTCATTTCCAACTGAAAATATAAAATACACATGATTATATAATATGATTAGGGGTGGTATATTTCTATTTTTGTAAATATATTGGGGAAGATTGATATTTAAAGAAATTATCTTAGGACTACTTTATCAATCAAGCCAAACACAAAAATATTACTTCGCATCCATTAAGACTATAATTTTGTTAAAATTTGCCACAAAAAGTTTAGAGAATTCAATTAGGGTGCTAAAAAAAGATTCTCGTTTGAGTAATTGATTCTTAAAATATCACGAGAGAAAAATGTTTTGGATTCATTATTTACTTATTACAGCAAAAATCAAAATATATTTCGAATTTGCAATATTGAGTTCTTTGATAGTTAATATTTATTTAATATTATATAATAAAATACAATATAAATAGGTCACAATTTTAAAATAACGTACCTCTTTGTCTTGTAAGTGCTACAGGAAGAATATGGTATCCCAAGGATGTCGATATTAGAGTCAAATAATCAAAAACTGTTGATCATTTGAATGCCATACTGGAGCGATTCACTGGGAGCACCTGCACTATTAAGAAGTTTTGTGGCAAATGTAGCGACTTGTTGCTTCTGAAAGACTTTTATAGCAAACTTTTGGGGTAGCTCTTGGGGATGAAAACGCCCGTAGGCGGAGGAGGGTGGCTGTGAAGAAATGCAGAGGT
This sequence comes from Stenopsyche tienmushanensis, assembly GCA_008973525.1. Classification (NCBI taxonomy): domain Eukaryota; kingdom Metazoa; phylum Arthropoda; class Insecta; order Trichoptera; family Stenopsychidae; genus Stenopsyche; species Stenopsyche tienmushanensis. The sequence goes on from WACJ01000200.1 coordinate 243,642, forward strand.
GTGGTGAAAAAAGGAGAAAACCGTTTCCTCCGAGGACACAAGATCACCTCTCCGTTCCAACACGTCACTCACTTCACAGAGACCTGGATAATAGTTACCGCAGTCCAGGGAAGGCGCTTGTAATTTATTCCATTAATTTTTGAATTATTCAAATTAAGCCTAATTGAAATGAATTTTATCCCCTAAATGAGTAAATGTTTATTAAATTTTCCTAACAAATACATTACTAACAAGTGTTTTTAAATTTTCAAATAGTTAACTATTAATAACTATTGAAACTAGAATAAAAGTTTTATCTTACAAATTTAATACTGTGATTAAAGCTTTATCACAAATTTTTAGCACGTATTTTTAAATTTATCGACATAATGGCAATCTTCGTGGTTTTCCATCAGATCTTCTTCGGGAACAATTGTTTATTTATTTATTTTTCCCTTGAAAATTGGCCACAGGTATATGATGATGTTCATGCCAAGTGTGTTATCTTGTCAGGGTAATACTTTGAGATGTTTTTACTCCGAATGTTTAAAAATACTCTTGGCTTCATAATGAAGTCATCATTTGCTAGTTCATTTAGACAACAAAATTTGTCGGCTTAAAATGTATAAATCAATCGCTCCCAATCAATCAAGAAATTGTAAATACCTTCGATCAAGGATTTTTCGATTAGAATCTTCACTTTCGTTGCTAATGATATTTTCTGTTTTCATCATCATAGTGAAAAATTTACCATATCAAATATTTCAGTCAATAAGGCAATTCTTGGAAATTTATAAGATTAGAAATAATACGGAAAGGGGCGACATTATTTATGTAATTATTTGTAATTATTTGTAATTAATTATGTAATTATTTTATGACAAAGCTATTTCTTCCTTATTTTGTTGTTTTAATATTATAAGCTAAAAAAACCATAGTCTACCGCAATGATGTTATTGCCGACATTTATAACAATTTTTGAGAGCTGTAAATAAAACTATATGTATAAAAATAACTGTCTGTATATCCGGGTGGGTATTAGACTCCACGTTGTCCAACCATAAAACCCCGGAGAGGAGGGAGCCAACCCTACGGCCATGGGCAACTGTTAATCTCCTGGGGTAATGATGTGGAGTAGAGGTGTGCGAAAGTAGCTTTGTCGATTTGCTCATCAAATGCTGTTGGGGTAGTCCAGCTAACATGAGTTAGGTGCGCAGGTCACCCTGTGCTGCGTACCCATAAAGGGGGGTGTGGAACAGCCGATTACAGTAGTTGGTGGAGACTGTGTCAAAGGCTCACCACTATCCTTAACAGCCTAGGCAAACAGTGGAGAACGGTTTTAGGCTGTTCGAACGGCGACCAATCTCCGTGGCTAGGTACTAAGAATGACGTCCTCTGCTGCAGCCCCCTTCAAACTGAGGTAGGATTCGTGGTGGCAGTGAACCCGCGAAAGTAAATACATTGAATTTGGCTAAACATTAGTCCTTCCTCCTCCAAGGCACTTTCGGGTGCACATGATCTGAAGCTAGTCTTTCCCGCGGAAACTTCGCCTCCTCTGGAGAGCGTGGAGCAAAAAGGGTGGGACCTGGACGCTCCACGCGTAGCGTTTCTCATGGGGCTAAAGAATCAGTGGAAGACAATCTTTGTGTGGCTATTCCAGGATAACTTGGAACAGACCATACAGCAGCGCAGGAAATGAGTTCGATTAATAATGAACCCCCAATCCAGTCAGTCGCTGTCTGATGTCTCTCGTCTTGTCTGTATGTATGTATGAGTTGTATACACTCTTATACTATTCATCCAATTGCGATGAAACCTTGGGGAGTTGTTGTGCGCACCTCTGTGAACATTTTTGAATTAGTTTAAGGGTTTTTTGTGTACGTAATTTGCCGCGAGGATAGGGAGAAAAAAACCGTCGGTCTTTTGGAGCCCTTTAGTACGCAATACTCGTGGCTACCACATAACTGCACCGAAACTATGTTGAAACTGCTTATAATAAATATTATATGTCCTGTATATTGTAATACTTTGAAAATTGCAATACTTTATTCAAGTTTCCGTGCTACAACTTTAACCACATCTACCGAAGTCCTAACCACCTTGTATCAAAAGTAGATGACGTTTATTTAACAGTAATTAACGTAAACTACTTGTAAACAAAAATACAGCTTTGTAGATTTTTATTTAATGCCTGTATGTACATTTATTATACTTCCGTATCTACATTGCTGAAACAAAAATCAGCTTTGCCACCATTTATAAATGGTGGCAAAATTTCGGTCGCTGCCTCCCGTACTAGAAGGATATTGTGAAAATTTGCAAGGAGTTATTAAAAAATAACTAATAAGGTAATGAGTCTTTGTTTAAATTATATTTTCTATTAAACATTAAGATGTATGAGGATTTATGAAAAATTAGATAAATTTGCATTAATTAGCATACGATTTAGTGTGGATTTTAAGAAGATGCCACATTTATAAGAGTAAAAAGTATATAGTATTTTATTATTGTTCTACGCCACTTTCCATGCTAAATATTTCTACTTACAATAGACATTGCGCCAAAGTGAATAATTTGTAATTAAGGCTAGAGCATTTTGTTTTATTTGCTTTAAGAAGAAATGTTCTGTTCTATTTAGAGGCATATGTGCATAAATAGGATGTGCAAAAAGTTTTCCAGCGAATTAATCACTTAAACTTCAAACAATATCTAATCAAATGTTGGCGAATTTTGATCCATCGTCGTTAAATGGAGGCATGTTTTAATTTTGTGGAAGCAAAATAGATTTTTTTTCAATAAGGATATCATTTTTACGGAGAAAAATTTTCATATAAAATCTATTTTCGAGTATATTTAATTTACGAACGGGGGTAAAGGGTTTTTTTATACGTTGTGGCGTAATTCACCACCCCCTTTTCCCAAGTCCCATTGCTAATCTTTGACGACATGTTGCTCGTTTCGGTTCTCGATTTTTGTTTACATAATATACTCCAGCGACTGTTGAATAAACTTAATATTTTTCTATATACGTGTATTATTATTTGACGTTCAAATATTTTTCCCTCTTAAATTTGGCAGCCGTAAAAATAAATCCCAAATAGGCCGAATGTTGCTATCTATACATCTAATGACGTTGAAAAAAAAAAATAGATTAGTATATTTTATTTATTTTACAAGGACACGTTAGAGATATCTAGAATGGAAATATGTCAAAATATATGCATTTTTACGACCCTTCCCCATCATGTTGGGGTTTATTGAAGCAGATGAAATACTCGTCCCTTCTCACAATGGATATAAAGGCTTAGTAGTAGCTGCATATATTATAGAGGTAAAAAACTTATTGAGGACTTAAATATATATGCATATATTATTCATGTTTTCATCCCTTTATATCCTTATGGCCAGCGTCAATCAATCAATTATTTTGTGAACTGTGCAAATAAAAAATGTTATCGAATATCAATTCAGAGCGTTCATTCGATTGTCGATATTTTATGATATTTAATATGGAAGATTGTGCAATCCTTGTAGATTTAATTGGGTAGCGATTGCGTCCCAAAGTTTAAGACATCATCGCATATCAGTATGCCACCGTCATTATGTATCACAATGTTATCAATGAATCCATTGTGTGCAGGTATTCCTCAGCATCAGCGGAGGTTGTCATGATGGAAAAAATGCCATATTACCATGACAAAGGATGCCTTGTGGCTCGACAGCCGCACCTGGGTAATCTGTCTGAGTATGCATCCTTGGAACCCCTGTTATTATTTATTCACGGGGTAAAAAGTTGAAAAAAAAACGACAATATCCTCGGATGATTTCATCGCCTGAATGAACAATATCGAAGACTGTTAAGACGTCCATAATTGATTCTGATCACAAAATTTATAAAGCATCGCCAAGAAGGACTTCCAGGTTAATTGGATGAATTTACTTTAGTTGAGATATCAAATTTTGAGCTTCCCGAAGATCATTATCTCGATTTTCAACACCTACACCGTAGGCATCGACAAATACGTCGGTTTCATTTGACCCTTCTTGTATCCCAATCTAACAGAATCTAAGACCTTATTAACAGCCACGATGTCCTTCCTTTTTTTTCATTTTACATACATTGACATCAGTCCATTTATTAGAGAGCAAGTGCGTCTTAGACTTTGACGTGGGCCCAAATTCACTAAAAAAAATTTTTAGACTCTTAAAAATATACCTTTCCAAAGTTGGTCCTATACATTGTAATTATGCGAAGAAGCTTTCGACGAATTAATCTGTCACGTTGCATTAACTTTATTAGTTTAGCCCACGCCATTTTCTAAGTTTTCCATACTAATTCGAAGGTATGAGCTTTTATAAATAAAATTCCTAAGCATAAATAATAACGTATACGATCAAAAGAAATCTTAAATTTGTCTATAATCCCTTTGAGCCGAACAAACATATTTATTACCATATGGTGTTCATACATTAGAATTTTCAATATTTATTTTATTAAGAATGACGTAAATTTATCATGTTTGTAATCTGTGCGTCCATGGGAATAAAAATATTTTGAAATTTTAATATGTTAATGTGCTTTATTATGTTATTTATTTGATTTTTACCAAAGCTTAAAATTATGATCGACGACAATAATTATTATCTACATTGACTGTTAAGCTACTGTTAAGCTGTCTCCCGTCAGGCCACCGATTTGAACGTGTCAAAGACTGCATAATTCCCATTTGACTAAATAACTGTGTTTGGTCATTGTGTAGGAACGCTTGATAAATTCTTAGTACACTTGGGTCTTTTTTTATGCGGATTTTTTATATGCGACTCCCCGTGGAACGTATCTATCGCATAAAAACAGACTCAAGCGTATTTCAAAATACAAATTATTTTTTTCCAGATCTAAATAATTTAAATTTGGTTCTTATTCAAAGACGCACAAATGCATGTCCCGCGTCTACCGATAGTCCTCGAAAGACACACATATGCGTAACCAGACAGAATATGTTAAACAGTATTGATCATAGTGATGGAAATAATAAAATACAAAATGATGTAGATTTTTGAAAATTATTGATCATCCCCTTTGCATGACCATAAGACACTGAATCACTGATAAATATGGAAAGAGAATGATGATACTTGATATTAAGTCCTAGCAAATTCGATACGATGGACATTATTACATGATGGATGTGATTAGTCTTCAGCACGTCATCGTTACAACACATGACCATCTCCTTATAACCCATTCAGCGCGGGTAACTTATGGATCCTCGCTGGACCTCCCGATCTCGCAGTTAGTATATCAATGCAACTCACTAACTAATGGTGACTGTTAAAATTTAAACCGTCCACTATCATCATAAATCATCAAGTCGTAATCGTTGTGACAGTCAAAGCCGATGTGATTAACGACCCCATTCTGTTTATTTTTCGATGCTGTTCGACCCCGAGCATTTTCAACGGTTGCATTGGAGGAACTCTGTTATTTAATAGGACGTTGCTAAATTATTCATATGAAGAAAAATCATAAAATCGATACATGAAAGACTTTCTATGAGCCGGAGTGCTTTAATGGCTATCCACTTTCATATCGTCGAAGGTCGATTGCATTTATCCCGTGGACATTTTTGAATGACAAATGACTACAGTATGGATAACTATCTACAAATTAATGACTTTAATGCTGGGCCATTTCTTATCATAATCCACGGCGAGCCAAGACGAATTGTCCCAATACTGTGTACATTCTTTCTAGTGTTTATCTATTACGTAATTTTTCTTATTAAAACCACTTTCACGATCTTCAGATTAAGTCAGTAGTATTACGACTCGAATGAAAAATCATATGCGTATTTATTCAACAGAAAATGTTCTTGTTGTGTTTTTTTTCCTTCGTCTTTGAATGCAACTTTAAATGCAAACAAGACATCATCAGAAGCGTTCTGCTTATCTAATCACAGATCCATCTTATGCAGAATGACCATCCGTTCGTAATACGTTGTGACAGTGCACTTTTATCTTTTCGTTTAATTTTTCTTATTAGTTGATTTTAAATGGCTTCGAATATGTCACTTATGATCTTGATCAAATAATCTATTAAATAACGTGGAAATGCCGCATAATTTATGAACATCCAAAAGCAAAACATTGATCTATAATACATTTATCCTAGTATTATGACATAATATAATATTTAAAGGAATACAGGTAATATCGTTTATTTCCCAAAATTACGGAAAACATGTTATAAAAGCAATTACGAGGATAATTCAAATATAACCCGGAATTTTTCTGTAAAAAAAAAAAAAAAATATTAGCGATATATAAATGGAATATAATATTTTTCTACTAATAATAGTTTCAGTTTGTTTGCGTTGTTGGCGTAATGGAACGGTAGCTACAAACACAAAATTTATATTTTTTGTTAATTTTCGAAACCTGAATAATTGTACATAGCGGCATTAAATTGAAATCTACAAAGCTGCTTTTTTGACTACAAATAGTTTACGTTAATTATTGTTAAATAAACGTCATCTACTTTCGATACAAAGTGGCTGGGACTTTAGTAGATGTGGCTAAAGTCATAACGCGGGAAATTAACTGAATTATTGCAGCTTTCAAAGCATTGTAACTTTAAATTCATAAAATATTTATTATGAGCAATTACAACATATAATAGTTTCAGTATTGTGGGTATAAGACAATAAAAATTATTGCGGACAATCAAATACTCGAATATATTTGCACTTTTTACAATATTTACAAAATGAAAGTTATTTAGAAAGTTCATTCGTAATATGTAAGTAAATAAAACTAAAAACTGTGACAAAATAAGACCAAACATTACTAAACTGATTTTTTTATACATTCGCCATTTTGTGATTTTTTTTTGGTTAGGGACTATAGTGACATCTTTACTACTTGTTAATTATATTGTTAGTAAGAGAAAATCTACACAGAACAATGATGACATTGACATTGGATATACTATTTCTTCCAAAGAAGTCATATCGAAAATCGCAACGAAAATTATCATATAGCAATGATAGTTTGTAATTAATATAATTAGTATTTCTTTAGTGGATGTATGGCATTTGAGATGCCAGATGTCACACATCCTTAAAATTTTACCAATGATACAAGACATCCTTTTAATGTTACCAAAAATGTTATTTTTTATTGCCTTATTATTTTCCCGTTTTTTTTTTTAATTAACTTTTTTTTATGCGATTTTGGATATATTTTATATAGCTGTTTCAAAGTTATGCGGTTTTTAAATGCATAGAATGCATCTTTACTTTTTCTATGTATTTCATAGCTTTTTTTGTGCGATTTTCCGCAGAACGCATCTACCGCACAAAAAAGGTTTCGCCATCTGACAGTTCGTGCGGCACCCACTTATCCAGCATTTTTATCTTACCTATTTTGACTTTATTTTTGCCTTATTCGAATTATTCTTTCATGAATCGATATTTCTCCCAAATCTCAGTTAACATTTTCACCTGCTTTTATTACATTTTGCTCCAATTTAAACTTATAAAAAAGCTAGCGGATTTTTTTTTGTTGGCGTAATTCTGTTAAACAATATAAATAGCAAAAATATTAGAAAGCAATTGAAGAAAATATTACCTTTGTCAATTTCAAATAGTTGAATTTGTACCATTCTCAATTACGGACGATCTTTGACCAATTGGAAAACGCGACACACTTCTCCTTTACGAGAAAATCAGCACGTCATTAAACAAAATAAAATGGTGTCAGATATGAACACCGTGTGACCCATGGAATAGGGCACATCCCCAGACAAAGAAATTCAGTGGTGTCAGATCTGGAGATCGTGAAAGCTACAATATATGGCAAGTCTCTAAGTAAAGAAATCCACTGGTGTCAGGTCTGGAAACCATGCGAAACACGGAACAGGGTCGCCAGATAAATTAATTTACACGACAAAGTTGCCCATAAAATAAATCCTCATTGAAGGAATAAGCGTTGCCTTTGCAAAAATGAAAGAGGAAATGCTACTCCAGACAATTATAGTTCAACTAACGAAAAGGTATCGTTCGTGGATATGAAGCAAAGGTGGCCAATTTGAACAAATTTTGTAAATAAATCTAATATAAACATCTTAGGCATAAAAAGTATTTTCATAAGCCTGACCCTGCCAAAGAGTACCTCTTCAATATTAAATTATTTGTATAACATGGAGCATATTATTGGAAAGTTGATTGAAAAAACTAAAAAAAATATGTTGGTTCATACGTGAAACATCCTTTATATAAAATATTCGAATACTCGAATATTTCACCAATTTCATATCGGTTAAACGAATAACTGAATTTATTCGGAATACTATTTATTTGAGACCCCTGATTGCGGTAAATTGTCGTTTTGTTTACCTGCAATATCAAAACTATTATAATAATTTTGGTTTTGACTTTACCAATATTGTTGATTCTGTTGGTGAATATTTTTGCGTGCGAATATCATTTTATGAACATTATATCAATCTTATATTATCTACATTTTAATATGTCATCATAAAAATATTGTCCTATTTATGTACGCTCGTATATTCTGGAAAAATTCTAATCTCGAGTCTTATATTTTAAATCGTCTCTGTAAATTTGAGCTTTCAACCATAAAATCTGTCTTAGAATTGGCCTTCCTTGAGTTTAGTACTGTTTGTTTATAAATTTGTTTTAGAGGAGCACGGTTGGAGTTCAAAATTTTTATCGTTCCCATAAATCTTCATGCAAATCATTTTAATCAATGTTAATTGCATTAAAAATATATTCATTAATTTTTAACATGCTCCTCAATTGACTCCAATTTAATATTAATAGAACGTGTATTTTTAAATGAAGATGCAAATTGATTCAAATAGAAGTGTTCATTTGAAAATCTTTCGAAAACTTTAAATGGAATTATTAATTAATATTTTATTACAAAGATTTAATATTAAATATATATATATATATTTTCAATATAATTTATTTAAAAATATATCTAGTTTGAACTATTTGTATTCTATGATAAAAATTTCGAGTCGCGATGAAAATGCTTACTAATTCTATAAAAGTTTTTGCATTTCACCGCTAGATGTCTCTATAAAAGTATACTATTTTTTCCTAATGTTATTTTTCTATTTTATTATTTAATTAAATTCATTATTAAATTATAAATAAATAAATATTTTCATAATAAATAATTTATTTTTTCAAATAAAAAAATTAATTTAAATAGTTTAATCCATTTTTATGTTTACTTATAAATGTAAAACATTTTACCCAATAAGATATGATAAGACTTAAGTACATGTTAAGTTGCAACTAAAATAAACCCATAAAAATTCCCAGACTGTTATATATTTACCACTTTAATTAAAACCCACGCCTAATTTTTGAATTTTGCAATATTTTAGCGAAATATTTTCCTTGTTAGCACGAAAACTATGTATGGAATTATGTGCTCAATTTTCTGTTACACTGTATATTCAACACCCACAATGTTATTGTTGTTGTACTGCGCGGGCATACATCTCGCAAAACACACAAAGCCCCATAAACTCCATGATACTATTTTTCGATCATATTCCACATGTTAATGGACAATAATTTGTATGTACCAGCAGTTTATGATGCACAAATCTGCAATATAAAGTGCACTTCTCGCAATTTTGCATTATGCATAAGTTGCCAGAGCCATCCGACGGATATGAAATTTTATTTCACTGAGCCTATCCAGAGGATCGTCTAATTCATGCTCCATAATTGTATTTAAAGCATCGATAAATTCCGATTAAATCATTCTGAATTACGTATTTACAGGACTGGATTGTAAATGATGTGTAAATGCATACAATTTGCAAAGAATCATGTATTTCAAGGACATTTACAAGGAATTCTTATATTATTGAGATATTTAAAAGTAAACCATTTTTTCCATATTATCGACGTAATATGATGTAAATAAATAAATAAAACACAAAAAAATTCATTGAGTGGTTTGTCATTTAGTTTGGATCTGATTTTGGAAGCCTGGCAACTTGCTGCTGAAAATGCACTCTCAGCCTCTACACTCGTTGGAGGTATCCTTATCAGATATTTAAATGCTAGTTCGAGTTAACGATCGCGTGAGCCCCCATTTTCGTATAAAACCATCAATGTGACTGATACAATTCCTTTCTGCTGAGATACGGACTAAAACTCGCAAAATTCCCGATTTCCCGACAAATTATTTATTTCCGTCGCCGCAGATAAATACTTATATAGTATAATACTTGGATATGATTCGTAATTATATTACAGAGCAATGCAAAAAATCTTAACCCCGCATCTATTATATTTCATATCGATATTCCCATTATTAGAGTCGAGGTGTAGTAAATACATCATCGGTATGGAAAGATTAATACGAAAATTTGAAATATATATATATATGTATCGTATATATGTATACATATATTAGACAGTTACTGCCCCTAGGCGTCGCCTAAGCTCGCCAATTAGTAGTTACGTTACTGTTTCCAAGCGTCTAGATTTCGGCGGGAATGTCTCGGTTTAGTAGCCTTCATCGTGCTTCATCATGAGGTGTACGATTTATGTTAGATGAAAATTTCAATCCCGGTTTTTCGGGATTACGTTTACTAATCCCGGGATTCATGAGCACCTAAAGCTGTCCAGGATCCCGGAATCCCGGGAGATAAAAAGGTAAAGTTTTGGATATTTTTTCAAAATGTTGATAAAAAATCTATTTTGACATCCCTGACACTTAGGACATAAAGCTTATGTGTGAAACGTAGCAAAAGACCTCCCTAACTCTCAAAAAAATTGTCGGTTCATCTGCAAAACACCTTATATTTATTTGAATATTAGTGATCTCTTAATGGTTTGAGTAATTCAAATTGGAATCATCCCACCAAGCACACAAAATAATTTTATTTGGGGTTAAACCGGACTTTGAAATTAGAACGGGCTTTATTCTTTCAAAGTAAGACCAATTTTTATGATTTAAATCATTAAAAACTATTCGTTTCTCATCCCCAGTTACAATGTGATAAGGAAAATGATGGATTTACACTTTGTTTATAAACATGCATTATTTTCATTTCATTATTTTTAAATGAATCTGTAATAATGTTAATTCAAGTCTCTATGATAGCTTAATATCTTAGAGTATCCTTCATGTTTATATTTCCTGATTTAAGCTTTCGGGTCAACTTTGATATTAATAATCGTTCAAATTAAATTTGAATTCGTATTAATATTGCATACTGCGGTTATAACATATCGGGAAATGCGGTACTAATAAAATTAATATGAGAAAGGATAAAAAGATTGGCTCTCCTCCAAAATGTTCCATGTTTTATACTCAAATTGGTAATATCCACAGTATTAACAGTAAATTCCTATATCATACAGATTTAAGGCAATCTGATTCAACGATCGTCTCAGGGGCAATTTTTACATACGCCAAAACGAGGAAAACTTTTGATAAAGTTATCCGGGAAAGCGAACACAGCCCAGATTTCCATGAAAGTTTTAATACGATGGGAACGTACATATTGCCTCTTTTAATAATTTAAAATTAAACTGGTATGCCAATATCGGCGAATTTGTCAATGCTAGCCATATTTTGAAGATTCTTCCTCAACTAATCACAGATTCTAAGAACAATACATTGAGATTTCTTCCCAGAATTAGAGGCCAAGTTGCTGTGGGGAGATCACGATAGATAAATTTTCCATATGAATCACAATGAATAAACTTCGAGTTAATCGACAATTCGATCGTAAATCACGTCACATCTAATAATTATAATAGAATGTGCGGGTGTTCGATATAATATTGTAATATAATATGTATTCTGTATATTTTATATAAAATTTCAAATGCCATAGGTCATAAATTTGCTACTACAAAACTCAATTTATTTCAAAACTTAAAAGCTTATAATTTGGATTGAATAACACGAAAAAATGCTGAAGAATGACATCAATGGATACATAATATTATATCGATATATAATATTATACTTAGGTTGAAATAGATGAGTTTTGGCTTTTGATCTTCATTATTTTGTTATGACACACGATGACTAATTTTGTATTAGCAAATAACTTTTCTTGGAATAATAATGCCAAACCGCTCATAATAAAAATGACCATATTTTGACACAATGGGCTAGTTTTGGATCTCATTATAAACTGCCGAGCTTAAATTCAAACTGTGAATTTTATAGGGCGTTATATATCAATTGTCTATTAGCGAAACAGAAAAAAATGATTACATGATATAAATATAAAAGAAAAATTTTCATTCATGCGAATCTAATAAAAATAAATATACGTTGTACCCATAAAGATTTTCGTTCTATTAAACTAAATGTTTGAATGCTCATTTTTTTTTTAAATTTTTAACATATTATTATAAAATGTAGCTTCCATCATTAGATATAACCTCTTTCCTTCTTTCTGGTAATATTTTAAAGCCTCTATCATAAAAAATCACGGGCTTTGAACGAAGATATTCTAAAAGTCTTCTATTGACCTCGTCGTTTATTTTGTAATTTTTCCCTCCCAAAAAATGTTGCATAAATCGTATGTTTAGAATTATATTTAAAACTATACTACTGCATGCGCTTAAAATTTTAATGTTTGTGTCGTATTTATCAGCATGTCATTTTAGCACATAATTAACACAAAGTTGTTAGGATTACAACGTTGGAAGTATCACTATGCTTGATTTATGACTCGTAAATAGGTTATCATTTATGAAGGCAGCTTAATGTTCTGTGGTTCATTTTGAATAGTCAAAGCATCCCATACACGCGTTTAAAGCTCCGAAAGCTCCACAATATTAATTACTCTGGCGAGAGCACGGATTTTATGCATAGAGCAACTGGCATACGTATTAAATACTATAATTTTCATCGCCATTTGCATATGTACATTCCGGTCGTGATTAAATTATATTGGGCTTTATTTCATTAAAGCCTCAAATGCCTCGCGAAGTTAATGCCGAAGCAATTTGGAGAGCTTTAAAGAGATACGACGGCGATGCAGTTTCGTGTTGTAAATTTGTTCGGGGTTCTAAGAGCATACCTTCACTGCGAATTTATTGCAATTGCAACGTAACTAACTTGGTGACGTGTTGAATTTATTTTCAGGGAACTTTGCTTTTGAATTTACGCCTGGTGTATTTGCTGTTTGCGTAAACGGTTTAACGTGTCAAACAATTTTTACATTATGTTGCTAAAGTTTACTTGAAGTTCACATAAAACTCGCATTATGGTAGAATTACATAAACGTGTAACTAAAGTATTTAAAAGGGCTTAAAGTATACTTAATCAAATGGAAATTTGGGAGATCGGAAATTTTAATATTCCCACAATACTAATACACACGCAATAATAATAAATCAATGCAGTTTAAGTCAGAAAATATAAATGGTGCGGTAGAGTCTATCAATTCAATTCTTAAATTTTGTCATGGGTTTTTTGCAATGTATCCCTTTCGATGTATGATGCTTAGATGTATCTTCATCAGCTTCTGGTACAGTCTATTCAATTGTCGACATTAAGTATCTTACCAGATGCAAAGAAGGACCTTTTCAAGCTGTAATCCTGGCTTAGGAGTAGGAACTGGTGTTTCATTCGGCGAAGCCCATTGTTTTTGGCCTTCCATTGTTGTAAACTATCATCGTCTCATCTGTATTTACGATTTGATGCAAAAACTGATGATTTCCATGTCTCGTTAATAAATAAATAAATATACATAATACCTCGCTGTTTGTTACTTTTTTGCTTAAAATGTTTCATTTTACCAAGCGTTTTTAATTATAGTATCTGTGACAAATCCTCAATAATTAACCGATGATCTCTTTAGGTTAACAATCACATTTTGAGTGGTTTTAGTTAAGACATCGTAAGATAAGTATTACTAAAACAATGAAAAGATGTTTACTTCGCATAATACGGTCATAAAATGAGCTCAAACAATCATAACTAAAGATAATTTATTAATTTATGGTACCTTTGATATCTGAAAATGACATGAAATTATTTTTTTTAAAAAATGCATGATCAATAAATTATATTTTATTACTAGATGAAAATATGATTTTGTTGAAATCTTGGCCTTCATAATTTCGGTAATATGTTTTCAAATTTTCTTTCATCGATGTCCTAAAAACTGTAAATATGATGTATTTATAAAATTCTCATCAGACATATTTTAAGGTAATTTGATATTCAATGTGGTGGTGGTTTCATTGAAAAATAAATTCGCAATTTCGATTCATACAATGGAATTTTTCTTCGACATTATTATATTATTTTGTAATAATGCTGAGATGTGATATAAAATCTATTTGACTTGAGGTCTAAATATAAGGGTATAATTGAATAAAGCGCTCATACAACTTGATCGTTAGGTTTCTAAAAAATGTCCTCTTATACGAAATATTTTTATATAAAACATAGTGCCAAAAAGTTGAGTTGAGTTCCATTAAATATTCTTATTTGGGGCTTTCTTCAACATTTTTTTTAGCAAAACTGTTAATTTTGATTGTTTGTATCTCTGAGTTAGATACCTTAAATGTTGTCATCTACACCAGTGCTCCGCAACGTTTTTTCACTTACGGCACACCAAAGCTCTTCTTTAAATTTCGCGGCACACCAAAAGCCAAAAATAATATATATTGATTTATTTATTTTTAAACAGCTCTCCCCATAGTACATAAAAAAGACTTTAAAAGGGCCTAAATATTTTATACAATTTTACAATAAATTTATTTTTTTATTTCCTATGTACACATACACAAAAACTAGACTATATTTACTTTTGTGCAATCTTAATAATTATTATAAAATAATGACCAATTACTGTGCCTTTTTCGACTCAAATTTTTCAGCCAAATTTCTAATCAGTGTTCCTTAAATATCGCTTGACATGTCGTGAATAAGTCTTTTAACAGTATCGGCAGACAACGAAACTTTATTTACTTCCTTAACATCATTGGGCTCAAGCATAAGTCGAAAAACTTCCTTGCATACTGGTTTAATAAGTGTTTCGCCGATAGTATGTGATTTTTTCTGACGTGCAGTTAATTTTGCAACATGGTAGCTAGCTTCTAAGGTCTTTTCAGAAACCGTAATGGCCGAATTCATAAATTGTTTCTGTTTTTAATTTGGTTCTAAACGCCTTTGAAAATATTGTTTATCCTTTTTGACGCAATTCAAACTGGGATGGTTTGAATTTAGATGGCGATTTAATTTATTGGATGCCATTGCTTCGTTTGATAGCTGTTCGCTGCAAATAATGCATTGTGGCTTTGGAGCTGTTTCATCACCACATCACGAGAATCCATATCGAATGTAGTCTTCGTTGTGCTTTAATTTCACAGTCTTCTTTGGCATTTTTGCAATGCTTGTGCTGGGTTCTTCTGTATGTAAATACGAATCTTTTCCACGTAAAATTGTATCCATTGTAACGTGGACGAGAGCCCTCAGCTGAATATCAGGGCCCAGTTATCTTCGTCATGCTTCTGTCGACCAGTCCCAGTTACCTTCGTTCGTAGAGCTTTTGACGACCCGCGGCTGCCGCGTCCCTCGTAACATCAGCGAGAAGGACTCCACAGGGTGGTGGTGTTGGATTTCAAAGACGACTTTTTCTCCACAGTATGCTTATTTGTTCCACTTTGAACAGACTGCGGCTGCGAGGCGTGGAATACCCAAACTCGAGCTCAGAAGTGAGTCTAAATTCAAGCTTTCAAGGAGAGGACTTCGCAGACAGAACTCAGAGTAGTCTTAGTTATACCATATTTAAAGAAGTGTAAAATTAAATATTAATCACATGAAGAACGCATAATCATACAAAATTCATTAACGTAACTAATAGTAATGAATGGTAACTACTGTCGCAAGACGAGTGACGTAGCACGGTAACACGACTAAAATAGGCTGATCGGTTGGTAATTTGTGGGATCGTTGCTATCCTTGCCTAGTTTTAGCAAAGGAATTACTGGTTTTGGCAAAGAAAATTGCTGGGAAATACCTCATATTTAGGCATGCATAAAATATTTTAGTTATATGAATGGCAGATTTTTTTATTATCGATTGTGTCAAAACCCAGGGACTTTTTGTTTTTTAGTTTTCTAATGATTTTTGTTATTTCTAAAGGAGTTACCGATTTAATTTTGTGCATGTCATTATCTGAGCTTTCACGTAAATCCCTAATTGATTTGTTAACAGCTTTCTTTGTTTTGCTGTCGCTCATATTTTCGAAAATCTTGTGATTTAGGCACAAGGTTTCTGTAAGCATGTTTGTCTTTTCTACATCGTTTTCGGCTATCTTATCGTTTCTAACCAAAATAGGAATTCCCATGCCTCTGTTTTTGTATGATTTGACGGTTTTTAAAAGTGATCCAATCTGAATTCTATTGATTCTGTCAGCACAATGACAGATGAATCCCGGAATAGAAATATTAATGTCTGGTTTTAGGTGTCTGGCGACATAAATAGATGACAGGCGCTGGAGAACTATTGAAAAATATTTTAATTATAATATTGTCTTATTTGACCGCGGCACACCTGTATCGGCCCACGGCACACCAGTGTGCCGCGGCACACCGGTTGCGGAGCACTGATCTACACTATCACCATCTTGGTTTTAGGTTGCCATTTCCATCATATTTGCTTCATCTCTTCTTCCATCAGTAATTCATATCATAAAAGCCTTCATTTGCTATAGACTTATATTATTACATCCAATCTGTGTTTAGCTGACTTTATAATACCTTTATATTTTTTCCTATCAGTATTCAAAAATCTTTGAAGTTGGATATGGCCCTTCAAGTATTTTAATTTTTCCCAAAACGTTGGTGGAAAAATGTGCTATTTCATTTGCAAAACTGCTCAGAATCATCGTTAATTCCATAGTTTTCTTGAAATTATTGAAGCTGACTATAGATGCTATATTTGTTTGTCCATCATTTATCGTCATATAAATCCAATTATCTATCAGGACCGTCGCATCGTGTATGAAGCTTGTACATAAATAAATAAACAAGTGCCAGACACTCTACATATCTGCTTCTCTCAGAACTCAGCATGCAAGAGTATTCTTTCTGAATCACTGGAATTCGATCGCAAATATACGACTGCACCACCATACGGATTAAAAACGTTGAAGAATATTTTCAGTTGGAGTTGATCGATCATTATGCAAATGACAGATTGAAGACGATATACCTTAAATGTAAATATAATTTCGTTTAGCGATATTTTTTTATCTGTTTCTCAAAAAGTTTTGATGGGTAAAGCTTCTTTTTGCTGTCATGATTTTGAAATATTTATCGCTTGACATTCCATTTAGCAGGTATGTTAATAAATATGTATTTGAATCTAAATAGACCCAAGGGTTGTATGAGGGTTAAATTTCTTACACGCGATACATACAATTACTCTGTATATAAAATGAGTGTTAGTAAATCGCATTGGCTCGCCGATGTAACTCCATTATGGCACTCCTTTTAAGGTAAGTTGACTTTGTAAAATTGATTACAAACCTAATACCATATACGTTTCGCTCTGCAGTTCTCTTCTCGAGTACCGTACCGTACACTTGACACCCTGAATGATCCACATATCGCAGAATGATTTCTAAAGAGTGAAGTAATTGATGCCTCACCAGCGTCGTCTCTTGCCGTCGTCTCTCGACACGTCGATTAAAAATTTGCGCCGAGGAAGGAGAGTTTCACATCTCGCGATTAATCAGACATCATCCTTGTGGTGCTTTCTAGAAGGAAGCTTGTCCTTAAGACATCAGGGCGTTTCGCTTTAACAAAAGAGCCAACAAACTGCGCGGGCGTTCATCATGGATTATGCAAATTCTGCTTACACTCACGCCTACAGAACGACTCAAAGCTTCAAAAGACAGGGGTGAGCAAATAATTTGACCTGGAATCAGCTGTGAAGAAATCTGACAGGGCACAAAAATTTCAAATGAGCTGTCTGTCAAATTTGCGAGATACCCTTGTAAGTCCTTAAATTTTGACGACCGAAAAACAGGGCCGTCTCCCGGATCGCGGAATAAAATTTATTCCTGAATAGCAACGATTGTCGTAACAGTTTCAATTTGCGCCGAAATTAAATTTACCGCAATAAATGGTTGATGAACGCTGCTTGCTCGCAGACGAATTGCTTCTATGAATGTTTTTGTTTTTATTCGAAGGAAACATTAAGTGATTTATACGTGCAAAAAAAGAGTTTCTTGGAAATTTGCAGCGACTTCGCCTGCAAACCTTGAATTGAACATTTGGAACAGAAAAAAAGGATTTGATTGCGAACACGTTTTTGTGTCCTTTTGTATTCCTTAAATATGCGCAAAAAATATTTGCGCGCTGGGCTTTTACCGAGTAATTTTATATAAACGCGCGTCAAACCATCAGGCTCGTTGCAGGAGGTTGTCTTTCATGACTTGTTGATCAAAATGATTTTTAAATCAAAACGTTGATAAGTTGAAGTGTTTTGCATTCGCCGGAAATAACGAGGCGATTTTTTGCATTTATTCATACAACTCAAAAAACAATTTTGGTCCATCGAGATCAAAAGAATCTCTTGTGATTGTTAGCATCATCCGCAAACTCAGAAACACTAACAAACGGAGCCTTTGGTCCGAAATCCTGTAATAATTTGCGAGGCGATTCCGACTAATCAAATAAACTCGACATCAATGTACGAACATCAGCACTGGATCGCAGTAATACTCAATATTTTAATACGTAATAAATTATTAATATTTTTTCTTATCACCGGTCGTTTAAAACATCTGTTTATTTATTCGACGATTATTATACTAGCATGAAGATAGATAGATAATGAAAGATGTGTGTGGGCTTTAATTTTGCAAGATGGAAAGCTCCCGACTAGTATGGAGAGGATTTTTAATCTCCCATGCAAACCTTCAGAGCTTTGTTTCGTATGATGTTAGCATAAATCTACTGGATATTTCTAGTAGAAATAAATGATTTTAAAAAAATTGCATTAATTCGAGCCAGATATATAATCCTTTGCTTTTATAGAGTATATGCTGTAAAAGCCGAATATATGTTGATAAAATATCAGGGAGTGCTATCTTATCTCTGATGACAAATTTGACCTCTTCTATAAAAGTGTCAGATATAGTTCACCTTTTTGCTATAGAAAAATATTCACATTAATGGCGTTATTTTTTATTCATATATTTGAATATATAATATAATAATATTCGTCTATCATGTCTCTATTCTGTCTCTGTTTTATATATATATATACATAAATGGAGATTAGATATAAACCTGTATGTTAGGATGATCGCCTATTTGCGAGCGAATTCCAGTGATTGTACGTTGAGTTCGGAGAGAGACAAAAGCGGATAAAACGTCTCGCAGATCGGTAACTGTGCATGGGAGACAGAGACGGAGAGCTTCGTGCGTACATCGCACGATTGTATAGATCGTCAACCCAAATTTATCGACTAATAATGATGTATGAATGATATAATGAATGGATTTCAAGTGTATTGTTTATGTTTATTTGAAGAAATGACCTACTAATTTGTGCTATCGACGGCTTTTATTTATTTAACCCGTTCGTCGCTGCGTCCACCGTATAAAAGCGAATCCAGCGTCTCATTGATACGCATTTCTTTAACGACTTGCAAATATGTATTAACTTTACGAACGTCTTTCTATAATGTCTTCCAGATGACAACTGTCTAAATAGATATCTTTCGAGATCGACCTCGAAATTTGCATTCCTTGATCTAATATAAAACAACATCTGAAAGAAGATGTGCCATATGTCGTCCATGTTTATGCCGTGCATTATAATATCGCATCGCTATTCCTTCTGTTTACGCTCCGACTATCAAATTTGGACCCCGTGAGAAACAACACCGATTCACGTTGGGCGACGAGAGTGTTAAGTTGATCCTGGGAGATAAATGCATTTGTACGGGTGATAAGTGGTGGACATGCAAATATAGCATCTAAGACTATGATGAATTTAAATTAGCTCACTACTCAAAACTAACTAAAAATATATACTTAAATCTTATTCTAAATAACAATATATTTGATACCATTAATTTGTGTATGTATTGATTTTTTAAAAATATGAATAATTTTATATATTTTTATTAAGGGCTATAGATCTTTACCATACAAAAATATTTACTTTACATATTTCAATGTCAATTAGATAATAATATAGCTCGATGCTTAAAAATTATTAGTAAACATATTAATATCAATGTCAAAATGAAACTCGGACACTCGTGAATTAAAATTAGATAATTCTGTTTTTGTATATTCAAATCCAAGTTCATAAATGAATATGGCTAAAATAGGATTTCCTTTAATTTATTTTGATTCATATAAATTCCTGTCATAAATATAAACACCTGTTTTCTAACATTCCAGATATAAACACATTTTATGCGGGACACACGGACATACTTTCGCATTGGTTTAACATTGTGTAGTAGTACCTCTTCACAGGGGTAGTTTCTATCAATACATGGAGCTTCGTTATTATGATAAAATACACAGTTTTAAGAAATAAAGAAAATTAATTATGATATGAATTTCAATACTTTCGAGAATATCAATAAAAATATTGTGTACAGTTAAAAAATTGGGAACACTCATTTTCTTTTTATCATATCAACAAATATAATTTTTGCCCGCTTAAAGTGTGTTGATGTAGGATTTTTCTACATCTATTTGCAAATTTAATATTTGAACTTATTCCTTAAATATATTTTGATGATCATCCTCCAAGATCTCATGTACTGATAGTTCGTATTTCTATTATGAAAATTCATAAAAAAAATCCTTAGGTATAATTGATCGCAATGAGAATATTTTATCATTTGAAAAAGGTTTACTCTTTCGGTTTAATCTTTATAGAGATGTCAGCGATAAACAATCTTAAAAGCAGCCACTTATTTTAGACCGGTTCACATCGATGACGCTCTGAAATGTTTCCAAATAACTCGTATCGATTTGTATATGAAAGACATATTTTTGGTCATTGATCGGTGATTTTTTCAAGTGTAAATCTTATATTTCGCGCAGCAATTGCAACTTTTGACATTTATCTAAATCCCATCTGTCTAGACTCGCTTAAGTTTTGATACATATTCAATTAATCGCTCAATTTTCGAATTATTTTAAGTCTGGAAAACTCAAACAAAAGCAGCCTTTTCGAAGCAATCCGCAGCGAAAAAAAGGTTGACGCCCGTCCAACATCTGTTTTATTTTACAGGCCATTGTATGCAAGTCGCGAGCCGCTTTTGTTCCAATTCGTGCTCACTTTGTTCTGATCGTCGATATATTTTATAAATATAACGTTCGGATAACAATCCGGACCTGTCGTCGTTGTCCAAAGATGGTGGAGTGAATTTTATTTAAAATGCGTAGGTCAAACTCGAATGTGTAATGTAAAGTCAGCCGGGTGTCTTGTGTAGGTCAGTCGCGCTCCATGTGTCAGCTTTTGTGCATGTGTTTCCGAAGCAGGCCGGAAAAATTCGCGAAGAAGAAGCCTGGAAGCGACCTGGGAACACCCCGAGGATCCTGCAGCATCATGCAATCCCATCAGGAGGAATGAATACAAGTTAATCGTCAAAATAGAATCAAACGCACGAGGAAAACAGTGTTGATTTGGTGTACATATAAAACGATTCAAAAAGTTCAAGAACACTTTTGAAGACACACTCGATAGATAAGAAATTATCTATCGCATCGGAATAATCGGTGTTTATGTCAGTATTAGGTTGGATGCGCAATGAGTTTTTCGCTGTCAAGTGTACAACTCGTGTGAAATTTTCACACGAAAACTTTCACCGCTTTTCATTGTGCCTCCCCGAGCTTTCGTTCTTGGAAAAGTGATTGTTCCACAATGTTCAATGTGTCTTCAGATTTGCGATCAAGTGCTCGTTGTCCAAGAAAGTCATTAAATTCGTGTTTTTGAGTTTTAATCGATTTAAAAGTGGCGTTTTTATACTACCATACATCTGCCATTGCAAGTGAGTCTAAATTTCCATTGGCTTAAAAAAATATTTATACTTATAAAATAATACAACAATGTTATCTTAATAGTTTTGTTATCTTATTTATATTGGATTTTCACACTAAAGTCATTATCGTGAACAATTTTATTTGGAGAATTTAAGCCAAAAATATACAAATTCTTACATGACAAAATTTCGACATATTAATCTCAGTGGGTCAATGTAATCATCCCTTAAATGATTTAAACTTAAATTTGATTTAGATCGTTCAAACAGTATATGATTGTATAATGAACAATCAGACAGACATACATTCAATTACGCATGTGCTAAAAATTCATATATATATATAAATTTAAACACATTGGCTTAAAAATATGTATCATATAAATTGTATAGAAAATATTAAAAAAAAATACAGGATAATGTGATCATATTTTTATCCTGATTTTAGAATACAACTGAGCATAATTTGATACGGATATGATTTAATATAGAAGTAGAAATTTTTGCAATTTTGTATGCAAAACTTTATAAAGATCTGTTTAATCTGATTTTCCATGGATCTATAAATATGAATGACGTCAACGTTTGCATTATTATGTTAATATTGAACATTATCGATCATCGATAAATTTTTAAAAATAATTTTAGCTCTGGGATATCCCCAATTTACTCTTTGGATTTCACCCCGCCGAATCATGCGGATTTGATTACATGGACTTGACATTAAATATTTGATTAATTCCGCGTTATCAATTTTAAGTGTCAGCCAATATGTCGATATTAAATTATTGATATGAAAATTTAATACTAAGTTCAATATTGTGATTTATTCCATCGATATATACGTGTGATGAATTGCAATTACATTGGGACTTATCTATATGTATTGAGTGCTTGCATTTGAAGGACATGTGAAAAATGCTTTTATCCAAAACTGATATGAGTTTATCCATTTTCTAATCATTCATCGGGCGATGAAAGCCTTTCGAATTCATTAATTTTTGTTTGAATCAATCTCATTCCTCCATATTTTACATGTGGCATTAGTCTTTGAGAGGATCTCTATTTTTGGCATCCATGCGTCATCACGATTAATATACAGATTTTTCATGTATTTGTTAAGGAGTATGAAATTTTCGGTGAAATATTGTGTGAAATGTTTGGATTTGAAGTAATTAAGAACGATCTTGGTCATTTTTTTGATTGAATTAATGATTATCCTTCAGCGTGTTACTCCCACATCCGCCTCTTTGCTCAAGATTTCTGCTTAGCGTTTGCAGCGCGATGATGACTTCATATCGGATCCATAATTTAAATGCAACACGTATACGGTTTTTGTGTCACAAAATAAATTTAAGGCATTCGGAGCCCGCTAAAAATAGTGTCGAACAAATAAATCGATCGAATTACTAGTTGAAAGTAATTGCGCAAACAGACCGCGGGGCACATCAGCATTGCTGTATAATTAAGTCAGAACAGGCTGTTCACAATGAGGCTCGCCTGATTGATTAATGCATACATTTTCCGATTGAGCTATTCATAAATGGCGAAAAATCGAGATTGATGCAAACAGAATGTGATGCGGGAATGCAGATCGGCTTCGGCCAAATTAAGATTCCCACATGTCACAGAGTAATTGCCCGAGTGCCTCGGGCCGATCGGCCTTCGGCGAAAATGAGATATGTGCCCTTAATGGAACCGATCAAATGTAACCTCTCGAGGACAAAACAGCAATCCTTTTCGGTTCACAAATTGAAGCCGGTTCGATCGCGCGCAACAATTTCTGTAATTGCTTTTTCTTCGCCGCCGGTCAATTAATCCGCGACGTGAACAAAGCAGCTGCTCGTAATATCTTTCGCTCCGAGGCTGGCCTAAGGATCTGCCCTCCTAAAAATTAAATCAACGTCTCATTAAGATAGAGCCGACTAGATCAATGGACTTAATATCCATTAAGCGATCGTAATTGTGTATCAATTGTATATCCTTAGGAAAGATTAATAACAGACGCTCTTCAATAACAACACACACATACAAGTATCATATACAAAGGATAATTGAAACCATTTGCATGAAAAGATGAGCAAATCCTTTCAAATGGATATTAACGTTTGTTTTGCGTGATCTTCCACTCATTATTTTCTATTTTATGCCAATTACAGACTGAATATTATCATCAAACAACGTCTCTATATATATCGTTATATTTAACAAAATACGATAAAGCTGATTATTAATATTAACACACTGTAGTCGGGCGCTGATGCGCGCGAAGCTTCCGTTGTAGCATTAACGCTTTGAATAGTGAGCTAATTTTAAATAATCATAAACTTAGATGCTATATTTGTATGTCCGCCATTTATCATCCGTACAAATCCACTTATCTGTCAGAACCGTCGCAGCGTGTATGAAACTTGTACATAAATAAATAAGCACTGTCGATAGCACATAATATTCGCACATTTCTTCAAGTAAACACAAACAATACACTTGAAATTGATTTATTTGGGTTATCATTATTAGTCGATAAATTTGGGTTAACAATCTGTACAATCGCACGATGTACGCAAAGATATTCTCTCTATATCTGTCTCGCTTTCATCTCCAAAGTACAAAATAATCTCTCCATCTCTGTTTCTATCCGAGCTCAATGTGTAAGAATACTCTTTCTGAATCACTGGAATTTGGACACAGCCCTGTGTTTTACCTCTTTAAGGGGTCAAACATAATTTACTGTATGCAAATAATACTTCCTACTTATAGCTAAACCAGTCTTAAAATCACCGCAGAACGATCGTTCTAGTTCAATATTATATTTTTGATTGAAAATATTAAAAGAAAATCCCTGAGTTAAATGAAATTTCTCAAAAATCATAAAACCTGACGCACGGAAACTATTCATATACGAGCATTTTTAAATAATCAATGGACCAACAGCGATCATTATTTGCAGTCCTCGTTAGTTTCACAATCGACGATATACCGTTGTTTAGCATTCAAAGGGTTAAAGTTGTATATTTTGTTCTAATAACGACGCTGAGTGTGATATTTTGGATATTAATTTATCCTCTGAATAAGTACTAATAAATAATAAAGAACTGAAAACCGAATGTAAACTGGCTGCTAACATAATATTGATTATCTTTCTTATCTGGCCGAAGGCAGGGCTTACCACTTACGCATTGTAATAATTAGACGATGCGATAACAAATAAATACAATACATACAGATTTTCAATTTGCGACTTATGGTATTTAGATTAACAAGATATGTTTATAAGATTATAGAAAGAATTTATAATAAATGCTAACACTGCGATATAAGAAGATCTATCAAAGCCAATTTAAAGGGGTTGTTTTTAGTAATCATAATCTTCGGTTGCATTCATTGTTACTAAAAATTCATTATCATTTATATCCATATTCAACATGTCTTAAATGTTATGTTTGATGCTGTGAAAAGTTTATATCTTCAAAATGAGTTCACATTAAGTTTATTATGTTTCAATGGGAACGCTCGAAAAACAAACATTGTCATGAGATTTATGCATAAAATGGCAGCCCCGATACAATTTTGTACAGAAAATCTTTTATGCATACTTTTGGATAATTAAAAAAAGTTTCATCGCTTAAACGTTATATAAAACGCTTCGCTGAATACATGTGTAAATATTTTTGATTGTTTAAAATTGCATACAATATTTATAAATTGATCCTCAAACATCCGTTGATTACACAATACATAAATGTTATTGCTGAACATGTCAAAATGCAGATTCATGTGGTGTTCAAATAAGAATGCTTGTGGTCAGTCTGCAATGATCGAAATCTTCCTTGTTTTTGTGATTCAGTTCCGTGATGAAATTGCGTAAGAAATGTGCAACTTCTTAATTAATTCGTTGTGTCGTAAACGACAATTTATACAGTTTTTTTAGCCTAGAACCTCTTTAAATTTTCACCAGATATTTCCTATTAATGAAGTTATTTTCCACAGCAATGGCAATTTTACCATCTATATATTCTGTTTTTTATGATTTATGTAATTATGATATTGCATAAAATCTTCGTTATTTGCCTGTCGCTGATAAAAAAATAATATGCGGCGGTACCTTGACAATAATGTGTTAAGATGTTTAAAAATTACCGTTGTTCTGCTGATACATCATCATAACTGTGCTGTTTCTTAATGAATTAAAAATTATATACATCGATCTTCATTTCGCATCAAGTCAGGTATTTAAACATATTGATATAATATCAATGCAATTTAAATTCTTTGTATTTGCGATCCATTACCATTATTTACCATGAGAAAATTAATTCCGCTTTTCATTAATACCGAGCGAGGTTTAATTGAATTACTCCCTATTTGAGATGGCCAATAGTTGTTCACGACTAACAAACGTATAACAAGGCGCTAACTTTAACGTCGATTTGCTGAACATTGCAGCCGTTCGATAATTTTCAATCCAACATTTATATACGGAAGTTTGTTTAACTCCGATGCAGTCAGTTTGCCAGGAATTTGCGCAATGAAGTTTAAATTCTGCTGGTGAAATTTTAATATTTTCTTAATACATTCCATGAAATTTGCGACGATCTCAGTTATAACGGGAAAATATTTCTTCAGCTAATTTCATATTATTTAAATATTTTCCTCAATTATAATTGAAGAATTTAGTCTAGTTCTATGATAGATATGAATAACATACGAACAGAATGTAAGAATATGTTGACTAGTTTGGTAGACAATTATATTAATACGATTATAAATATTAAATAGACCATATATATAATGAACTTGTATGTGATTCTTTATAAAAACTCGAAATAGTGAAGATTTAGTTTTTCTACTTCTGAAGAAATATGTCTGTAAATCAAATTGTAAGTTCGATAGATGAATAAAATATTGTAAGTGTTTAAGATTATTGGCATCTTAGTAGGATTAATCATGCTTAAAATTAGTACAAGATTCGTCCCGAAAATGTTGACTTTTTTGAAAAGGACATTCAGTTAAATTGCTGTCAAAATAACTTGGAGCTATTCAGTGAAGATCTTGAACATCATAACAGGATAGACTCTTTGCAAGAGGCCATTAAAAAAATGGTGATGAAAGCTCTCAAAATTCACCAATGTGAGTTACAAAAATTCAATAATCCACTCATTTTCTTTTTCTCCATTTTACTTTTCATGCATTGGAAATTTCTAAGCTAAAAATGAAGCTCTGTTTTTTTTGTGCGATTTCGAAGTTATGCGATTTTTTAAAGCAATTTATTATTTTTTTAAAATTGCATAAAGAGATATTTTGTATAAAATAGGAAATAAATCATCAACACTGAAATCTTTTAACGCGTTTTTCTTGAAACTACTGATTTCAACACGGTTGACATCATATCTCAAGTTTTAATTAATTAATTAACTTCAAATTGGGTACGAATCTTTTCTACATAATCCTCTATTATTCCTATCATATTTATGTCAAAATTTATTTTTTACTATTACAAAATAAGGCCAAAAAATGACTTGACTTTTTAAGCAGTCGTCATTTTGTGTTTTTTTTTTTGAGCTTGGAACTCTAGGGACATCGTAACTCAATCATCTTGGGTCCCACAGGAGATGTGGCTGGCAACCACATTTTTAAAAAACGTATATATGCCATGAAAAACCATGTCAAAATGGTTGGTAATGGTCCCAAAAGGGATCGGTAAGAACTACCTCAAAAAAATTAATTGTCTTATTGTTTTCCTCTTTCCTTTTTTTATGCGTTTTTGGATAAATTTTCTATAGCTGTTTTAAAGTTATGCGGTTTTTAAAATCCATGGAACGCATCATCACTTTTTCTATGTAAGACATAGCTTTTTTTGTGCGATTTATTTTTATGCGATTTTATGCGGAACGCTTCTACCGCACAAAACAAGGTTTAAGTGTATGCAATAAAAAAGACACTTTATTGATTTAGTGATTACTTTATTCTATATAAAATACAAAAACATTTCGTGCTATTAGGAACACAAATTAAAAAGTTATGATGATTTAAAGGTGAAAATTTTTGGGTATTTTTCTAAAATTTTGAAAAAAAAAATATTTTGACAACCCTTACACTTCGGCCTATGTGTGAAACGTAGCAAAATATCCCTATAACCTCTGAAAAACATAGTAAAACACACAAACATAGTAGAGGCAGAAATTGTTTATAGGAAATACTATAAACAATTCTCCCTATCTTTCCGTCCAACTGCTGTTTCACTTTCCGTGACGTTCAAGTCAATTACCACGCTTATATAAGTTTTACTACAAATATCTAAGATGGCAATGCTCTTTAAACAGTGAAAATTTAGTGAAAGCCTTTACGAATAATATGAGATTTTTCTATGACGTCTTGCTCAATATCCTACAGAAAATATTTCCAATCTTCTTTAAATTCTTATTTTAGTTGTTAAATCGGATTAAAAGAATGCTTAAATTACACAAACTAATCCTTATGTTTGAATATTAATTGCCTTTAATGCTTTCATATGGAATACTTTTACACACAATATCTCTTTTTTTGATCAGCAATATTGATTTTATCAATATCGGCATATTTAAAAAAAAACTAATATAGAGGTGCATTTTGCACTATGCAGAATTATAATGAGTTGTTGGGTTAAAAAATGATCGAACGCTCCTCGTGTAGCCCAAGCGTTATAATGTAGTTGCTCTTCAACAAGTGTATTGTTTTACAGGATTACTTTTCCTTGAAGAATGCTATTATTAAAATGTTTCCAATAATGTAGGTGCATCAGGTGTAGACTAAACACAATTTTGTACTTTACTTTTCCTGCTCCGGATCGCCTTGTGACATACATTACCACAATGTGTAGTAAATGGTACCATCAAATAAGACCTTGGTGAGACGCGACTCCTTATTGATTATTCAATTTTGTCTCGAGAAAAAAGGTTCTTCGTATTAAATAAATATTTCGAGGTGTTAATCGACGATCAGCTTTTGGCTCGTTGATGCACCATGAGAAATGCGGCTCTTCTCGCCATTAAAGTCAGCCGAGAATTACCTCATTACAGGTTGTGGCTCGCCGGATAATTAATTGTTGCACATTGTTCGGATAATTGAGTTGTTTCCATCGCTCGGGTCGGCTCTGGTCAGACCATTCGTCACGGATTTTCCCAGTTCTTAGCCTTACCATATCGCACAAGAACATGAGCTGCTTTGCCATATACGACCATCAGATTTACTGTTCGAAGAAGAAGCAAAAAAGCCAACACGTCGAACGAGGAGCGTTCGTAAAATATCCATGCCAAGGTTTCCAACCAATGTGCCGGCTTCTTTGCGGTGATCGCAAACAATGTGTACAAATTATTATCGTTTAAATAAATATTTTTACAAGGCGATCACAACAATCATCTCTATCGGAATTACATCATGGTTTTATTGGTTTGGAGTTTGAGCTTCTGATACTAATCGGCAAAGAACATATTACCATTTTTCCATAGCGTAAAGCACCAATTCCAGATATTTTGACTGCTGAATAATATAAGACGAATTGTCTGCAAAATTGCTATACGATGAATTATATCTTGTATTTATCATAGAACTTTTCGTTAATAATTCACTTATGTCCAAAGATGCTGTTTCTTTGATTTGGTAGATCCTTGTGGTCTTCCTACCTTCGTGCTTCTAACCACCGACAATCTCTAAGGACTGATTTTATAAACGGATATCTACTAAATTTCGAAATATAACAGACTCAAATTTTATCACCAATATTTTATGTTATATTTAAATGCATTTATTGATTACATGTCATTCACTTTTTCATCTGTAACGTAAAAGAAAAAATTGCAAGTGAACTTGCAAAAATAATGGCGCCACTTCAGAATAGTACACGAGGCGTTATA
Source organism: Stenopsyche tienmushanensis (assembly GCA_008973525.1). NCBI lineage: Eukaryota > Metazoa > Arthropoda > Insecta > Trichoptera > Stenopsychidae > Stenopsyche > Stenopsyche tienmushanensis. The sequence continues at coordinate 273,573 of WACJ01000200.1, forward strand.
TAAACACCAGTCATATTTAAAAAACAAAAATCCTCAGGAAGATGAAGAGCCAACGGTTGTTTTTTTTTTTCGCCCCTGTCCCCCTCCTATGTGGACCCCTTCTACGATCCGATAATGAACGGACTCAGGGAGACCATCCGCTTGGAAACGTATACCCCAAGGATGGGGTGTGGTTAATCCCACGTTACACATCCATGGACTAGATTAGTGATTTATTTAGCTAGATTTTCGTGACATTTGTTTTGTATTTTGCGAATAAATCGTTATTTTAATCATCGAAAATTTTCACTCGAATAAAGCATTTATCACTGTCTGTTGATATTATTTTCGATTCCATAGAAGCTATTTTCATCATCGCTTCTGTTTGTGAGATCTCTGTGTTAAAGGATTTCAGGGAAATCTATAAGCCCTCGAATGACGTCGCTAATCCGACAATATACAAACGGATTAATTCTATTTCTATTTTGGCACATCTATTATGTATGACATAAAGTCGAATTCATCGCTGATTTTTATTTTAAATGCTTGAAATTAATTTCTACAATAAAGATGAAACATAACTGAAACACATTGTAGGACAGTATTTCATGCGAGGAGTGCATTAATTTTATATACACTGTATGTAACCTTAGTGAATGGCGTAATTAAAAATTGGTACATTAATTCAGCGCATCTTCTTTTCCGCCCACTGGCGACCGTGATTACAGTTAGCACTTTAGGGTTTAAGTAATGGTTTATTATTTGAGTTTGCTTTGATAATTTCCGAAATCAACTGGACTGTGTGAAGCAGGGGAATAACTTGAAAATTTCATCGTACTTTTTGCTCTATTTTTGGGTCGTAATTATTATTTGCAATTAGATGGGATGATAACTCTCCCATGGGAATTATTAACATGACATAAAGTAAACATAATTTAAATCCGTTTGTTATCAAACATCCGAGTTGATTGTATATTTATATGCCTAGTAATATCAAGGAGACGCTAAAAGCTTCACGGAATCGACTGTATGTTGAAAGCGAAAATTATAATACGATTTTGAGTGCTCTGCGTAAGTTATTTTTAAATGTTGATAATAGTATTTTTATTTGCCATTCTTCTCCTGCTTGTTCAATTCTTTCCGAAGATTGTGTATAAGCGCATCCCTACTGCTGCTGGTTAATTGCCAATTAGTTTATACTTGATGGTTACCGTGAACCGTAATTCTGTTTGTTGTATAACAACTTGGGACTCACGGGACAACAGTTGTTTTATGTTAGAATTGTTCGAGAGTAAAATATTTCAAAGAATCACGGATAAAAATATTGCTTTTAAGAGAAGATAATAAAATAAACTCATCTGGCAATTAATTTCGAATTATTTTATATCCAGTAAGCATTTTTTACTCTTAACACATTTCTGTCGGGGATTTCATTGCGTGTCAATTTTTATTTACAACTCTTAGAAAACGAAGATTTCGAGCAGCAGTTCTATAAATCACTATAACTTTTTAAAGTTAGCTAATCACTATGCATACCATCACTAATGAAATCAACCAAACAGTTAAATTACGTGAATTATTACAGTAAATATGTGTAAATAAAAATCAATATTTTTTTTGTTATTGATACTAAGTTCAACACTAAGACTATGCACTAACACCTTGCTATTCCATATGATCGATTCTAGCGTAAAGGTAGCTTTAAGAAGAGTGCATAGGGAGTCAAAGCCTTTTCCGACGAAAGCTACTAGACTAAATACACAGTCAAAATTCTTCCCGCATATAATGTGTTAACATAACACTTGTATACAAAATAAAAAGCGTGATGTAAATATGAATGTAAATCACACATATAAATGTTTGAGGAACAAATCGGATTTAAAATTCAATTTACCTTTCTCGCATATAAAGTGTTAATATAGTAAAGCATCACAAACGTAGATCAAATTAAATATTCTTGAAAATGCTTTTTATTGATAATTCATTTTTACTAAAAATATTTTTTTTTGTTCGCAGGCGGAAATAGGAGAAGTCTTTGAAAACTGGACCACTCCTATTAAGAAGACAGACGTCAATAGATGTAGAAGTCTTAATAGCCATTTACCAAATCGATGCAAATTAAAGAACTTTTCCGAATCGGATGCCACCATAAAGAATGGATTAAATGGCAAAAATAAGATCTTCAATTCGATCGATCAAAGTAAAATCGTAAATTATAATGGCAACGAAAAGACCAATTTAAAGAATGGTAGATTGAATGGAACCAAATCGCCCATTAACACTTACGATGACATCCTTGACGAAGACATATCGCACGGGTGTGTTGTTGAATTGAACAATATCTACCAAAGATTGCTAAATATCACGGCCAATCAATCTGAAGAAATGGCTCATTTAAACATGGAAGATCCAGAATCTGATCACGATTATGATGACGTTTTCAGCTCTGGAGATGAAAATGAATATCGCGAAAGTACGCCAGAAAGCATATTGTACAACCACATAGAAACGCCTTCCAAATCGCAAGATATAAAGGATAAGAACAAGAACTACAATGCAAATGGTATTCCGATTCCTCAGCAGAGGAAATTGTTTGATTTGATCAATAGTTTGAATCCTAATAAATCGAATTTTTTGAGAAAGAACCGAGAACAGATTCCTTCATTGATCACACCTCGCCCAGGGGATGCCGTATTGAAGAAGATTGTAACTTTGCCGGATTCGGAATTGGCAAGTCCAACGTCACCTCCCCCATTTTATAGCTTGCAGGATAAGAGTGTGACTCCAGATGGATCGCTAAAGATCAATGCAGATCAATTGTTTATAAAAAGAAAAGATCTTGTGTCCAAATCTGTTAACAATTCACCCAATCTAAGTCCGAAATATTCACACAATGGAAATTTTACATGGTCCAAAGTTGCGCAGAAGCATAAAAATGAGAATCAAGATAAGCTCAAAAGTAATAGCGTCATGGCAGATGATAAAAATTGGAAATTATTGAACACGAACGGCTTGCAAGAGCTCGAGAAGCGCAATGGTGATTTGAATAATAAATTAGCCAGGAGGAAGAATATTGATCGAGATATCTTCTGCTCTCAGGTAAATATCAATGCTCTTTATTGAATACTAATTTTTATTTCAATAGCTAAATGTGTCCATCATACGGAAGACCTCCACAATTGACAACAAAGATATGGATGGCATAATAGATTTGTATCCAGCGCCTAATTAAGGTCATACCATTGCACTTGGATGCATATTAACGTCCTTGGCATTAATAAAGGCAAACAAAGCACTTCCAAGGATAACGCATTGATGAATTGCACCGACAGTCTTTACCAGTTTAAAATTGAAAAGTCCTTTTGTGTTGCCCGTTTTCGTGGAGCTTTTAATGCAATATCATTTCATTTTTGACAGGATTCTTTTGCGTGGCTGTCAAAATCAGACGACGTCGATTTTATATTCCAAATGGAAAAGGCTCCCAGTGTTACTACTTGCGTGATGAAGGACATGGAAACCCAAACGACAGACACACCACCATTTTCCAGGTCATCCAGCTGTACGTGCTTATCCGAGTGTTCTTCTTCCGTTTTTAATACTGGTAAGATTTTCTCTGAAAAATTGCATCTCGACTAAATGGAAAAATAAAAGGGAAAAGCTTTTTAATGCTGCCTCTATTTGTGGTATTATAAAATTTCATTTTATAATGGCGCTTTCTTGGCATTCAAGATCTCGGAAGCTCTTTAACATCCTTTGTATTTTCATTTGCCTGCTATTTAATAAGTATTAGATTTATCGTATAAAAAGTCTTATATCTACAAGACTGAAATTGTTATGTGTTGTAGCTGCTTATAATAATCTATAATTATTCAGGTTTCAAAAATTGCTATTAAAATCCTCAATATTGAAAGCTTGGTAGACTATAATATTCCTGATTTACATTGTTTAAACACTGAAAAAAAAATTAACTTTGTAAAAATGGGTGCAAAATTCCGGTCGCTGCCTCTTATACTTGAATGGAATGTTATGTTAGAACCATATTTTAAAGCAATGAAAGACATGACTAATGACGTTTAAATGCATCTACCCTACCGATAATATTTAGCACATATTTTTGGGGTTAAGAGGGTTTTTTGCTAGGTTTCATATGTAGACCCTATGTCCTAAATTTTTTCAACATTTTGAAAAAATACTTAATATTTCATCTTTAAGCCGTCATAACTATTTTATCCGTAGTCGTAATAGCACGAAATAACTGTTTTTGTATTTTGCAATACATATTTGATCTAAATCATTATTTTATGCAGTTGATTTAAAGAAAATTAGTCTAGAGCTTCCAAAGTCACAAAAAATGTGCGATTGAATTAATTTTCACAACGGACAATGAAAAATTAAGCTGCTTTTATTCTTTATATCTTATTTGTGATATAATAATTGAATAGCAGACAATAGTGATTTCATAAGCTGTGTTATGCAGTCGTTTTTGAATTTTCTTGTTTGTATTAACATTTATACAAATTAACAGATTAACAGATCGAGTTGCTTTGAAGCTCATCTGATAGCAAATTACGCTCTTTCATAACGAAAGCACACAAATAGACACGTTCAATTTGAGGATATCAAATATAAAGTAATTATCATTCGTTCAGAGGTCGTTAGAGGACTTCCATCCCGTAATGTTGTTGTAACATTGAAAATGTGACTTGTTTGAGGGAGCTTTTCGCCGGTTAAAGTAGGTGGCTATTTAGGGGCGGGTGTGGTGAGGGGTTGGGCTTATTGGTGCATAATAATTTTCCCTTTATCAATTTTCCTTGGGGGATGAAAACATCCTGTGCCCGTTTATAAATAAGCCAACGAGCTCTGAACGATTGCGAAAACCTTAACGAGTTTATTTCTGGCTTACCATCCATTAACTAACGAATTTACTCTTCGGTGAAAAAACTTTTTTTTTTTGCACAAATTCATTAAACAATTCCATTGAAAGTTTTAGCTCCCTCGGGATGAATTTCAGCGTGTATTGATAATTAAAACGAAGGGGTTATAGTGTGTACGTACTCGATCATTGTTAATGCAGTGTAATTGCTGTTGGTCGGGACAAATTGCATACAGAGCATGTTGTGTTGGCTATACTCGTATTTCAAGCTCTAAATAGTAGCAATTAACATTCATCTGTGACCTTTTACATTTGCTCGTTTGCAATACAATATAATTTATTCGATGTTTACAATCAAAGCTAATAGAATGAATCTCTGTGGCGTGTTTCGCCAGTGCAAAGCTGCGATTTTAATTACGCTGTTTTAAGAGAGATTACTACATATATAAAAGAAATAAGCATTTTATATAGAAAATTTGTATTAAAAAAATCAGAAAAAATGTATCAAATCACATTTAATATTTACAATGTTAACCAATATATATTTTCGCAAGTATTTGCAAGAAATTACTAAATCTCAGGAGTACCTGACTTCAGATGCATTTCTTGTATTCGGTAAATTTCGCATCTCTCTAACCTTATCCTGGTTTAATTTTATATGGATGTAATCCCTGGATATGTTTCCTATAGAGATCGCTTACGTCCTATGTGAAGATATCATTTTTTTAATACTGTTTAAATTATTATTAACGTTTATTTCACAGTTATATGAATGCTAAAAGTATCTTTTATGTTGTGTTATTTTTTTCTTTCAATCTCGTCATCAGGGGGTTGCTTTAATGAGATCACTTATACACACAGGCAGATATAAAAGTTGTTTCATAAATAAATATTCCTCATGGAATACGATATAATTTGTCTATTTGAGTGTATGAAAACTTTTTTTTTGAGATTTCGAAAAGTTTCTCAAAGGAATATCGTAGGAACGTTCGCTCATATATTGATCAAGTCGAACGTGATCAATACAAAATTTATATTTGCGTCTCTTTGAGGCAGCTACAAATATTTTACGTGGGCGTTTTTGATACAGGTTCCAACGCGTCAGCGAGCGAGGACGAAGTCGCTACTCTGGATGACGATATTATTTCTTCGTCTTCGTCAGGGAATGACGTAGGAATCGGCAGCCAAGGAGGAGGAGGCGAAGAGTCTGGAATCGGTACCGCCTCTCCACCACCCAGACCGAGGAAAGACCAAGAACCTGGTAAGTGTCCAAATATGCAAATTCGCACAGATTAAGTCATTTTGATTCAAATTGATCAAATAGCATATACGTTTATGCAATTATAATTGAAAGAGTGTGATTGACAATTTACATACATTCTTGATTGCTTTATTGAAACTGGTTCTTGCGCGACCATATCGGGTAAAACGCTTTGCTATAGACATTTTATTGGCCATGTATCGACTCCTCTTAAAATTTAATTATATTTTATTACGTATCAGAAATATAGGTGGCATTTCCTTCGTCCCTGCGGGTGTATCTGAGAAAATTAACCAAGGGTCTTGGAGGAAGATCAAATACTGGGCGCTGATGATAACGACGTTCACAACGTCGTACCCGGCGTTTAATCAAAGAACTACTCCATGTGAGGTCTACCTTCAGACCACTGCAATAATTTCGCAGAATTAGCATATAATTACGATAAAAAATGCCCAAGAACATACATGAAAATAATTAAAAATTACATAAATCACGATATATACGTTTTGATGATAAATGCGCACGTTTTAACGATGTATGAAAAATATACACCATAACATGAATCAGTGGTTATTTCACAAACTGATCAAATCCTGTTTAAGCTTACTTTTATGACTCGTATCACGATATCGAATAAAACTGGACGTTTTATCTGATTATCGGTTAAAATGTCACTGGAGGATGTTAAATAAGATTATAAACAAAATATGCAAAGCAGCATCTTATATCTCGAGTCAGTATCTGAGGACTTAACATAAATTTGAAATTTAATCTTTAGATCTAATGGACTTATGACCTAAATTTATTCAGAAATGATTCAATTAATCTATTAAATTCTCGGGGTATACGTATAAGTAATACAATGAATGTGTATTTTTTAATAATTTGTAAAAGGAAATCTTTTTAATTCAAACTTCATAATAAATTCATTCATTTATACAAATGCTGAAGCAAATATAAATCTTCAAAAAAAGTGAAATTTGTACACATTTTGTTTATATTCTGTCTGTAAAAAAAATCATGCAGTTTAATATTAGGTTGTCCCTTAAGTTTCTTTCGCAAATGAACACAGATCTAATCATAGCCATGGTTGACGAAAACCCGGGATATACTGTTCGCGAAATAGCTAACAAGTTAGAAATTCCACGAACATCCGTCCATAATCATCTGAAAAAACTGACTTAAATAAACTTCAGCGTATTTCAACATGCAATCTTCTTCTCCAACGACATAATAGCCAACCTTTTTTGAAGAGACTTGTCACTGGAGATGAAAGCTGGATATTCTATGAGAATATCCAACGTAAACGGTCTCGGACCAAGGGTACAGAAGCTTTAACTGTAGCTAAACCTGGCCTACATCCAAAAAAAGTTTTGCTATGCGTTTAGTGGGACTGGAAGGGGGTAGTTTATTATGAGCTACTTCAGCAAGGTGAAACGATCAATTCAACAAAATATTGTTTCCAACTAGACAATATAAATTATGCAATTGCCAAAAAACGACCAGAATTAGCGAACAGACTAGGCGTTGTTTTTCATCACAATAACGCCAGGTCTCATGTGTCTTTGCTCGTTAGAAATAAACTATTATCATTTGACTGGGATGTTTTACTTCATCCTCCATACTCTCCGGACGTTGCCCCTTCAGATTATGATTTATTTCTTTCATTTAAAAATTAATTATGTGGTAAAAATTTAATAAAAAAAAAACGATATAAAAATGTATCTTGATCAATATTTTGCCAACAAACCTGGGAAATTTGGGCAAGAAGGCGTTATGAGGCTTCCGGAGAGATGGAGAAAGGTAATAGAACAGAATGGATCATATATTATTCAATAAATTTTGATGTAATACAAATTATTGTTTATTTTTTTCTAAATAAGAAGACGAAAGAAACTTATAGAACACCCTAATATATGCCGAAATGAAACTTTGACGACTTGGAAAAATAAATATTTGCCACAATTTTGATTAGGTCGTAAAAATTACAAATGTAATAAAATTAATCAATTAACTGCGAAATTGTACTGTTTGGCGAAGTAATAACAATCAAAGATAATAATAGTTATTCAACCAACGTTATCATCGTATCGTGCTTTATTAGCAGTGAATGTTTGGCGATTAGCACGCAATTCTCTTTAGGCGGATTGGCCGCCCATGGAGCAACACAAGGAAAGCACGAGAGCTGCGCCGCCCATATTTATTATGCACTCGTTCCGGTTTTCGCCCATTAATCACGGTGCGGCACATGAAAGTGACAACCTAACCCTGTTTGCGGCCCTGTACGGATGCGTCTGCGTCAGGCAGATGATTCCCGCAAGGATGACATGACTACACAGTCAAAGGACGATGTTTCCCTCGAAAATTGCATCTTGTAAAGCTCTTTGACGAAGGACGTTGAGAAATATTGCATAGCTTTCATGCATGTAAGCACTTTGTACGGACTATTCGGAAATTAAATAGTGTAATGAAAATGATCCATGTTTTTAATATATTACATACAATCTATGAATATCGTTAATGAAAATTGTACAATGAGAAGTTGAGGATGATAAAAAGGCATCAATTATTCAATTTAATTTCCAAATTCCTAGATCACACTTCATATTCAATCATTTATCTACCCCAATATGGAGAAGTATTTCAGCGCAACCTAAAATTTGCGGTTTTTTTTCATTTAAAAGAGAGTTTTGTCCATTCAAAGAGAAAAGTCCATTCAAGACGATCCTCAGATTGAACGTCCTGTAAAAGTCTATTCTAAAGAAATGTGTCGATATGTGGAGGACTCAATTTTGATAGAGAGAAGATTGATGTTTTTTCAAGTATCGAAGGAAAAAAACATTCTAAAAATTGAAATAGTTTAGGGCATTATATATAATAATATTGAGGTATTCATGAAAAATTGGATCAGTTATGTCCTGGCGAATATTTGCTTATTTTTGAAAGGGCATTTAGCATAATTAAAAATAATAAAGTATATTTTATCCAACGTTAATATAAGAGACAACATTTGGATATATCGTTAAGATCTTGAGTAGAAACATAAGACTTCCCACCCATCTCTAAAAAAATCTGCTAAATAAGTTAGTAAAACTATTTTTTGGGAATATAAAGATCTTTTGCATTTAGATTTTATACAATAGAAAAAAATCATAACTATCAAGACTTATGTCAACATCATTATTTCTTTGTAAGAGGTCATCGTTTGAAGAGATGCCTTAAAAATTTTAGTTGTTAAGCCGGATTAAATATAATCTTGAAATTATCTTGTTCTTATCTAAGAACATCATGGCTAATATTAATATCTTTTTAGCGTATTCTAGAATATAATACGTCCTAAAATATGCTCATTTAATATAACATACATTCTATCTGTCCCGGATTTCTTCCATTTATTTGAAAAATGATAAAAATCTTTCCATTATGATAAATGCTATCATATATCATCCATATGTAATTATCAAAATATCGAGTAGATTTAGCAAATAATAGCATTAGGAAAAACATAAATGTTCGACGTATGATATTAAGTCTTATCATACGACATAATTTTTTGGGGCAATTCAATATGTATCGCAATAAATGGGGGATAAATTGAGACACTATCGACATTTATTGATATCGCAGATATATTGGCATGTATGTATTCCTGGATACAATATATTTATAACATTCGAATATAGGATATTTAGATTATCGAATGGCAGTAAAATTTTTGATTGGTGTTATGTTGATATACATATCAATGTGTGTGTGTGTTAATTACATCCCGAAAGTAAGTGTATTAATTTTTTTTTTTTTTTTAGAAAAAGTGTATTTGAAAAAAACATACAGAATATTGTTGATACACTTGTTAACTATTTTTCAATATTTTCAAGCTTCTTTATGCCGTCCTCAAAGAACTCTCTTGCCAGCTCTTTCCCTCACTTTGGAACCTCTTTCTGCAACTTCTCGTCAGTTGAAAGTATAATTCCACCCATGGGTTCTTTCAGGGAGGAGAAAATATGATAATCTGAAGGGTCCAAGTCAGGGAAAGGGGGTGGTTCAAAACATTCCATCCAAATAATGCCAAGAGCGCCTCGGTGGCTAAAGCTGTGTGAGGACGGGCGTTGTCATGCAACAAGCAAACTCCTCTAGTCAACATACCCTTCCTTTTGTTTTGAATGCTTCTTTTGATATTTTATAGGGTCTCAGAATAACGTTGTGAATTGATGGTCTCTCTCTGAGGCAGAAACTCGACCAAAAATATCCATTTTCGATCCCAAAATAATGCACCATGATTTTTTTCTCTGAAATTGTGGTTTTTATTTTTTTGGCAGATGAGGAATTGGTATGACACCACTGTGACGACTGTCTTTTTGACTCAGACATGCAATGAATCACCCACTTTTTATCCCAGTCACAATAGAACTTAGAAAATCCTCATTTTCTAATTTAAATCTCGGTTGAAACTCGCGGGCGCTATTGACCCGCTCGTCCATTTTTCACGCAACTGGACACTACAACGTGAATTTACTGTATTCCTGCTATGCCTGCTTTATCAGGAGATCTCCCTCTACTACTCAGTATGGCCAACCCTTAAAAAACAGAAACGACAATCCGTTATTGCCACAGTACACTTACTTTCGGGATATACCTTGTATATAAATAATCGGTATTGAAAAAAATTACATAGAAAGTTTCGGCCATAAAAAGGGATCAAATTGTTCAGAACAAAAAGTCGTTATGCTACATTTTCATTTAATTCATCTACAATGTATCAACGCTTTAACGCACGCATAAGCAATATGTTATTTATCGTATGAATATTAATTTATCAATATTGAAATGTACGATTCAATATGGCGAGGTTTTAATTCGCATGCAAATAAATTTACATGAGTAATGATGAGTGATGCACTCAGACTTATAAAGGCTATAGTTGATGCAATTTTTTATTTATCATGTGCGTTTCTATGCTAAAATATTGTTTTATTTTTGTTTCTCAGGTCAGAATAAATGCAAGAGGAAAGAGACTTGGGAGCGCCTTCGTCGAAGACAGTCCAACAACCAGAGATATCCTTTGTATTTCAGAAGCTCTGGAAATGATGTCTGGATACGTCGAGAAAATGTCACCACTCAAACGATGGATCTTGATGATGATAATATACATTTGGAAAATACTTATAACACTGAAGACATGTCGTCGAATGAAAATTTGCTATCGGACTACTCGCATGTGGATGCGTCAATGAGTGATAATTCTTTGAGAAAACACATATTCTCTCGCAAATACAACGATTCGAACCAATCCTCCAGTGGTTTCGAGAGCTCGGTGAATGCGGTCGATCAACTCGAAGAAGATCTGAAGCAGTTGCAAAAGAAGCCAGTCAGACCGTCGTTCTTGCAGCTGAAGACGGTCGGCATCGATAGTTTCAACAATATCGACAGTCCTAGTTCTTCGGGTGATTGTCTCGATGATGGTCCAGATTTTAAGGGTTATCTCAGCCAATTAGCTGGAAGGGATCAACCTTCACCATCGACGGCTTCATTGAAGCTTTCTACTCCACCATTGCCCATGGATTTAGGTAGCAAGTGTTCTAGTGTGCCAGTATTGAAGAAAAACAATTCAAGAAACGGATCTTTAAGGCGCGACAAAGCAGAAAACGGCGAAGAAAATGTATGCAAATTTTTATATTTTATATTTCATATTATTTACATTGAATGAAAATAAAAATAATTTTTCTTTATTACAGTTACCACACAGGCCGAGAGCACAGTCTGAGAAACATATATCAGGTAGGATTTTTTTGTATTAAATTTCATACATGTTCGATTTAATGACTCAATTGAATGACTATGATTATATAAGAAAATCATAAAAAAGAAGCCTTAAATGGAGGCTTTTTTCTATGTCCTCTTAGATGATGATTCATGACAACGCAATGTGTTTATTTTATTTGCAGCATTCAAAATGTATGCCAAATAAAATACGTATTATATTTGCTAGTGTCTAAACATTCGTCGATGCTGGAGTGCTAATTTAAGCGTATTGGCCATTTTTCTTTCCTGTTTTGCAGAATGATTTATTGAACAAAATGGCATGCCAAATTTTGAAATTTATCATAAAAGATGCATTTGATCTGATTAATTGACTTTTGTGCTTAATGATTAATTAATATCATAACTTAATCTTGTAAATAAATCTGGTAAAAAGCTTTTAAAGCAACAATGCTGAAATAATTCAAATAACGTGCATATTTAAACATTGATTATGTATCAGGGTTACCACACCTTAAAGTGGAATAATATACATACTTCAAATAAAATTTGTTTAGCGAATGTATGCAAATATACATATGAGCATGCAAATTTAAATCGACGTTATTGAGATCGACCCGGAAACATGATCATTTAAATCACTATTGATTTCATTGGATTTCATTTTTAAAAAAAGGATGAAAAGCAATAATAATCAGACAGACAACTTTCATTCATTGAGAGCTAATATCGAAAGCTTTTTCGTCATTTAAACTGTAACTCAATCCCTCCTTTAAGATTTTTATCAATGGCAAAAATTATGATATCGCAATTCATTGATAGGTTCTTTATTATCAAAATTCAACGTATCATAATTAATTATCTCAATTATTCCTTGTGCGTGGAAGATATAATAAAGATGGCAAATTAAAGCTTACCCCATTCGAATAGATATTGCCTACAAACAATGAGATCAGATTCATGGAGCTTTTAAAATACGAAAAATGGTGACAAATTTGATGAAAATTTATGGAAATGCTTATTTTATTTGCTCTTATTTTTTATTCAAGTATAAATATTTCACGAAACTGAAATAATCTCTGATGAATAAAAGGGGTTGGTATAAAACTTCGCAGCATGGATTATTCATTTTTTCAAGGATCAATTTAATACTATACCAGGCGTTGGCATGCTTCAGAATAACGTTGTGTTTATTCATTTTAACCGGTCTTAGTGCCGCATTCAATCTACTCAATTTTTCATTATATGCTTTTGCGAGCGGTTTTTAGACTGGTTTTAACAACCCATAATGAAAAATTAATTTACTCACCACTTATTCATTTAGTAATATGCTTTCAAGCACCGTGTAAATCCGTGTTGTATGTAGAGTTTGAAGTTCATACAAATCATAGTGGAAAATGGAATTTAATCAAATAATACGTATTTATTAAGCATAATTTAACGACGCCGAATTTTCATCATCACTATCATTTCCAATCCTATTTATTCATGTCCTTTTCAATATCGATGTATAGATTTTTATCACTGTTGAACATTTTAAAACTCTCAAAAGATCATTTTCTATTAAAATAATATTTTTATTTATCATTCAATTCTAAACCTTTTTTTAATAAACCATTTAATAATTTATGTAAATTTTGAACGTGCACGAACATAAAATTTAAGCAAAATACAATGATTTCTTAGAATTTTTCAATGCTAAAAGATCTGAAATTATGTTCATCTCTCTGAGTATTTGACAAGCAATTCTGATTCACTTGGTTTATATTTAGTGTTGAAGACTATCTAGTGTGAAGATATTATTTCAGGGTATCTTTATATACTATTTATTCATTAAGTCTTCAGTAAATCAACGGATTAAAAAATAGTATTAAAGAATTGTAAGAAATACAGAATCGCCTTCTGAACGATTCCGATTTTCATCTTAGCAATTTAATTATCACTATTAAATGACTTAGCACTTACATCAGCGAGCTTTTCTGAAGACCGATTTAATGGAAACAATTACTTAGAAGCGGAGAGTTTTTATGTGCTGCCTGTTTCGCATAGAGAAAGCTCGTCGGAAAGCTCGACGTCAATTTTCCCATCCCCCTTCAGTAGGGTGCATTCTTCGCATCCTCATAACAAAGCACTGGCAGATAGCAACAGGCTTTGTCGTTACCTGCTCCCACCCCTGAAAGCTCCAGGGTTGCCTCCGGAGCCTCAGACGGACCGGCGACGCCTCCGCGTCCGGACGCTTCCAGACGCAGCTTTTGCGCAACGCGTCAAGCGCCACCAGAGCTTTCTGAAGAGCTTTCGAGTTCCGTCTGCGTCCGAATCGACACGCACTCCGAAAAAATCGCAAACAGTGCTCGAGTCGCGAGAAACATCAAAAAAGTATTTCTATAATGATCATATAATATCCAAATATACCCAAAACATAAAAATCACAACAAAAAATATTTACATATAAAATCAAACACTTAAACCCCATCAATGTTAAATAAATTAAATTATATCTCCTTCATAAATATACATACATATAGTCGTAACGAATACCCTTATAATTTTAAATGTGATATTTTACGTAATAATATTAAGAACTTAATTAATTGCGTATAATTTATCAGTGTTTAATCAGTCCCGAACTTTGTTGTACTTCATAAAGTTTAAAGTGTTATTCATCTAGAGCTAATATAATTGTGGTTGTAGTTCTACGTTTAAAGGTATATCTATCCACATTTCGACATCCTTGATCATCCCGTGACGTCACATTAATTTTATTCCATTTAATATCAAAATGCATGCCGTATTTACGTTGCTAATGATCATAACATAGCGTTCGTTCGTATAAATATTAGATTCTGATGTGCATATTTTCCTTGTGTTCGCTTTTAGTTTTGGATTATTACTCATCTATTAATAAGAAAAAATTACATCTACTCTGTTATGTATTCCAAGAAAGGAATTTCATATAATCATCGGGAGGAATGGAAGAGAAAAGCACGTGTAAATTGATACGCGCTTGCTTTTATATATTGCCTGGTAACAAAACGTAAAATTTATACGCCGTGCGTATTTCATCTTTCAGCATGAAAAAAATCGACGATGGCTTCGATCATATTTTTTTGCTCTGAAATCACAATATTTACCGATGGAGGTGAGGAGATGAACAAATCACATTTTTCCCGACGATCAAAGTACATCGATTGATTTAGACACGTATGAATAGATTCGCTTCTATTAATAATTTCGACGCTCAGACTTTAAAACGGTGATTATTCCGATCAAAGTATCCTTTTGGCATACAAATTCAACCTTGCCCTAATTAACTGACAAAAAGCCCCAAGCATCGAAAGGGCACATCCAAAAGCTGTGACGATTTTCCACAGGGATGTAAACCAACACCACTCAAAGCAACTTAGGGAAACTGATCGGAAAATGCTTCGTCAGCTGAAAACCGCAAGTTTCATGTTGGGAACATATCGCTTCATTACTCAACCAAACTATTTGCTTCAACAAGCACCCGATCATATCTGATCCACATATTTTCACACATACATAATATCATCCAACCTAATTTAATTTAAGCATACATACATATTGCGTAGTGTGTCGATTTTCTGACGTAGCTTGGAAACCACTGCCATTAAAAATATATTTTATGGTCCTTCTTTTATACATCGTTAAATATTTATACGAACCTCCATTTTCGCATGGAATCTTCGGATGACGACACGCTAGGGAATTATTTAGAATTTTCCTCAACCAGAGAATCCTGAGAGCTTTTTACATATTATAAAAGCATTATAAAATATGTATAATATGACCAAATTTCATACAACAATGAGACCTTGTTAAATCTGTAAAATGTGCAATGCTTCAAATGCTAATTTTCTTACTACATGATATTATGCAATTGAAAGATGCTGTCGGGAACGGTGGGTGGAAGCAAATAAGTGGATACCACAATAAATATACGCCGATATAAAAAAACCACACTGTATATAAGCTATATAGGTGTGAAAGTTTATGTTAAAAAAAACTGAGGCTAAATGTATAAAGATTATGCCTACTCGATTATGACTCAAAAAGAAATTCGCACATGTGCTTTGTATAATATGAAACGAAACACGCGAAAATTTGAACGTAAAAATGGATTTGTTTGTAATAAAGCATAGCCAAAATAAAAATAAATTGATTTGCGTGCAAATCAAAAAATAAATATTATGAACATTAATGTCAATATGAAACTCGGACGATAAATTCCCGGCAATAAACATCTGCTGTCATGTGGATAAGAGCAAGAACACAATTCTTAGATGGAAATTGTGATGTGACTCGATGGAAATGTCGATTTGATTAACAGTTCCAAGAAAAAATCGAGATAAAAGATCTCGAATTTAATTGAACCTTTGAAAATGTACAAAATTGCGTTGTGAATAAAAAATCGATTGTCAAATTGAATAATAGCCGAGGGCTTAATTATGCGGCCGCGACGTTAACCTAACGATCAAACAATTCGATTTTAATCTTTAATTTGACTTAAAAGTTAAATTGGTTTCGAAAGTTAAGACTTGTGGAACTTTGCGAAATTATTAGCTTTATATTATGGACACCGCGAATGCGATAAACCCCGATTTAGCATCTGAATGGCGAATTTGAGATCCATTCCAAGTTCGCCCAAAAGCTGAATACCTTTCGAGATATGCGTATGCTCCGTTTTCTAATCAAAGTTTTGATTGTATTTCCAAATCGTTTGATAATCACACTGGACGACCTTCACATTTACTTCTGGAAATAATTTGATTTTCAGATTGGGGCTTAATGTCCATCAAATTGAATCAAACGTATTACGAAATCGGCTCGGATTTCATCAAACTAATTACGCTTTTGATTACTTGAAAAATTATGTGTGGTCTTATTGTGGATGTAATAACGCGCTCATTTATCACCTTCATGCTTTAACATATTTTTTTCGTTCAATAAAATTCACAAACATCATCAATCAGGTAACAAATTATCCCGACGACATTTTAACGCATGACCTCCACGAATCAAATCGTCCATTTTCCAGAATATCTGCATAATATATTGATATTTTAAAGAAGTGTTGATAAATATAAATGTTTATGTGCGATTATATAAAGTGTTAAATCATGAGTGACTATAAAGCTGAAACGAGCTTGGGCGTCGAGTCCATTATAACTTCTTGCGATATGCCGAAGACGCCATCACCTCCGCATCACACCCCGACCAAGATGGAGAGGAGGATGTCGCACTTCAAGGAATACAAGTTCTTCAGGAGCTTCAGCGCCAAAGTTGAAAATTGGCCCATGAGAAAGGCAGAACAACTTTGGCGCAGGATGAGGGAGAGAAAAATTGCAGGTAATTAAAATAAAGTGCTGATCAATCGAACAGTGTTTTAGGATCATCCCTTAATTTCGTCAATGAAGATGATAATCAAAAAAAAAAAATAGTATGGAATACATTTCATTGTAAATTGTATACCTTACCTCTAAAATATTTCTAGGAATATTGTATAACATTCACATTAAAAGGGCAAAAACCCAAACATTAAATATTTATAGACACCCTGCAGGTAGTATTATCTTCAAAAGGATAACTAGGCTTTTTTATGACTGTATGTAATATATCCGAATAAAATGCTTACAAGGACGTTGCTCAGTATTATTCAAAAAGCTTTTAAGGATATTTAATAATATAAGCGTTCTATGTCTAAAAAAAATAAGAAAAATGTATACCGTATATATATTTTAGATTGAGACCACTAGAATTCATAAATATGAGTTTTGATATTATAAAATTTTAAAAAATGATGATTTGCGAATAACACGCTATTTAATTCTTCGCAATATTGTATTTAAGTTGGATTTTCAATCATATAATTAATACATTTGGTTGTTTTTGTAGCCACCAATATTGCTATGAGTAAAGAGTTCAAGCTTAAAACTGACTTAATTTAAATAAATTTATGATAAAATAGTTAATATCTTGCAAAATACCATTTCTACTATTAATTTTGGTTGGACGTGGAAAGTTGTTTTTTTCCTCAGCAAGAAAGTGAATTTTGAAAGATTTAATCATGAAATAGATGTTGAAAGGATGCACCTAAATTGAAAAGAATCTCAAATTTCACAGCAAAATATTGTGGAATTATTACTGTAACTTGGAAATGTATATATCATAATAAAAACAATTTGAAACTTATTGGCAAGGTGAATAGAATGTCTATTTGGACAATACATAAATTATCCCCAACCAACGGGGAACATCGAATAAATACATATAATTCCCTATTATCAAGACAGGAAATCTATCAAGTCCTTCATTACATTCTAAATAGGGACGAAGAGTCTATTGTAATCAGTCTGAAAGGCTTAACAAAAAACTCAAACGAATATTGCCCAAGAGTGATCAATATAAAATAAGCCATATTTTATCATTACAACATCCCCATGCCGCATACCCTGGAATTTTATTTTAAATAAAAAAATTAGTCTAACATTATAATATAATTAAAAATGTAGAGATAAAATGAGGGACTATTTTATAAAAAATCGGTCTTATGGAAAAGCCAGATTATGAAAACATATTTCAGCATATCAACAATTTTAGATATGGGAAATATTAATATTTTATATTAACAATCGTCTTGATCCAAATTTGCCCTGCTTTCCAGGGTCTAAAAATGTTGAAGCGATTGTTAAAGTGGAACAGGATCACCTATGAGTGATAGGATTTGTAACAATGGTTAAAATATATTTTGAAAATAATGGTAATTTGGCTATTCACTTATAGACCTTTTTCTATTTAAAATTCCTATTTGAATAAATTCATATGTGAAAGGTGATGAGAAACTACCATATGAAAAATTATCTAATAACGGATATTCATATTCATAAAATCTATGATAAGAAATGTTAAAAAAGTCTCAAACTTAGTGATAATTTTGATTATTATACAATATTTTACCTCGTATTAAGGGCTGTAACAATTAGTGTTTGAGAAAATTATTACGCCGGATTGAATATCAGCCAAACCACAAATTGTTATTTCTTTGTCCTCGAAATTCGATACTAATAAAGGCATGATATTGAAATTCGGGTCTCCAAAAATGAATTTCATACATGCGGTGGGTACGAAATTTACATGATGAATTTTAGGAATCCATAAATAATCAAAACACCGCTTCATGAGCGCTTCGACGGTTGAAAACATCGTCAAAAAATACGACTTTCGAGTGTGAAAATTTCGAAACGTGTTTTTCATCCGAAAGGGCTCAGTGTGTTCGGAATCGCGGGAATATTTTCCCGTATTTTTACAGAGTCAAAGATATGCAGAAACATTTGTTACGTCTTTTGAGCAAGATCAGTCGTCTGAGAGCGTTCGGCAGGCGAAATTCTGGAGGTTGACAGATCAAAGAGAAAGGGGGTTGAACGCGTGCCTTTCCCATATACGCCAAACTCGCCCGAGTCAGGTAGACGACGACCGAGGGTAGTCGGGGGTTGAAAAAAATATAAGCGATCCCGCGCACATGAACGATGATTAAAAAACATTTTATTTTCGACTAATTAATCGCGTTTCATAAACTAAATGTGTTTTAAATTATCGAATATTTAGCCTTTGAGCTTGATTGGCAGTTATGAGCTTAATGCGGTCTCAGGAATGATGTTGGTGTGGTGAGAAATATCATAAACTCAATATGTAGAGAACTGTCAGAATTCCATATTATGGTATCCACGTATATTATAAACATATTTTGTAATTGTAATGCAAATATATGAGTACCGGATTTGATAATAATTTATTCCGACCAGATTTGTAAAAGTAACTACTGAGACAATTAATATAGTCAAGCTAAGAGTAACTAAATTTGCAATAATAATTAAAATATCACTCATTCATAGATTCTTTCCTACTTAAAATTTACATTTAAATAATTTCATCTTCAAAAGAAAAATTAATAAAACCAATCAAATCTGATAATTTATTTCTTCAGAATGAAAAAATGTACTTTGATCTCCTGTAAGTATTTGTTTTGTCTTTCTGGATCTAAATAGGAATCAGTTTTCATATTTAATTGTATCAAGCATATTTAAAGAATTACTGTTGAGGTACAAACGCTAAATAAAACCAAAAGTGCTCAATGTTTATAACATAACAGATTTAGAGAAAATAAAATCAGATCACATTATTAAAGCTCTCCTGATTTTTAAAATTAATTCAACCAAAAATTAATTTATATTTCCATTTCCTAAATTCATCGAGCTCCAGGAATTAATTGCCTTTTAATCGAATCAACGAACGATATTAACTGTGACCCATTTGCATCCATGATCCTTTGTATAAAATATTGGAAACGGGATGTCATGGATTGTTATATTTCATGATGGATTTATGAAGTAATCATTTTTATTTAAGTATTATTCAAATCCGATTGATTGGGCATATATTGGAATGGAAATATATGGTATTTTATTAAAAGCGATTTTGATTAGTTTGATACTCATTTTGACAATGAATGACTAATATAATCCGTTCAGATTCATGCAGTAAAACATTTTCTTTTTCTTATAAACTTCAACATAATAGACAACATTCCAGCTCAATATGGTGGCGTACTTCCGAAGAACTATCGGGATGAGTTCATATTTTTAAATTGTTGAATTCCATCATTGATTTGGCTTTGTACATCGACTGTAGAATTTTCGAAGTGTTAGGCGAAGATTTAACCACTTTTATGGTTGTATGTATATACAATATTTTCACTAAGCTTCATTTAGCACTTTTATGAATATCTGTCGGAAATTTTCGCTCAAAATAAAACGTTAAAATTTTAAAATGACTCAATTGATTGTGTCATTTTATTTAAGACTAAAATATCATAATTTTTCTACGATTTCTCTTTTCTTCAAACGTATGAAAAGAGTTTCTGTTGAGATGTTCGCAATTCGAGAGCTCACTATATTAACAAATTGTTAGAAATAATTTTCAGACGAGTTGAATAACTTTTCCATTCTAAAATAAGCAAAATCCTGGCAAAATGTATGCATCTTTTATGCATAAAATATTCATTTTTATGCAAATATTTTCCAGACGTCACACATGTGATCTTTATTGAATCAATTTCATCAAAGTCCTCATCGAGCTTTACATGAATAAATTATGTAAAGCTCTTTGGACTTAAGTTCGCAAATCTTCTTTTTTATAACGTTTATGGCCATTGAACCCCATGCGAAGGGTTGTTTGATGTATAAATATATGATATGGATATTATTGTTCTTTGACAATACGCCAAGGTCTATTGTTTATCTTTTTCGCGTCATCTCCATTCTTTTAGCGGGATCGATAAATTAAGTAGGCCATCGTATATATCTGATGAATAGTTTTCGCCAAGGAGGCCTACATTGAATACCGCTTGTAACAAAGCAAACCGGGTGAGTAATGGCCATGTTCAACGCGAATTCAAAGAATAATTGAGATCTTCTACCTGTTTATATCAGAATCGTGAATCAAACTCGACCAAATCCGCGAAACATTCGGAAGCAGTCGCGTGACAAGTGCTCAAAGCCACTATCATGATCTAGTTGCATAATTAGGCCACTGCTCGACTCTATCTAAAAGCTGTAGAACGAGCGCTTTAATGAACTATTGTTGAACTTCTTTGAGATAAATTGTGTGCTTGGATCTTTCCGACGTTTGGATATAAAAATAATTGAGTCTTGAGGATATTTATTCAAACAACAAAGGCCTCAAGCCATTCATTATTGCAACTCATCTACGTCTTTGTATCGTTTTGCAAACATCTCGAAAACTATCAACAACAAAAGATTGAATGGAACAAACAAATTCATATCTGACCTTACACCTTTTCAATCGCCTCTAATTCCTTGATGCTCGTTCTTTTCCTGTCTGTCTTTTACCTTGATTCAAACACACTGACGGTTTTATCTCAGGATTGAAATATGCAAAGTCCATTACCATCTACAAATAAATACGTGATGTCTAATTTTAACTCGAAATAAATTATTCATTCCATTCTGGAAATCTCAGATTACGTCTTTCTCGCTTCATCGCCTCTATTTCTGATAATCGTTTAGTGTTTTGACTTTGTTGAAGCCTTCAGCCCTTTGTCCTCGAATTCTCGCAAATCCAATACATCAAATTGAACATAATTGACGCTCTGCCGATGGGCTAAATTTCGGGAATGGCTTAAAAATATGTTCATTCATGAATTTGAAAGTATTCAAGAAATCAGGGCGTGATGACAATTTCAATGCTTTGAGCGTGAATAAATATTTGAACATAATGAAGAATTTGGCTGTAAAATAAATTTTCGGCACGAGTTTCGCGGATGAAAGCCCGAAAAAAAAAAATCCGAAATAAACTTCATTGAAATATCCTTTTTTAACAACTAATTAATTTGGATATTTGAAGAGATCAACATTCCGAAATGTTTAATTAAGAATTTTCACTCTGACAGTCGTCGGTTTTAAATCGTGAAAAAACAATGAAGGCTTTATTCAAAGAAACATATTTTGCTCTGATAAATAAATTAATGTCATTCAATTCAATTCAATATTATTACAATAATTCTATAATACTCACCAATATGATGGAGAACATTTCAAAGTCATAAGATTTAGTTTCCGGATTATTTTTATAAGGGTTTAGATTCACATCCAAACTGTGAGACAACATTGCCATACCAACAAACGACCGTATCGATTCAGGTTTAGCCTGATTTCTTGGGATTTATTTAGTTCTTTTTGTTATAAAACCATCCAGGAACATATTTTATCCAAAATATCTCGATAAGTGTTCCTCATGAAATAAAAAAGAAATAGCTTTAAAAAATCCGCATAACTTCGCACAAAAAGGGTTATGGTTGTAATTATAAAAACATTAAACAATTAACTTAACGCCGAGATTTATCAATTAATACTTTTTCTCTACGTAATACATGTCATTATAAACTTCATAATAGAATGAGTATTCTTCTACAAATTACATAGATGTGAATGTTTGAAAATGAAATCAGCTTTATTGGAAGCTTCAATAGACTTTAATAGCCTTTTAAACAACTTCTAGATTAATTTTATTATGATCTACGCGTATTATAAGAACTTCTTAGAATTAATTTGTCTTTAAACTAATTAATGCGAACATGTATGATTAAATTCGGTAATAATTATTTGCTTGCGAAAGAGAATTTTGATCCTCTTGAGTTATTTACACTAAAATTATATGGAATATTGTTATTTTATTACATAAGAAATAGGTTGAATGAAACATCATATTGATCCTGTTTATATTTAAACAAGACTTTATTAGTAAAGTTGGTTTTTATACAGCCATTGAAAACCTTTCCTGCGTCATAGATCGTGTGATTTACATGCCCTAAATTGGTGTCGGTTCTAAGAAAATGAGCGATGGATCATAATTTCCATGGAAAGTGCCACATTCATTCTCATTAGCAAAAAATGAAAACATTTCACCGACCGAATGCTTAGGGTCGTTAGGGAGAGGGCAGTAGGAACACAATTTGGCACACTGTTGGCACATTTGCAAAATCGCTTTTCGTCCCCAAGTCCCGGTCTTCAGTCCACGCTAATGCATCCATTTACTTAGGAAAACCGCCGCAGTTAAGTGTTCTGCTACTTCTGGTGTGTCATGTCTGCAAACCACCGGAGAAACTACTAAATTTAGGGACGAGGTCGCAAGAACGACTTCAGCCGTGGTTAATGGACACATCGTTACCTTATTGTTTGCTCGAGTGCAAGCTTTAATGTGGTCGGTGGCCTTTGTTCGATGGCTTTAATCAATGCTCTATTCGTTTCTAAAAAAATGACCTGATCTGATTAACTTCGGCGATTCGTTGAAGTTGCCTTCGATGTTCTAAAATTTGCGTCATGGTTGATGTGCGCCATGTTCTATTTTTAATCCATTCAAGCTTTCGTTCGAAAGCTCGTTGAAGTTATCTATAAATAGTTACTGAGCTTTACTACGAATAGAGGATTTTATCCCATAAACTTTTACAACATGGTCGAAACAAACTAAATGTAGAAATATATCATGAGTAGCTTAGCATTTGAATATATTTACATCAAAGCCACATTTATTTGATAATTTTACCATTGACCTACATTCTGAACGATTGTTGGCACATTGGGACTGTTATTGGACTCTTATTGTAAAGGCTTGGATTTAGATTATGACTATAGAAATATATTAATCAATAAACAATCTTGAAAAATTATAATTATTATCATTTTCTATGGATCTTTTAACAAGGTTAATGTAAATATTAACAACATTTTATGAGATTGCATGATATTTTCCATTTCAGCAACAATATTGTAAGTATCTATATTAATATGTAGGATTATATTCTAATCCCTTGTCTCATTTTCTCATATTTAAAAAGAGTTGAATAGAAGTATCTTCGAGCAATCAGTCTTTTGAAATGATATCTACATTTCTCTGAGGATTTTGAAAACTTCAAGCAGTAGTACAAATCATAGTTTATAATATTTTAATAGCAGAATTATACTGCAATATAATTTTGCCGATTGAAACTAGAAAATATATCGATTTTTTAGGCCATTAGATTCATTCAACAAATGTAATAATTTTGTTTTTTAAAACATTCGTTCGATAATTTTTAATATTAATTAATATTTTAGCGCATTTTTGCGAATATAACTCAGTGAGTCGGAAGTTTGTCTTCAACGCCCCCCAAGTTTCCCTTGGACCATAAACATCCCCTTTGATTTTTTCAACGTCCCTCGTTAGGGCCAAGTATTACGAAATGTATTATAACACTGCTAGAACCCAAAAATGGTTTTCGTTGTATTGCTTGATCGTTTTTGGGAATTAGTTGTATTCAAGCCGCTAGACTTCCAAGTCGTGTTTAATGCTCTTTTGGTGACTATACTCATCAAGTATAAATTGTGATTTTTAAAATTCAAATTTAACAACCCAATTTACAATGGATCGATTTTCGCGGAGTAAAGAATTTATTCGAAATTTGATGCTTTACCATTATCTCAAAAAAGTGACAGCAACGCGCGCCACTAAAAATATTTGCGATATACTGGGCGATTTTTAAGTGTTTGAAAATGTCAAAAATGGTTCCAGAAATTTCCATTTGGAAATTTTGATTTAAAAAATTGCTCTGGAAGTGGTGGATGTGGCCACACTGACTGCTTAAATCGAAATTAATCCAACAACAACTATTGAAAAAATATTGGCCAATCTCGGATACTCAGGATCTAGAGTTTAAAGAAATTTAAAAAAAATCGGAAAGGTGAACTCTAAATTTTGTTTAACATCGTCAATATTTCCGTCATTCTATATTAATAATATTTCCAAAATGTACTTAAAAACTATCGATATTTAATGTCGTGAATCCGATAACCTTTGAAACGATGTTGACGTTCTCTGCATTCAAATCACGTTTGTGACTCAGCTTTAATTAATATTGTATGAAGATATATTGAATTTACGGTTGAATTTAATTACACTGCATTGCACTACCTAATGCATACGGTAAGGACTTAATGGCCGTTAAAGTGAAGAGTTTCGTTCTATATTTTGAGCTGCATTATATAGATATATTGCTCTATTGAAATGTTGAAACTTGGAGATGAAAGTACAGCAAAGTTGAAAGTTTCCTAGAAATTGATGCTCTTGCAATCCCTCGAGATGTAAAGTGGGAGAGTATGGTTGTACTTCAAAGTTAAGAAGAAAGTTTTAAAATGTAATCATGATGAATGATACAAGAGTGAATATTCAAAGTGTGTATAAGAATCTAACACATTCTAGAATCTAATTAGTCTAATAATTAGATGGTTTAGATGTATTTGTGTATATGAAAAATTTCTTAAGCGATTCAAATAGATTTTATGCTGGAATTGACGTCGTCGTCATACGAGTTAATTTGTTATTTAAATTTTCTTCCTCGAGCACATGATGTAATTAAACGTCGTTATGAATAAATTTAAAGCAGGTCATCCGTGATGTGACATCCCTTATCTCCTACCCCATGGCTCAGCAGAAAACACAGGACGATGAGAAAATCACCACCAGATTGTCCAATGAATTATATATAGTTGAACGTCGAAAAATAGCGTATGAGCGCCGGCTAGCCAAAAGGTTGCTTGACTTCTGAATTTTTAAAATATATCCCCATCCGATGTTTTCGCAGCCCATATGTTCCCCGTAATAGGGACGAATTTTCAATGCATTGCCTTTTATAAAGAAAACACGTTCGCAAGCCACGCATGCCTATCGTGTTTGGCTTCCCGGCGAGCACGGGTTAATGAAGGTAAAATGCTAAAATTTCGCGAGATGAAAGCTTTTCATATTTGAATTTGTATCACGAGCCTAACTCAATATAGTAACTAAATAATTAAAGTCGTAAAATATTGTGATGATCCCGCGGTATATGCATGAATATGAAAGCTTCTTTACAGCAAATGGTTTAATTTCATCCCTGTGGCGCTTGTAATTCATTTCAAAATACTATTTCAAACTTACATTGACTGACTATATAATCAATCGTTTTAAATAATCATATTATATATGCAAGCCCATAGAATAAAAGCGATATATTGATCTAGCCTGATGATGATTTTATATTGTTTTTCGGGCTTCTCATATATAAGTAGTCCATTAACACATTCCCGTCGGGTTACGCATATGTATAAATCATAAACATTTTGGGGTGTCGATGGATGGAATACATTCTTAATTTGATTATTTTTTTTGGGTTGATTTTCGCAATCCCTTTTGTGAGACGATTGATTTTATAAACCTGATTAAATATAGAGTTTATGTATTGAATTAATATAAATTTAGCATTAATTATACATTTAAAATTTGCACAAGAGTGTTGAGCTTTATTTGTATTTTATTTTATTGCCAAGTTGATAAAAATAATTGAAATAAAACGAGTATCTATTCATTTTAGTTCAAATGCTTTTGTGTTAGCTTTGTGCAAAGCCTAAAGATATTCGCAACTCTGTGTTTAAATTAAGCTCATTTATTATTTAAGCGATTGTTGGGTGAGCTTTAATGCCATGAATTAGTTATCTGCAACTAATTATTCAGAAAATCAATTAGATAAGCTCAGATGCGCAGCCTAAAAGCAAACGTAGAGTTTGTTCATTTTGATAATTTTTGTTTTTTTTATTTTGTGCAAAAATGAAAAATTGTTTTCAGCTCAATTGTAACGTGTATCTTTTGACGCTGCCTGTTCCATGAATTCGCGTTTGGCTTTGAATGTGGGAACATAAAATCAACTTTATTCATTAGGAATATTACTGAGGGTTGAATTTGATCTGACAAAGCAAAAAGCACGAGGCTCGCTCTGATAATGTCGGATGAATTTAATACAATCGAAATTTTTGCGATTGTATTTTTTTCAGTTATCTTGCCACGTTTATAAATTGTGTTTTTATGATGTACTTTCAAAATGATTGCATGTGATTATTTGCGGTATAAAAATAAGTCTGGGAGTTTAGTTTAACTGATAAAAATTAAAGTGTTTTCTTAGCCAAGGAATACGCGTGGTGTCTCCTGTAACAACCTTTATTGTGTCAATAGTCTCGAAGACGTCTTTTCCACGCTCAGTATATTCCTCCTACCCTTTCTACCCTTCAAATATTTGCCCAGTGAAATTAGTTCAATTCAAAAGAGCGCGCAGCATCACCGAACAGAATTGAAGAGCTTGTTTGGGGCCTCTGTATATGTGTATGGGTTCAATGTTTGACTGTAGTGAAACCACCCAAAGACCCCATATTTTATAACACGAGTCACCCTGCGGTGTCTACTGCTGGGTTGTCAAATATTTGGCCCGAAGTGAACGTCTTTTGCACACATGGAGCTTTTTCTTCGATAGACTTTTGAAACAAGATCCATGGTCGCACGGCTTTTGGATGGCGAACAAAAGCTCACTCCCTCTTGTTTAATAGTTCAAAGCTTTAATTTAACAAGCGACGGTATCAAGAGCCGTCAAAGCGTAATATTTTTAATTAAAAGAGTTTACAACGTCTTTTGTCATTTAAAAAATACATTTTTCGGTCAACGAACACTGTCTTTCAGAGCTGTCAAATGCATATTTTTGATTCATTTCAAATTTAGCGATAATACTGAAACAGTATTTTTCCAGCGAATTTCATCGCACACCATAAAACGTATACAAATACCATTACAAAATTGGATACTGGGATAAGTTAAATATGTCAGTGGTTACTAAAAGACATGTGTTACAAAACGATATAATACGAAGGAAAACGTTTCCCGAGTTTGACGTCTCAAAGTTTCAAGATTTTGAAACTTCGTCAGATCGTCGAGATATACTTGATCTCACTTAAATACTTGAATCAAATGCTTATTTAAACAAGATCAAACCCCAAGCAACCGTCGGTCATATGAGTGGATGTATCGATATGAATTTAAAACACTCCCCTTATTTTAGCAGTGCTAATTCCAACTTAGAATGAAAAAATTAAGCCATATGAAATTATAAAAATAAAAGTGCTTCACGATGAAATGATATCTTCAATATTGCAAGTATAATTGCGAGTAGGATCCATTCGTTCGAAATTCAAAGTTTAATATATTTTTCGATCGATTAACGTTTCGAATCCCCTCTTTTATTGCAGCATTTCTAAAGTAATACCTTCAGATTTTTTCCACAATATGTAATCCTTGATTATGTGAATAAGATTTTTGAATAAGAAAGGATTTATTAATGGATTAATAATCTCAGTATTTAATTTTTCAGTACCAAAAACTCAGACTTAATCTGAATCGAAACGATCGATCGGAAATATTAATACTTTCTTTCTTCCAAATTTGTTGGTATGGTTAAAACACTATTTATACAGTCTAAATTTGAACCCAAACCTTTATAATACAATATGAATTCGCTCATGTATCGAAAAAAATGATTTGAATGCCTTATTTTTAGTTGTTGATAATCCATGTAAAGTTGCTGAAAGGTTTTGTTCGCCAATATTATTTTGCTTGTATAAATTGAATTCTTTGTTACTGAAATAAAACATATTTTTGTGTCATCCATACACACAAATATTTACATGGAAAACTTTATATTGTTCGGCTTCGTAAGGTTTCGAAGTTTTCTATTCCGAATAAAAGTTCTATTATATTAACAAAGTTTCCATCAATTTATGTTGATTTTCAGAAATCACATTGAATGCTTCCCGGACATCGTTCCGTATACCGTGTGAATCTATTATATCTATTTGACAATTGATTCATTCCACAATATATCTATTGAATCGAGCACAAGCTGTGTCGATAATTGTGTGTATATATGTGCTATAAAAGCTTCAGAAAGCTTAGGTTTGTGGCGTCATAGTTTCTAAATGAATTTGTTGTTATTCCTTGAAGCTTTATCGCCAGATTACGACATTTTGAATTGAGGACTACCACTCGATCAGCGCCGATGAAAATAAGTACGACGCAGCATCCCAGGAACAAAGGTGCGTTCGAGTGGATCTGGAGGATTAGGGGCGTGCTTAAATCTGCTACATAATCACTTATTTGGATTTCTATGAACGTTAAAAAATATGTTCCGCCTTCGCTAACTCATTGATGTTCGCGAAAGCAATTATATTTAATTTGTCAGGCGAGACGGTAAACCGATAGCTTTCGACGGGAAAAATATTCGATCAAAAGCATTGAATTTGCATGAATTGGATAGTGCTTCTCGTTTTTTTTTTTCTTCATAAGAAAACCGTCAATCATATCATCCGTCGACGCTCTTCAATTTGTCCAAATCGACATGGTATTTTTTCTACAAAATTTATCATCAGACACGAACCTCACTTTCACCACTCGGCTATAAAAGCACAATTGTATGTACGGCATTCAATTAAAATATAATTTGAAAGGCCTGTATTTAAATTGCTTTTAACCCTTACGCTCGACGGAGCGGATGTATTCATCAATTTATCAATTTTAATACGCTCACAAGCTCCATACGTCCTGTGTAAACTTATTATCATTTTTATCGAAGTAGCCTTCGAATATAATTTAAAACATCAACGACATACACGTTTTTGTTGAAATCATGATGAAACCACATACTAAATCGTGTATTAAATGTGGTAAGATCGAAATATGGACAAATAAAGATTAATTCAAATAAAATTTTGAGATATATCAAATCAGTCCAAATCCCAAAAATGCGCACGAACTTTTGGTCTGGCCTGATATTTTAGCTGGAGAGTACAAAGATCTTGAACAAAAGACATACAAAAATTATAATATTCAAAAATAGACATAAAAGATATCTTAAGGTGCCATTTCCGTTGTCGCACACAGGCGATCTCTATAGAAAATCTTATTAGGGAAAGGGTTTTTCATGTGGTACTTTCCCATTTGCGTTTCACACAAGTAAGGGATATTTAGATAAGATTGTTTTGCCTTGGTGGGAGAGAACCTATGAGTGAGTAGCGAAATTATTATAATATTTATTTTGTTAATCATCTCATGAACGTGATAGCTCCAAGTATCTAAAAAGATAGTTGGTTTGCCCTTTAAAAAAAGGATCTGAACGAAAACAAGTCTACAATAAGTGAACATAAAATATTTAGAAATGATTATAACTACTGAAGAATAGCACATACGTCAAGAATACAACACTCATCGATTTGTGGGTGGTACAGAGCCCGAAAAAAATACAAAAGGATGAAAAGCGAAGTTTTACAACTTCAAAACTCCGCTCTGACCGCACCCTATACTTATCACATAATAAAGGATCCATTTTAAAGGCTGTACCAAAAATTTGCGAATTTATTTAAGGCCGTTTGTAATATATCAAATACAACTTTAATCAAACAAAGTAGTTTCATCAATTAAATATGTATTGGATTAAATAAGTCTGGTATAATTGGAGTTCATCAAACCTACTATGGACAAATCTGAATATTTAAAAGCTAATATTTAATCCCAGTTTCTTGATAACTTGGCGAGATTATGTTTGAAAAGAATGAGATAAAATTACACAATAAAACCAAATGGATATATTCAATGTCCGAGAGACTTTAAATAGAAATGGATATCCCACATTATAAATAATAGTCATATAAAACATTGGACATGCCTAATTTTATCTGGATAGTTTATTTTCATAATACATTTCCATATAACAACCAAATACTTGATGCTGAATGATTTGTCTTAATTTAAAATATCTGGCAGTGTTTGAATCAATATTCTTCGATGTCTTGATTGGGTCTTATTATCTTAATTCAATTCTATTTGGTATGATCTTATAAAATATATGTATTTAACATAACTCTTAAAGATTTTTTTCCAAATGCCATTTATACATTTCATTTTTACTACAGCCATCTATCCTATAATATCCTTCATTGAATGAAAAATGCTACGTTCATTCCAAAGTCCTAATATGTTCTTGCTCCGTTAGTATCATTAATTATGCCAAAAGTAATCCTCAAATAATGCAATTTATATTTTGAAGAACACATACATAAAGTGACTGGCTGAATATCAATGCAAAAAATACGGATGACGTAATTGATTGCATCATCGATATTCTATCGTATTTGTAATGCAGATATTCAAACAAAATTACGGTGTACTCTCGATTATCTGGATGCGGATAATCCGGTTTGCTTATTTTTTACATTGACGAAGATTTATCGTACACATGTACTATACTCTTTTGGGATGTCGGATTACAGGGGGTGCCGGATTAGACTGAAGCCCGATTAGCACGGGCTTACTGTATCAGAAATATGTGGATTATTGAACAATTTAAAATGTTTTTTAAAACGTGGCTAGGCAAAACATCGAATAATGGCTCGGTCATGATTTAAATGATCCAGGTTTTAAGCGCATGGATGATGCAAATATCGTTTATTCTGTTTCTCAAGAAGAAGAAAATGAGAGTGACACTACAATTGAATAAAATAACAGTGAATACATTAGTTATAAACGGCGTCGAATTATGTTGAAACATTGCTAGAAAACGCTGAACAAAGAGGATTAGAATATAATGATATAATAGCTTTTGAAATTCGTTTAAAAAAATCTCAAAAATATATTCGTATACATTTTTATAAATATTTTGGTAACGCTTAGTACTAGCTACATCCAATTATTAATATTGTGAGTGAATTATGACAAAATCATTACATTAAAATTTTGGTTTTGGAGCATATATGCTCTCACTTTCGGATTTAGTTTCGTATTAATTTTTTTGACAATGAAGCTGATGGCTCAATGTAATTTATATATTTTTTATCAGTCCCATTTCAGACCCCACTTCGTTCTGGGTTGTATCTCTGCTCACCTGTTACACCTGTCTAATTGCAATCAATAGGGGATCTAAAAGGTTTTATCTAGATTGTGAATGAACATCCCAAATATTTTAAGGTTCTTCTATAATTATAGCGTTATTTAATTTGTTATTGGTCACTGTATTAAAGTTTAAGTGCTGTCTCTAACACGTGCAGATTCTTGAAGGAATATGAACTTGCATTATTGGGGTAATAAGATTTTAAAATTGACAGTTTGTATCTTTTTAATTTATTTTATATAATAGTTGCCTTCGTCGCTACGATTGTTGCATTGTTCGGCTGCGGAGAACGAACCGGATGATCACTCAGAGCGCGGTGCGCTCTGTACCATTAGCATCGATGTTGATCCCGGCGCCGATGAACGACAGACGCTCCCTTTCAAAGAGCACAATTCGTGTTTTCATTTATTTTAATTTGTATAACTAACTTTTTACCAGCTATTCCATTATGCTTACATTGCTATAAATATATGTAATACGCATGCGTACAGAGATGTCGAAAGCTTCATTCGGATATCATCGCCCGAGGCACGTATTACATGACGTTATTTTGTTACATCGCTCAGTGTAAAATGGGTCGTAAACTTATGTCACGAGATCGTGAGAGTATTTATTATATTTTAGACCATTTTACGAAATATTACAGGAAATCATGTTTATTTCAAAGCCATCCGTCTCGTTTGATAGCGTCGTGTCTCGCATAGGAAAGGAGAGGAGATCTTTTCAATTACCTTCGTGTTTATTAAATCAATAGGAGTCTACGCCTTGGCGGCGTGCGATCCAAATTCTCGAGAGCTGTCATATCAAAAGAGTGTTGACTGGCCTGGTATAATGGGGCAACCATTCGCCGATGACCTGCATCCTGACCCGTGAACAATTATGAAGCTCACGCCGTAGTGGCCATCGGGCGAGGCTATAATGAGAGAGATGCAGGTCATGTCGTGTCAGACGATGAAAGCAGCGACCTGATAATGGCAACGAAATGCGTTACGAAACTGTAGCATTAAGCGTATCGGGGCGTGTCTGCGTAACCACGCTCCCTTTGTGCTCACTTGCCCAACAATGACATGCTGCGATCTCATCCAGCCCGGGGTCAATTAGGATGGGATGAATATTTGGATAACACGTATCAAGGAATATAAAGGTCAACAATCGTAACATCGACCGAGAGACAGTGTCTGTTGTTTATTCAGCGACGTCTGTCTCATGGCCCCTCGTAGCGTTTGTATTATTGACGTGACTTACAAGGCACTAGAGATCCACAAACGGATAATATTGGGGGGATTCATACAAAGCCTTTGACCATTCATCAAACCTTCTTATTATACAAATACGATTTCTAATCTCCGTTTGGGTTCAAATAAAATAGATGCACATTCAATTTGGACGAGTCCTCATTTATACATCCATATAAAATCAACAAGCGACATTTTCAGCAGCATTTTGTTTTATTGATCTTATCCACTCAAGGGCAGGGCTACAACATCGATACGGTAACACATAAATTCATTTTTAAATTTGTAATGGTGTTGTAAACGATCAAGCAATTTGGGGTTCAACTGATTTTTGGCCAACAAAAAACAGAAAAATGTATATTTAGACAATTATCAGCATTATTGGTAACATCTTCTCATAGTGAACTACTATTGGCAACTGAAGATGTACCCAAAAAGATTTTTAATTTTAAATGAAAGATTTGAATGCTCATATCTTTTTTTTAAACATATTATTACAAAATGTAATTTCCATCGTTAGATATAACCTCTCTTCACCTATCTGGTAATATTTTAATGCCTCTGACGTAAAATATCACGGGCTTTGAACGAAAATATTCTATAAGTACAATTTTGACCTCATCGTTTGTTTTGTAATTTTTCCCATTCAAATAATACTGCAAAAATCTAAAAAGATGTAAATCCGACGGAGCGATGTCTGGAGAATAAGAAAGATGTCGAATTGTCTTCCAGCCAAGGTTATTTATTTTTTCCCGCATTATTTTTGTCGAATGAGGGCGAGCATTATCAAGCTGTAAAAACACTTGTCTTCGATGCACGTGAAAGGGTTGTTTTCTTATATTTCCTCCGCTAAATGATATAATTGTTCACAATAAAGTATTACATTTATTGTTTGTCGAGGTTTAAGTGTTTTAAAATGAATTGCTTGCAGTCTCACCAAACAGACTTATTTTTTTACTGTCAGGCCTGTCTCAGGTGTTGGTTTTGCTACCTGACCCTTCGATAGCCATTGATTTTTGCATCCATAATTAGAGTGATGAACTGCCCTCGAGCATATTCATCACTGCTGCTGTAAGCCCTGAGGGTTCGTGTTGCGTTTACAGGAACACAAGTTTATTCATCAGAATCAGAGGCTGATATGAGGAATTATAATACAAGGAGAGGTTAAAATCTATACTAAATATAAACATATCAATTATATATAGCACATAACTCATCGGAACAAAATCGGACAACGGTAAGAGTTA
Organism: Stenopsyche tienmushanensis; assembly: GCA_008973525.1. Classification (NCBI taxonomy): domain Eukaryota; kingdom Metazoa; phylum Arthropoda; class Insecta; order Trichoptera; family Stenopsychidae; genus Stenopsyche; species Stenopsyche tienmushanensis. Next base: position 308,290 of record WACJ01000200.1, read on the forward strand.
AAAGATATTAACGACATCAATAGCCTTTGTAGAATTTACAGTCAAAATTTAATAACTCAAACTGAATCCACATTGAAACCAATTAAATAATCGTAAATATCAAGTAAAAATTCAATCAATTCATAAGTATTGAACTGATTGTGGAATTCTTAGACTTTTGAGAATCCCGTCTTCAATATAGTTAATTTAAATAAATGCGTCGAGCATTGGAAGGATTAAAACGACTTTATTTTTGAGTTATTTTGCGTTCGTGGGGTAATATGTGTAACATTCTTGTTTGGGTTTTTATTATAAAATTAATAACGATTTATGATTGTATGACAATATGATTGGTATGAAATATGTATGCGCGCGCAGTTAGGCATGATCAATAAAAAACAAGAGCGTTGGTCTAAAACGAAAGAATACGCGGTCATTTAATATTGTCATAATCACATTTATTATTTTTGCCAACAAAATGCATTCTGATGCTCATATTTACGCAATATTATGCTTTGATAAACAAAACACTGTAAGATTATGCATAAAATTGGGAACAGACAGACATACGTTTTTTATAACATTCAAACCCAATTTATTCATCTTGATGTAGTGTACTGTAAAATATTTGAAATTAAAGTTAAATTCATAAATATCAAACTTCATCATTGATACTCTGTCGTTTGTTTTTTCGCGAGAGCGATGTATCTGAATCCAAACCTTTAACGAAGCTTAGAATATGTCTTTATATTTATCACCTTTCAACAATCTCAAATTACTTTCATGAACTATTCGATCTTCCAATTCATATAATATAGAGAATATATAGCATTCAATTTGAGGAAACTGGTTATGGAATGCATTTATAAGAAACTCATGTTTTTCGTATTGGATGAATAGATTTTGTATAAAATATGTTATATGTATATGATTCATAGTACAAGGGTTAAGTATTATAATACATATAGTATCATCATACAAATCATGATTTTTACAATATGTATATGCGTTGTTATAGCAAAACTGTAATTAAATATGTATTTTATCGATTCATCATATAATTGAATTTATGTTTATCTTTGTTACAGGTATGTTGCGGAAATCTACCCTTAGCTTACACGCGTGAGTATCATTCGTCCCATCGATATCGATACGTTATGATTTATTTGCACAAATTTTATGGATATGATTTCAGTGTTCGTATATGAAAAATACACACGTTCATATTCCATCCTCGTTTGCTCTTGTTTACTTCTCAGCATGTTGTAATGAAACATTGTACAATATCAAACACTTGAAATTGCTTATCCGCTTACCGCAGGCTATACAAAGAGCCGCATAGAACAAAGGGCGATAAAATGAAAAATCCTAATACACTGGAAAAATCTAATTCTCTGAAAATCCTTTAAACTGGGAGATAAAGATTTTTACGTTTTTCTTGCCGCAAACGGATTTCAGCCCCCGACAACAAAAACCGCCCCGAGAATTCACTTTCAACTGAGACAACGCTTCGTTTGAAATAGCATATGTGGTCGAATGTTATTAAACAGCGAATTTACTCGAATTGCTTGCTTACAATTATTCAAAAGCTCTGTAAAGACGAAAATAAAGATTTGTGAATCCGCATAAATCCGCACTGGACGTATCAATTTCGTGCTTCGAGACAAAACAAAGAGATTACGACGATTCTTGCTTTCAATGTCTTCATTAATACTATACGGCTCATATTTCTTGAAAATAAATCCACTACAGATTTCGACCATTAAAAGAATATAAATAGACGTACCTGCTGTCTAATCAAGAATTTGCACACGCCATCTTAACAACGAAACAGACCCATAGATAAGAATAAATCCCTTCACACAAAACAGCCATTGTTTCATCCAGGTAAGGGCTAATTGCTTTTTAGAATCATCTTACAAAATTGATATTTTTTATAAAAAAAAGGTGAAATAATCCTCAAGGAAGTCAAAATGTATCATCTTATTCCTCTGAATTATCACAAAACAACCCTTTAAATGAAAATTAAAATATAGCTTGGGTTGTTAATTTCCTATACTATACAGGGTATTTGGCACATGGATCAACAATTTTTTTAGGGATAATAGAGATCTTTTGTTACGTTTCACACATAGGATTTGTCATTTCAATATTTTGCAAAAATACTCAAAATTTCACCTTTTTAATCGTCATAGTAGCATGAAATAAAATTACAAAAACGTTTAGTTTTTGCTGATTATTATTTATTTGATACAAATAAATCCCCAAATATATGTTATATCCCTCTTACTTTTATAATTTAGATATTCGAGAATACAATTGAAATTCCTGAATATCAAATTGAAAAGGTTAAGGCATCATTATATTGTGAAATGAAAAATTTCCGAAATGTATGTCGTGTCAGGAATAGGGTGCGTTTCTGTTTTTTATCAAAGGTAATGCCAAGGAGATAAATTCGTGGAAATCTGTAGATTCATACGTTTTCACATGAAAACAACGATCTAAACCAGTGGTTCCTAACCTAGGGGGAATTACCCCTGCAGGGGTAAAACAGGAGTTCTGCGGAGGTAATCATGCTGGTAATTTTTGGTATGTAGATAATAAAATGGCAGATTCAGCGCCATGTGGCTGAGCACAAATTTTAAAGAGGGGTAAAATCAGTTTCCCTGATAAACCATAGGGGTAACCATACTGAAAAGGTTAAGAAGCACTGATCTAAACGCTTAGGTACAAATAAGTTTGCCCTCGGAAGAGCATTCAGCTGCTCTTTCGTGTCCATCTCAATGTCAGAAATTTTGGCTAACAGCTGATGTTGAAAGATATTATTATAATTTTGAAATTGTATGCCGATTACTGTAGGGATGATCGCTTAAATCGCTTAAAGAGCTAAGATACAGTAATAATAAAAAAAAGCATTCCTACACGTTGAGTTCGGAGAGAGACAGAGACGGAGAGTGTATCTTGCAGGTCAGAGATTGTGAATGGGAGACAAAGACAGAGAGAGTACCTTGCGTATCGTACGATTGTATAGATCGTTAACACAAATTTATCGACTAATAATGATATGTGAATGATGATTATAACTAATCGATTTTAAGTGTATTGTTTTTGTTTACGCAAAGAAATTGTGTGCTATCGACAGTGTTTATTTATTTATGTACAAGCTTCATACACGTTGCGACGGTCTTGACAGATTATACTATTACAAATGTAATATATTAAATATTATTATAATGTATTTTAAAATAATATACGAAGGTTGTCCCAAAAGTACCCGACTTATCTAACGTATATATGGCGGTTGTTTTTAAAAAAAAATACTGTGAAAGAAAGTGTATACCTTATTAACCTTAAATTTGAATATTCTCAAGAAGAAGAAGTAAAAACTAACTAGATTTCGTAACTTAAAACTAAAAAGCTGGCTAAGATAACTGCATAAATTAATAAGATTCGTAAATATATAATTTTTATGGGTATCATCTGAGGGAACTTCCGTGATCGTACAGATCAAAAACAGCTCCAGATATGCCAATTATCCCCGAAAATGCTGAAAAAATCCCTAAAAGAGGACCGAGTGGCTACAGGGTCTGTGTGTCCATCCGGTCCACTTTTCGGACCGATGACATTACGAATGAGCGCCTCGCGATCGAATGCCATACCTAATCATGTCTACAGAAAGATTACAAATTCTCATTATGAAACGAAGCTGTCTGAAGAAGACTGATCGGATGGGTTGTTTAGATTTTATAATCAGTCGAAAATATTGTTGTCTTGGCAGGCTTACGCCGGCTGGGTCGGCCCAATGTTTAAGCGATAACGAAGAAAAGATGGATTAGACAACTTAGTATATATATATATATATATTATTATATAAAAACGCAGGGTCGTAACTAGGGCGTGGAAAAGCAGGCGCCCGCCACGGGCGCAACTGGGCTTGAGGCGCAAAACGCAGACTACCGACCCGGTCGAGAGTTGTGCATGGTTTTTACTTTACTCAACCTTTCTACTTTACATGAATCAACACTGATTGACTCTGTCCGTTTTTATAATATATGCTAAGTTGTCTAACCTTCTTTTCTTCATTATCGCTATGTTTGTGTATGGCATCCGATCACGAACCACTCACTTGTTATATCAGCGGTCCGAAAAGCGGACCGATTGAGCATACAAACCTTATGGCTACTCCCTCCTCTTTTAGGGCCTTTTGCGGCATTTTCTACGATCTGTACGATCACGGATGCAACATAGCTTCTGGACACTTTCTATCACAGTATTTTTTACAACAGTAACCCGCCATCTATACGTTAGGTCGGTTTTTTTTGGACTGTCTTTGTGTATTATTTAAAAAAAAAACATTATAATAGTATTAGTTAACTTTTAAAAATAAATTGGATTTCGGGGTGGGGGAGGGGGAGGCGTTATGTTAGATATTTGCCACGGGCGCTTTATACCCTAGTTACGGCTCTGTAAAAACGGACAGAATCAATCACGGGTCGGTATTCTGCGTTTTGCGTCCCTAGCCCTGTTGCGCCCGTGACGGGCGCCTGCTTTGCCACGCCCTTGTTACGGCCCTGTTTGTACGGATGATAAGTGGCGGACATACAAACATAGCATCTATGTTTATGATGATTTAAAGATTTAGACAATTAATTACATACGTTGGATTGATGGTGGTAAATATATGATAATGATGGTGTTGATGATAACAAAATCTCATATTGACAACACCTAAAGATTTTTTTTGCTTCTAAAATATAACATGTAATGAATAGATATTGAATAATAAAGCAAGATGTCGATTCATTGTGCAACTTTCTGTTTCAATCGATGAAAATATCGATCCACTAAAATAATAGGCATGCCTTTTAATGACCGTGATCGCCGATCACATCGAACAATACAGATCAATAAAATGGAGGAAATCATTACCGGTTTCACTTATGCTCCCCGCGACTATCTAATAATCATTAATCTTGCTGCATGACTAAAAAAAGTGCAAGCACATTATGTATTTGTTTACAACGGTAAGTGCGGGTGTTGTCCATACACATTGCATACACGTTGCATACACATTACAAACGCATTATATACACACTACATACACGCTGCATACACACTTCATATCGACCCCCCACCCCTCACCATTTACAAACCCACCAACTCAAAACAATTCAGTAACCGCCTCACTGGCTGCGCGTGCGCACGCATACTGCGTACAAACAAACTCGCTACTGTCAAAGTGATCGTGCACGTTAAATACTATAACCACACGGATAATTAAAGTGTTGAGTGATATTTGACGCGACTATTCATTACATGCAATATACACAGGTATTTAAAAAAAAATCATATTACCCTAACCAAATAAAAAATGCACTGATCCTTTATGGATGCCTTAAAATCAAGATATTTGCCTTCCACATCCATGGATGCAAGGTAAGTTGGTCTCATTAAATGATGATATTCACGATATTTAAATTTAAGCTTTGAAGTTGTTGTTGACGATTGATCAGCGTCCCTCAGCTTTAATTTAATCGTCCTTTTATATTGGTGTTATTTACACTCGAGGGATCTTTTCTTGAGTGTCCAAGCGTACGAATCGTTTGCAAGTGATAACTTGATTTGAACGATATGGACTTTTGCGATGTTAAATGTGAAAGTTGTCACAAACTCAAATATGCTATGTACACAAATGAAATCACTAAACAGAGAAAAGCTTTTCTAAACAGCACACATTTCGAAAAAAAAGGTCCAACATTTGATCCAATAAGTCGTCTTGGACCGCCTCAAAAAAGTGGCGTGCTATGTAAATGGATTATAAATCATCTGCGAATGTAATTTGCCATTGAATCTGCTTAAAAAAGGCGATTTTTCATTATTTTTTTCCGAATAAAAAAAAATGCTGAAGGCGTACCACGCGATTTTTGTATGCCGTGTTTGAAATTCATATGCATACGTCGTTTGGATGCATTAAAAATGAGAATGAAAGCCAAAAGTACGCATATTATTTCATTCGCACGCAAAAAACTTTGGGAATCGTTTTGCGCTAAATATTCAATTGCCGCGTAAATATGTTTGCACACGTCGAACAGCCATATCGGAATCGTCCGATGAATATATTTGATCTGGCTATGTAAATACTGATATTGATTCTTGATTTCCTTCATCTGATTCGCTATCAAATATTGTCGCTCCACCGATTGATTGTGGCGGTAAACTATAGCAAAATGATTACTTATTAGAGGACCATTTTGTATGAAATCTATATTATAGTATATAATTAATAATTATAAGTTTATTTGAGTCAGCTCATGAGGAAGCCACACATCTGAACGATTGATGTAGCCCAATTTTGTCAGATGATTATGGATTATGAGTATATCGCGGGTTTTCTTCAACCATTGCTATGAAATCCGTGTTCATTTGCGAAAGAAACTTATGGGACAACCTAATACTTTTGGCTAAAATAATATACCAATTTGATATTATTTTACGAGGATTTAAATAGTCTGAATGAACAGGAATACATGATCTAATAATTGGGTAATTTTTGCATCGATTTTGTTAATAAATTCTGTACAAAAACTGACTTTTTGATGGATCAAATGCCTTTTTTACAAAGGCTTGTTTAGTATTAAATATGCAAAATCATATAAATATATCACTCAATAAGTTCATAGGATAATAAATTAATCAACAAGATCATAAATTAAGTTAAGTTAAAGATATTTGGAGGTAGTGTATTCATCATTTTACATCGACATTTGTCCATAAGGAAGCTTTGTTCTGAGTGGGTACTGCGTTTGCTCACAATCGATCATAAAACAACAACGCGTCCACAATTCAGATCGCTGTTTAGAGCTGTTTCAGCGCAATATAACAATAGATGAAACATGAATCTATCACTATACTCCAGAGCTAAATTAGCATCGATTACCTTGAGAAAAAAAGAAACATCAATAGCAAATATTATATGACGATATTGATGCGTTTGACGGAAGAAAATACAAAAAACCGACCCCAAAAGAAGAAGAAAAAGTGCAAAGTGAATTAAATCCTACGAACTTATTGAGTGATGTGTTATATTAATGTGGAATTTTAAGTATTTACCATGTTTCTAGTCATTTTATTTCAATTACATACTAAGATAATAATATATATATATATGCAATACTTTGCTGCCTTACACTGATTTTGAAGTGATACAGTGATTAAATATCGCATATCGTAAGATGTAGCCCTGCCCTCGAGCATATAAGAACGTTTTAACCATTGTTCGCGCTCAGTCTTCAATGTTTTAATACAAATTAGTCGATGAATCCATCTGTCTGTGATGATTAATCAAAGTCGATGCGTCTTATTGATTAGGCACTTCCGGCGTTTGTATATCATGATTTACGCATTTTTCCATATAAAAATTAGTACTCACATGGAAAATCGTAATCAAAACGAATAGGAGCATCCGCCCCGGTATACCTTTTGTTAAAAGGTCTATTTCGGGCTTGTTATAGAGGCAAAATTAATAATCGCTATCATTCATGGTTTTGCAGTACTCTGAGAGCTTTGACCTTTCCATATTTGCCACCATATTGCCACTTATAACGTATGCATCGCTTTGGGTGTTTAACCCTCGCGCTGCTGGCATATTTTCGTGCCTTTATCGGCAACATCTCTTCGTTGAGCGTGTGTTGGTTAACATTAGTTACATTCGATGAGCTCACTATTGTAAACGCCCACGTTCCACGGAAACAATTGCCTAGCTGTCTATAATGTATTCATTCATTCTGTGAACGGTGTCGGAAAGATGCTCAACACAGGGTCTGTTTATCCACCTTTTTTTTGCTCGCCATTGTTTCGAGTTAATTTCTTTAATATCCATGACCGACGATCAATCATCCGTTTGGCGAAATCGCCGCCCATCGCTTATGATGTGATATATATGGCAAATTACGTGCGGTGAATTTGTAATGCTTCTGCGCAAATTGCTACCCTTATCTCCCACCCTCCCGAATGTATCGCGAAGTCTTAAAGAAGCTCTTAACCGTGGAGTATTTAGTAAATCATGAAGCTTCCATTAACCGCGTGTTTATGGACCTGCGTTCTTAGTGTAACATTGTGTAATCTCATTAGATGGTATATATGGCTTCTGCGCTGTTTGATAACGCCGGTTAGCACATGGAAGGACGTGCCTTTCTTGTATAAAATTTAGTAGCATAATTTGCGTTTGAATCGCCTTCATCAAATAGCCGGGTGTGCTGTGAATGATTGTTGGTTTTTCAAAAGCAGATGTTGTATGAAAGGTGGTCAAACAGTAGCGCATCCGGATTTGACGGCTAAGGGTTGAACCACCCTCTAAATTGATCAATCTATAACATTCCGTTATTAATTCAATGGATGAATAACAGCGTTCATGCATTCTAACAACATATTGAGCGTCTTGAGATATCATGATAACGAAATATTGTCATTCATGATATGTGAAATTCCTTGGTATACGATACTTTAAAATACCACAAGCAGATTATATTCATATTTTACGAGTCTAATGTCATTTTCATATAATAAATTAGATTAAAATTGATATAAAATGATTCAGTAGCATCACATCATCGATCCTTGGATAATAATTTTATTACATGTAGCATTGGGGTGCAGTTTCTATACATTGTATATAATTGAAATATTTCAAAATTCACTCTTGTATGGGAGATGTGTCTCATGATTTGGTTTGCAATTTGCGTTAATATTAATATGCATTTGGACTTTAATATATTCAGGAATAAATAAATATATTCGGGATTAATTTGTATTATCCCTTAAATGAATTTATTTAAAAGTAACAATTGAAGATTTTTTTAATTAACGAAAAATTTCCATTTGCGGTTTCCCACCCCGTTAGCCACATTTTGAACCCCCTACAGATATTTGCAACCCTCCCGATCGTGAAGCAAATACACGCCAACATATCTACGAAGCTTGAAATTCTTGATTCTAAAAATTTAAATCCAAATCCGCATTCGGGATGCATTAATTATTTTATCGGAATATTTTGCTTTGATCGATAAATTCGAACCCTTGACACAAAACTCCCCTTTATAATGTAATCCATTTCGCTCTCGATTGACAAATACGATTCGATACAAATTTTTAGTCCATCCTGTTTGCCGAAAACTCTTTGATCCCGCGCCAAGGAACCGAAGCACAATAAAGCGGTTTTTCTCGATCCTCTAAAATAAAACCCAATTTGTGCTGATTTCGTCAGTCTGCAAATTTAATGGCAGATTTGGCGATTTGTCTTCGACCTTTGTGCGCATTTTCGATATCGATGGCGATGTTTGCCGGACAATATGCTAGGGTGTATGACGCGAAGGTGATTTGTTACTTTTGGCCACAAAACCACCGCCAATATGTCAATTTCGTGATGACTTTCTAAACATTTACCTTAGGGCCCTGGACAAACAGATCCGCTATCTCTTGGATTTGGTAATTTATCGCTTTATTGCGATGGATTTGTACGATTTCCGCCTCGGGTAGATCTTTTAATAATATTAGTGCACGGTTCAATTACGATCGACCCAGATATATCGAGATTGTGTACTAAACGAGATGGATTTCTAGACGTATAATTAAATCTCATTCTGGTACTTCCGTTATAGTTATTTAACATGAAAATCTTACGTTTTTATGACGTAATCTACCTATTCTTTCGCCTCGGAGCTCCGAGGAGAACATAAGCCACTTTCGACGAAGAAGATTATATTGAAATTGATTCGATGGAGATAGGGGAAAAAACGACTTCATCTTCTGATTACATTGGATATTTTTTAATAATCGAAGAGCCCTTATTCATTTTATGTCTAATTGAACCACATTACATACATAAATACTTGGTCAACATATAAAATGGAAATCTTATGAAATACTTTCTATTCTCTTTAAAATTACTCCTAAACAAAATGAACCGAAATTAAGATTGAATACTAACAAAAACGCATTCACTTAAATCAATTTACTAATAGATTGATGAAATATATCATAATCTTACATATCATGAATTCTAAGATTAGATTTTATCTACTTCCTATTATTTTTCTTCTGAATGTAATATGTATCTTCTTTATCGATCATATTGCGGAAATTCTACACCACAATAATTATTTTTAAGTGATCATTCTTATTTATTTCGATCATCAAATCTATGAGCGCATTTATGCAATCTTCTACTCTAATTGATAGCAATCTAAATTTGTTTTTCCGTGACAAGACACTGAAATGTTTCCAAGAATTAAAGTATTATTTTTATTAATGTCAATGATTTTGCGTATACAAAAATCCAGGGCTTTGTATTAAAATTGAATCCAAAAACGAATCGAACCGAAAACAATAAATTTATTTTGTTAACACTTTCGTAGCCGGTGATGAATCATCAAAGGTTCGACCATTGGTGGCCGCATGATGAATACGGTATATCTGCAACTAGAGATGGTACATCTTTTTGAAGTAATACGTTCAATGGTCTGATCCTTTGAGATAGTCAGTGTAGACTTTGAAGAAGTTTTGAATGTTTACAAAACGATGTACGGAGAAAAAAATCAGAAAAATAAGCCAATGACTTTCCTTATTCAGCGCGACAAAGCACCGTAAACTTTACTCACTCTTCTTTTTGCGTTTCAACTATCATATATTTTTACATTTTCTGATATTTCGAACCACCATTATCAAGGATTAACATATATATATAACCTCGAAATTATTTTTGTGCGACTTTTTTTGTGCGATTTCGTTTTTTTACATTTTTCCAACGTCTCGACTTTTAAAAATACATTCTCCGAAGGAATTTCCAAAATTCCAACTGCTTACAGAGTTAAAGCTATTTTAGTTATGCAGCAACTTAGCCGGTTCTGCCATAATAAACTTTTTTTTTCTCGAAACTACTTTTTTCAACACATGATGACAATGTCACTGGGTATACTATTTATTCCGAAGAAGTGAGCAAATTTTGAGTCTTATCGAAAATTGCAACGAAAATTATCATACAGCGATGATAGTTTGTAGTTAAAATAATTAGTATTTCTCTAGTGGGTATCAGACATCCTTAAAATTTTACTAATGATGCAAGACGTCCTTTAAATGTTGATAAAATATTGAAATATTGATTTTTTAATTGCCTTTTTGTTTTCTTGTTTTTTTATTAACTTTTTTTTTGTGCGATTTTTGATATATTTTACATAGCTGTTTCAAAGTTATGCGGTTTTTAAAATCCATGGAACGCATCTTCACTTTCTCTATGTAAGTCATAGCTTTTTTTGTGCGATTTTCCACGGAATACATCTACCGCACAAAAAAAGATTTAAATGTGTATATAAGACGATGATTTTTTTTGTTGATAATTTTACGTATATTTGGTTTATTCATGAAAACTGAAGTCGTTTTTTTACTAATTTTAAAAAGAAATCGCCGGCCTCTATCGTAATTTTTTTGGTAATTGTTGCGGCCACGATAGTGTTAATACATTCAACATGCTAAGAAAAATGTCTCGAATTTGCTTATGCAATTCGATATTTCATATTCAACATTCATCCTCGGACAGGAAACGCTGCCATGCAATCCAATTTAAATATGCAGCTTCATTTTGATATCCTTATTGTTGGCGACAACCCTGAAGGCTGTCAAAATGAATAAAACGAATATCATATTGTTCGATAAACAGTTTGAACTAAAAAAATATACATTGCATATTTCAGTCAATTTATTAATGTACAAATATAAAATAAAGGACCCGATCAATTCTTCCAGTCGATAGATATACATATTGGTGTATCCCCAACTTGTGTGCATTTTATCCTTATTAATCTGTAATTGTAAAGTTTAAGAGTTTCCTCTTCCAGTTTGAAGATATGAATCGATTAATATTATAATATGGATCTGTTTGTATCAAACGCAATATGTAAATTGGTAGCTTCACCTGCGCATTGCTTGCTCACAGTCTGCATATTAATATTGTTTATTGTCGATGTAATTCGCATGCAATTTTCTGCAATCGTCCAAGTCTCCTCAAATTGTGTTCAAACGATGCCACGTTAAATTCAAGAACCATTAACTTTTAATTTTCTTGCAGTCGAAGCACGCCGGATAGCAGACTCACGTCGAAAGGTCTTTCTCGGAATCCCCATTTCAATATTGGCTTATAATAAACATCGAAGATAATATGTTCAATAGCGCTAAGTGACTTCTGATGAACGGATGTTGTAATTTGTTTGCGATGCGGTTGCATTTAAAACTGCATTGCGTATGCAATAAAGATTTATTCGCGGCAGCCTTATATGCATATTCACTGTGAACCTGACAACCGACCCATCAATTATCGGTTCGAAATGAGCGGAAAACTACCGAGACCATCTAAAATATGAATATTTACATCGACGCTGCATGAGTATTAAAAAACTAATAATGCGCAAAAGATGTAACGTATAGGCAATGTGATTTGCTTGCATAAGGGTGGGTATCTAAAGTCATATTTTTACGGTCGATGGTCCTTAAAATATGCTGTACTCATGGGTTCTCCTTGTCGTTTAGAACAGGTAAAAGCTATTAGTTCGAGTTCTCCCACGTAGATCTATTCTCGAACGGGACAAATCGGGATAAGAATTTCTACAATGTGGGATGACTTTTTAATTACCCCCGAAGCGAATCCTTTTGTATTTTTTTCTTGGATTGCCTGATTTTTTTTGCTTTGTGTGCGGTATGTCCTTAAAATTTAATTTATGTTCCAAAATTATTTGGCATTCAAAAGCAGTCTTTTTTGAATGCGGTTTTATGAAATGTTTGGTGATCTCTATATATGCCTACTGGCAGCGGTGGACAATATTGACATGCGCGCGCATCCATTTATGCATCAAATCTAACCCATTACGCACTCAATCAATATTATATATTTAACATAAATATTGTTTATTTATTCGTTATCGACAGTGTGATTTCTACTAGATATATCATCATATAAGGACATTCCACAACGCAGATTTGTGGAATAATAGCCATCGTCATCACAAAGAAAAACATCTTATTATCAAATCAGCTTTTATGTATTCGAAATATGGACAATAAAAATATTCCAGATCTCGTGGATGACAAGATGCACTGCAATGACTATTTCATACACAAGATAAACTATCTTTTACCAGGTTAAAAAGGTATATAATATTGACCAACTTGATAAGTGAACCAGCTCAAAATATATCGGCATCCATAATCACGCACAAAGTTATCGCCATTGAATGCAAAAGTATTGAGTTTTTATAAAATAGAAAGATAAATTTGAAGAATTTACCTGCGGCGCCTTTTTAGATAAAAATTAAATTATGTTTGTTTAGATAAATGAAAGGTTTAAAATTACTATTAGGATATCCACTTCTCATCGTTATGAACTGATTCTAATATATCCATGATATCGCGTGCTTTGCTGCGATTATGAGTTGCAAAAATTAATTGGGTGATGGTTAACCCTTTGAGTTGTCAACTAATTAAACACCTTCATAGTCTTAGATACTACATTTGCGTACAAATCCACTTATCTGTCAGAACCGCAGCAGTGCGTATGAAGCTTATTTTTAACACTCTCGTCGCCCAAAGTGAATCGGTGTTGTTTCTCACGGGGTCCAAGTTTCTTAATAATTTTTAAACCAAAAATTTATTTATTTACACGAAAAGCTTAAAACTTTAGCTAAGTTGACTAAATAATATTATAGTGAGAATCATTCCAAAATTTCAGTCAGATCGATCAACAATTTTTTAAGCTACAACTGGCGAACATTTTGAAAATGCAGTTTCGAGATAATCTCGTTTAAAGTTTCAATGCGACAAAACTAAATTTTAGTGACTTACCGATCAACCAATGATTCCAGGTACATATAATAGATCTTCGGCTTTCTCAAAAAGTTGATTATCTTCGACTAACTTGTTTTCGGGCTATACGAGCTACTTTTGTCTCAGAAAGACTCTTACGGTTCCACCTCGCTACTCGCGCTTCATTGGTATTTTCAGCAAATACTTTACAGTAGGTGCCAATAATTATATATAATGTATTCATCATCTTCAAAATGAAGCATGGTTCGATCATCGAGGATTCATCTCAATATATAAATATTGAGATTAGGGATGATCTGAATTCCAGTTTTAGTATGGCCTTTTGATCTTTCGCTTGCGGTGAACTCTTCAGATGTTTCGACCGAGCGCATCAGCGTTACGTCCATTGTCTTCATGGATCGATTGCGTCAACGTCTTTTAAAGAGACACGAGCATTTCGCGTAAATCACGGCACTTTGAAGCTGGGTGCAAGCCGAGATCCGAATGACAAATATGTAAGTTTGTGGGATTGCAACCCACGTCCTCCTCCCATGTGGCCAGGTGAGCTCCGGTGAGGAAACGCTCACAACCTACGGCCTCAGATCAAACAGATGGGTAACCAGAATCACGGGGCCCATAATAATACGAAATGGCTGATTTAATAACTCTATGACGAAACTCCTCAGTGCTCGAAACGGCATTTTTATGGTAATAATGATAAGTGTGGTTTTATGTTAATGCCAGCTGGTTAAAGCGCTGACTCTAATGCAAATGGAGCAATCGCCTTTGTTAGCCGCGAACTGTAATCTGATTACGCAGTTTCGTCTAGTCTGCTCTTGGCCGTCGATCCTGCAACGTCCCTTATCTTTGACTCCCGGAGATTAATCTCACAGATGTAACCCCCCTTCCTCTTGAGATGTAATTCAACGCCATCAAATCATCAAATTTCAGAGATCAAATTTTAAAAACTGGAAACGGTACGATCTTCTAATATTGGATCCAATTTTATTACATGCGTTCGCGAAGTGGTTTAACAACGGAGCCAAATTGATGAGTCACTCATTAGCTGCCCACGAACGCCTTCAACGTTGCTCGAGTTAATTAATGACTCTTTTAGATTTTTTAAGTTAATTAATTATAAATATTTCCATAGATGTGGATGATACGGTAATTTCTTCATTAATTTAAGACGAACGCCTAAAGCCATGAGCGTTTTAACGCATGGCTTTATTTACTAAGAATTATGTATTTAAAACAAACCGTGACCTATATGGACACGAAATATAGATACGCTCAAATTAATCATTTTTTTATAATCACATTATTTCTTCACGCCTCAATTAATTATTGTGTACACATTGAATATTATTCAAAATTTACTTTGGAGTACAAATTAGGGTCAAGACCTACGCTTGAATAATTGAGGCAGATCCATTTTTGATCTTATTTTTGGAAAATCTGCATGGAATCAACGGAATATGATCTAATTTTCTTTACCGTTATATCTACATTGACTTAACATGAATATTTAATATAATTAAATGCGCTCTTTGACATAGCCTTTGACTTATTTAAAGACTCCAAAGTATGCTTTTGAAGACGTAAATATTTTTTGTGGCGTTATTCCTCTTTTAAAATACAAAGTTATCTCCATTGAATGCAAAAAGAATGGTGTTTTAAGAACGAAAAGATAAAAGTTGATAATGCTACCTGCGGCACCTTTCTGTTGTTATAAAAATTGTTTTGGTATCAGATAAATGAAAGATTTTCATATATATTTCACGACTTTTTGTCCTCTGTAATCTGAATCATTGGTTTCAATTTTAGTCATTAATGATATTGTTAAAATTGAATATACACTTCAAGAGTACAAAATCATTTTGAACCACCAACTAGATCGAGTCAGATCGAACTTGTGGCATCGTATTATTAATACACACAAATATTAGCCGTTAGCTAAAATATTAAGGTGTGTTTGTGTAGTATATAATAAAATATCCACATTATTGTGACGAAATCCAGTGATTCAGAAAGAGCATTCTTATATGTTAAGCTCGAAGATAGACAGAGACGGAGAGTGTGTTGCACTTAGAGTTTGGAGAGAAATCGAGACGGACAGAGTATATTTCAGGTCGGAGATTGTGAATGGGAGACAGAACCGGAGAGAGTATCTTGCGTACATCATACGATTGTATAGATCGTTAACCCAAATTTATCGACTAATAATGATTTGTGAATGATATAATGAATCGATTTCAAGTGTATTGTTTATGTTTACGCAAGGAAATGACCGAATGTTGTGTGCTATCGACAGTGTTTATTTATGCACAAGCTTCATACACGCTGCGGCGGTCCTGACAAATAAGCGAATTTGTACGGATGATAAGTGGCGAACATACGAATATAGCATCTAAGTTTGTGATGATTTAAAATTAGTTATAAATATAGTATAAATTCATTTAAATGATTTTGACTTTTTCCTTGGATAAATCCTGGAGCACTCTGCGTGGCGTCCCTGTTATTTGAAAATTTGAAATTGTTTCATAATTGGAATACAGACATTTTCCCGAACAATTTCAATTTAAATGTTGAAATACGTGTCGCTTTTGGTAGTAATTGGTATGGGCATTAGCTGCCTTAGATTGCCCATTATTTCGTCACATTTTTTGTGCGTTATAATTTTATATAATTCATCCAAAAGCAGTGAGATGGTGATTGTTTCATCTATTGTTTTGTGTAATTGGTACAATTTAAAATTCAGCCACATGATCACAGGGGAGTCTCGATTAAATAGCGCCTCGGAGCTGCGTTTGTTCAGCCCGGTCGTTGCCTAGGGTCATAATTTTCATCTCATCGCAGAGGCCATTGTTCAAACCCCGTTCAGCCATTATCGTAATTCAGTTTCGCTTTCTCTCACGAAAGTTGAATGGCGACGAAGAGCAGCGCAGAGCAAATAAAATCGGGCCACAATTGCGAGAGTGTCAGATGATGCTCACTCCTCACACCCACTCCTCGCGAGTCCTGGAGGAGGTGATCAATCACACGGAGCATCTGCCGGCGCGCGTGCCATGACAGATGTTACACATCCAGCCATGTGCCAATCCACGCCATGAATACAAACCAATTACTTAATAGCCCTCCAACAAAGCCCCAAACCGGTCCTTTCTTCCCACCGACTGCACCTGAGATACCAAATTTCGCAGCCGGATACCGCAGACGTCAACCGCCAACTCCTCATTTGCTCTCCGCATTAATCTTGATGATAACCAACTGTATCATTTTTCATGTCCGCATTCATTTTGCATGATATTGAAAAACACATCACTCTTTTTTCATCGTCCAATTGTCGACCGACGCGGACATCATTAAATTGCCTTAAAATCGGCGCCCGAATTTTGACGTTGTCAAATCTGACGTATCAATTTTCTTCGTTGAAAAATCGAACATCATTACATTGTGCGAAGCGATATAAACATGTCATATGTATCTTTAAATCCCCATGTCTCATTCCTTTGTACTCAAAGCATGACGAATTCATCTGTTTGGTGCTAAAGCCTGACAAAAGATATGTATGTTTGTTCAAAAGAAATTTGCAGCTGCAATGCTTGAAATTATTAATGCATTGATAAATGATGTTAAATGTGACTAAAACTCAGTACTCATTATACGCGCATTCAATATTATATGCACCCCCATTGTATTAGCATCAATCTTGATATAATGCAAAAGCTAAGCCAATGATCAAATCGCTCGAGTTCAGTAGTTCTTAACCGGGAGTGCGGGAAGGTATTTCAGGGGGTGTGGGAGACGCCTCCAACGATATAAACTATTTTTGCGATATTTGTAAACTACTTGATTTTTTCACGTTAGTTAAATTTGACTGTGTCCACTGTCAGTCGTCTAAAAATAATCATACAACTAGATAAATCAACTGATTTGAAAGAATTTCTATTTTGTGAGCCACTGGGAAGAATTAACATAAAAGATCACACCTTCTTTATCACATTGAAATACGATGGCTCTCTAAGGACCGCTTTACAGGATTTTTGAATTGCGTGAAGAAATTATTCATTATATCAGTATATAACCTAAAGTCTATGGATGATTTAAAAAAAGGCGATCTGATTGAGATCCGAGATAGTGGATATATTCAAATGGAATTACAACAATTCTGGTGTACACAGTTAGAACGTTATCCAAATAGCTAAAGAAGCTTTGAAGTTACTTCTACCATCTGCCATCACCTACTTGTGTGAAATGGGATTTTCATCGTTTTTGCATACAAAAATTAAGGCGAGAAATCGCTTAACTCGTTCGTCGCCGCGTCTACCGTATATGGTGGATGGGCGTTTCCCCGCACGGACCCCGTCGCGTAATTTCGGTGGACGTTTTCTTCCTCCGTTTAAATATGATTTAACAAGTTATTTAATTGAATTAGCACATGAAAATATAAAATAAACAGAATATAAAAAATATATATTTATATACAACATAAAATTAAAATAACTAAAATATAAATATTTTATGCATAAAAACACATATGTGGTGATTTTGGACAATATATTGCGATCCTTTATACAATTTTTTTCACTTCTTAGCGATCGAGAATTGTCAGTCAAACAGTTTCCGAAAAGCGAATCCAATGTCTCACTGTTGCGTATTTCTATAACGATTTAAAAATGTCAACTTTACGAACATCTTTCTGCAATGTCTTCCATATGACAACTGTCTAAATATCTTTCGAGATCGACCTGAAAACGCGCACTTGCTTATCTTCACTTTGTTTTTGTTAATTTGACTAATAACAGTCAAGCTTATCGATCTAAGATAAAACAACACCTGAGAGAAGATGCGCCACATGTCGTCGGTGTTTATCGCATTGCTATTCCTTCTGTTTACGTTCCGACTATCGAACATCGGTTCACGATTGGCGACGAGTGGGTTAAATGCAAGTAATGATTTATGCGTGTATCTTTCAAAAAAAAGAACCTCGCTTCGCAAGTGTTATAACGAACAAGCAACAAAAGTCTATCCATTAATAAAATAATATGGTTTTGTATTTGACGTATAAAAGCTGCATATTTTTTTTTGAATACACAATATATTTCGCAAAAATGTATTTTCCTAATTTAAAAAATCGGGATGTCGCTCACCTAAAAGGTTAACCGGTCACTTGTTTGGTCCCTTATTCCTGATGATTATATAAAATCTACACATTTATATATCATCATTATTATTGTTGTTATCTGCAACTATACGATGCCAATAACTGTGTCATATATCCATTATTTTCCAATGTTAAAAAAGGTCTTGACATGCTTTTTGTTATTTTTTTGTTGTTTTTTGACATATAATAAAAACAAGCCGAGTGATTATATCTTTGGCGTTCATAACTTTTACTCTCGCAGATTTAAGCAATCAATAATGAGCATTTTGCTCCAACTTGTTCAACGTCCACTCAGTCGGATTTTGTTAATTCCGATATTATTTCACCGTGCAAATTTAATTGGCATTGTGTGAAATTTCCCAATTACATCGTATTTAAGCCCAGTGTTGCGTGTCTGGGAATTAAAATCTCAAATGTCAATAGAGGCAAGCGTACATGTCTTGTGCTAAAAAGTCGAAAGGACCGATTCGAACGTCGTTAAGTCGGAGTGACAACGGTTATTACGTGTGGCAATGTATGATTGCACTCGGTTTAATCAGTCAGAATTGTGTCCTAAATTAAGCTACATAATTCCATTAATTACGTAATAAATATCGTGAGCCCTATACGTGTCTACGGGCAGGCCGTAATTGTACGCATTGCTACGTTGTTCTTCCGCGAGGGAACTCTTTGAGTCCTTTAATTATCCCAATTTGGGTCGGTGTTATTCAACACGTATAATCCGACCGAATGGATCCTCGGAGTTCTGTCTTCACAATGCAACATTTAAAAACGATCATTATTAAAACATGACGCCCCGAAAAACACAAAAACGTGTTCGCAACAATCATTATGTATTTCCGCATGAGTCGAAAATGAGTCATATGCACGCTATTGAGCTGATCTGTCATTTTGCTTTCATAATTTTTGTGAGCAACGTAAAACAGATCCCAAATGCTAATACTGATTTTGTTGAACGAATTTAAATATTTGAAATATTCACCGAATCCCATGATGATTCATACGCATTGTGTATAATTTTATTTAAGCGTGATGTTCATAAATGTATACTAATAGGCGAGAAAATCAATATTTTTGTTCGAGTATTTCCATGATAAAAAGGAGCCAACGCAAAAATGATTGCAAATCATGAGTTTACCACACATTGTTTTAGTTTACGTGCGTAACGTAAACATGAAATACGTTAACGTTAACATCTTCAAAGTTGGATCATTGCCCTCTTTGCATCTCTGGTATGTTTTTGATGCAGACTATTTGCCAAAATACGATAGTTTTGTTGTGTGAAATGTTATTATTTCAAATATAAATTATTATTATCGCTGGGTGAGCGGGTTACTTGGATGGACATAATATAAAGACAGAATAGTGTTCTTTCGAAGGTAATTAAATACAATACTCAAAACAACCATGTTGATTTTACTGATAGAGGCTTTCTAGAAGACATGAAGTCCAATCCCTATTTCCCTTGCAAGGACTAGGCTAAAGGTTTACTAGACACTCAAGTAACACATAGCACAATCACTCCCATGCAATAAAACCAATGTGGTTTCTTGGGAGTCTGATCATGTCAATATAACAAATACAAAACAATATATAATACAAGGCAATGGAAGATTACGTTGTGATCGTTTCGCCAAAATTCTGGTTCCTCTTGACTTGTTTTATTAATAATCCTTCAATGTGCGTAGAAATCATCATAAGCTTATTTATATCTAGAAAGAAGATCATAAAATAATATAAATCACCAAGCAAAATATGCCAAAATCAGATTCAAATGAAAGTGAAAGAACTTATTTCTCCAGTTAACTCGTTCGTCGCTGCGTCCACAAGATATGCGCGACGGGCGTTCTACCGCGGGAGCCCCATTGCGTACGATTTTACAAGAGTTTAAAATAAAATATATCATTATATCATGTAAAATGGTTTTTCTCAATATATTGTATTAATTTTGCAAAATTAATACAATATATTGGGAGCTTTTTTATATATTTTTTCGCTTCCTGGCGATCAAAAATTTGGCGCATCTTTTTGCAACAAAGAGTACAGTTCCTTCTAATGGGTTTGGTCTGCGGATTTTTATGAATTTTTAAACTATGAATCGCTTTTTTCGCTTTCTTCTTTTCATTGTTGGGCCTAGCGTTTTCCGAGCACAATCATTCTCTTATTAGATGTTCCCGGAATTTTCTGATTTGAGGATAAAAAATCACTGATATACTTGTCAGAAAAAGTATGCTTTTCAACCGAATTAAGGTTCTGGAGTAAGTGCAGTGAAATCTTAAAACAGTCTCCGAAAAGCGAACCCAGCGTCTCATTGTTACATATTTCTATAACGACAATAAAACCGATTTACGTTGTGCGACTAGAGTGTTAAAGAGCATCCATAGGATGCCCTCTTAACAATCTTAACAAATCGAGACTTTTCCAGCATTTTGGCAAGGAGTGCTTGGTTCTTTAATCAAAATTGTAATTATATCAAATATTTCATCATCAATTCCCCTTGATTTAAATAAATGTTTAAAGACATGGTCATAAGCGGAAAGGAAATGCTATTAATCATGTCTTTGACTTGAAATATGTTATCATTTTTTTCTTGGAAATACAACAAAAACATGACTTTTAGACATACATACTTTCTTGATAGAACGTCATAGATGAAGTTCATGCACTGCAAATATTTAAGAACAATCCAAATATAGATAATATAAAATTCCAAAATAATGAAGAGTTATAAGAAATACACGAATTCTTTAAAGAAAAAAAAATTAATTAGTACTTCCCTGATCTTATAGAAGAAGGAACTGATATGAAATTTATTTTTGTATCTGAATATACAATAGTCAGCACTCCCGATTTTGGATCTATGGAACAATTCTTCGGTATGTAATTATTATAAAACAATGAGGAACAGACCGAATGTTGAAAATTACATACATAGCAATATCACCTCATTACATCTAAATTTTAGATTCCAATGATTATTAAATATTTCCATATCTGAAAAAGATCGATGGTGGCTTCACGAATTCAATAAATATCGGAGCTATTTAGCGGTTTTTTACAATAAATTTGGTCCCTGTAATGAAATTGATGCTGTACAAAGTCTCGACCATGGTTTACCTTGGCTTTGCTTGTATTTAATTAATCCTCAGAATTCCAGCATTCAGTCAAAGACCTGTCTAGCTTTTTTACGGATCGTCGGTTGCTAATACGTTCAATTAAATCTACACAAAATCTGTCTGCTCATTGACATTTGATGCTTTTATCTTATGAAAGTCGCACACAAACACGGTTACAATCTACATCGAGTGCCTTCTAAGGTTAAACATTGGACAAAATGGGTGGTAAAGAGTGCCTCTTGGAATACATGAAATATCAGAGGGCAAACCCATTAAATATTTACATTGTGTTGTTTGTCTCTCACATTGAAAAACAAAGTGTTTACATAGCGGATGTCGTAGAAAAGGCTGTCATGTCTTGCTAGTGTTGTGTTACAAATCATCCAGATCAATCTTGCCTTTTGACTTAACGATAGGGTCATTCGAGTATCCTGTCGTGAAACTACTAGACAAATAGTTTAGATTACCTGATTGTGATGAATGTACACATTTTTGCAAATCAGTGACGCAAACCAGGTACGAATTGCTTATCTGCCATTTCCTGCACAATGTCGTAATGAAAATATTTAAATAGGCTTATGACTGTGTTTTTAAGCCGTGGATGTCCAAGCGATAAGCGATCGGTTCAAGCGCAACGTCTCTCGGATGTCGAAAAATTTTCGTAACATTTTTTAAAAAATCCCGAAGATATTGGGTTTCAGCTGACGTAAACGTTAAACAGACACTCTCAAGTACCATTGGCAATAGAATTTTTTTCGCCAGTTCTCAAACATACCGATTCGTCTGGCATAATCCGGAAATACAGAGATTACGTGGCGCCTTTGGACTTAGCGCCCAAATATATAAGATTTTTTCAGCATTCCCCCTTAGTCGTGTTCGTGGGTAATGCCGCCTTAATGTGTTTACTTAAATGCTTTATTTCATGGGATATAATCTAGGCCGCAAAAAATCGGCTTAAACCGACGGGAATTGTATAATAGCACCTTGTAAATTTTGCAGGTAATTAGGCAGAATGAATTCTGGCGTAAAGGGGGAGGCCGGGCATTGGGCAGCCCTTTAAAACGTACCGGACGCAAAAAAATTAGGAAATATCAGCATGAAGTTTTTGGGGACTGGGAAGATAAGCAATTTTAAAGTGAAGAGCTTATGCGGATCTCTACTCGCTTTTTAACATCCTTATCTTGAAATATGCAAGACCTTTAAAAGGTTTGAGAACGTGATGCAGCAGCAGATTGATAAATATTTAATATTTTCTAGATTAAAAAAAATAAAGCAAAGGAGTATTTAACTTATCTCTCCGGGTTCTAGATATTTCTTTTTAATTCTTAAATTAAGTATGGGGTCAGTTTGAATTTAAAAGCACATTAAATCCAAAATTATTTTGAAACCCATTTTGGTTGATGAACCTTTCCTCCGTGTGACTTGTCTTTTGAGTTTATTAACCCTTTCATTATTCATTATTATTAGTCGATAAATTTGGGTTAACGATCTATACAATCGTGCGATGTACGCAGGAAGCTCTCCATCTCTGTCTTCCATGCAGTTACCGAACTGTACTACGTTTTGTCCTCTCTGTCTCTGTTTTTCTTCGAGCTCAACATACAAAAGTGCTCTTTCTAAATCACTGAAATTCGCCCGCAAATACGCGATCATCCTACCATACAAGTAAAAATAAAATGTGACTTAGATAAATAAGCATTAAAAAAAATACATTGTGTGACAAGGTGATTTGAGAGATGATTGTTGCAATCGATGAGATTTGCTGTGGATATAAATGAGTAGACGAGAGATGGGAAGCTTTTTTCCTGCAGTAGATACATTATATTTGCCGTAATATTGTAGAAGTTTAAAATTTATTTAAGTGGCAGTAAACTTGATTAAGTTGTTCTCGCTTTCTACTAGCTTTTGGATCAAAGCCAAAGTATTACTAGCACTTTATACATTTTAAATATGTTGTAAACTTTTAATTGCTGATTAATACAAGTTCTACAGAGGCTATATTAAATTTGTCTGGCGAAAAATCGATAGAACTCGCTTTGTTTGTGTATCCAGCGCCGGGAAAACATTGACCGTATCGAATTTTTGACGACTGTCAATATCGCTATGGATATTAGTATTTTTTGCGGATTTATAGCCTGCAACCTGTCAAATAATAATTCGATATCCGTGTTTTTGTTTATACAATAATCGGAAGTTGTCATTCAAAGCACGTAACATAGAGCGAAGGTCGACCGCATTTTGTTCCTCGTAAAAAACACCACCACATTTCTTACAATATGCAGCTATAGTGAAATATCGAATCGTTTCTTTAACGTTGGTCATTGCTATTGATCCGTGACAAAGATATTTAATCGATTTAATGGACAGCGGATTACGATGTGAGCAATTAAGCGCAAAAAATCAATAATCCATCACCACTTGGGTGGTTATTTGTGTGCGGTTTTGTTTCGAGGAACAGGTTCCCCAAATGAGTTTTTAACTCGATGATATTAATAACGTTAAATAATGTTATTCAGTTTTAGTTGCGAATAGTAATCATGGTAATAACTAGCAAATTTTATGGCGTAATTATTAAAATTGCATCCACATGACGATTGACCGTCCCCAGCAATATTAGCTTTGGTCTTTAAAGCTATAATTTGCAGTGAGCTAAAATAACAAGTCGATTTCTTTTTCTAAATTATGGCTCGGATAACATGCGAGATAAAGTATGCAAACACTTGTAAATGTAATGGCTTAATGCTTTTACTTCGACGTCGCTTATCTTTTTAGCGAGATGGCGAAGAAAACTCTGACGTGCTCAATTCGCAGCGTCTTCTGAGATTCCTCATACGCTGGTGTCAGAAGATGTTTTGCAATCGTTTGAACAATCCATCATTAAAGCTTTTGCATTATAAGAGCATACTTTTTTACTTCAAACGGCAAAACAATCGGAATTTAATATCTTTCGATACATTTATGCAAGCAGTGGCGAAATTTACATATAGGTACAAATGATACGCATCTCGGGCCTTAAAAATTTAGGGGGCACATACATTTTAGCGGATTTTAAAAGAAAAATTGACCCACTCTGTATTTAATGGATTAAAAAAACATTTTCTTAAATACATGATTTTACTTCTACATATAAAAATCGTGATTATAATACCAATTTTCAATTGAAAAATTAGATTTCGCATAATAGTGAAATCACAAAAAAAGGTTTAAGTGTATTTCCATATTAATTCACACACTATTTGAATTTCCAAATTCTTCGATGAATCTTGCAGAAGAAATCTGTTTTTTTTTGGAGAAGAAAAAAGTGAAAGGAACATCATTGATAAATATTGTTTGATGTTTTTTTTAAATACTCTAAACGGCTTAAACAATTAACAAAGATGCTAATCTTGCAAAAAAATCGCCACCCGTCGACTATCGTGCAATTCCATAGAATGTTTCATACAAATAGAGCGCGCATTCATCACTTTTACATACTAGAAAGCTGACAACCCTGAGTGACACATTAATTTCGATTTACATCATATCCATCGATCAATCGACGGTGGATGTATACTGAAAATGAAATCAACCGAGATGAAAAAATAATAATAGAAAAAAGAAAGTTAGATTGGAGATGTACATTACTGATGATAAGTGTCAATCTTCGCATCGGAAGATTGTGTAATTATTTCGCTTGTCAATCCGGACATCATAATGCGATTTGAGGCAGGTCTAATTAAAAATAAATACAATTTAGCAATCATTCCATATTGTATCAATATGAATGAAGATCGAATATGTGCGCATTTTATATTGGCAAATGTTAGGGAAAGCAGCGGTTTAATTCGCTCGCTTCGAATGCCTGCCTCGATAAAGAAAAGCGCCCGGGAAAGTTTATTTCCCTTCCAATACACAGTTTCTATTATGCGAGAGCGAAACGTTTATTATTCTTGGAAATAAAGCTTTTCGCATTGAAAACTTTGATTATGTTCGTCAAACCGCATTAAATTTGCTTTTATGTTCGGAAAAATGTTAATTAAATATTAAAAAACTTAAATCGCCGGATGATATTAATCGTTTTGTGGATAAAATAAAATTTGAGTATAATTTTTCGTCATGGGCACCGCGTAAGAGTTGATAATTGTTATTTTAAGCCACGATTCTCCAAAGATCGAAAGTAGAATAAACAGAAAAAGTGCTTTTAAATTAGAAAGAAAGGAGTAAAGAGGGCTCAAATATTGACTTTGTTTTATTCGTCGAAAAAAGAGCGCAAAGAGACGATTTTCTATCGCTTTATTAAGCATATATTTGATTTGCTAAAATATTCTAGAAATTAACCCCGAAAGCTCCGAATTTCTACTAAAAATAACGAACAAATCTATTATGTAGCATCAAGGCTAGGCTTAATATAAACTGACTGCATAATTTACGTAAAATGTCTATAAAAAATCAGGAATTTAATTTATATATATATTTTTTTTAATTAGAAGACGGATCGGATTGATGTTTAGGCCTCCTTAATTGTCCTGGAGTGTATATTTAAGGCGGGTAAACCCTTTACAGCGTTAAAAAAATCGTTTTTTTAATTACGTATTTCGTAAGTATAACATATTGAAAGAATACTATAATAGAGAAAAATCGGAATTTGTTTACGTTTTTTGTATCTTTAGTTTTATTACAGGAGATATTCCTAAAAATATTTAAAGCAAAATTATCGTTAGAATTTTAGAATTAAAGTTGCTCGAAGTCAGCTCGAAGTTGCTCGAAGTCAAGTTTAGCTCGTTAGTTTCACATGTGTGGTTGAATTTTCGAAGCAAATATATCAAAATATCTTAATAAAGGAACGATAGATGGAGAAGTTCGAAGCATTTAAATAAAAGACATTATCATGGGAACCCGACTGGAGTCAAAAGCTGGTACAAATGGCAGAAAACCATCGCTTTTAAAAATATCCAAAGCTAGAAGATCTCACTCCATTTCTTGACCAAGAGATAAAACAGCATCTCTTACCAATTTATAAAGATTTGTCCAGGGATGAATTGCTTCAAAGATGCTTGGGTGGCCATATCCAAAATGCTAATGAATGTTTTAACTCGACGGTTTGGCGACTGGCTCCAAAGCACCAGCATTCCGGTATAAAAATCATTGAAATATTAAAATACATAGCTGCTGGGATATTCAATAACGACTACAGATTCATTTTGAAGATGATGAATACATTAAATTTAATTATTGGCACCAACTGTAAAGTATTTGCTGAAAATACCGATGAAGCGCGGGTAGCGAGGTAGAACCGTAAGAATCTTTCTGAGACAAAAGTAGCTCGAATAGCCCGAAAACAACAGTTAGTCGAAGATAATCAACTTTTTGAAAAAGCCGAAGATCTATTATATGTACCTGGAATCATTGGTTGATCGGTAAGTCACTAAAATTGATAGTTTTATCGCATTGAAACTTTAAACGAGATTATCTCGAAAATGCATTTTTAAAATGTTCGCCAGTTGTAGCTTAAAAAGTTGTTGATCGATCTGACTGAAATTTTGTCATTATTTAGTCAACTAAGCTAAAGTTTTAAGGTTTTCGCGTAAATAAATTAATTTTTGGGTTAAAAATTATCAAGAAAATGGTAAAAATATGAAAGTTTAACTAAAAGCCTACAAAATTTTTAATTTTATACTTTTTAAAATTTGTATAGCTTAGTTGACTCAGTTTCAGTTCAACAGGAAACCTTCGACAAGTAGCGAGTCGTTTGATATTACGAGAAAAGGCGCCCAATGGAATACCTTAAAACTCCGCCATTTTGTTTTTTGTTTTTAAAAAAATAAAATAAAATAGCACTTTTGTAGTAAAATAATGTCATAAATTTAAAATGATGCGATTATTTTATCGTCATTAAAAAAATTATGAAAAACGACTCATTTTCGAGCATCTAAAGGGATTGCCCCCCTTAATCCAGTACCTTTTTTCTTCAGTATCTTTTTATAAAATGCATATATCTTCAACATCGTTTGCAATTACATATTAGAAAATTTGAGGCTTTCTTTTTGAAACTATCATCTTCTGTATCCATCTTCAGTTATCGTCATTGAATACGTCAATCAGAAGTCATTTAAATATGGATGGATAAAAAACCAGATGAACTTCTTCAATGTAAAATAAATATTTAAACACATTATGATCTATTTAGTTTATTAAAATAATATATTTTTAAACCAGGTGTGTTAAATATAATGACCGCAGATTACTTTCTTGGTCGATCAATACTTATGCTAATTCCTGTGCCTTATTTCCACCAATGATGATATTCTGGTGTATTCTTGAAATATTAAAGAAATAAACTTTTCTAGGCTGGGCTGAATTAACCCTTGCAACCGTACGATCTGCGTAATGAATAAAATATTTTGGTAATATTCTGGTATGAATAAAATATTTTGCATGATCTTTATATATTATGCAAATTAAATTAAATATTTGTCTATTCTTCATACAATTCGATAAATTCGCACGCAATATACAAAAATGTTAAATATTTTATCAATAATGCAAAATAAAAATGGAACAGAAATGAAGTCAGCCAATTTGACATAAGATAGGCACCCTCGTTCGTTTCAAATTCAACCCAAATTATTCCTGTTCGTGGCGGAACTTTACCTGTTTTTTTATTCCATTCTGGAACGGGATAAACGCCGAGGCTCATTGACCTTTAAAAGTATTAGGTATTTGTTCATACTGCAATATTTGACCTACTCTCGATCAAATTCAATATCCGTGGGCGAACCCGTTTTTAAATCATAAAACGAGAGGATATTGCGGGTACGAGATTGTCTCTCGACTCGCATACTAAAAATTACAAATATTTATCGATCCTGTTTGTTTAGTCCCTTTTTTCCTGTCGATTTCACCATCCACTTCGGAATGCCGTTGCGGTTTCTTCGGAACCTTGACAAGGTCGTAGACGACAAATATTATATTACCAGGTAAAACCTTTTTTTTTGGTTTCTCTCGAAGACGGAGCCCATGCGGCGTGGTAACGCCTCTACAACGTTTTGCAGGTCGTTCAAGACCTCATTAATTTTACAAGAATGTCATGAAAAAACGATGCTCCTATTGTTGGATCCTGGACTACAAATACGCGACCAAACAATGGGACACTGAACTTGTTTCGACGTACATGGAAGAATAACAAAAGGATAGATTGATTTCGTTGTGCGTCAAGATTGTGCGTATTCCACCGCGCCCGAAGGATCTATCATCCTTTTGTTCTTTTTTTCCATACATCCCTTGCTGCCCTAATGCGGTCCCGTGGATGAAAATATTTATAAGGTGGCTATTTTTTAAGCCCCCTGTAAGTCCCGCGATCAAAAATAAAAGGCGCCGTATCTAGAAGGAACCGGAACTATTAATGCCACTTTGCCGTCTTATAACAGGAAATATAGGTTCTGGTCCTCGATTTTCTCACAACTTTCGCTGTTTCACTTAACATATGTTACATTTTGATACGAACACTATTGATTTATGGACATTAAAATTCAGCGCTACAATATCATACGTCGTTCTGATATCAGATTATCATGCATTAAGGCGGCGTTACTAGAATCGCTGAATAGAATAGAAATTTATGGAGGAAGCAGAGAAAGAGCTAAATTGAATATGCTGTTTAAGGCAAAACTGGACTTTCCTTTGGGATAATTCAATTTCGACTACTGAAATCACACAAACTTATCTGAATACGATTGAATCAAAGGAATAAACCCAGCATTTGCGTGCGAAATGCTTATTTCTGAGGGGTTGTTCAAATATAAACACTCGTCCTTAGCATCAGCCCTATAACTCATAGTCATATTGGGGGAAAGATTTTTTTTAAATGTCGTCTTACACATATGATATAAAATGTGGATTAGTTGCAAAATTTGCTTAAAATTATCCAATTTTGTCTGATTTTTTGATGAACCTGTATGGTAGGATGATCGCGTATTTGCGAGCGAATCCCAGTGATTCCAGAAAGAGCACTCTTGTACGTTGAATTCGGAGAGAGACATAATGAATCGATTTCAATTTTATTGTTTATGTTTACTTGAAGAAATGGCCGAATATTTTGTGCTATCGATAGTGCTTATTTATTTAACTCCTTCGAATTTATTTATGTTTATCCTACGCGTTATAATATCGCATCGCTATTCCTTTTGTGAACGCTTTGACTATCCAATTTGGGTCCCGTGAGAAACAACACCGATTCACGTTAAGCGACGAGAGTGTTAAATATAATCTTCATACGCGCAGCTGCGGTCCTGACAGATAAGTCGGATTTGTACGGATGATAAGTGGCGGACAAGCAAATATAGCATCTAAGACTATGATGATTTAAAATGAGCTCACTACTCAAAGGGTTAATTAAGTCACAATAAAAACATCCCGTCTGATTAACTAATGAATGTATGTTGTGATATATTCCGTTTCGGATACATCTTTTGGCATTTTTATTATCTTCCTCAAGCAGTTTTACCATTATTTGATACGTGTTAATAATTACATAGCTCATTTATACGAGAAGGAATGAATAAGATTAAAGCGTGCTTAAAAACACATTATACCACAAAATAACCAGAGATTTTCGAAACTGCGACCATTAATTTACTTTTACGCAACGCTCAAGACCTTTTTTTAGATCATGTGGCATACAAACTTGAGATAAATTCATCATTTGTTTGTACATATCTACATGGTCCATGCACGAGTATATCCTTTAGTATAATCTCAAACGAAGATCCTTTTCGAGTGATCCTAAATTCTTTCGTGTTGTAAAATTTGTACGTTTATCTTATCTCTGGTATGCTAAGAGCACAGCCTCATGGACCTCCAATGAGCACGATAAAACGCTACCCAGATCATTTCGTGATAAAAGACAGATCTCAATCTCTTTCTAACATTTTATTGGCCTCAATCAAAAAAGCACTTGTGCAGAGATACGCGCTCTCTTATTGTTTTACGACCACAACCACAATTGACCCACTGGGGTCAAAGATGTAAATTTATTCGTTGTAGGTTTACCTAGTTAATTACAACCTGGCCGAGATAATAAAGCATTTGTGAAAAGGCATGCTTTTCAATATAACGGTCATGTCTGGCCTATAAAATTAAAGAATTTATTCATGATGTAAGATCTGATGGTGTTGTGTCGATGTTATAAAATCGCCGTTTATTCGATTTAAATGGAACATATTCGCAAATGTGCCCGATGGACATTTTATTCGCATTATATGAGAGTATTGACCTAAATTGTCACTTCAATTTTGACATCACTCCAATTTCTGAACGTGACTCACAGATAAACAGCAAACAGAGCCCCGACAGCATCCATTGTTTTATCAGTTTGCTTGCTGACTTTATGGCATGTTGAGTAACACATGCAACAAATAAAAGCGGAGAGATTTAAGCGTACTTTCGACTTACGTCGGGATTGAATCACCATGGCGAAATGTCGCAGTTGAGACCTTGTCATATCAATTTCAATTATGCGACAATTTAATATTGTTTATTTACAATCGATTCAATACTGATTGACATTGTATACACACAATTGACAATTGGTCTTAATTTAATATTTATTCGGTTATCTATCCATTAGGACAACATTCTATTCGGTGCAAATATCAAGGCCTCAGCTACTGTTCAATAACGTGACGAATTCGACATTTTTACTTCCTAATTTGACATATTTTTTGTTTCGGGCTTAAATTGACTTTTGTGCTCCCTAGTCGTGTTTCGATCAAATTGTTAAATTGTATCCGACTATTGTTCGTTTATCTCATTTTTGATCAATTGTATGAAGAAACGTCTGTATATTGGGTACAGCGTTGTTGTTCTTATCTGAGTTTATTTATACTATATGCAGCAATTTGTTTGACAGTTGCACATTATTTACTGTTGCATGTTCCACGTTGCAAAAATGAGACATTAAATATGAATGATATCATCATATATTTGTCAAAAATGCTTAAATAACTCATGAAGATAAAGTATTTTTGTATTAAATTTGTATACAGTGATTGGTTGAAATTTTGGTATAATGGGTTGGTTCATGGATTTTTATTAAAAATGATTGGGTTCAAATCAAGTTTGTGGAAAAAAAATCACCCTACCGACAAATTTGGATGATCGGAAGTGTTATTTAAAAATCATAATCAAATAATCCAATTTTAACTTTCATAGTGTGGGAGACAAATGGGAAAGCACCATATAAAAATAAAATCCCTATAAAAGCCTCATAAGGAGATTGTCTACACCCAATAAAAAATATATGACATCTTCATTCAAAAACTTATTGTAAATAGAGAATACATCAACATTTATATTGAAGTGTATTTAAAATATTCTTCAACATTTATCTGACTGTTTAACTTAACACTTTACAGTCCGTGCCCGCGTATTTGCGTGATGAGAATGACGCAACGTTAGCTTGAAAAAATGTCGTACGAACTTGATACAGATTTAATTTTTTTTCTATAAGGGTGTGTTTTTCCTATAAGGGTGTGTTACCGATAAGCAGTTTTTTTTTTACTAAGACTAGGGAATCCAATCCCGGGATCCCGGACAGTTTTAGGTGCTCACGAATACCGGGATTAGTAAACGTAATCCCGAAAAAATCGGCATTGAAATTTTTATCTAACAGAAATTGTAACACATCACTAGCACGATGAATGCTACTAAATCGAGACATTTCCCGCCGAAATCTGGACGCTTGGAAACAATGGCGCAACTGCTAATTGTCTAGCTTAGGTGACACCTAAGGGCAGTATATATGTTATTCAAATTGTTTTATTAACCTTTCTCTACCGGTGATGTATTTACTACACCTCGACTCTAATAATGGGAATATCGATATGAAATATAATAGATACGGGGTTCAAAACTTTTGTATTCCTTCATAATATAATTACGAATCACATCAAAGTATTATAGTATATAAGTATTCATCTGCAGCGACGGAAATAAATAATTTGTCGGGAAATCGGGAATCTTGCAAGTTTTAGTCCATATCTCAGCAGAAAGGATTTTTACTTAGATAGTTAATTAGCATTTAAATATATTATGACGATACCTCCAACGAGTATGGATACGGTACGAAACACTCGATGCTTTCGACGAAACACTTGATGTTATTTCGGATATATTTTCAAAATAATATTTGAATCTTTTAGTGTTTTTTTTAAAAATCTATCTTTGATTTGTATTTATATCTTTTCTTAAATAAATAAAATTCTTTCGTCCTCAAGTTATTTTTTATATTAAACAAATGGACTTATTAGTAATTTTTGATCAAATTTATCAATGTAATTTCTTAAACTATTGAAAATCCCGGTCCCGTTATTCCGGGACTGCTCCCGGGATGGACTACTGCAATCCCGAAACCCCCCGTGCTTTATCGTGCTGAATAGGGAAAGTCTTTGCCTCATTTTTCTGATCTCTTTATCCATACATCGTTTTGCAAACATTCAACACTTCTTCAAAATTTTCACTAACTGATTCAAAGGATCAGACCATTGAATGTATTACTTCAAATAGATGTAGCATCAGCAGATGCATATATAAAAATGCATTCAGTGTATTCATAATGCAGCCGCCAATGGTCGAACCCGTAATGGAGCAACATATGCACCACCGGCCACGAAAGTGTTAATATGTCATTCTTCGGTAAAATATAGCAAATTATCTAAAAGAAAACGTTTTGCAAATACATCACAGATTTTTTCTCGAATACGTCATAGAATTCGTTTAAATACACTATTCAAATACAATTGTTTATAGAGAACGATTAAATGACTGAATGTTGTCCTTATGCTTTGTTCGTGTGTTAATGTGCCATTTAATCAATTCATACAATCCAAGTCAACTTCAAAGTTTCAAGGCGAATTTTAGTGCGAAACAGTCGGACTCCCGGCAAAGCTTAGCACGGAACACCCGGACCGTAAAGTGTTATATAATTTTGAGATTATCCTGTAAAATCAAATAAATTTAAATGCACATTATATTCAACATAGAGTTATGATCTATAACAGAGGCTCTCAAACTTATTTGGGCTATTAATAAAAATTGCTATTATAATGTAATTTATTGAAATCAATTATAGTGACGTAATGGATGATAATAGACATCATCATATTTTTTAAGAAAAACTTATATTTGATTATGATTATGTTGATTATTCTGATAATGCTTCATTATTAACATTAAAAAATATATTGATAAAACTTGATGGTAGTTTTATGTTAATACAGGACATAACCTTCCAGAGCTTTCCCATACAAATTTAATTTTGACCTAAATTTTATTATCCTGTTTCCCTGACACGGCTATGAACTGACCTAAATAAATATATTGTCCCACTTCTACTTTATTGAAGCCTCCCAAATATGAAATTCTACGTTGGCAATATAGTTTTTTCATAAAATTTGTACTTTTGATTTTTTAAATGTATTAAAAAAATGTAAAATTACCGGTTTCAATTATGTTTATATTTGATAATAAACAATGCTTAAATATTTAATATTTTTATAAAATACTAATGGACAATGGTCAGACAATCAAGCTAAATTTTGCATATGAAAATAAACAATATGTCTTTGTTTGTCCTTCGAATTTTTACACATGCATAATTTGAATCAAATTAACGTTGAAAAACTTATTTGAATTAGGGTCATGTTGAGCCTTTTGTGTTCTACTCATTTGCCATGTAGCGCCATTTGATTTAATTTGTATATGTTTTAACGCACCGGTGAGCTTTGCAAAATGGCTTCAATGTTTGATTCAAACTGGAGCTTTGAAATTAAAGCACGTTGAGCTTTTTATCTGGAAAATGTGCGGCGTTATTAATTTATCGAGCATTTCTGTCGATTCGACGATGTATTTAATGCGATATTCGATTTCAATTACATCCTCTATTGTTTGGATACCGCACCGATGATGGGGTGTCGAAGGTGCTGAGACGCCACAAAAGCCTTTGTATCATCCAGACGAATTTAATCTTGTGGCAAAGCCATCCTCGGCTGCCGCGTTTTATTGCACAAGAGCACATATTTATTACGAGTGTTGTGTGTATGATTAATGTCTTGTAATTCATTACGTATTCGAGACGGATGCTGCGAGCTAGATGTGACTCTTGATCATGTCAATGGAACTGGCTCCGAATCGTGAACTTACCATCTATTTGGAGGCTTTATTTTGTAAGATTATGCAATTTCCGACAGTCCAGTTTAATGTTGAAAGTGTTTATGAAATTGAAGTTTGAGGATCTCTGGCTTAAATCAGGGGCTAAGCCGATCGATTGACGTCTTCATATGTATTATCGTTATTATTTTTCATCACATTACATTATGGTTTCCATATGTAAATTAGTATGCATGCTCGACTCTTCCAATAACATAATTAATGTATGACTTGATTGATTGGAGGCTTTAACCTCACATATTGACCTGTAAATGTTTGTTCAGCACTGAGAATGTACATATTAAGGGTACCAACTCACTAACTAAAATAACCAAATCATTATTTTATCCAAGCATAATTAATATAATCTTTATATATATAATGTGAGATGTCCGTTTTTTCTCTCAATTCTTGGTTTATAAAATAACTACAGATTTAGAAGGTGGTTTATAGTTTCAACTTCATTCGAAATTGTTTATCCTGGATGAGATATTCCAAAAGAATATGATAATCCGATAATGTAGCATGAAAACAGAGAATTTGGAGAGCCTTTTCAATTTAATTCCTGGATACTTTTTGCCTTTGAGTAATTCAAAAGTCATCCTCGGGGTTAAATCAGATACCGGGTTGGAAAGGGCAAATCTTTAAGAGATAGCCAATATTTATGACTTAAAAAATTATCATTAAAAAATTCACTTCTCATCCCCAGTTACAATCCAATGAAGAAATTAATAGATTTTATAAATAATCTGTTTTTTGATGGACGTGGATAATTCATATAAAATCCGAATATACATTTCATAGCTCTTGCTAATAAGTTTTTATATACTGTTCTGTGTTCCATCGGAATCCAAATGTCTGTGATCTGATCTTCTTGATTATCAAATTTCATGATTTTAACATTTCAGAACCAGATTTGATATCGCTTGGGTACTTATTTATAAGGATTATTAATCGTTTGGGATGATTCAATCAATTTCTTACCAAGATCAAATAGATAATCATAGAATCCTTGATACGGACTTGGCTCCATATATCTTAGCAATGAAACAAATTGAAAAAAATGCTTTCGAAAGTAAGTCCACTTGACGATGTTTCGACATTACTAATTGCGAAAATGGTGTTGGAAATAAATCATTTTCTTTTTGATTTCCTATCTGACCCTTGTGGTCATAGGTTCGCCATCCCTGGCCTTGTCGTTAGTCCATTTTCAAATCCATTATTGGAATGTTATGGAAAGTCCCCTAAAATAATACATTTTCTTTTACGTATTCCAAAGATGTAATTAAAGACATTTAATTCACGTAGAAATATCTCCTTTTCCAAGAAGGTTTATTTAACTTCCACGACACCCACAGGCAGCTCATTTATTCCATTAAGAATCCTCTTTAATTCACTCTTATTATTAAATGATTCGTTTCATCATGCGATGGACATTTTAAATATACGGCTTGTCATCGTAAGATGACAAAGAACACAGATAGTCAAGACACAGGCAGCTTTTAGAAAACAACCTTGTAAATAATAAATCTGAGCTATTAACGAAGCTTTTGGGTGGCTTCGAAATCCACGTGTAATGGACTCCAGATGGCCTGGGAAAAATTCCATCAGCCTCGTGGAATATAACCGGTGTATATGTCTTATCTCGTGGTCTGAACTGAGGCTTCCGTCGACATCCGTCAGTCTGTCCGTGGGTCCATTCGCCTAGAAGACGCTATCTGTCATCGTCTTCGGATCCGAGGGCTGTGAGAATCCTCTGCAGCATGTCATAACGGCGACCTTCCAACAACTTCCTTGGTGGTTGCCCAATCTCGAGCCATCATCGTAACTGGTTGACTGCCGAGACTTTTTCTCCTATGGATTTAATGTGCTTCTGGGTGACACTTGACGTCTGCCTATCTTGATTTGTATTTTAAATTAATTGAATTTCTAAAACTCGGAATTAAATAATATTACATAAATTCGATGTCATATCTTCAGACAGACGATTTCTTTGAATGTTCATACAATACTCAACCAATATTTTTAGATGTATGTTTAATATTACACTCAACCCTCTTTTAAATTTAAACTGTGACAAAATAAGGTCAAAAAATTACTTGACTGTCGCCCGATTTTTATTGCAAAAAACTGCGGAAGATGGTCATGAAATTGTAGTTTAATTCTCGTATTTTAGATATTAAAATTCTGGTTAAGTTCTTTAAATAGCATTTAGAAATAGTAATGGTTCCTTAAATGAAACTTTTTGTGGAGATTGCTCGCGTCTGATCTATGGGAAATGGTTCCATAATAAGAAGAAAACCTTTTGATAAGAGTATGCTATTATGTACCGCGTTTCTTGATCCATTAATTTCGACACGATAAAACGCAACAGTGATATTTTCAATACACAATAAAGCCTCGCTTAATTTCAAATAATCATATGCTAAATCTACGCCTTATAAAATAGCTATGCGTAAATATTCTCAAGCATAGATTCTTTTGGGCGCTGTATTAATTTGCATGTCTTTTTGTTGCAGGTATGCGATCAACCTCTTCATCCAGTAGGCCATTGAACGTCTTCATAATGGTATTTTTTTACATCATTATCCTTGATGCATATAATTTAAAAACCTCCAATTGATAAACATCTCTCACATGGCCTGAATGATGTTTCGAAAAAAAGACAACAAAGTCCCGACACGAGGGCTTTATTGCGGGCTTCAGAAATTTGACGACCGCCTTCAGGCTCTCGTGTGCATTTATTTTGCTTTTCAATCCTTTAAGACGTTCTTTTATACGTTTTATGGGTGGCGAATATTGTAAAAGTATGATGCCACGAGATATCTTTCCGTCAATTTTTTGCTTTCGGTACATAAACAAAGTAACGTTTCTATTCCCACCTGAATAATTTTGAACCGGCTTATTTTACGGCCTACACTTTGGTAGGGAATGAAGCAAGAATGATGTGTTTTCATTTTTATGGGCAATAATTTCCTTTGACGAGGCTTTTAAATGTTTACGCAGAAGACAACGAGTGGATTTGACGTGAAAAGCCTCCGACGAAAATCAAAAAAAAGTCGAAGACGCAGAATTTTACGTCGCTGCTAATCGTTTTGGGCCTTGATACAATTTAGCCACATGCTAATTTCGCAAAATTGAAAAATCTGCAAGTTATTAAATAATCTTCCTCTTAATGTGTCATACCCTTTATCAGATGTAGGCGTTCTCTATAGGAGACTTTTCTAGGAAAATGACTCTTCAAGTGATGGTTTTCCATTTGTTTTCCGCAGTTAGGATAGAATTATTTGAATAAGAATTTTAAGTAGGAGAGGATATGTTGTTAAATTTTACAGATTCAGCATTAACCAAGATCGAGATGATCGAACCTTTTATAATAAGAATTCAAGATCTAAATCACTATACCATCACTTAATCAATTAAGAAAATAACGGGGATGATTTTTATGAATTTCGAAAACAATTATTTGCTTCATATCATTTTAAAATAAATAGATGAGAATAGATCTCTTTTTAAATAGATGAAAACAATTCAAATATGGACGCATCTGCATGTAAAAAAATCACAACATCTTGCTTTTTATTGCAGGGAATAAAAGTCGAACAATGTTAGGGCTGGAATATAAAGTGGACAAGTCATAAATTGGACAACAGATTGTTGTAAAAAAGTCTTCAACGTTCGACGTATACTGTCGATGCCGATGTCGTGGCGATGTATGAATTCTAAATAAAATATTTTATGGCCTGCCTGATCGATTCCCTTACAAACTCTTGTGGTAAACATAATTGAAAATGACATTTGGCAATAATAACTTTATCGACATTGCGAACTTTGACATCTTGCAGACCAATGTTATTAAATTTTCAATTTGACGCGACCTCCGCTCTATAATAATGTAATTTTATTTTGTGCAAGTGTTATTACAACATAAGAAGCACAATATAAATCAATCGGTTATCGTTATAACACTGACTTACAATTATTCTAAATGTAAGCAAAGATACTAAATGTAAGGCACTTTGAAGGCATTAATGGGCTAACAACGACCATTGTTTGCACTCCTCGACAATTTCACAATCAATTTTTTGACGGTTTTTTGGGATTTTCTTTTGACGAACTGAATAAATATACAACTGCAAAATTTTTACCACATATTTATTCATATTTTAGGCATATTTTACAATTTTTTCAGATTTAAATCATTTCTCATTGCTGAAATATCCGGGAACTTAGACGCCCATCATCGACAAAGGTCTTTTTCGGTTGTCACGATTGCGGCCATTTTTCTTATTAGAAATAAACAATTTAAATGGCATTTAAACCTATAAAGTAGTTTATATGCTAAGATTATTAAAAAAATATTGAAAGGTAAATTTTTGACATCTTGGTGAACATTTTTTTGTGAATTTTGGTGTTTTATTACGACTACTTTTACATGAAAACCTTTACCGAAATGCATGAGACTGAGTCCGATTCTCAAAACTGCATGCTTGGAATCCATATCATAATTTTGTGTGTACATGCTTCGAATCTCGATTAACGAGATTATGACACAATAGAATGATTAATAATTCTTACTCAATTGTTTCTGAATATTGCAGTTGTATCAAATAGCACACACTTCTGGTTTTGGATATAAACTTTCATACCATATATTTTAACATTTGCTTTAATAAATCACCATGTTAAGCGCCTCTATATTGAACTTTATCCTCATCCTCGTCTGCCTAGTATATCACATAATCCCATGTTGTGTGCAGTGTTGAAAAATTTTCTATGGAAATTGCGTCAGCCGCCGATTGAAATGAGTGGCCTCCTCTGTTGTGGCTCGTGGTCGGTCTACCATAAAAATTACAGCTTCTTTGTTGACCGAAATTCTTGTCGAAAGTGAATCGTAAACACGGTCAAACGAATTTACATCGTCATCTTGCCATATCTTGCTCCCCGTGTTTAACGCACTAAAACGCCAGCCACATTTCGATGTGTGCATTGAACGATCCCCGAAGAACCAGCACGTGTTGCCGGAATGCGTAATTATTGTGTTTACGTCTGAAATTCCCGACGTTTATACTTTGAGAAATTTTATACATATGTACGTCTTTTTGAATAAAGAAAGCTTCTCAAACATCTGGCATGAAGAAATGCGTGGAAATCATTATATACTTGTGGAAAAATGTCTATGTAATGTCGCTAATCGGCGCTCCCTGCTAACTGCTGCTTGAATGGCTTTATAAAATATTTCAAATTGATTGACATAATGGTTTTAATTGATAATTTATAATAAAATATTGTGACAATTAAGATCATTGGATTGTGTTCGTTAATGGGTGTTCATGAATCC
This sequence comes from Stenopsyche tienmushanensis, assembly GCA_008973525.1. Lineage (NCBI taxonomy): Eukaryota > Metazoa > Arthropoda > Insecta > Trichoptera > Stenopsychidae > Stenopsyche > Stenopsyche tienmushanensis. Next base: position 348,920 of record WACJ01000200.1, read on the forward strand.
CGAGATCAATAAACGTAATCCCGAAAAATTCGGGATTGAAATTTATATCTAACAGAAATCGTACACCTCATCAGCACGATGAAGGCTACTAAATCGAAGACATTCCTGCCAAAATCTGGACGCTTGGAAATAATGGCGTAACTACTAATTTGCGAGTTTAGGCGACGCCTTGGGGCTGTAACTGTCTAATCTATGTATATATATAAATTATTTTAATTATTAAAATATTAATAAATAGCCGGGTGTTCGATCGCGTTAAGGTTTTTGGTAAAAAATTAAAAAACGAATTTTTTACCTTATCCGATATTTCGGACCACTCGTCGGGTCCATTCTCAAGGATTGAATAATGGAAATATCGATATGAAATATAATAGGTACAGGTTTAAGAATTTTTGTATTCCTCCGTAATATAATTATAGATCACATCAAAGTATTATAGTATATAAGTATTCATCTGCAGCGACGGAAATAAATAATTTGTCGGGAAATCGGGAATTTTGCGAGTTTTTGTCCATGTCTCAGCAGAAATCTTATTAAATTTATAGTGTCAATACTTATTTTTTAAGAACCAGGAAATCAAAGAATGCTTGGATAGAAAAGATCGATCGGAAATGTATAATAATATATCTCAAATTTGTAGGTATCGTGGAACATTTTTTTACAATTTGCATTTATCTCCGATATTTTATGATAGAATCCAGGAACTAACTGTACAAAATATATGTGTACATTTATATCATCATCATCATAGCGCAGCCACTAACAGTCCACTACAGAACTATGGGCCTCTTCAATATCCATTCATAGGAAAGGGGTTACATCCATTTCGTCTGTATCATACATTCACCTCCTCATTCGCTCGATATTGAAGGTAGCATTACCACCGAGTTTTATTTTGAACGCTCACCCAACGGGTATCCTGAGTGAACGTATTGACGAACACTTTCGCGAACGTCTTGATAAGGAGTTTGGGGAGTTTGTAAAGACTGCGTAGTTTTCATAGGGAGGTGGTGGAAAACTACTCTAGACGACCTTTTTGACTCTACTGGAAAGGGCTTTCTGGAGTACAAGGAGTCCAGTCCCCCCTTTCCTCGCTAGGGCGTTGCCGGGGTAGGGTGAAGACATACGTGACGCTTAAGTGCATCTCGGATTCGCTCCTACACCAACTGAGGGTGTCTCCCCGTCACCGTACAACTTACCCGAGCGAATTCGAAACTGAGTGGTTTCGCCATTTTTTCAGGTTGCCCCTCTCAGTTCGGCGATTACAAAACGATATAGAAGTCAACGGAAGACAATGTTGTTTTTCGTTGCAAAGTAAAGATCATCAAATGCATCTCCTCGAGGCCGTCTTCTTGGTGTTCTTCTTGTTCCTGCTCCGTTCCTAGAGCCTCTCGGATCCGAACCGGTAAGGTTCCTCGAGTTCCATACTGCTAAGTAGGGAAGATCATGCAAGAGACAACGAGCGACATGCAAGTTAAGATTCGTATAAAAAGCAATGAATAGTATATAAACTGGGTATCAGCTTGCTGTTAGAAGAGTATTTAAGTATCTACTCTGTAAAAAGGTACTAGTCAAGTGGCCAATAGTTAAAATACATAAAATCGTATAAGTATAATAGTTAGGAGTAGTCAAATGTGGTTAGGCCGCAAAAGTATTAGTCAAATTATATTAGCAAGGGGTAGTTATGTCGCATCACAGTATTCGAACTTTGACGTTTAGTGTCTACCGGGCACAATCAAATAATATTTAATCGGTCAGACTGGGAGTAACTGGAAACAAATATATAGACATAGCTGAAACGAATAGGTTAAAGTCAGGTATCAAGTAATATCAAATAGTCAGGTCCATATCAAATAGTTTTATAGTCAAGATTGTATTATGGGAGCAGTCGAAAAAGCATTTTGCTCCCAGTGTTCCCGCGTTTAGTACATTTATATAAATTTAATAAATTTGAGATGATTCTTTTGACTCATATAAGATTGTGGAAATTTTTATTGCTTCCAAACAACAGTTCAAATGTCCCTTTGAAATCTCATTAAAAGTATTGATTGTAGGATTTGAAGAAGCGTAATTCTTTAAGACTCCTTCTCTAAAAATCGTTTGTCCTTGTTTTCAATTTTAATATCATTCGTCTTCATAAAATAAGCTGCTTATTTCCTAGTATACGTATATGGGTCAGAATAATTGAAAATATCCCGTGGAAACGGCGTCTCGAGTACCAATTATCGACGATGATACAACAAATTGAAAATGCTCACATCGGCAACAAACTAAGGCTTGTCGATTTTATCTTTAAAAATCTAAGAACGCGCGTGCTTGATGGCGTGAAAATTTCTTCCTACGGGCGTTCATCAAAGCTCCCCGATATCCTAAAAAAGCTGTTTGATAGACGAGCCGCATTATGATTCTATTCCTGCATGTCCGTCTGTCTAATCTGGTTATTAATCGATATAACAGTAATGGATCTCGGAAGGTATTCCGCTTCGGCCGTTGCCGACTCTATTTCCAGCACTATTCACTTAAGAAAACAAGCCCTCAGGTTTCAGGGTACATTGGGAGCGCTGCAAGAATGCCTGGCATCGGTAAACATTAACACTGGAACAATGCTATTTCGGTCGCATCGGATGGGTCCATAAACTTATCAAAAATGCATTCCCGCACCAGCCATGTCGATAATGATTGATTCCCGAAAATTTGATTGATAAACGAATAAATATTTACGCGGTTCCGAACCCAAACGAGCCGATTTCAAACATACGATTACAAGGCATTTCCGAGAATCTGAGATGGTTCCGTTCGATATTCGGCGGTTTCTCATCCATTCCCATTTTTTCGGGTCGTTTCACATCGCTCGAATATTGTTTCGGCTTATAGACGCCAGAATGCCCACAGGACCGGGATCGAACTCGGATTTCGATATAAATTCAAATCGTCCAATATAAGGGTTTTCGACATGAATTCACTTCTTTTTATCCTAATTTTTTTTATACATCTGCAATGATACATAAATATTAAAATATTCAAATGCTGAAAAATTACACAATTGATGACTTAAATTCAAATAAAAAAATGTAACATTTCAACCTAATGATTTTGCGAAATTATCCTTGACATAGATATTGTTTTAACAGTACATATTTGTATGTTAAATTAATTCACTATGATAAAAAATCATGATCTGAAAACATACAAACATCCTTCATCCATCATTAAATCACACTATTTTCTAATTTGCAATGAAAACATACACTTCAAGCTTCAAATAGGATATTTTCTTATTTTTCTTTTCAATAGAACTGGCTAATATTTCCATCATAATCATTAATGGAAAACGAAGACTTTTTTAAAACAAGAGCGTTTAAATTCAGTTTCGATAGAATGAATATGCCAATTTATTTTTATTTCTTACGGAGATTTTTAAAGCATTTGTAGTTTATAAAATGAGATAATGTCTTTATGTTTAGCTAACATGATCGTTCTAAATGTTTTTATGTGGCGGTGATAAATTCATTTTATTAGACCTCTTAGTATCAGCAATATGTTACGAATTTAAAATTCTGCTTTACTTTCTATTGATGTATTATAATACATTTCATATGGTGCATTCCTCATAAATCTTATACAGAATATCTTAAGTCAATTTATCATTCCTCCTACAGTATTTAAAACTCTCTTTATAATTGTTTTTCCTGGAGATTTCTTTGGAACAGTATCTTCAGATTTATTTTATGAAATAATTATGAATCGCAAAATAAAATATCCCAAATCCTATTTGAGGAACTCTAAATTCTGAGAGTAGTTTCAACAAGTATTTTTTGGATTTATTTTGCACTAATCGTCAAATTTTTCATGAATAGTACCCCAAATTGTTATTGAGATGTCCATAGCTTAATTTTCCTATTTTTTCACTTTTTGGTACGGCAAGTCCAGTATGACAATCATCTTCGATCAATTCTCACATTAATTGTTACTCTGTTTATAACATTAATACTTGCTAATCCAACATGCATTTTTATTGAACTCCTCATATGAATATTTTTTTCAGTACATTTTCTGCAAAAAAGTCAATATTAATTTAAATAATTGTATCTGCAAGCTGCCCTTTTCTCGTGCCACTAACTTTAATAAATACGAAATTTAATTACAGCCATATAGAAATTAACCCATCCAGTTACGAAACTTGTTTTGTATAAAATACATTGAAAATGGATTACGTATTCTATTTATACAACCATATCTCTAAATAGAACGTCGTCTCTTCCGGTTACACCTTTATTCAAATATGAAAACCATTAATATCCCTATTCAAATTGAGGCAGCTTATGACGAATTACACAAGAGGAGATCTATCGTGCTTTAATGCAAATAAATGGTTAAGGGTGGGAATCGGGCGAATTTATATTCTATTATGAATTATAGATTCGGGATTCGGTGAATCATCTTAACGAACCGTGTAAAATAAAGATGGATAATTATGCTCATAATGCCATAATATGCACGATGCACTTTAATATGTTCTTACGATTATATTTCATACGGTAAATTGACTGTGTTAAATCGTAAGTGCATTGGGATCAACGACGCAGTAGTAAAAATTTTAGTACTTTTTTGATTTATTTAAGTCATAAACGGTTATTGTGAAGCACTTTATTAGGCAATAAAATACAAAATGTATTTATCAGGCATGATTGGTCCTAACAATTATCAACGGATGCACGAGAGAAACCTTAGCGGATGCTGTAAAAGTTTCAGTTAGAATAATGAAAGTCGTAAAAATTACCACCTTTTTGTTGATGTTATGAGACGAGACGACAAAGGCAACGTTTTATTGTTATGCTGTTTGGTTTTCTTTCGAAACTCACCATCGTCGGACGTAAAACGTTTCGGGTCGGACACGTTTCATAATTGCAAAACGTGCGACCGTTTTACGAGATTTCGAATATGAATCGCGAATAACGTAAATCTGATAGCGCTAAACTCTCCTCCATGTATCTCTCGTCAAAGAAACGAGCTTTCGGTTTAATATTGCGTAGTTAAAATACCACCGAATGGCACAAAAGGCTTTAATGGATACTAAAATTGCAGTTTTATTAGTTGTCTGAATCATATGATATTAAAATCGACATAAATCCACATATATAATATCTCAGAAAGTGAAATTGTACTTTATTATACCGAATAGTAATTAATATGAGCTTAAAGCTTTGTTTACCAACATCAGTACGACGGCTATTCGTTCTGCATATAAATTGGCTCTCAAATCACAAGATGAACTCTCCGAGAACCGCATATTAATTAATAGACCACCAATATTGCATCAACCTATTCAAGGATCCATTCAATTATATCCTGATGACAAATATGCAATACGAATTTGTGATGCGGAGGCGAATTTCACTCAATTTTGATAAAATAACACGCTAGTATGTTTTCTACGGGATATGTGATACTCAGATATTGAATATTTATGTAGTCTGCTGCGAATTTGTTTGTGTTAATTATGTATACGATATGTGTGCAAAATAACATGAAATCATTGTTTTCATTTCTATTACATAATAAATTACTCGATCTGAAAAATCCTCATCATTTGATCTAAAAGTTGACTGACATCTTTATCAATTGTCATACTGATTTGATGAGGAAAATTTAGTATTGCTATATTTTTAACTTTTCGAAGCGGTTCTTCTTCATGCCGTAAATATTGAACTTTGAATAGTGCATTTTAAATTTGAAGAACTTACTTGAAGAGCAATTGAATGCATATCGATCCATCGAAATTATGTGACAAGGATGCCTCAGAAACGCTGTGGAATTCTCAAGGGCTTGTTCCCGTTTTACGCTCACAGTATATTATAAATTCACGTATCATCCAATATGGATAGGGTTGATCAAGTGTTGGTGTAATGGGCTATTTGCTGAACTCATTTTGCCAGAATTATTTTATATAAGCCTGAGTTCAAATTCGAAGCCATGGAAAATATTTTCATAGCAACAAGTTTGTAAAATTGATTCTGAATGCTTATTGTCTAAAAACAGATTATTTTGGAATGTATTTGAATGTACTTGTTAACTATTTTTCAACATAATCGCCATCCCGTTCAATGCATCTAATGAGCCCAGGCATAAGCTTCTTTATGCCTTTCTCGAAGAACTCTCCCGCTAGTTCCTTCCCTCACTTCAGAACCTCTTTCAGCACCTGCTTGTCGGTTAAAAATTTAATTGCACCCATGTGTTCTTTCAGGAAAGAGAAAGATGATAATTTGAAGGTACCAAATCAGGGAAATACAAGGGGTGGTTCAAAACATTCCAACCAATGCTCCTTGGTGACGACGTTCATTTGTTCAATATAAAAAATCACTTGAAGGCCAAAGAATTTTATTTATTTAAGAAAAGATAAAAATACAATTCAAAAATAGATAAATAAAACACTAAAAAATTCAAATATTATTTTTAAAATATACCCGAAGTAACATTAACATTAAACATTAGTGTTTCGTCATTTAGTCTGGATCTGATTTTGGAAGTCAGACAACTTGCTGCTTGCTCAGCTTCCACACTCGTTGGAGGTATCGTCATCAGATATTTAAATGCTAGTTCGAGTTGATGACCGCGTGAGCCCTCATTTTCGTATAACACAATTAATGTGACTGATAAAATTCTTTTCTGCTGAGAGACGGACTAAAAATCTCAAAATTCCCAATTTCCCGACAAATTATTTATTTCCGTCGCTGCAGATGAATACTTATATACCATAATACTTTGATGTGATTCGTAATTATATTACGGAGGAATAAAAAAAATCTGAATCCCGTATCTATTATATTCCATATCGATATTCCCATTTTTAGAGTCGGGGTGTAGTAAATACATCACCGGTAGGGAAAGGTTAATATAGCAATTTGTGTAACATATATGTACTATATATATGTATACATGGATTAGACAGTTACTGCCCCTAAGCATCGCTTAAACTCGCCAATTATTAGTTACGCCACTGTTTCCAAGCGTCCAGATTTCAGCGAGAATGTCTCGATTTAGTAGCCTTCATCATGTCGGTGAGGTGCACGATTTCTGTTAGATAAAAATTTCAATCCCGGGATTTTCGGGATTACGTTTTCTAATCCCGGGATTCTTAATTACCTAAAACTGTCCGGGATCCCGGGATTGGATTCCCTAGTGACGAGCGTTGTCATGCAATAAGCACACTCCTCTCCTTTGTATGCCCCTAATTTTGTTTTGAATGATTATTTTGAGTTTTTTAGAGTCTCATAATATTGTTGTGCATTGATGATCTTCCCCTGAGGTAGAAATTCGACCAAAATTATGCCTTTTCGACGAACTGGGGAATTGGTGTGACACCACTGTGATGACTATCTTTTTGACTCAAACGTGTAATGAGCCACCCACTTTTTATCTCCAACCACAATAAATTTTAGAAAATCCTCACCTTCCAATTCAAGTTGCGCTAGAAACTCGCTATAAAATCGCACTTGATGGAAATTCTTACTGACATCTTTCACGAAACTAGACACTACAACGTGAATTTACGTACTACCGTATTCCTGCTATGCTCGCTTTGTCAGAAGATCCCCCTTTATCGCTCAGTATGGCCAACCCTTAAAAAACAAAAAAAACCACAGCCCGTTATTATCACAGTACACTTATTTTCAGGATATGTATTTGTATTACTTGATAATTGGAAACCACCATATAGAAATCTTCCCCCCATCTATTATTTTTATATGGAGATTATTTACATCCGCTATTGAATAAGATGCCTTGAGAAGAAGAATATAGACGGCGTTCAATTTAAAACTGTAATGATTCGATCTCAAATTAAATGGATACTTGTTGGAATATCCTGGATTTTGTTTGAATCTTATGAAAAAATATGTTTATGTGAATTATGAATGAATGCTACTTTACATATTAAAATGAGCCTCAGAAACGAATATAGAAATTGCAAAAGGCCCTACATTTCGAGCGCCTTATTGGGTAATTACCATAATTTTATTATGGAGGATTAAATAGCTCTGTGAGAATTCTTACCATTTTATTCGTGAATAACCCCCGCGCTTATCGTCTACCAGAGCACATTTCTTATTGACGAATAATAAATAATACTGAAAGCTGATTTCGAATTTTATGCCCATCAGCTTCGATTCGGATTGACGTCATAGGCCTTCGTTTTGGGTACGAAAATAAATTCGATTTCAATACAGCCAGCAGAGTTAATTCAATTCGCATGCGTGTTTTGAAATATGACCATGTGCATTTTTTGAGTCGTAAAGCGTCGCAAAAAAGAGTCCGAAACGAACTTAGTTCGAGTCCGCATCGCCAATAAAATGTTATCATTTCACATGTGGAGATTCAATATAAAATCGCTTATGGATCGCGAAGAGGGGTTGGCGTCGGGGCTATTAAGTTTATGACCATGGAATGAAAACGTTCGCAGTATAGCGATTTTGTTTCCGGCGCCCCACTTACACTTCCGTTGGAGACTTTTCAGGACAAACTTCGGTTCGATACTCCCAATTATTTCCTCGTGACAGAGGCCAAATAAGGGATTTGCCCAGCAATAAACGTTTTATTGCCGTCGAACAAATGGGTTACAGATATTTTTATACCCAACAAATTAATTGGATGAAATATATCCGAAACGCCCTGCTGATAATATTAATTAATGTGCAAATCATTATTAATATATGATGCTTTCGTTTTATTTAAACACGGTTGAAATGCCTTTCTAGTACAATGGAGAGCTTTAAAGCTCAGCGCAACATTCATAGAGTATGGCAGCTGTACAAAAGCTTTCAACGCGGACCTAGTTTGAAACTCTTTCATACAAAACTGAAAACGTGTAGCTTTTTTCAATGAAAATATGCGAAATTCAATTTTATTTGTCTCGCTGACTGCGAAAAATATTCATCAAATTTGGACTTTCTAAACTCAATACACATATGTATTTGCAATTTGAGGCGGGAATATATGAACGGTTGTTCTTCAAAATACATCATATTCCAAGCAATATGAAACTAGTATATATCACTTTTTAAAATATACCCGCTTTATATTTAGTATGATGAACTATTTTGACAGCCAAGACTATTTTTCTTCATTGTGTAATATGAGATTCTCTAGATGCTGAAATAATGATATAAATTAACATAATATATATTTGATCTCTTTTATTAAGCTGTTGAGGAGCATCGACATACATGTATGTCCGAATTCTCATGTCCCAAAAAGAGCACTCTTGCACATTGAAGCTCGGAGACAGACAGAGAAAGAGAGAACTTAGCGCAGTTCGGGAGACTGAGACGGATAGCTTCCTCACATGCATCGCACGATTGTATAGATCGTTAAGCCCAAATTTATCGACTTATAATGATTTCGATTTCAAGTGTGTTATTTGTTTACGCAAAGAAACGACCGAATATTGTGTGTTATCGAGAGTGTTTGTTTATTTAACTGCTTGCCGTTCTTCTCTGCGTGTTGAATGAGTCTTTGTTCAATTATCATTTCCTTCTAAAGGAGGAGCAAATTAATCGATTTTTTGTGCATTGTTTATGTAAAGAAATGACGTGGTCTTGTATTCACTATCAAGTGTTCATTTACAATTGAAGATTGTCTTACGCTGATTAGGAGCTGACAGAAAGTAATCGGCGTAAAGCGATTATGACATCAACGACTTCATCGATTTTAAATTTACTCGCTCCTCAACAGGTTAAAGAACCGCATTTACAAGAAAATCACGAAATTAATGTAGATTGCAAAAAACGCAATAGAAATGAATGTGTGCTTAATTATCTGTAAAAGTCATAAAATTTATATATTTATATAAAATATCAAATCCTATAAGGAACACTATAACGAGTTTCACTATGACCATGTCGATTTGTAATAAAAGCGCTATCAATTTAAGACGGTCTGGGTCTAAAAAGCTCTTTTCCGTTCAAGTAACATGTCTTTCTCAGATTTCTTCTTGTGAATGAATTCATAGAAATATGCTCATTATTTTAAACTATCCAATCTTCTATCGCAAAAACCGTAAAAGCATTATTTGAACACCGGATGATCTTTTGCAAATAAAACTCGGAAGACTGGGTTGAATGTATAATACAGATAATATGGATGTTACCCTTTTTATATCAAATAAATTTAAAGAATTAATCTATGGTAGTGGATTTTGAAAATTGTATTATCTAACAAGTGCACAAATATTCCGGATTTTCAGAGAATGAAGATATAAATATCAACTAATCAGAGTCTCACAATTTTTCGCAGATCTCCAAAATATCGATAAGCCCTAAAAACATACAACACTATCAGCTACCTCTTTCGATTGTAATTGATTTGTAAAAGTAATAAAAATATTATTGCTCCCATTTAAAAATCCTATAAATATAATATCTATATAAAGATCACCTATTTCCGATAACGGATATAACATAGAACTTTAATTAGATTTCAATTATGATCGTCCGATCGAAATTATTTTGTGTGTGTTTTTTTTAAAGAAGAATCCATTTAAAATTGTTTAAGTTGAATCTCTTTTTAAGGGTTGATTTTTATGCGCAGCTTAAATTAATTATTCTCAACTTCGGAAATGTTTCCTTTCGAGTTTTCGTCCAAAATCCATTATGATAATATTTACCGCGGTGTATGAGGAATACACTTCCTGATTTAATTTCGGGGATTATAAACTTCGATGGAGACTTTGAACTTAATTTAAAATTCAGCAATGAAAGCTCCTCTGTATGGAGGTATGACCGATATACGAAGCGTCCTAATAATCGCAAATGTGGCAAAACATGGATGTTGGTCGATGGGCCTGAAAGGATAAGACGGGGATGTATGGAGCCACGTTCGGGAGGGATGGGAAATCACTTTGAAGCTCATATCACAAAGGGTATTCAGAATTAGATCAGTCGAGTTGGCTTCCCTCGCCTCCAGGATTATCAACATCGATACGTCACGTTTATAATTAATTTAGTAGAAATATTTTAATCGGAGCACATGTAAAGTCATATTTATATTTACAAATTGTGAACCTTTTGTATTGGAGTTGTAGGTCAATTTCTCAGATAGAATGCTTTCGAGAACAGCAAAGAGGAAGCAGAGCGCTTGTTCCGTTTTCCACAAATTTAATTAAAATTCGTGCCGGCAGTGCACTTATGTATTATGGATTTAGAACACTTTTGAGAGTGCTAACGATTTTAGGCAATTGAATAAACGCATTGTATGTAAATTACATGCAAAACACAATCCATATGAGAAAATTTGTTCCAAAAAGCATATAAAATAATGTTAAACGTGGAGTTCATTGTAAATTATATATTTGAGTTATATCGTACAGATTTTAAACAAGAAAATGATCTACGGTAAACATGGTAATATAAAATTTATTCCAGATTTATTATAGGCAATGAGATGAATTCGATACAGGTTTTCAACATTTTTTCCAAATCAATGAAATATATTCGTATTTGCCCCAAGGGTCAGTATAATCGAAGTATCTTATAACATCATAAATTCAATTTTCCTCATTGGTCACTGTTTACAGCAAGCTCACAATTATTCTTCTTTATTTTAAGGTGCAATATCCGATTTTTGAGGTCGATCTTATATAGGAGATACCAGAAATTAATTTACTTTTTCAAAGCAATATAAATGTATTTTTTTAAAGCTAATCAAATCCCGAATCTACCACCAGAGCTAGATCCGGGGAATACGAAGGGCGTTGTGAAGAGCTCCAATCATTATTTGCTGAGGATCTTATTATCTTAAAACTATGTTACTTATCGTGCATACAACTACTAACATAGCTTATAAAACAACCGTAAAAAGATTAATGATATTTTTGGAAACAATTACAATACAAAGGGTTATATTACAGAAAATACTTTTAAAATAAGTCTAACATTTTTTTAAGCAACTCGATACTGTAGCTGTTCCATTCATATGATCCATTCAAACATAAACATTCCTTAAAAAAAGTGGGTATGGGTATTCGACATATAACAACTAACAATAATTTATTTCAATCTTGGATCTTAAGTTTCAATTTTGTATCAAAACATCGCTGGTTATTTAAAATTTGATTGAAAAAATTATAAAAATCAGCTGAAAACGATTTTTGTCGAAATTTTTATCAGACCTTCGCTATATGTTTTTTTTAGAATTTAGAGGCATAAGATATAATAGTTAAAGTGAAATATTTGATAAAATAAATCGTGTACATTATCAGTCTATCTAAACTGTATAAATATTCTTCCCGCGTGTAAAGTGTTAAGATACAATATATATACACCTCTTTAATCAATAACCCCATGATGAACGATCTGTCTACGTAATTAAATTGATATTACAAAATAAATATATATAACATCTCGAGGAAATATTAAATGATAAAGTGTTTCCCCAAACAATGACCAACATTTATTAAAAATATATTCTTTGTCGAAATACGTTCGGGTGGTATATATTCGACAACAATAGGGTCTTTAACTTTCTGAAAGGTTAACGTGCCGTAAGTCACCATAGAATACTTTGTGACGCCATCGGGGGAAGCAAAAAAATAAAGATAACCGCAACTTATGGAAGGACCTTTCAGTTTGTGTTTTTAAGGGATAAGCATTTAAAATTCCATTTAGGTTTTTTTCATACAGCCTTCGAGGAGTGTGGGTGGGAATGGGACGCATGAAATATTTATTTTTGAATTAAAACTTGGAACAAACGTCATCGACGACGTGGCGTTTGGCTTCCGTCCTTTGGAGTATATTGGCATCGACCGGTGCGAGTGTTGACATTTGAAGTTAAGTAGGAAATTAATATTACGAAGTTGAACTTCAATTTCCTTTGAAAGCATCTCTTGAGATATGTTTTCGAAAAATGCTCTTCAAAATTAAATGTTCCATCGTTTTAATGACCTTTCGAAGCAGACGTAAGTGCTTCGCTTTTTCTCCCAAAAGTGCCCAACTTCGAAATGTCAATTATTTTACATTTTATTTGCGCTCATCGATGCAGGCGGAGTTTATTTGTATTCATCTCATTCCAATTCCAATTTTATTATTGGAAAATTCTTAATTAAATGGATTTAGAAATAGCTCCCACTTTTTTTAAACACAAAGAATGTGATTGATAATATTAATTAAAGCAATGAAATAATATCAGTTGAGCTCGTTTATAACGAGCTTTGTAACAAATTTATAACGAGATCACGGTTAAAGCGAACAATTCTTCAAGGAATTATATATATATAGTTTAAGCACTTAATCAACCATAAATACGATATTTTTTTCCAAAACATCAGCAATTCGTTAATAAGTTGTACATAAAATATTAACAAATATACTTGAAACAATATAGCACAAATTTTCAATCAAGTGATCGATCGATTTTAGCCCCTTCGAGTGCCAGATTCGTATTTTAGCTATACATCTAATGTAAATCAGCGGAATGTATTTAAGCCGAATAAAATTAAACGATTTTTTTGGTCCTTTTCAACATTCAAATCCTCAAGTTCGAATCAAACCGACTTAACGTGCGATTCTAAGGCGTACAGAATTGAACTTTGACCCCGAAATAATTCAAGTTCACACTTCAAACGAGCTTTTTTCTCAGTCTGAACTTTTGCGCCGCGACTGTAATTAAGTATTTTTTCAGCATCATAATGATTCGGCATCACCACCCTCGCAAGAAAGCCCCATTCGCTTCCCATGACGGTCGCTTTTTTAAATTTCTAATGTTAAATTTTGCGTCAAAGGCATTTTGGTGAGTCACGCTGATATGAAATGTAAATTTTGACCCAACTGTTTTATTAATTTGGAGCCCTCACGCCCGATACACAATTGGCCATTCCGCGAACAGGACCCATTGTGTTTTTATTTTCAATGCTTTATTCTATTTTTATTGATGATGAATATAGATTTGATATGGAAATATCAATAGATGACCATACAATCCATGCCAATTTAAAATATGGCAAATAATATCAATTTTTCGCAAAATGACTTCAACCCAGTTAAATTTCGTTATGGTTATTGTTGAGATATTAATACAATTAATATGAAATATAGCTGCCAAATAAATATTCCATGCCAAGATTTAAATTGCTCCAAAAGGCCTGTATATATAATAGTCTAAAGGAGCCAAATCCAGAGAATATAAAAGGGTGGTAGAAGCTCCCGGGTCAACTTTTGAATTTCATCACATGCGATTTTTCGTTATAAAGAATCACTCTTCAGGCTGATTAAACTTGGTTTAATTGGTTCAATACTTGACAATAAATCTTTGCATCGCTTCGTTCATACGTTCATAATATTAGGCCGTTATATGGCCGTTTTCTGGCAATTGCATCCTTTAGATTGTCTAGTTGGAAACAATATTTTGTTGAAATAATCGTTTCACCTTGCTGAAGTAGCCCATAATAAACTACCCCCTTCCAGTTCCACCAAATGCATAGCAAAACTTTTTTTGGATGTGGCCAGGTTTAGCTACAGTTAAAGCTTCTGTACCCTTGGTCCGAGACCGTTTACGTTGGATATTCTCATAGAGTATCCAACTTTCATCTACAGTGACAAGTCTCTTCAAAAAAATGTTGGCTATTATGTCGTTGGAGAAGAAGATCGCATGTTGAAATACGCTGAAGTTTATTTGAGTCAGTCAGTTCATGATGAAGCCACACATCTGAACGATTGATGTAACCCAATTTTGTCAGATGATTATGGATGGTTGTTCGTGGAATTTCTAACTTGTTAGCTATTTCGCGAATAGTATATCGCGGATTTTCTTCAACCATGGCTATGATTAGATCTGTATTCATTTGTGAAAGAAACTTATGGGACAACCTAATAGTTCATACATAATTTCAGGTAGTCATCGACATAACTCTTATAATCTGCAGGATTTCATATTTATAAACCACCATTGACTTTTGTTGATGCTATTGATGGTTTTAATAGCCTTCCTTTTATTCCAGACTTAAGTTTTTCCCGTCAGATTTAAGTTTTGACATTATACCCTTAACCTGTATGGTAGGATGATCGTGTATTTGCGAGCGAATTCCAGTGACTCAGAAAGAGCACTCTTATACGTTGAGCTCGGAGAGAGACAGAGACAGATAAAACGTAGCGCAGTTCGGTAATTGTGCATGGGAGACAGAGACGGAAAGCTTCCTGCGTACATCACACGATTGTATAGATCGTTAATCCAAATTCATAGATCAATAACAGTGTATGAATGATATAATGAATCAATTTTAAGTGCATTATTTATCTTTATTTGAAGAAATAACCGAATATTTTATGCTATCAACAGTGCTTATTTATTTAACTCGTTCCTTGCTGCGTCCACCAGATGACAACTGTCTAAATATCTTTCGAGATCGACTTCGAAACTTGCACCTACCCTTGTCTGTTCGCACTTGCTTTTATTCAGTTTGTTTTTATCAATTTGACTCATAGCAGATTCAGGCTATCGAATTTGGACCCCGTGAGAAACAACGCCGATTCACGTTGGGCGACGAAAGTGTTAAATATAAGCTTCATACACGCTGATGCGGTCCTGATAGATGAGTGGATTTGTACGGATAAGTGGCGGACCAACAAATATAGCATCTAAAACTATGAAGATTTTAAATTAGTTCACTACTCTAACACCAAAAATAATTAATTAATACTTATTTCACTCAATCGTTTTAATTTTGCTTGAAGCTCTTCTCCAGCATCATCATAAAAGTATATTATTTTGATAGTTAAATCTCGTTTAAATTGGTATTCGAGAGTTTTAATATGCATTTGGCGACATTAATTTGTTCACCAACGTAGGTTGCAAGAATTACGATGCGGGGCTTATTAATTTTCCATTTCGTCAAAATTGTTATTGCTTCACGTATTCTCCAAAACCATTCGTACTTTTTAATAAATTTCGTCCGTAATTTTGCCTAGGCATCAAAATGAAGAAACAAAGACTTGACATTTTAGTAATGAAATTCTGGTCTCTGTCGGTTCTCCTGCCGTTCTTTCGAGATTATGAAGAATTTGGTTATTTTTCATGCTTTTGGAATTGTCCTCGCTTCTCTCAATTACGGAAAGCATCTACGCAAGGATACTTTTCTTTTGGCTCGGTCCCTGGGCTCCTCGACAACGATATTACGGAATCCCCAAACACTTTTTTACTTTATTTTAAACGCCAAAATCTAACTTCTATGAAGCTTAATAATAAATCTTTTTTTTTATTTTCGAGAGACGAAATTTCACGAACATGTGTATTTCTCATAGTCAGAAAGAAAAATTGTTATTCTTTCAATTCCGGCGCTTTCATTGCGATCCGGGTATGAAAATATAGCATAACTTTTTCGTTGAAAATAAAGAAAAACAGCATAATATTATTTTAAAGCATATATTGCATCAAACATCCGTGTGAAATTTATTACTTAAATAATTTCGTTTTTAATACAAATTTGCAGTCGAATTATCGCCAATATTTGCAAGCCAGTTCAAGTTTACTTTAACAGCCCTAAGGGCCTGCAACTTCTATCATGCTTAGGACCTTCAAGTGAAAAGTTTCAGATCTGTGTAAGTTGTGTATAATTTTCTTTGACAGCTTTATCCGTCCCTTTTACTATGAGCCTAAAGCCCACTTAATCTCACAAAATGGTCGACCCGAAGTTCCTCTTTGCGATGAAATCATTCAAAATTCAATGCGTTGATTAGACGCACTTTGATCGAAAAAATCTTCGACATAGTTTCGATATTATGATGATCGATACATGGCAGCATCGAAAGGGTTGATTCAAGGCTCGTTTATATTATGCCCGCAATATTACATTAAGTCATATGACAGCAGCAGATGCTACTCGTCTAAGATGCTCAGTTTGTGTATAATGGGATTTTAATTGGGTTTTGTGTTTAATTGAATCTGAGCACCACACATGGCTTTGCCAACATGATGATGGTGTTTTCTTTTGTTCATTGGGCTAATTATGGTTAGTGTCAAACTTGATTGAGATCTGCGTGGTTGTGTAGATGGCACTGTGGATATATAAGTCTATATTGTTATGATAGTCGCCTGAAAATCGATTGTAATCTGAAAACACTTCGACGTATGTGGTATTTCCAAATGAAATCTTTGGCATTCTGAGCTATCTGATATTGATCGTATTTCAAATAGCGATGGAAAGACGACCTTCTTCCGTTTTGCTGCATGACCTACCAATACTATTCAAAATGCTCTTATCCATTTGTTCTTTCTTAAAACAAATTCTATAATGTTCTTCTGTGTAAACCCATTGACATTTATTCTCCAAGTCCATCCGTTCATCATTGTTCAGCAAATTGATCGTAAACATTCCTATTGAAAGAGAGAGAGAGAGCAGAAGACGCTCTACGATGTTCAATCATCCGAAGACTCTCCATCCGAGTTTTATTCAAGTGCAAAGGGTTATTGACATGTTGAAATTCACTTTTTGATCCATTTCCCTGGTAGACGAGCGCACAGCCATCAATCCTAAAGTAATCAAATAACTTTCTCTGCGTAACATAATTGGCCAGATCCGAGTTCGTTAACTGAAATTCTTTACCAATAAAAGTTCTCTCCAATTACACCAACTCTAGGAAATCCAGCTCTTGTCATCCGATAGAAACTCAAATGATTTTAAGGGCCATAAACGGAAGTGTTGATTGATTATCAGGTGCCGGTTGAGAACATTTGAGATATGGGAAAACCTTACATCACTTAAATTTTACAACATCCATTAAATATTAATTTAGACACAACACTTAAGATCACTCTAACAATAAACCGATGATATCTAGACAGCATATGCTTTATTTTATCGGGTATAATTGGTTGTTACTCTGTGAATGAAAGTATAATATCATATTTTATTGTAGAAGCCATGACTGTTATGTCTCTCGAACCGGAAAACTATTGAGAAATAGCCATAAATTATTATTTGCTAATAAAAACAATATGCGTGGCATTTAATATGTTGAAAATCTTATTTTTAAATACAGTGTACTCTCGATTATCCGGGTGTGGATTATATAAGTGTGGATTATCCGAGCTTGAAAAATATTGTTTTTTTTTCTTCTTATATGTATTTCTTCTCACAAGTAGGGAATCCAATCCCGGGACTCTGGACAGTTTTAGGTTCTCATGAATCCCGGGATTAGTAAACGTAATCCCGAAAAATTCGGGATTGAAATTTTTATTCAACAGAAATCGTACACCTCACCAACACGATGAAGGCTATTAAATCGAAATATTTCCGCCGAAATTTAGACGCTTGGAAACAGTGGCGTAACTATTAATTGGCTTAGGCGACACCTAGGGGCAGTAACTGGCTAATTTATATATACATACATATAGTACATATGTGTTTTTCAAATTGTTATATAAATCTTTCCCTACCGGTGATGTATTTACTACACCTCGACTCTAAAAATGGGAATATCGATATGGAGTATAATAGATACGGGATTCAGATTTTTTTTATTCCTCCGTAATATAATTACGAATCACATCAAAGTATTATAGTATGTAAGTATTCATCTGCAGCGATGGAAATAAATAATTTGTTGGGAAATCGGGAATTTTGCGAGTTTTTGTCCATGTCTCAGCAGAAATCTTATTTAATTTATAGTGTCAATACTTATTTTTTTAAGAACCAGGAAATCAAAGAATGTTAGAACTTGTTAGAAAAATCTTCCTGTCGATTATTATAGCAAGAAAGAGGCATGGATAGACAGTGAGATTTTTGAAGATTAATTAAAAAAAGAAATGGGTTCCAATGTTGTAATATTAAAAAAATAAGGAATTACCACAGAAAACAGTATTATTATGCATCCAAATGAAAGTATATTGAAAACAAGCGATAGACTTATGGTTGCAAAATTTTTGCCCCCTAATGTGACATATTTAATCCAGCCCATAAACCAAAACGTTATAGCATCAATGAATCGTCTTTATCGTTATAGTCTTCTTAAAAATCTGGCTGAAAAAGATGATAACATGATCATTTTCTGGAGAAAAAATACGATATTAGATGCTATACACAAAAAAAAAACACAATCTTGATCAAAAGTAAAGCCTGAAACACTTGTTCGGTTATGGAGGAAGATTCGATCATACATTCTGAAGAGAATGAAATGATATATGTAACAGAAATATGTGCATTATTGGAAATTTTAAAATGTTTTGAAAATGTGGACAGGATCAATGAGTGGCTCGATCATGATTTAAATGATCCAGGTTTTGGATGTGTGCTTTTATTCTTATGTTTCTCAAGAGGAATAATATGAGAATAACACTACAAGTGAAGAAGATCAGTCAGTGTAATTACATTAGTCGTAAAACGACGTTGAATTATATTGATGATTTGGATTATCTGTGTTTTCCAGTTATCTGTGTCCATCCTCCCCATCATCCCCGACAATTTATTAATAAGTATCGTTAATACCATCGGGTGAAATTTGAAATGATCAACCCAAAATTTTTTGGCCTTCACAATATGCTTCCAGGCATTAACCCGCTATGTCACTGAAATTAATGTCGGATTTCCGTCCAACGAATTGTTAATGTGTCCTGCAATCCTGAAATGTCATTTCCGGTGGACTCGTGGTTTTCAATGGGATCACATTCGGTTCATCGAATATGAATTAATTTAACAAAATCAGAAGCCTTCAAGCGAACGAAAGCTCATGCTCTAGAACGAAGCGTGATTATTTTACGCTTTACATTCAGTCTTCATTTAACGCTGTACTTCTAAAGCACTCGTAAAATATATTTGTATAAAAAACACGAACAAAAATCATTTGAACGCTGATAATTCGGAAACGCTGTCGTATATTGCTAAAGCTTAGAAATTATAAACGAAGAAAGCGCTCATAATCTGAATAGAAGATTACAATGACAAGCGCATACCTTTGGGTTTATAAGCATCTAAGAAGTGTCGATCTTCGATCGATAGCTTGAAAATTGTAAGATTCACTATAGACAGACAAAATATAAAAGTTCGAGGCTGTACTGCAAATGCTGATGAAACCTTGTACAAATTTACTCATACTATATTTGCATCAGTCCAATAGTTAGTATATTCCATGAATTTAATTTTAATCAAAGATTTGGTCTCAGAATATGGAGTGTGTGCTTATGATGAATGGTCGGTCATTTGTTGTCTCGAATCTCGAGTAGTTGGACCAAAATAATTAGCTCTATGCAGACGGTGCCCACGTCTTGTGCGGGCCGTTGTTTATTACACCTGACTGGGAGGCTTTACATCCTATTTGTTTCAGGATGAATCAATTACAAACGCATGAATGACCATTCATTACGAATGCACCCGATGGGTAATACGATGCGTGGTGCTCATAGAGCCAGTTAATTATTCCGGGTGTCATGTTAAAATTTATACGCGGCATTAATTGTTCGTAGAAATTGATTTTCTGTATGCATAATCGATATGGATGCTCGAATTGAAAGTCTTTGTGGTGCGTTATGTAAGGCGATTTTTTGTGAGCTTTCAAGTGAGCGCATAATGAGGTAATTCATATAACCACAAGAAGTAACGTTATATCGATTTCTTTATATGCGATTAATAACGTAACGATACGTAATGTATATTTAATGCTCGATTATAATGGCGCTAGGCAAAAAAATGCTGAATTGATGGTTTTTGCAACCCCGTTTGAGAATCAATTTGAGCTTCCCAATTTGGACGGCGGCCCCAATGAGCCCCCATCATTGATTCGATAGACCACATTTGTGGAAGCTCTGCTCTAAAATTTCTTAATTCTGCTATGAATCCAAATTAATTAACCGCCTCAATACGCCTTCCAGATCGCCTCATAAATGCTGAGTTGTGATTTTAAATGCGATACCGGGTGCAACAAAAATAACGCGCACAATTCCATGTTTAATGACGTGTAATTTGCCACGGAAAAAAGCATAATCAGTCTTCCGTTACAGAAGCGATAGTCATGCAAGATATTTTATTCGCCTTTTTAATATCCATTAAAACGTGATTACACTTGACCATAATTGCGCCGAAGCTAATACACATGAAACTACAACCATCCAAACACATGAGCAAACACTCATGACACCTCCACTTAATACTATCTAGCAGATCCGAGATAGTATACAGTATTTTATTCAATTTATAGAAAATGGGATTTTGATGTTTTTTGCAATGCTTTGTCGATTTGCATCGATTATTGCGCTGAAAAACATCATCATCAAATGCCAATTATAAACCTATCAATATTTGCACAATCGTTAGCCATTTCGACCATCGAAAAAACATTTTTGGATCTCAAAATAACAAAGAATGTTATTATCACTATTATAATTTTTAAAAAATACATGGGTTCATTCGCACGGTAGAAGTGAAACTTCTAGGAAAAATTTATTTCACGCACTGCTTTTTCCATTTGTAAACAATTATTTTGATTTCCCTTTCTCTGGTTTGATATTCTACTTATTTTTAAAGTATTTGTTGGCATTTTATGGCAATTAATACTACTGATCTTTCGAATTTGATTGTACTCAGAAATTACTTTTTCACGACCTGAATTCGAAGTCGAACCTTTACAATAAGAGCCCAGAATCAAGCTAATTATATCAGCATTTGCTTACTTGTTGAATTGATGATAAAATAAATATAATACTAAGTCGAATCGAATCAACTTCGAACATGGATCATCGTAGTTTAACGCTTTTATTGGCTATCATTAGTTTTAATAATGGTAAATGTCCTATCTATAATTATTGTTGCTAATCATGATAATCTTGCCAATGGCTGAAAGCTTTGGAGTCCATAAAAAAATTTTTTTTTTCTTCGTGTATCGGAAAGAACCAATCTTTAAGGATACGTTCAGAAAATTTAAAGTCGTTATAAATGAAATTCGCAAAGTTATAGGTCGATAAGTAGAAGCAGCGCTTTGCAAAGCTGAGGAAAGGAGGGACTTTCTCGAATGTGAAACCACCACATTAGATCCTTTCGCTGGTAAGATCTCCCATTAGAATGATGAAGTTCACATGTTCTCCGTTGTGTAAGGCGTGAACCAGACCAAAATAACGATATTTTTGTTCCGATAAAAATAGTGGTTTTATCGGTTTTCGGTTCAAGTCCCGATTAGAAGTATAATGTGGCCCAAACTTAAATTTTCACCAATTTATGTCTCGGTTTCTACATATGACGCCAAAAAAATAAAATAATATACAGTCATCGGATGCATATAACTGTATAGCTTTTATGCTAAATATTAAATAAACGCACTTCAAAATGCATTTCATTCTGAGACATCGTATCCAAATTTTATCAATTACAATTTAGCGTTCATCTTCATTCGGATCTTCGTCCAAGAAAATTCTCTCAACATTGCCGTCGGCGATATTTAGAGCGCACACACTGTAGACCCGCAACATGTATCAATCATTAATTTTCTAATATCAATAAACATTCCGCACATTATGCTCAAATGTTTGAACTCCGGCAATTCGCATTAGCCTACCAGACCTGGAGGCAGCAAGCTTTGTTTAATTTGGCTCACTTTAATAGCCGCCTGATTGTTCAGCATGATTGTTCAAAATCAGTCATGATTGATTGAGCCTCTGGTGAGATCTTGTTTAAGCCTCGAATAGAACCATCAAAATACTGGCATTATATTTAGAACGAGCGTTGCAGACTTTTGCTTTCGTTTGGACGGTGGATTGTGTCGGGAATACAATTCAATGTAAATATCGCACAAGTATTTTTTCTCGATGGTGTGAATTCTCATAAGATATCGATATTTATTGATACAGAATAATTTGCGCATACAATGTCAGCTAAATCAAGATTTGCCAATTTACAATAGCACACTTTTGACAATGTTTAATTCGATTAGTTACCCAAATTATGACCTAAACTGGTAATTGCTTTCTCATGGTCACATACTGCTTGAAACAATTATAATCTATCCAATCCTTACGTTTTATATTTTAATCTCTTTTCCAAAACATAATTTATTTTATCATCTGTGAGTTTTACCAATGCTTATACATTTACCAATGCTTTCCGATACACGAAGAAGATTTTTTTTTTTAACAAACAAGACAGAAAGAACATGAGAATATTTGTTCATAATCTATTACGCTTGTTTCGCATTGCGTTAATCTATTTTAGTTTCTGATGGTGTATAAACAATGCAATCAATTGGCGTTTGGCTCAAAAATGAGCGCGTTGTTATCAGTGGTTTGACAGCTGCAATGGAGTGAAGTTGATACCGCTTTGTCCAGCTGACACTGTAACTTAATGCCGGATCGCGTGGACTTTTCTTTGATTGCTTTTGAAATATTTGACAGTATTCTATGTTGCGATATAATTATGAATAATGCTCGTTCAAATGTCATTTATGCAATTCAAACATACCGTTTCCTGTTCCTTTAAATGGAATAGTATCTGATTACGCCGACTTTCTTCGTCCCGGTCCAAAAACATCAATGCAACACGATATTTGCGATTCGATAAATCAGAGCACGAACTCGGCAATTTATATGTCATATCTTTCATTCTCTCAATGCTTAAATCATTTGCAGAATAATACCCTCCGGAGACACAGCCTCAAACATGACCGCAGAAAAGGATTGAGCTATAAATCTCCGATGTAATTATCCATACATCGGAACGTTTCCTTGTGCCTTAAACGCTCAAATGGATGCTTAACCTAATAACATATTATTAAGCCTCAAATGCTCATATTAAATTTATTAATATTCGGCATAACGAGTCTTTCGTTTTGAGTTACTATGGATGTATTTTAATGTGTCTAAATTAATAAATACGAGCGTTTCCCAATCGACAAAGCGACAAGCAAGCGAATAAATTTGCATAGGATTCGTTTGGACGCCCCCTCATTACCATCTCATTCATCATCGATGATAATAAATCAATTTCCCATTGTTGAGTGTTAAATTTTATGTTTCGACTTTTTTTCTTGATCGTAGAAAAAGAAGATTTATTCATAGTTCGTAAATCTCTCCAAGAGCCATTATTAGGTCGAACACAAATCCGAAGCAAATGGGTAAGACCACTATTTCGTGATAATGCTTACAAGAACATCACACTAAAACTTTGATATTAGCGGCCAAAATAATGTATTCCCAGGGCATCTATAATATAATGTAACTTTGTTGTGGCCTATATACACGTCTCTATATTAATACTGTCATTAACCCTTTTAACGTAGATTTACATACCAATGATGCTAAATATGATTGATCAAAATCAATTGTATTCGTATTCGTAAATAAGATGGTTTGTCTTGTCATTGATTTCATTGATTACTTTCTAATCTTATAGGAAATAGTACTGATTTGAACCCTATTGAAGAAAATTTGATGGCTATAAGTACAAAATGCTTCTAGTGTTCAATGGGAGATATTGGCATAAGGTTGAATTCAAATTCAGATTATCTATTTTTTATTGCGACAACAAATCTTATAGATCGTCTCGATCTAGGTTTAACTTGATGTCTTGAATCCGAAAAAAATAAATACTGGGGCGATTCATTAAATAACTTTCGCTAATTAATCATAGATCTTTTCTATCTAAAATTCGCATTCAAATGCTGATCATAATATTTTTCCCTGTGCTCGAGTAGTTATTAAGTATAGTTCCATTGCATAATTAGATACACCCTCTGTGACACTCTAAATTAAATAAAGTACTCACATTTTCATATATCCCCAAAACCCATTGTGTCAACATCTACGCTTCCAAGAATTAACAAATTATTTACGCATCCACAATTGTAAGCCACAAAGCATTACACTTGTCCAAATAAAATAATACCATCCGGAGGCTCATTGTTATCCTTTTAAAGATTAAAACATATTTGGATGTCACCTGTGCGTCCCTTATTTTCATTCGCGCGTATGCCTGTATTCCCGGACGTAGTCTGCCGGCTTTGTAGCGACGTTATTAAAATGAGTTGTCGACGTTATTTAAACAACGCCACGACCTTGCTCTCTATGAATTGTGTCGCAATGGAAATATTTAGGGTTTGTACCATTTCTTGGATTCGCATTGCCTTGACCGGCTTTGTGACTTTCGAAGCGGAATTATTAATGCGATGCCACTTTATGATGACGGAATCGTCATAGGGAATAGCATCGCATTTCTTATTTCTTCAACTAATTTATTATTCAAGGATAAAATCGAAATTCGTATATATTATGTATGGCGATCATTTTTCATTTATACACAGCCAAAATATTAGGCTGTCGTATGAATCGTGTCTAATTCGTCGCGGACGACCTTTAACAATAATTTCTTTGGATAATCTCAATATATGAGGCATATCCAGAAAGTAAATGTACAAATTTTTTTTTAGAAAAAGTGTATTTGAAAACAAATATAAGATATTATTGATAGACTCGTTCAATGCATCTGATGAGCCATGGTACAAGCTTCTTTATGCCCTCCTCGAAGAACTCTCCCGTCAGCTCTTTCCATCACTTTAGAACCTCTTTCTGTTTATTTCCACCCATGTGTTCTTTTAGGGAGTGGAAAATATGATTATCTGAAGGCACCAAGTCAGGGGAATACGAGGGGTGTTTCAAAACATCCCAAACAAATAAATCCAAGAGCGCCTTGGTGGCTAAGGCTGTGTGAGAACAGGCGTTGTCGTGCAACAAGCACACTCCTCTCGTTTTTAATTCTTCTTTTTTTAGGGTTACACAATATAGTTGTGCATTGATGGTCTCTCCTTCAAGCAGAAATTCTACCAAAATGATGCCGTTTTGGTCCCAAAACACTGAGGTTATAATTTTTTTGCCCGAAATTATGGTTTTGATTTTTTTGACTGATGGAGAATTGATGTGACACCACTATGACGACTGTCTTTTTGACACAGACGTCAAGTCGTCTCCAGTCAAAATAGAGCCCAGATAATCCTCACCTTCCAATTGTAGTAGCGCAAGAAAGTCGCGGGCGCTATTGACCCGTTCGCACTTGGTGGGATTTCTTACCGAAATCTTTCACGCAATTGGTACACTACAACGTGAATTTACGTACTACCGTGTTCCTTATATGCTCGCTTTGTCAGGAGATCAGCCTCTATCACTCAGTATGACCAACCCTTAAAAAGCGAAAAAACTACCTGACGGTTATTGTCACAGTACACTTACTTTCTGAATATTACTCGTATTTTCAATGTATGCAAATTTATTTTTAATAATTTCGAATGACTTTATATATGGAATAGGATCATTTTTTACGAGCACATAGCTATATAAATTGTTCGTTATAACCATTATGTGGAGTTTTATTCTTTGATTATCAATCTTATTTCAAATACTTGATATTGAATACGTCTTACCAAGATCGTTTGAAATGAACAAAACCGTTTTATCTCGACTTATTCAGATCACTAGTTGAATCAGATTCGCACAAATCATTCCAGATTTATTACAGAAATCGGAATTCAATGGATCACACATTACCATTTAAAACTTATTGGCATGTTGGACAGATTGAGTATTTGGACTTCACATGAATAATTCATGACGAACTCAAGAACAGCGGATTAATACAATTTCAATTATTCAGAATATTTTTTGTTAAAAAAAGGGACGTTTCATCACGTCCTCTGTATTCCAGTGAATATGTTTTTATGGTTGTCATATATGTATCGTATTTAGAACATTTCATCCAGTACATATTATTTCAAAACGAAGATAATCTTGGTATTTTATGCTTAATATGGATATATCTGACATAATGTTATTTTAATGTTAATGGATATGAATTTGCTTGAATATTAGCATTAAATATATACTATTTGTGATCGTAAAACATGCGCATAAGGATGATGTGTTAGAACTATTAAGAAACAAAAATACCACATTAGCTC
The DNA here is from genome assembly GCA_008973525.1 of Stenopsyche tienmushanensis. NCBI lineage: Eukaryota > Metazoa > Arthropoda > Insecta > Trichoptera > Stenopsychidae > Stenopsyche > Stenopsyche tienmushanensis. The sequence goes on from WACJ01000200.1 coordinate 375,826, forward strand.
CTGCTGCGTTCCAGAAAACACGCGATAAAATCACTAGAAGAGAAATGTCCCACCCGAAAACATGTTTTTATATACCAGAATGATATTTCAATTTTTTTCTTTGGGATACCTTTAAAATTTATATGCCACGTCTATCGATTAATTCCCAACGGTGCGTCCGAAATTTATTGAATTATTGCGGCGATCTTTCATTTCTTGAATTGTCGTTTTGTCATTCTTTACTGAGCTTTCAATTTTCAAACTGTCAGAAGCTCTGATCGCCAACAATGCATAATATTTTATTTATTCATAAATATTTATAATAGCTTCTGGACGGCAAGCACAACGGCTATAATTCATGTAAATATCTCATAACTCGATTCCTCATCCGCGGGCTCGTTATTTATTTAACAAAATATTTTATGGAGCCTTTCCTATTTCATATTCGAGATGTGAATAAATTTTCGATGAGGCATTACAAAATTCTGCTGCAACATAAAGCCTCATTTCAAACAAGGAAAAGCTCTCCGAGAGCTTTCGTGTGTGGTGCGAATTTACCACCGATACGCGCGGCTTAAGGCTTGCATAAAAAATTGCGACAAGTGAAATTTTTTCGACATTCGTCGAATCGGAAAATGTTTCTAAACTTCGAGTGCTTTTAAAGCATGTTCGCCTTAATATGTCCAAGTTTTTCGCCGTCTTATAAATAAAACATTCGGAGTGACGTGTTTCCTTATTCAAATTAAGTAGAACACGTATATTGTACATTAGGTACGTTGTAATATATCATCTGGATGTACAAAATGAAATGTTTTGAATTTCCTCTGCGGTGTTGTAGATTTTATAATATACGCATTGTGTTGGAAAATGTTGAAACTGCCCTTGTAGATTTTAGCGAAAATCATACAAATGCTCTTGAATGCAATTCCTTCCAAATTACAAACACTCTTATTGTATGCTAAAATCAACATAATAAATTGGATATTTTATTCTAAATACGCTTTTATGAATTTAAAATGTTTAACTATTTTTAGTCGGGAGATAGGCGAGCAAATATTCATGTAAAATATAAGCTCATATTTTAAATTCGTATGAGCTTTCACGATGGGGAGGTATAAAAATGGAAATAGAGCTATCTCTTGAGATTATGGATGTATTTTTTAAGCCCACCCTATTCTTTGTGTTGACTAAAATATACCCCGAGTGTCTTTATCTCATGACAATTGAAAAACACAAGGAACTTTTAATTAAAATGAATGCCTGAAAACGATAACAATATTCCTGAATATATTTTAATAAATTTTCATGCGAAATATTACTGTTATTTTAATGTCAGTATGCTTGATTTTGTATTGAAAATAATATAAAAGTATAATACATGTATTCCAGAAAACCTTTTCTGTATAATTATCATTGTCATCTCAAGTACGAGTAGTTTCCCATTGTCTTCTGTATGGAAATGTACATAAAAGCACCCTTTGATATGTACACACGTACATATATATCAATAAAACTCAAAGGACACGCTGCCTTCAATATCGAATGCATAAAGTGGTGAATGTTTAAATGAACAGGTAGATTATATGAATGTGGCTCATTCTCATTACAAGTATACTTACAAGTACAAGTATACTTTAGTGATTGTCGCAATTCAGCGTAATCAATCACCTATAAACGGCTCCTACTCAACTTTATCAATTTTCTTAAAATTTGCCTTTTTAGAGTTAAAAAATTAGCATAAATCTGAATCAGAATGATGAATCGATAATATAAATACTTCCCATATTTTTAAAAGCTTCAATTTTAGGCTTCAATCTGCAAAGGATTGAAGCCTAAAATTAAGAAAGGAATAAAACCAATTATAACAATAACTACTCTGGTAAATTTACAATGTTAACCAAATCGATTTTAAAAGCTTTTGTAAGAAATTTTATTTTCGTTTTAATGTAATATTTTCAATTCAATTCAACTTTATTATATATTTAGGATTTATTTCACAATGAAGAAATTTTTTATACATATTCCGATTGATTGTTAAGATTTCTGTATACTTTCTTTGGCTATACACATTTAGAAAATTAGCAAATCAATTCATGCCATATTTAAAAACCTCCTCGAATTTCCCTCGAAGCAGTGTAAACATTTTCTGGCAACGGAATGAAACAATTTCCCAGCTGCGATCGTTTGACGCCATCGATTGTATATTTTAATTATTGCCAAAGGGTTTTCCTTACAAAGCCAAATTTTCATCAATTATATCAACTAATTTCGATACCCAATTCAATTTACCCTCAAAATAATTATCTACGAAACAGACTTCGACTACGTCTTCTCTTGTATACCGTGAGAAGAGTGACAGCCACCTTTTATCGCATCAACCCGAAGGCCCAAAATTATCGAGCTTTAAAGCTCCTTTATACAATTCCCGAATCACACACTCAGAATGTATAAGGATATATTGGATAAGACTCGGTAAAAAAATGTTTTGCACTCCATCCAAACAAAATGCTGAGCTATTAAATTCGAAACCTTTGAAGGGCGCCGTTTATCCATAAAATATGAATTAATGTAGGGTCTGCTATAAAAGCAAATATTCGTCCCTCAGGGCTCTATAGAGAGAAACGAAGTATAACGATTCGAAATTGTAAAGAAATAAGTCCTCTTATCCTTTGAATTTCTTCCTGGCGTTCTTTGGCGCAGTGTCAACTTCAGGTTTTGGAATAAGGGCCGGCATAATTGTCGGTCTGTTCGCAGCGCCGGGGCAAAAGTTTTGTATTCTACGACCGAAAAGGGTTGACAAAATTACATTCATAGAGGAATTCAAACGAAACACAGATTAATTAATTGTATTCAAAAAATATTTTTGGACGCAAATGAAAGAAAATATATGTTTTTCTGTATTGAAAATCACATGAATTAGCGAAACTATTGAAATGACATTTGGCAGTAATAATAGATAATGACCATCATGAAATGTTAACCAAGGGATTTGATCCAACTTAATTATAATAATCATCATTATTAATTATAGGACATTTCAGGGTGATTAAATTAGGTTAAATCTGTTTTAAATTTTAGATAAGAGAGGTTCTATGAATGATTTACGAATTTCTTTCATAGAAACTGTTTAAAATATAATAATGATAATGATGGTTATTCAAGCTAATTTATTACAATTATTTTGCATTTTCAATTTCAAGATTAACTAATAGAAAGAAACGGCACATCTTCAAGAATTGTACAGAGCTATCTTATATTTACTCTCGTAATAGAGCGTTCTGGTTAGTCAACCATGAAATCTTTACCACATAAATTTTGTTAATGATGTCTTTTTTAGCATTGAAGTAGTTCAGATAGCTCAATTAGTAATCTATTCAACCATAAAGATGAATCAATTTACGATCGAACATAATATATGCCGTCAACGATATTGTGCGAGACATATTCAGAAAGTAAATATACTAGACTTTAATTTTTTTTTTAATGAAAGGCTCTGAAAATCAAATAATTAGATGCTGAAAAATATTATTAATGATTGCCCTTTAATGAAAACAGATCTGAATTAACGATCACAGCGTTTTAATACAACAATTAGTGTCCACATATGCCTATAATGATACACTACAAGTTTTAAGATTTAAATGGTATTGTTATCATGTTTTTCCCTTGAGTACTTGTCCCTTTTAATAACCTTATCCAATAAAAATACTATTTTGTATCTAAGTTTCCGATGAATCTTCTTTGATGTTTTTATTGATTAGTAGAAATATCGAATGTATCAAAATACAAGGAAGCTCTGAGCGTAAATAACTCAATAGAATGTATCGTTCATGAGCGCAATAAGGAATCTGATGATGGATTGATGGATTTCCACCATCGATCATTTCAAAATTGATTACAACGGATGACCACATCAACCAACGAAAAGACTATCCAGATCACGGGTTAAACATAGAGCATTCAATATTGAATCGTAAAATTCCCACGGATCGAAATATATATATCAGACCCCCAAATTGACAAACAATCGATCTCTCCGCTGGTGTAAAAGCGAAGATTTTTGAGTGGGTTTTGAATCTGTATCAAATAAGATTTGGGTCAAATACTCGTTGTAATTTTCAGCGTTATCAACATTTATAATAGAAAATTGAATTAATCCACTTCGTCTACCGTCTTCACAGTCATGGGGCTATTAACCTTTATCTTCCGTGACCAAATCTTCCACGTGATATTACTCTTGAAATTACTTGGAGCAGTGCGTACACAGCATGATCAGCAAAGCGTGATGTTCATTACAATCATTTACGTGGTTTCAAAAGGATCACAATTTTCAGATGACAGAGCCACACGTGTGTGCACACAAATATCATACACGTGCATAGTCTAATATAAGCCCCCCAGGAACTCGAGTATAAAGCATAACACGGCAGTGTGACGAATATCGAAATTGATAGTTGGAATAAATCTTCAGATTAGTATGTGCATACGTTGGAAAATATTAAAAATAGAGGAAGACTTTCTAATCCGTTCGAAACCCATCATAAATTGTGAACAAGGGTGGTCTAAATTAAACTTGTTAATGGATACGCATGCGCCGGATCCAGTTCAATTAGTTTTTATCTTTTTATCCATCTCTTCTGTATATGAACACGTCTTCCAATATGGCATTTATATATATATATTAATTATTTTATGATTGGTATTTTAATCGTCTATTGCAAAATATTGGTTTTCAAAAATCATTCCAAGCTTTGAAGCGGTATTGGATGAGATATCATCCAATCTATTCGAGAATGTCAGATTAAAACGTAAGCCTCAATGCTAATCTTGACTGAGAGAAGACGTATTCTTTCAGCTATCCTCGAACTGATCTTGGCCATGCACAAAGATGGGACTCATCAGAATGAAGTCTTACAGATGGAGACTAAGCTCTAAAAATCAGGGCTTGAAATCGTATTTTTTTCATTTTGGTTTTCGTTGCAGTTCAGTTTTGATCATTGATATCGGTTCGGTTACAGTTTTTATTCTGGGAAAAATAACGGTCTAAGGTTTTTGGTTCAGTTCCTGTTCGAAGCCCTGCTAAAAATAAACGACTTTTCTACAATAACATACTTTTATATAAAGATTTTTCTGACACTAGTAAATACGAATAAAGAGCTTCATGACATCTGGTCATATCCTGTACATGTGTTCCTAATGTTCCTCTTTCAGGACTTCTTTTAAGCTAGGAAACTAAATAAAAGTCTTGAGGATGCCAGATCAGAGATATGGAGAGGCTGGGGAACCAATAGATTGAAAGACCAGGCTAGAAAATCATTGATAACGAACGCTTTATAACTTAGCGCGTTGTCGTGATGAAGTTTCCATGCGTATTTGTGTTCAAATCTTCGGTTACAATGCAATAAATGTTTTTCAGAGTTTCTGTTATTCATCGAAGGCTCAATCGTCGGTCAGGATTCAAATAATCATGCATACACGTCATATTTTCTTCTATTCGGGAGGTTGATTGATGTCCACTGCAGGGTTCGTTGCCTCCTTTAACAACTTGTCCCATCGGAGAACTTATGATATGAACAAAAAATCATTGCTAAAGGCCTGCTGAATTAATAGAAACGTTTCGGTGGTGGACTTCTCAAGTTTAACGCAAAATTTGATGGCCATCCATAAAACGATCCATTGCACCGTATTACATTATCTCAAAAAGACTAAATCTCAGATAGCTCAGAGGTGACTTGACTGCTCGGAGGGTTCATTTTAAAGCTAACACTACCCTTAATCTAATTTAGTAGATTAGAACGTGCTGCGGTGTATCATCGCGTCTGGAGAAAATTGGACGCATTACTTTTTGAGCGCACCCTGTATAAGTATATTATCAAAAGCTTTCCATATAGATGTCATTAAGTTTCTTGCATTACTTATTGTAATTTTCATGAAAAACGTGTTCTAAAAATATTTTTGTCAGTTTCATGATTCATCAAAAAAATCAATGTATGTATTCATATTTTAGGAACACCATGGATTCGTTTTCGAATTTCCCATGGTTATCGTCAATGAATAATAAAAATCATAAATGTATTCAAACTCAAGAGTTAAGTAGACATTTAAAATGATTAAAAAAATAAAACATATAAATCATTCTTATGTATGACATACTTTCGTCCTATTGTAGATGAGGTTCAAAGATCTTTACGGCGTTATATTATAGAAAAACGATAAAAAAGCATCCGTGTCGAATTACATTAGGTGCTCTTTTATGTGGAGTGGGAGATCCTTTTAGACACTCTGGACAGGTCCTCACTCAAGAATATTTTTTTAATTCTCATACACTTGGCTGTCAAGTCGGCTCTCGACCATATGACACATAAAGGACATTCCCGATAGTGATTGAATCAAATTAATAGAGCGGCGATGTTCGGAAGGTCGAAGATCCTCCACGACGCGATCCGTTTGAGCCATCGGCGTCACACTGGACGACTGCGCAGGATGACTATGGGGTTTTCTTCAAGTTTCGCCAAATCGGATTAGGGCCTCGTTAATCCGCCTCCAATTTATTGCCATTTATTCTAAATATATTCGGCACCTTTGTGTATTCCCATCACACTTAAAAAGTTTACCTCTTTCGTACTCTTCAAACGGGTCATTATAAAATCATGACTGAAGAAAGCGATCGATGCTCGGCTTTGTAGGAGCAAAAGTTTTTTTCGCCTTTCTGGAGAAAGTTTCCAGAGGTAGCTCAATTTGGGCTGAAAACGTTCGCTTTCAATTTAACGGGGGTTAACATTTCCAGCTGCCCATGTAAAGCCGCCCCTGTAGCAAACTTTGCCAACTTCGCCATATCATGCGAAAACATTTGCCCATGGTTTGTTTTATTTTTCATTTTTAATACCGCTTCATTTTTATTAATTTTTGGGCGAAAAACTTGCTTTTTTGCTCTTTTTCCAACGGCTGCTTCTCTGTCTAATTGTGATGATAATTTATTATTTTTTCATGCTTTCAGAAAACGAACATTTCGTGTTGTTTCATGAATATTGATGTACATACATTTTTATATAAACTGTACATTGACCCAGCTCCATTTTCGCTTATCCAGGTTTATTTTGTCAGTGAGTATAATTGAAAAGGAAATTTGTGTCAATATAGGATGTGGGAATGTGTCACCGGAATAATTCTTCCGTTACGAAATTGTTTTCTTCCCTAATAGGATTTGCACCCTGTATGACGCAAATGTTTTCAAGGAAAATTTTCCATTAGGTAGAATTTATTATTTGAAAAACCTTTTCAGTGTGCTGTAAATTTTTAATGTTTCATGACCGGAAGTATGTCGATTGTCTTGTGTTCTAAACCGGACGTAGAAGAGTACAAAGGAGCTACGAAAAATGTTAACATACATACATATAATTTATATTCTGACGTATTTAAAATACACTGCATAAACTTTACAACATTTTACTTTATATTTATCTATCAGCTATTTCATGGTAATCAGCAATCTTCGTCGCAGCTGCCTCATGCAGCCCACTGTGAAGGGCGTCTCGAGTCGCGGGGCAGTCCGAGGACCAGACGCGCCCGTGCGCCTCTCATCTTAGCCTGAAGGGCTTCGACGTGAAGGATGGTGTAATCCGCACCTCACTGTCAATAGGGCTCCGCAACCTCGACACAGACTCGCAGCATACGACAGAAATCCTTATTTTACCTCCGTAGAGGGGGCGTTTCTTTATCTCCGACCGCTCATCAGACAACACTGAAAAGGAGGATCCTCAAAAAGAGAGGAGAATAATTAAAACATTGTGAACTTTTAATACGGACACTTCATGGAGGTCGGAAGTAGCGTCACCATCCGAGTATCACTACTCCTTTGCAGAAATCTCATCCTGAAAATAGAAAATCCAAAACTGATAGGCTTGCAGTTTTCTTAGGATTTTCTTCCACGTTACAATATTAATAATTATAGCGTGGTAGTTAAATGTTATGAAAATAATTTTAATTTCTCCCACTGTTCGGGCTTTGTCCCGCTGGGCTTGCCCGCAAGCTGTGGGGGTAGATCCTGAGAAATCTATCACTATATCACCGAGCGAATGGAATCATAAACGTTTTCCGTCGTTCATCGCAGCCGACTCGTGGGTCAGGACCGTTGTTACGGATTGCATTGCGATCGATCTCAATTGCGGGTTCGTATACGAACAACGCGACCCTCAAGTCGCAGCGACGATGATGGTGACCACAATCCTAAAACCTCTCCCAAATTATCCTGATGTAAATCATCATTTTGAAAATCTTTATTAATACATTTTTTTTGATAATAAATTTCTTAATATGATGATTAATTGATTGTTTTTGTTTGTTCGCAGAAATCGAAGCATCCGAAGCATGCAAATGGTTGAGAGCTGCTGGTTTTCCACAGTATGCTCAAATGTATGAAGGTAAGCAATCGTTCATTCCGATTTAATTTATATAAAATTTGCACAAAAACATCGCCTTCGTTTCAGAGCATTTATTCAAGAAAGCTCGAAGCTCGGCTTATTAAACGTAGAACAAGACAAAGCCACAATCAGCATTTATTATACCCGATTGACCGTTTCGATTAATTTGAATACAGCGAAAGACTACGAAGAAAATTCAATCGAATGAGTTTTTGTATTATTTTGCGATTCACGTTTAAATTCTATGCTCGTCCTGGATTGTTTAATCATGTTATCCTGCATGACAAAATAAACGCTCTGCTTAATAAGAGCGAATGTAAATGATGGAAGCTGGCATGCCGCATTAGCAAATATTATTTCAGTTACAAATGTCATGAAAATTTGCTAACATCAAAATGATGTACGTTTTCGGAGGCGATTTTTAATTGTGTGTGTGTGTACGAAAATAATTGTTACTTGAATGCTTTAGTAAAATATTGGTTTTCAGCGATTCTGACGTGGTTTTCATTTTGTTGCTGGCTTTGAACAAAATTACAGTTCGCTTTGTGCCGGCAGATGAGGAAATTGGAACAAAGGCTCTTATTTTTAAATACGCGCCGTTGAAATTTTGCTCTGGTTTCAGGCCGTATGCTCGAGAGACGCTCCATTTAAAATATTATTCGCCATATTGATGGTTGTATCGCATTTAAAATTTAAAAAAAATGAACAAACATAATGAAAGAAGAACAGGTCATGTACTTAATGAAGCGATGCTGCGGGGAGCTAATGAGGTTAACGCTAAAAGCTCATCGTTGCTTTAAAAAGCTCGCCGAGATTGTTTTTCTATTTTCATTTCGTTATTACTTGATGAAGCTTTTTATGCCAGTGTTTATTTTTAATTAAAGATTATATAATATATTTTTTGCCTATATAATCAATACTTTTTATCAAATCTCTCCTCGGCGATTAACATCTCCCATAATTATTCGCCGGCATTTTATTATCCCATTGGGAAATTCAATTAACGATCAAATATAACTTTTCTAAAATACCTTTGTTCGTGCTTTCTTAACATCATTAGCTTTTATTTTTTTTTGCTTTCGGCGACTTATAAACAAAAAAATATACTACATATTACGAGGTTTTAATAAACATCATCCCTCATGAAGGGTATCATATTATCTTATTACCATAGAAACATATTATTAATCTAAAGCGTATCGATCTAAACTAATATATTATAAATATCAGGAGTGTATTCATTATTTTTAAGCACTGATAAAGGACGCATAATATGAGCGCCATTTTTTAATCAAAGATATTTGAGATTTAAGAAACTCAGATATATATTTAAAGCATGTCCTTAAAACATGACGATAATGATGATGACCTATTTAAATTACCGATTGAAGCAGATCATTGAAAATCATCGATGCATCGTCATTAACCTTTTTCTTTACTGTGCTAAAAACATCCGCACGTTCCGATGATGTGTATTTGGTACACCATATGAAAAACCACAACATTATTAGAGTCAAGATATAATTAATACATTACATGGAAGAAAAGGTTAAAACTCTTATCAATAATGTCAATAAAATGAACATTTGGGTGCCGCATGAACTATATATGCTGTGGCGATATAATAATGGCCTTCGTCAAATGATTAAGCAGCTTCAACTATTAAGCCAGTATTATTGTTACGAAAGACCATTTTCTGCATCTGATGAGAATAAAACGCTTATAATTTAATTTGAGTTATTAAAACCTAAATAAAACGATGAACTGCAATGATTTACTATATTTTTTAATCAAACCATACATAAGTTCCTCTATAAAAATAATGTTTTGAAACCTGATAAATGATTGTATAATTTTAAATACCTTAAGTTATCTTTCTCTGGATTCAATCATCAGTATTCAGCTGCTGATATCATCTTCATTCTCGTTTCTAGACTGTATAACTTGTCATCACATAACTGGACCCACAAGCTGGAAAAACTGGGAAAAAACAGGCATAACTACTCGGATAAATGCAAACTCCACCATCAATAGGATCTGTGAATGTAGTAAATACCGTTTCGTATTAATGAATTGCTTTCTATTGATAAAAAGCCCCAATCATCATAAAGTTTTCCCTGCGGATAGATTTTTAGTGAAAGTCCATGTTATTTGATTGGATATTGAGCCATCAAATACAATAAAAATATAAATTTAATGAACGTATTAAGTTTGTCTGAATTGCTTGAATATAATTTCCTGGCGTACAATTAAGCCCTTGCTTTCTTCCATTGAAATTATTTTGATTGACAGCCAATATATATTTTACTGCTTACATAAAAGTCACACCTTACCATTTATTCAAGATTATGGCTTTTGCTTCTATAATGTCGATGTCTATATTCCGGTAGGGTGTAGTAAATCTAGCGAATCTAAGTCGTACCGATAATAAAGTAATAGGCTCACTAAAAGCCACATCGATGATGAAACTTTTACGAGGCACCATTTTTTCTCTATCGCGGATAGATATCGATAATTGGATCGAGTTTTATTACAAATTGATCAGAAATGTACTGTTTTTAAGCTTAACCGCTTAAAATTGTAAAGCAATTGCATTTTTGATTGGGACTTTAAAAAAACTGATTGATTTTATAAAATTTTCCAATATCATATTTAATGAATATTGACAATTTTTGATACCAAATGCCTAAAATGTAGACAATTTTTGGGGTTTAGGTCCGTATAATATTCTTCTGAGCTTGATTACATGAGATTCAATCGGCTTTGGAGCAGTGTTTCGCAAACATTTTGGTATTATGGATGCTTTACAATGTGTTGTATAAGTCTATATCCCACTTCTTCTTTACTTGTTTATTCAGAATTTTTCCAAATATTCTCAATAATTGATAGATCTATTATTTTGCATTAACCGAACGAATATTTATATGGAGTTTCACCTTATCAAATTCAGATTTTTTCGTTTTACAGGCGAGTTTATCAACCTTGCTATCCTTATATTGTATCCCGTTCGAAAGAACGATACATAAGAAAGCAAAGCTCTCCGAATGTGGGTTCTCTGGATGGATATTGAATCGACTATAAATAAACTCATGCTTATTCGACTAAGCTCATTCAAGCCGAACACATGAAGTCATCCTGAAATGTTCGAATCTATCCATTCAAGCATGCAGTTTCCCCATTCGTTCACTTTGTTCTGGGATATTAATAATAGATTTTGTTCGTCTTCAAGAGCATTCATTAGGTGTATCACTATTCTACTTACCCATTTGCGACTCGGTGGCTCTCGGAGACGAATGCAATAATGCGTGTATGATAATGCATTTAGAACCGGAGGAACTGGTAGAACTTTACTGACAATTTGCACATTCAGCTGTCTGTCAATCGAGGACAGACAGTTAGCAGTTGCGCCACGCAGTCTCCGGAATGTTTTGCAATCTCATAAATACCCGGCGAAACAGTTACCCTAGCACTTCTTTTGTTGTGGAGATAATGAATGACGATTGGTAGTTCTTATGGAATTGAAAATATGCCTTGGATTGTTTCAAAAAATTGAAATTGATGGTAGATTAAGAAAGCCTCGGATACATTCAATCATCATGACATATCTAGATGATTTTGACTACTCAAATATACAATTTAGACGTTGATAAATAATCAACAACCATAGCTATAATCAACATATATCAGGAACACAACCAATCGTTTTGATAAACTATTCACTTTATAAAATTTTAGGTGAAGCTCTTCAAGCGAATAGGAAATTGAAAAACGCCATGTCAAATATTGACCCAAATACGAAACGTGCTTTCAAATTCCTGAAAATTCTGCGAAACATTTCTGCACGATATTAAGATAAAAAACAAATATTAATAACGTAATTTCTAGCATAAAATGTTATCCAAAACAATACAGAATGTTCTACTAAATGCATAAATGATTACGATACTAATTTTGGTCAATAATTGTAAGCAATTTTGAATATTAAGTTTTGTGATAAATACTTAAAACATTCTTGATGCATCGTCTGTGTATCTTTGGGAAGGTTTTGATAATAAAAATCTATTAAAAAATGAATAGAAAGCTAGATTTGGAAGTATGGAAATCTTAATACATTCCCGTCTAATATAATTAAATATAATTATAATTAAATCTGTATCTTTATGTAGTGTATAAAGGTTCGTCTATCGATTTTACCCGACAGATATGTGTTAACAGCCAGGCATCAATAATTATTGAATAATATTCCATTTTTTTTAAATTTTAGAACTATAGTTTGATCATTACTAAATTTAAGATACTCTTCAATATTCCTCAAATATTTGATTGATGATTTTCCAATACTAAAGCTTTAGAATATGATCATTATAATTAAATAAATTTAGAACAACCCCAATATATATTATTGATTTATTTAATTTAATTCAAAATTATTCAAAGTACAAGTCGATCCAAATAACATTTTCCATGTTTCTGTTTTCATAAAACTAGATCACTTTTGCCAACTCCCTGCCATATATGTATTTCATCAAAATGTATGAGATTATTTCATAAATATTCTTTAATGGAGGAGATAACTTCGATATTTCCACAGAAGCGCCCGAATACGTTGAAGTTTCATATTAAATATGCATCTTTACTCGCTCCATACGAGTTTTCGATACTTGCAAAATACAATAAGAAGAAATTTATACTTGCTCGCAATCGAATAAATTGTCATCATACTTCGCGGTTTGATTCATCCTTAAATCTTCAAATGACCATCGTTTACCCTCTGCGATGAATGAACGTTGTGTATAGCGTGGCAAATTTACGTTGTTATTCCAAGCTTAAATTTGAGCGGCGTTTTCATCGCCGCAATCAATCATGGTGCAATTGTATTAATATCTACGTGCACTTTGAAAACGTTAATCCAATAACGTTTGCGTAATAACACACAGATGATACGAATCTTGCGTGATGTAGCTTGATGCCGAAATGGAGCACAGATGCTCAAATTGTTTCGATAAAATAATAAATATGAATTCAGTAACCGCAGGTTCGCATGTGTTGGTACATTAGCTGTAGGAGAGTATCCGCCCGGAAGGCGTAGCTATGTGGGTTCAACTCCCACTGGATCAAATTGATTTTCCTACATAAATCGGATACGTGATATTTATGATATAAACATTAAACGGAACATAATATTGTATGACCCAATAAACATGAAATAGTTTTGGAATATGTACGTTTTATCAAATGGTTATCAAATCATCATCATAGTGCAGCCACAAACAGTCCACTGCAGAACTATGGGCCTCATCAATATCCATTCACAGGGAGGGCTTACATCCATCACGTTTGTATCATACATTCACCTCCTCATTCGCTCGATATTGAAAGTAACATTACCACCGAGTTTCATTTCTTTCGCGATCGTTTCGATATGGATTGTGGATGATTTGTAAAGACTGAGTAGTTTTCTTCTGACAGTGGAAGATTACTCTAGACGACCTTTTTGATTCTACTGGAAAGGGCTTTCTGGAGTGCAAAGACTCCAGTCCCTCCTTTCCTCTAGGCTACGTCCTCGTACAACTTATCTGAGTGAATTCGAGACTGAGTGCTTTCCTATTTCAGGTCGACCCTCTCAGTTCGGCGATTTTAAAACAATATAGAAATTAACGGAAGACAATGCTGTTAACGTTGCAAAGTGAAGTTCTTCATATGTCTCTCCTCAAGTCCGTATATTTGATAGTTTTTCTTGTCCTTGTTCTGTTCATCTACGTAAAATAAATTATTATATATAAAGAGTAGTTAAAAATGATCAGAGACGACTATATTGATTTTCTTGAAAATTCATGGATTCACTCCTACATTTGCAACGATTTATCCCGATTTAATACACCTTTCCAGTTTGATGAATTCAAAACGACATAAAAGACAACGGAATGATTGGGTAATCGTTTCATGATTCGTTGTTCTTGGAAAATTAATTAATTTTAAGTTCCTTCTGAAGTCTTTGGCAGTTTTAAAACCGATTTAAGAAATGAAAACTCAAAATTCTGATCCGATAGCAATAATTTTATTTGTATCTTAGCATTTGGGTGTTGTATAATATATTAAGAATATATTTATAAATAATACCTAATTATTCAAAACTATTCACTAATTTGACAACGTTTCTGTATAAAGCATCACAATATGTCAGTATTAGAAATCATAAATGTCATTAGCTTTTCGACATGTCGGAATTAAATACAACTTTTCTTCGTAATTATTTAAATTTATTTAGCGATTGTATTCAATTTTATCAATGAAAATGACTTTTAGGCAAGTTATTAATAAATATTAGTATGTGTTTGATTCTATTTTATAGCCGAATTTGCATTTGTCGTATGTCAGTATTATAGCCATTCATGCTGTCTTAGGTTTATTTTTACGTGTATTTTTAGTATTAATTTCCAATGGTCATAAAATTGATATTATGAGTGTGAGTTCAATTTTATTACTGATCTTCCCTGCACGCGTGCCTATTCATATTTTGTATGTATCAGGTCAGTCCGAAAGTTCGTGCGCATTTTTGATAAAATTTTAAATTGCGTAAATAAAACACAATTTAACATTTAATCAATGATATATTTTTCTCCACTATCTACAATTTCAACAGTTCATAACAAATAACACCATACGTATTCCATCAGGATGTAAAGATACATTTGCTGTTGGAACTGGATGCTTATCTTTATCTATCCACTGTCTTTTTCTTGTGACGTTATGATAAATAATCCATTTTTCGTCACCAGTTACTATGGGTACTAATACGCGTCCGATGTTTACGAAAATTGTCGACAGACTGACTTATACATTAGTCAAACGACGACAAATTCCGACAGGTTCGAAATCTTATGGAATCTTAGTTGGAATTGAGGTTCCTTCCTTTGATGCGGATATTTTCGCGCAAAGACGACTTTATCGATTCCACAGACGACCCCGCTGGATGAACAGCCACTGGCTTAGATGGAATTGGATTTAATCAGCTCTTGCGTTAATTTCCCAGCACACCATATGTTTTTTGAACTCAGAGTTCAAGACTTAGCGAGCTGAGCAGTAACGATGTTTGGAAACGCCGAGCCGTGTGAAGGAATTCGCTCTGAATAACTCTCCCTGAGAATGAGCACTGAACGTTATCGCAATGAGAGTAATTATAGGAGCGTATTGTACTCAAGAACTCGTACAGGCCGCTAAAAAAACTTCGTCATTCCAATTCTACGTACAAGCGTTAAATTACGCGTTGTCTAAGAGATCGTTTACCTAACGAGAGCCTAATGCAGCCAGATACCACGAAAATGTGCATCGTCCAATTTCGACCGTAATTAGTGGACGTATTTTTTCGTCCAAGTCCAAAAAAAAGTCCATAATGGCTGCATCAATCTAGCAGCTATGGGCGATTGCCACATCGATCCTGTTGATATAAGCGCTCTTTTTATATTAATTTGCTTCGATTTTCAACCGGTCTTCGACGACAACAACATCAATCGACTTCTTTATATAATTAAATGAACATAGAATTTAGTTGGAATTTTATAGTGAATGCATTCCATAAGAAAACACTCTTGAAACGGTGCTTGTGAGCGGGAACGAGGAACGCATTGCAATGTGCCTGTTATTCTACTTTGCTCCAACATTCGCACAAACCACAACAACAACAACAAAACACATCAAAAGGCACATTTAATACGCAATTCGCACAGCCGTAAAGGACGATAATTAAAAGACGAATGGAAAGTTTCAAAATTTCCGCGGTCTTAATTACGAGCCCGTTGAATATTGATATAAAGGGAGCTTTGCGGCTTACTAGTGCCGTGTCCTTGTCAACTTTTTAATTAAGGGTTGATATCTTTACGAGCCCGTCCTTAATAAGAGTGAAGCCTTTTACTGCAAGGATCGAATTATTCAGCATTCTCGACGGTCAAAATGATATTTATGAATCCCCCGCTTCCAACCCAAGGATATATTATCCGGATTACCTTGGACAATGAAATAATGGGGTGGCTAGTGGAGCGCGGACATTCGATATTCTGACGACGCGATCGTATAACAATGGCATAATTTATATTTAATTAGCCTAAGCGCGCTGAAGATCTTCGTCTCTTGCTTTCTTATATTATTCACATGGGCATAAATTTAAAACGATGTATTTTGATACTCAACGAATATCAAATGAGGCCAAATTACACACAATTTTTTGTACACATCGATATCCAAACACATTACCGTATTAATTGATGATCCAAAATAAATCTTGCCTAGATAATTCTGACGAGAATATAACCAGACATTATTCATCTTCTAAATGTGATCAGAAGAAGTCAGGATAAGACTATTAGGATGCAAATTTTAGCTAAAAAATAATTTAGTTTTATAGATCCAGTAAGTCGATTTCGATGGTCAATCGAAAATATTAATATTTCTGATCTCCCAAATTTGTTTCAATGGTGATTTTTTAAATTTCCACAATCAATATTTAGGCCACTTAATTGGAAAATATTTTCATTCCTTACCTAATAGACATAAAATAGATAGACAAAATTATAGCAAATACTTTAATTTTATACGATGAATGAAAAGTGAAAGAGTACTTCAGGTCTAAAATTATATATTAAAGAGGTTTATGAACCTGTTTAAAGATCTTTTTCCACTTTAAACCTTTTTCTTCTTCATTTGGGGTCGATTATTCGCAATTTCTTTAAAAAAAATCCTACGAACTTATTGAACGACGTTTTAAAATGGATCTTTTCTATTGATTATTTCAATCAGCTTTCGATATTCTAGATTAGGACTTCAATCATTGATCAGGATTTGAAATCAAAATATTTAATTCTGGATAAATACGTATTCTAAATGAAATATTATATCAATTAAAAGTGTCATATAATCCATGGGTTTTGTACAAAGTATATTAAGCCTCTTTTTTGCATCAATTTAGATTATATTCCATATAGTCGCTCTAATTTCCACATATTTAAACATACATTTCTTAAGGGATGAAAGATTTCATATGGTTGTAGAGCTCTAACCGATATAATAAGAGTCCAAGACTATATTTTTAATTGTCATCGTGTTGTCGGAACGTCTTTGCCTTTTACAAATGCTCATTTATCGAAAAATGAAGCAGGAAAATAAATGGCGACTCCATAGAATAATGAAATATTATCTCTTTCGCTGCGTAGAAAGCCCTGTTTGTAATAACCGTATGAAATATTCGCACATTTAATTTAATTGTAAGTGCACACGAACACGTTTACAACATGTCCGTAATTATTTATCGCCGGTCGTTCCATTTTATTTTCTTCTATTCAGGCGCTCAAAACGAACTGCACTTTATTACGAGAAAAATAAAATATTACTGGCGTAAGTATGAATGAATGGAGCCAAAACAAACACAAGATCCCGGACGTTTTTCGCGATTGTCAAGGGGCAGATTTATGGGTCCTCCGGTACCATTCGTTTAACAGAGATATGAATAATGGTACCATATTTTAAAGTACAGCGGGTTAAACGCGCACAATATGAATGCACAGGCGTGCGCTTATGAAAAATGCGTGCATGACTTGTGACAACTTTCACGTGCTCATATCGTTAACTATTTCCATGCGAGTTCATAATGTCATACGAAAGCTGCGGCAAAAGTGAATTATTCGCTTCGAAGTTGGCCAATAAATTTACAATTTAAAATTGTGCGAATTTTAGGGAATACTGCTTCATTTGCAAGCTTCAATTACAATAGCTGTAAAAATGCACGAATGAAAGTGATAATGAAAGTAGAAATGCCTTAACAGGTATTGTTCTTGTACGATGCTTGGATTTTCCACATAAATGATATTTATCAAAATATAAAAATATGCTTTCAACTCCCAATTATTAATTTTATCCAGAATTTATATAAATATAATGAGTAGCTTGGGAGCCATTCCATAATATATAATACTTTTATCATAGTAAAAGTTTTACATTACATCCTTTCATGATCCATTTTAATCCTGATACGTCTTGTCTGAATTCTAATGCGAAATTATTTTAATAATCGAACTTCTGAAGTCCTAAACATGCAGATTTATTATTTTTAAATGACTTATCACACATCCTTTTTAATTTCCACCTAGTTTTTCGTATTTTTTTTAAACAGGGAAGGAATTATTTGAATTTGTTGAAACTCAATGAATATTTTATTAATATTTTGATATACGTCTGAAATTTTTTTTGAGTCATTTCCTCTGGAAATAGTCGAGTTATAAGATGCTTCCCATGGAAAGTAAAATAATATAAAATAAAATCGATTTTTAACCGTCTAATGTGATTTCCTCCCTTAAATCATTATTTTATGTTAATCAATCAAATGGTCGATCAATTGTATCTAATTTCCATGGGGTACATTTTCTTGATTATGTTTGAAAAAAACCCCTCGAATGTTACCAAATGTAGAGCAAAATATGTCAAGAAATGGGTTAATGTTGGTTCCTGAAAATCCATATAATTCTGTCCTTATTTTGTATTCCTAGAATTCTGGATGCTTTCCAAGTCTACCTGCAAAAAGTTGAAGGCCTCTCACTAAATTTTTAAATATTTCGAATGAACTTGTTTAAATATATTAATAAAACATGATGGACAAAGACGTACGACAAGTTGAATATTCTGATTGAAGTACCTCAAATAAAGTGTACTATATATTTCAAAGATTATAATAACTTTTATATTGTTCAAATTTCTGTATGGGTAGCTAGATATAAAATCAAATGTATATGAGACAGAAACAATTTTCTAGATCTGTCAAAAGTTTGAACTTGATGTACTGTTATGCTGAATTATAGTCGTTTCCTCCACGACGACGAACTTAAAGACGCGACTTCTTAAACAGCCCCATAAAATAACGCAAAAGATGAACAACCGCAGGACTATACGTTATCAAGTTTATTATTTAGGCACTATCTGGATAGCATGTTGAATTTACAAACCCGTTGAAACTTTCAAATAATTATCGTAAAATATGAAGCTTTACATCGGCGAATTTTAAGGCGCTTCTCGGAAGATTTCGGAGCAGAATAACACACGGCTTATTGATCGGACGAGAGCCGCAAACATTTTCGCGAACTGATCTCATACGTCAAAGAAATGAAACATTCAGCATGAATAAAACCAATCCAGGGTATGCAATCGAGGATGGTGCTCTTACGATCGTCATTATGCCATGTCGCGTACCATCGATGGCTACAGTCGTCTTCGGGTCACCGAACCTTCAAGTTCCACGCTTTCGTAATTAAAGATTTACAAAGCATCAACAAGATTCTATGTAAATTTCATATATTGAGCCGTAATCGTATCAATACTCGACAAATATTCAACGGTGGCAAAAAAACTCAAGAGACATTCTTTATACGCTTCGTTATTGATTTCTCGATATGGAAGCTCTTATTTATTTTTTATATAAACATATGTATAAATTCGCAATTTAAGAGTTTCTTTTTTCAGAAATTCTTTCCACCATTAAAATTGCTTATTAAATTTGATTAATATAAATCATCTTTGGTTCAAATCTACAAGATCTAATGATCACATTTTTAAATAAGCTATGAAAACTTTGGCTTTGTGCCCTTTTGAAAAGACATCCATATTCTTGGGCTTAATTTGTATCAACCTCGTTCATGTTCAGTGTTTCATGAATAATACATCTAGCTTATTGAGATATCCGTGTCTTTCCTTATTTAGATCATCTTCATTCGATTGTAATCCATGCTTGTTTATCGCAAGTAGCGTATAATCAATATCCAATAATAATCGATACAAATTTTGTATAGAAAATACGAGTATGATCATTGAGTGGTTGTAATATAATTATGCAATAGATGTCTCGTGGCATACTTTGCATCACATGTATGTCCCTCTGAATTGAGAGGCTCTCGATTGCTAAGAGTCGATTGAGAAGCAAAAAGCGACAATAATTTCGCACGTACCCATCATGAACAGTTGTTCGAAGCTGTGCCTCGTCCGCCTAAGTGCTTACGACCGCGATGAAAAGCGCTGATATGAATTGAGGAAGTCAGGCCCACAGTTGACACATGACACGCAAGAAATCGAGTGTGATTTAAAACAGGCGGACCCACAGCACAGGGCCGCAACACCGGTTATTTATTTTGACTGCAACTGAGCCCGGTTCATTCATCAGCGCGAACATAATTAATTATTTGGTGCATTGATGATGCAGCCATGCAGCGGCTGCAGCTCGGCCCACACCTGACAGCTCGGATGAGAAATAGGCCCGCTACGGTCGCAAGGTCCCCGGGTCTATATTTAAACGGGCCATCTCCGATACTAGTTTGCCGACCACACAAACCATCCTATAGCCGCTCGTATCTTATTCATAATTAATGCTCGCATTGTATGGGCGTGGAGTTAACAATCTGGACAGGTTCAACACTGTCGAGGGTCCTGAAAGCTCGCCGTGCTTCGATCTGAAGACGGACGGCCGGAGATCTGAAGATTGCTCCGGGGTATCGAATTGCTGCGACACATTATAACGGCTCAAAAAATGATTTAATGCGACATTGAATTATGCAGTTTGTGGAAATGTTCGTAGCCGGTCGTCCGTTCCTAATGCGATGCACGTGTATGCACGCCGGTGCAGTGTGCATCTCGAATGACGTGTTAATGATTTTTCAACGTGTTCTGCATATATTTCAAGTATATCTTCGGCCAAGTTCCATGACCAGCGACGCTGAGTATTCATAGAATTCACAAGATAAACGGTGAACATTGCTATTCTGTAAAATATGATTTATACTTCAGAATGTTCAAACACGAGCGGTGGAACCTTGAAGCAATGTCTTGATTTGGGTCCTTCTCCGTCATCCCGCCGCCTAATGGACGTCTTTTATTCTAACGAAAGATTTGCCTTCATTAGAGTAAAGTCATCCGAGAACATTTAAATAACAGCACCAAATTGGACCAAAGCAAATAAACGGTAATAAACAGTGCCGCTCAAAACTGTTCAAACGTTTTTTTCCGCTTCGTTTTTCATTCAGGCTTTAAAATATAACATTTCTATTATATTTGATTATGTATAAGTGCAGGCCTATGAGAGTGTAATAACCAGGGCCAAGAGTCAATCACAAGTAGGGAATCCAATCCCGGGATCCCGGACAGTTTTAGGTACTTAAGGATCCCGGGATTAGAAAATGTAATCCAGAAAATCCCAGGATTGAAATTTTTATCTAACAGAAATCGTACACCTCACCAACACGATGAAGGCTACTAAATCGAGACATCCCCGACGAAATCTAGACGCTTGGAAACAGTGGCGTAATTACTAATTGGCGAACTTAGGCGACGCATAGGAGCAGTGATTGTCTAATCTATGTAAACATATATAGCATACATGTATGTTTTTCAAATTGTTATAGTAACCTTTCCCTACCGGTGATGTATTTACTACTCCTCGACGAATAACGGTAATATCGATATGAAATATAATAGATACGGGGTTCAGAATTTTTGTATTCCTCCGTAATATAATTACAAATCACATCAAAGTATTATAGTATATAAATATTTATCTGCAGCGACGGAAATAAATGATTTGTCGGGAAATTGGGAAATCAGGATTTTTGCGATTTTTAGTCCGTGTCTCAGCAGAAAAGAATTTTATCAGTCACATTGATGGTGTTATACGAAAATGAGGGCTCACGCGATCATCAACTCGAACTAGCATTTAAATATCTGATGACGATACCTCCAACGAGTGTGGAAGCTGAGCGTGCATTTTCAGCAGCAAGTTGTCTGACTTCCAAAATCAAATCCAGACTAAATGACGAAACACTAATGTTTAATATTAATGTTACTTCGGGCATATTTTCAAAATAATATTTGAATTTGTTAGTGTTTTATTTATCTATATTTGAATTGTATTTTTATCTTTTCTTAAATAAATAAAATTCTTTGGCCTTCAAGTGATTTTTTATATTGAACAAATGGACTTATTAGTCATTTTTGATCAAATTCATCAAGGTCATTTTTTAAAATATTGAAAATCCCAATCCCGGGATCCCGGGACTGGTCCCGGGATTGTCTAATGAAATCCCGAAATCCCGGGATTGAAATTTTGGCTCGGGATTGGATTCCCTAATCACAAGGGCGTTATCGACACGAAAAGAGAATGTCGCGCATTATCAGCTTCCGCGATCTTCCTTCTTTGTTCTTTGGATAATCTTCGGGCAGGCCCTTGCTAATAGTACTGATTGAGCCAACGCTGACTCCTGTGCGGTCCATGATGACTCGGTGGGGCGTATTGAAACGCAGCAGGGTCTCGACTTGTTTTTCCTTGTCGTTGCTGAGAGACTTCATCGACCAGAGAGCTTGAAAAAAATATTCTTAGTTGTGTAATCTTTCCTTAAATGTACGGTGATACTAACAAAAAAGTTGAGATTTACCCGGTGAATATCGACAGAAAAGCCCGTATGCACAAAACTGTTCAAATGCTTTTTTTTCTATTTTTTAACTCACTTTTTCTTTCAATAAAATCCATACATAATAGAAATACCATCTATTAAAGTCTGAATGTATGTGATTCGACAAATAACGAAGCAAAAAGAAACTTTGGAAAACATTTGAACTGTTTTGAGCGGCACTGTACGTATTCTGGGCTCTACAAATTATCAATGCATAACAATGCAACAAATATAACTATGAAATTATATGTGTAAAATTAATAACTGGTCGAATTTTACCGCTCGATTGGGCCAATTTGTATTCTATCTGGAGCAATCAACAATATGCTAATTTATGAATTTATTTCACGCAATAGCAAATAATTTAGTATTAATTGAATTTAATTTTTGATCAGTTTTCAACGATATGTACAAATTTGATCAAATGTGTGTCCGAGTTTCATTTTGAGATTGGTATTATTTAATTCGTTCAAATTGGATGGAAATTATTTATTTTTGTTTGAACTTAAATTAATGTATATAAAAATGTAATTAATTTTGCATGTATTTTATTTATCGTAAGTGCGATTATCCGATATATTTTTAAATATTAGCAAGACCGAGTAAGATTGTATTACAGTTCCCACTTATCATCATAATTCACGATTCATTCTTATCCTGTTTCATACCTGGATAAGAGAGATTCAAGCTTTCCAGGTCAAAATTTCCCCCGAAAGCTTAACGAGAATCTGATTCTGCACTTATTGACGTCAGCACTTAGTTTACGTAGTTTTCCTGTTCTAGAAACATATCAATTGCTATTTCTCTCTTTAAAAATGCTGTATCTCGATAAAATGTGACTTTAAAAGATGCATTTAAATTAAAGCAATAAGTTCGTGCTTTTCAATGTCGTCTATTCAAATATAAAATATAACATATCACACTTGAACAAAAATCTCCCGGGACTCTTGTGTGCGGATATGAATCCAGATTGTTTGTTCGCAAATAAAGGAGGATGAAACAAGCAAATAATAGACTTACCTTTCATCTTGAATTCATATTTTATGATTGCTTCCCATAAATGTTTGTCCTGTAGGCTAATGTCCTTTATCGAATGAAACGTATTTTGATAACCATATCGTTGGTTTGAATATTTCAATATCCTTCCGAAAATCAAAAGAGTATATGTTTGCGAAATAAATCACTTTGAACTCGACCATATTAATTTCAAAGCAAGCGGCAAAAAACAACTCGAAGACAAAGTAATAAAGAACTTATGGAACAACTTAATTACGAAGAACTCGTCTCAACTAAAATCCGATCCTCTTTGAAAGTTCATACTTTGTAGTGTCAATTCATAAGATGCTGCGTAACCCACTTTGAGCGAAATATTTTATAATCTACTTTGCTAAAATTAAATAAAACCCATCGACACATTTTATCTTAATGAAGTTTCCGAAAAAGACTTAAATTTTGGATTGTCCGATGAGTTCGTTCCGATTTCCACAATTTCATTTCATCTTCTGCTAAAAATAAAATGGAACGACTTTTTCGTTTGACGACGATCGCGAATTTGTGAAATGATACTTTTTTTTTTCTTCGATAATGAAAAAGATTCTATGATGCGGATATCGCTAATTAAGATCTTTCAAACATCCAATTAATTTGTCTCCAAATCGATTTTCATCAACTAAAAATAGGATTTATTATAGTACAATTGTTGACAGCAGTCTATTTGCAGAATTAATATCGAGAAGTTTTTCTTATTCTTTAATTCGTAATCCAGGAATATAAAATTATTGAAGCGAGTTGCCCTCTTTGAAGCGCCATCTAAATATACATTAGGATGGTGAGATATCTCTATGGTGAGATGAGAGACTGGAATCCATATATTTCAAAAAGTCCTTTACAGCTAAATCTATATTATCGTCATAGATTTTTACTTTTGGATACATTCACCTAGATGGCTCGCAGGCTGAGCATTTACAAATAAAATTCAAATTATACTGCTTTCAATATTGAAGGTAAATATATGATATAAATATTGAAGAGACCCTTATTCTACAATAGAATTATGATTTTACTATGATAATAATGATATAGTAGAGTGTCTACAAATGAAATATTTCAAAGAAATTTAGATATTTCATTTGCATATTTTATATGAAATTGTATTGCTGAATATTTCATCCAAATCTCAGGCAATAAATTTGATATCCATCTGGAGGCTATTACGTTAATCATTTCACCATTGTCAATATTTCAACCGTTATCTAATTAGTATATGACCCATTTCAATATTTACTTAGTCCATTGAAATAGATAATATCATATTCCGAGGATGAGTCGGAACGTTGGTCCTTCCCCTGGAGGGGATTGTTTAAGTTGTTTAAACGCTAATTAGATTTTATACGGAATATTAATTAAGCCTTCCCTGGGGGGGGGCAATTTTGTACGCGCATTAAGCCACTCTGTGTGTGTATTTTGTGCGGAAAATGTAATGACGTTAAACGATCGGGGATCCGATTTTGGACGAGGGCGGTATTTTGTGATTGGCGAATTTATTGGACGAAATCAATATTTATAGAATTCGTAATTGAAAAAATGTGGTTTCGGTTCCTCTGTCAAGACGGCAATCAGCGCGCTAAATGCGTCCATGGAAATTCTTTGTGAAAATTTTCAATTAACATAATGGGGCAGGAAGGGTGATGAAATTTTTCGCATTTTCCGGAAGAGGGTAAATTGTGGCTTCGCTCGGCGGATATTGCCCTGTTTGCGTCGATGCCTCCGAACGAGGTCCGCTTCCGCTTAATAGTTAACATTTCCATTCCATAGATTGCCAACCATTTCATGATGAAATTCTGAATTAACCATTCTCAGAAGCTTCGATAAAAACTGCAATTTGTACCCAGACGAACATGCTCGCCACTGAGGAGAATCGCACCGAACAGGTTTTCCGATCTGATTCTCACGTATTCGCATTTGCTTAATTATCTCGGCGATATTTAATGGTGTCTTGCACTTATTGTGGTGCACCACAATCTCGGGGAAATTACCACCGGAGGCTAGCTGGAGGAGCGAGATTTTCAGGGACCACTTGCAAATTTGCAGGAAGCTCGCAATTAAAACCATAAAATGTCAAGTTTCTAATCAAAGTTCGATGGCTGCAGTTCATAATCTACTCAGTGCAATGATCCCCTGGTCTGATCAGAAGTGACTCTAAATATACTGATACTTCATAACTTTCTTATAAAATTCCGATCGAATAGTTTCTAGACGCGTATTAAATAACCACAGATTTAAGCCAAAATGATATAAAATCACAATATCAGTACAATTTTATAGGACCATAAGCTTAATAAATCCAATGAAATGTTTTATTTGATATTTTATATAATCGAACTCCACAGATAACGTTTCAACGATATTTTTATATGTTAGTTTCGCCATTGCCTTTCACACTTAAATAGGAATTTCAGATAGGAAAGGATTTATAAGCGAGTAGCGAAATTATCATCATTTAAATATGATATTTTAATATAATAATTATTGCATATTCATCATTTATAGGCAGCCCTGCACAACTTTATTTTTTGAAGTCTGATATTTCGGAAATTTTGGCTTATCCATGCCCACGAAATAACTGATTAGCTAAATATTTGCTTATATAAAATTGGTTTTATAGCATTTTAAATATAGGCTAGCTAATGACTGCCATTTCAATCTCATTTGGATCGTAGATTATTTTCAGCAAAATATAAATTTAGTGGGCCATCCTATATTTACAAAGCAGAATTTCAATTTTCTGTAAATAGCTTACTGGAAAAAAACGCAGTTCTAGTGTATGATTTGCACCAACTTCTTGCGAATTTTTAATTTGACCTTATTTAATTAAAATTATATAAAAATATATATATTTATACTGTCAGGTTGATTGCTATATTTTTTACAATATTAATATTATTGAAATTATAAAAATCTTCTATAATGCTTAAGATCTTTAAATAGGAGTTCAATAACTTCATGAAATATTAATATTAATAAGATGTAAATCTGAATATAATTAAGTTGTTAGGCATAAGAGACTACTCTTTCTGTTGTTCTGATAAAACTTTTTCTTGACTTTAACTAGACGTATTTTTGGGGAGTCTTTGATAAGCCTTTTAAAAGGCCTGTTAAATAAACAAATATTTTAAACAAATAATTTTGAGCCCGTAGAAATGATCTTATTAAATACGAATTTCTTATATATCTTTCAGGCTTATTACGATGTAATTGGGCAATGTCGATAAAATAAAAATTTCAGTTGAAATAAAACTAGGGGATGTCTTTTCCACTGAAATTACCAAAGGAAACGGTTTTAATGAGAGCAGTAAATCCTTAATAATATGCAGCAAATTGGCTGCATTTCCACTGGATGCAACATATAAAATATTTTGCTTTACATAATTAAATTAAGAAGTTTCATTAACACAATTATATATTTGAGAACTTAGCAAAATGCAATTATCGTTGATATAAATTGAACCGTTTTTTATCTAATTAAAAGATTTGGGCTTAATGAGATGAATTCCTAAGGCAAATGGGGAGATTCTGAAAGTCCATAGGGACTCGATAGAATTAAATCCATCGGGATAGTCTATTAATTTTTGCGCGTTTGTGATGATTTTTGCAGAATATGAAGATGAACCGTAACAAATCTTGTTCGCAGCATATTAGCGATTATTTTGCAATGTTGATTCATTTTATATTTAATGTGACCAATTATGTTCAAAATTGTTCTTCGTGTTTGTAGATGGGAATTACAGTTTGACAATGTGATTCGTTTGGGTGTGCAAATAAACGTGTGAACCGCTACTTTGACGATTGTTCGGTTCTATAATGGTTTTTACTGTTTCACATGATGGTTTTTTAAAATTAGATTTTACGGTGGGTTCTCAAAGATGTGCACGCGAAAGAATGCACGCTTTTTGTAGTTTCCATAGTGGAGGATGATAACTCAATTTCGATTCGGCATTGCTTCACAATCCGACGAGAAACGGTACACATATTCTGCATTCACATGAAAATAATTTGAAATATGGCCGTTACTCAAAGGCACACAGCAACGACAATGCAAGAACGATATATTTCCGATTTCAAAAATAAGTTGGCATCGCACATACGCCGTCGTCCCATTGTACGCCATATCTGTTCTCGCACATATTTTCGCTCTTTTGTCGCCCGAATAACGGCCTTTTTTGACAGTCCTTTTCATAGCTGAAGCGACGCGATGTTTTATGCATGCTGCATGCGAAGATGACATAATTGCATTGTCACGAAGATAAACAGATACCATTTCATGACCCATTGAATAACTCAATCAGCGGATACGTTTCCTGACCCGGAAACTATTCTTCCCGACGATCGAAGAGTCGTTCGTTATGTATGCATCGGCGAAACCATAAATTATTGCATCAAACCGTACGAAAATTTCAACACTCTCCCAAAGAAATATGGATTCGCTTTTAAAACAGCTGTCACGAAGTCATAAATAACGACCAGGCGGACCTCCGTAACGATAATGACTGTAATGATACGTTTTTATAGTTAACAAGTTGAAACTGCACGTAAAGCCTTCGACTATATTAATTTCGCAATTGGATCCATTCACCTTGTAACCTTTTCTAAACGATATATTATTAAATTCAATCGTTCACCGAGCAGCCTTAATACGCACATAATGCTCAAGATCTAGAAATTATACACACACACATGCGCTTATATATCGAATTGAATCCATTTTTATGTATTTCATACATAATGGATTATCCATGGTATAAAAAAGTAGCGAGAAGCAAAAGAGTTATAGGCTTTTCTTTGATGAAGAAAATATGTGGAGTAAATGTACAAGTGGGGCGGAATGAGCTTTTTCCTTTGTTATAATCTCAAACGTCTGGCATTTCGCCTCTTTGACGATTATACTTGCCTCTTTAATCAGTTACTTTGTGATTCGTATAACATCATTAAATATCAAGAAAACCTCACATTTATTGTGCTACCAAGATTCATTGGCATACGGTTTTAGGCACTCTTTATGATAGCACAGAACAACTCCAATAAGAGTTTTAGTATCACAATACTAAGCTTGAAGAGTGCTCATTTACCAATCGAAATATACACAGAGATTTTATAAATTTTCTTTCTTCTTAGAGTTATATGAATTTTAAGGGCTTTTTTAAATTTGATATGGAGGCTAATAGGAATTATCGTACGAAATTATCATTATTTTTAAATGAAAATTATAAGATGCGCAAAACATCGTCTCAATCCATAAATGCCTGGATTGAGACGATTCGATCCAAAATATCAATATTTTCAACCTCTTTTGACACATTCCAATTTGTATTAATATAGTCAATCAATCATAAGTAGGGTTTTACGATCGATATCATGCTACAATAACTCGATTGTAGTAGTACAAGTATTTTCAAGTCATCATCGTCATCATAATCCAGCCACAAACTGTACACTGCAGAACCATGGGCCTCTTCAATATTCATTCATAGGAAGGGGTTACATCCATTTCAGTCTGCATCATACATTCACCTCCTTATTTACTCGATATTGAAGGTAGCATAACCTCCGAGTTTCATTTAGAAAGCTCATCCAGCATGTCTGTTGGATGAACGTATCGACAGGCGTTTTCGCGATCGTCTCAATAGGGAGTGTGGGAGATTTGTGAAGAAGACTGAGCAGGTTTTCTCGGGAGACAGTGAAAAACTACTCTAGACGATCTTGTTAATTTTACTAGGAAAGGGCTTTCCGGAGTACAAAAAATCCAGTCCATCCTTTCATCGCTCATAGTCATACGCTTAAGTGCATCTCGATTTTCAAATAACGCTTAGGACGCTTGGATCTACTTTTGCTCAATTTTGCGACCAATTGAGAAATTGTAAGAGGATGACTTCTTTTGGATGATAATATAATGACTCATAAAGTATCTGCAGTAGATTTTGGGCGGACCGGTCTTTTCCTGTCCTTCAAATTCCTAGTCTTATAGTGTCTTCTAATGACACAATGTACCCCCTTGATGAAGATCTTCATATTTTTAGCAATTCTTCTGATTTAAAAAACTTCTTTTTGTAGTATAATAATAAAGGCACGAGTTGCGGTACTTGATAAGGCTAATTTTACCAATTGAAAATTTAAAAAAATATTAAGTCAAAAAATCGTATTTTAAAGATGAAAGGGTTTTTGTAACGCAATTTTGTGTTTTATTCAATTTGTAATTATGAAATAGTTAATTTTATTCTTACATAATATTTGATGATGTGCTAGGCGTTTCTAAACTTGTTGTCGGTAGTGTACGTGTCTATATGTCAGCCTGATAAAATAAGTTTTTATCCCATTACATGTGTGATATAAGCATGAAGGACGATGTTCTACAAAGGACTCTCTCAAACTCATTTTCAAAGTTCTATACGCCCTTCGCCAAAATGTCGAAACTTTCAGTTAGATCTAATGTACTCGCTCCGTGTGTTACTACCGAATCAATTATGCATTCTTATGCGAAATATTGTTTTGCCAACCGGACGTGTCTTGTTTACTTGAAAAAATACTTCGCATACCTTCGTTTTTAGAGAAGGAAAATTCCCTCCCAACGTTGCATCACATATGCAAATATTTAATCTGACCGCGTTATTAATCGAGGTCGTCGTAGGTCAAAAGGAAAATTTGCGCTAATCTGAAAAGAAAACCCATCCTAGTAACTGGACATGTGGACGATGATATCATCGCTGAATGCCACGCATTGTATCATTCGCGATGTTTGCACTTGTCTTGTGACTAATTCCTGGGTCCGCGGAGCAGACGGCCTGCCTCTGGCGATTCCATCTTCAGTTTTGACGTGATCTTTGCGCTTACTTGACCATTACAGTGGCCAGATGTTCCCGGAGCGCTTTATTGCGTCTCACCGGATCGTAGCGTTCCGCGAAACCAGTTCCGACTACATTTGGCGAATCGTGAAATTCGTTATGATCGCTATTGGCACCAGTTGTGAATGAGTGTCGCTGGAAAAATGAAAAGTCAGATCTTTTGTGACTTTGAACACTGGCGAGAGTCATTAAAGTTGGATGAATGCGGAGAAACTTTTGAACGTGAGTACACGGCGAAATAACTGTTTCCGGTCTTGTGTCTCATCCGCTTGAGACGTCGATTTTTCCGATGTTGACTGTAAATTGCTATGTTTATATTTAACATATATAGCAAAGAAATGACAGGCAAATTTGTTAACAGAAAAAAAAAGCTTTAAATAATCGTATTTGATACCATTGCACACATTTAATATACACAGAAAATGCAAAACGTGCCGATTTATGACTATAGTTCGACGTCTATATATCACCACGCCGCACTTTTGGTGGATATTACTCTCAAAGATATACCGCTGCTTTGCACTCAAATGGTTAAATCAGGTGATCTTTGAGTTTCAGTCTACCTTCTAGAAATGACGATAGAGATTGGGTTATTAAGCAAATTGGCACTTGACATGTTTAAATTGATTCTTTTTAAAAATGCTAAAATTTGTACCGATTTTTTTTGTGCGGTAGATGCGTTCCACGAAAAATCGCACAAAAAAAATCGCAAAAAAAAACCTATTACTTATATAGAAAAAGTAAAGATGCGTTCTATGGATTTACAAACCGCATAACATATATAAAACAGAAATATAAAATATATCCAAAATCGCATAAAAAAGTATTCGTACCCAATTTGAAGTAAATTAATTAATTTAAACATGAGATATAATGTCAACCGTGTTTAAAAAAATAGTTTCGAGAAAAACGCATAATTTCGGTTAGTGTTGATGATTTATTACCTATTCTATCCAAAATATTTCGATACGTACTCTTTATGAAATAAAAAAAGAAGAGATTGTTTAAAAAAACCGCATAACTTCGAAATCGCACAAAAAGAGGTTTGAGTGTATTTCTGTGTCGGGACTTGTTTTGGAAATTTGGATTCCTGTAAATGCATCAAGAATCTTCATGGCTTACAGCAGCAGCGATCTTCAATCAAATACATCTAAAATTAAGTAGTCCGCTATAGGAAGTCCATTATAGTCCAAATATATTAGGTTGATGCATAATGAACGTCGTATTTTTTTAAGAAACCAAAACTTAATATTTTCAGAAATCTCCCATCGTTCTGTCAACTTTTTAATCCCATTAGAATAAAAAATACCGGGTTTCGATGCATAAAGCGTGTCTAGTGCTGTTTTCATCTCATCTGTTATATTCCATTTAATTCTGCAGAATAAGGTGGATGCTTTAAAGCATCCCAATTGTGCTCCTTTAATTTATACTATGTCATCATTGCATGAAGTTCTGCCTTGGGAGCGGTTAATGAGACTTCTCGACTTGGTCCAGTATCGTTTCCTGGTTTGATTGTTATAGACAACTCATTTTTCATCCCCTATCACTAGTCGAGACAAAAAAGGTTTATACTTTTGTCGCATTCCAATGCGATTCGGATGCCTCACCACCGTAGATTGATTGATATCCATCTTCATTGCAATGTTCCTGATATTTTGATAGGGATCAGCTTCAATTATAGCTTTCAGTACATCATCATTAATCGTTGAAACCTCGCTCTTTCTTCATAAACTGTTGATAAATTCCTAGATCTGAATTTAGCAAACCATCGTTGACTATTTCAAACATCGATAACACCTTTGACGTACACGTCATATATGAATTTGGTTGCCATTGTTGCATTATGGCCAATTGATTTAAAAATTCGCAAGGACTTGAAGACTGTGAAAAAAAATGTTACATGATACATGTCTATGTGAAAATATGACGTTTCTTATGCATCAACCTAATACAATTTTCTATTGGCCTAAAATCAGTATTTCATCAACGAGTATATTTTTGCAACAAATTAAAATGTTTATAATATTTGATGAATTCGAAAATTAATATTGTCAATATAAACGCAAGCAGACTTATATTTATAATTGCGTACATAAATTGAGGGCTGAAATTCTGTCAAAATCTACTCCGCTAATTATTTTCGTAATTCGCATTAATTTTTGCGGAAAGATTAAACAACCCAATGATTAATGGTACTTTAATGAGGTAAACCACAAAGAACGTCGACAAAATAACTTTCGTTTGATGCTTTATAATTACAACGCATGTTATTTTTAATGTATGACCTCTTATAGGGCTTTGTCGATTTCAATGTAAATTATAAACATGTTTTCGGATACATAATTATACGTTTAATTGCGATTGTATTTGCTTTAATATTTTTATTGTTTTGGAGTTTAAATTCATAGCGAATATATTGCAATTGGTGCGTCATATGCAAACGAAGGCTTTGTCATCCTCCCCCAAACCTAAGATATAAAATAAATATGTCAATTCCATATTGTTACGGTAGGCTTCTCGGCGCGCATTCATCTGAATGTGGTTACACGAGCGTAAAGATACCTCGAATAAAATCACGTTTACCCGACGACAAAAATGCGGCTGGCATCGATTCCAATAAGTAATTGCACGCATTTTTAAGCCGACACGTCAAACGTATGAACGTGTCCCTGCCGACATTATTATGACCGCCGACGAGTGCACTGCACCAAGTTGCTCCAACAGGAGTCGCTTCTGTCGTCGGCCTCGTTAGAAATCCCTGATGCAAAAATTTCAGGACTAACCGGGCGGTTAATCGGAAAATTGTTTCTGGCCGCCTTTATGGACCGACAGATGCGATCCGTGACTCATCTCTGAAGTGGACTTCTAGTGCCTCGAGTGCTTTCAAATCGGCATCCGTTTTAGCATTAGTGCAGGCCAACCGAATTTTATGGTATTTCATAAATAGATATTTCAAAACCGGTCATCGCGAGTGCGTAAATCCGCATTTAAAACCGAGCTTTCAGAGGTGCTTCATGCATTCCGGAAATGTTATCGATGCTCAAATGTGACCTTATTTTGTGGCGAACGATAGCTTCTCGGAATATTTCAGATCGACGTACTAAATCAGACACAGTAAAACCCCGCTTAACGTGCGGGATGCGTTTCAGTAAATTCCAGCGCTAAACGAATTGGCGCTAAACGAAATTGTGCTAAACGAGCTCGGATGAACGGTATGGAAGCGCATTAAATACGGGCAAACAAACATTAATTTTTATATATTAGACTATTCCTATATTACTCGCGCAATCCTTAGCAATAAGTGGACGAAGTTTAATTGCAATCTGATGAACGATATGGCAGCGCATTACATACGAACAAACAAAGATTCATTTTTATATATTAGATTGAATTTATCGCCTACGTGATATCTCTATAATTATAGACATTTTTTAGAAATAATAAAATTAATAAACAGATTATACAATGCAATGTACATTTATTACCATAGAAAAAAAGCTGCAATTTTTTTGACAATTCCTATTTGCAATGTAAGTGTTAAGCGGTTTTTTTTTTCAGTTCTTAAAAGAGTTAAGAATTATTTTAGAAATTCCCTATCTCAACTCGATTTAAGTCCATATATTAATGCTTCTAAGTAAACTTTTATACACACATCTATTTTTACTTGTGGTGTGCTGCGAAATTTTGGAGAAAACTTTAGTACGCCATGAAAGATAAAAGGTAACGGAGTTCTGCAATAGATTATATATATATTTTTTATATTTAACGGAGAGTAACAAATCATTCATATGTCGTATAATTCAGCAACATTCCTAATAAATAAATTGTTTTATGAAATATAAAAAATGATTGCACAGGGACGATTTAAAATGTGTTATAACCACAAAATACGCAATGATGTTTGACGTTTAGAAGCGCGTTTGTGTTAAATATATCAGGCAGTGAATAAAACTGATTTCGTATTGCAAGTAAAAAAATGCAATGCCATCTATATATTTTCAATCATTAGATATAGTTTTCGATTCGATCCATAATTTTTAAATACGTATATATTTTAAATAAATCTTGTATTCTAATGTAATATTATTGCTCAAATTCCATTGTGAAATATTATGCGGGATTTAAATATTAAATAAATGCAATAAAACTAAGATTCATAAATTTCTAACCTATAAAAATGAAATCTGTCAAATCAATGCCGTTTCGATCGTGCGCATTTTGGACATAACAAAAAACGCAATGACCATAAGCGAGCGTACAAATGTACCCAATAATATTCCCCCTTTTAAGCATTAACATTTTATAAATAGTATACGAATCATTCTCGAATCAAAGAAACATTAAGATCAACCTTGAATAATCAAAAGGATGATGCTCCGTCGGACTCACTTCTTTCTCCGTCCTGGCGTGACCTTTTCATATTTCCATTCTCCATCCTCGGATTTTCCTTTTCATAGTCCTCTGCCTAGGGCCGCTTTCATCTCGCAAAGGTTTTGCGGTTCGCTGAACCACTTTCAAAGTAGAAGGTGAACCGGAGTCCTATTTATACGTAGCGTGTGAAAATGATCAGCCTGTCGCGTTTTCCTTCGGCGTCGTCGAATAACTCACAAAATAAAAGCACTGTACTCTAATTACTCAAAGTGTTTATGATCCATCGTGCCATGCGGATATCGTATCGATTTGATTATGATCATTTCGGTTGTTCAAAATTAGAATACCGGTTCGGTGGCCAAAAATAGATTTTTTTAAATTGCTCTAATTGAAAAACCCGTTTGCTAATTAATCATCGGCAAATCAACGGGCGAATCATCACGTACATTATAATAAATCTATTTCTAAATTTAAATGATTTACTTTGGGGCTTAATTGGAAAAATAAATTTGTAATAAGTAATATTAGCAGAATTCAAAGATTATGGTGTTTTTCCCCGAATTGCGCCCACTTTGTTCTTATTTGGAATGGATCGGTAGTCTTCAGCGATTTAATGATATTATTGTCGTTCTGTTTACAATTACGTATTACAATATTACACACATGATTTATTACATTTATGAATGAGCTATGAAATCCTAGTCGTTTTGCAAACGTTGCTCAATGCTAAATGTTTCATTCAACTTTACAACATTTATATTGCAATTTATTTACGCCGCCGAAATGATTTATTCGCCTGTCGCGCCGTCGCAATCCAAAAACAAACTAAATTACGAGCATATCTCCATAATTAATTATGCCCCTTTTGAAAAATGCGCGCATGAATTTCCCGCATTTATTGAGTCGCCGGGGGGAAAAATAATATGAGGAAAAAGGGTGGATTTATGTCGTCTTTATTAAAATATTGGAATTTCTTAAGGGTTCTTTTGCTTTCGATAAGCGATTCATGTTTGATTAAACATATATTTCATCATCGCACAAATCACATAATCCCTTTATTGAGTATAATTCCGCCGAATTTTATCTCAGCCGGATTAATCGGAAGCCCGATAACATCTATTGATCACTATGATGTCGTAAGATGAGTTAATCATCGATGCATTTGAATGCCTTCGTTCGATAATAGATTCTTCTTGCCCGAGTCTATTTTTGTGGGCATTGTTTGGCCGAATCTCAAATTGTAAAGAGCCTTATTTTGTTAACATTTTTTTTCTGCTCCTCCACTTTTATGGAAATCAGATGTTTCTTTTGTAAATTGAAATTCCAGCTGTTATAATGAAATTTCTCATGCGTTCCCTTGGTCCCTCCATAGTGCGTCATATTTCGTGTTTATCGTCGTACAGATAAAAAATATATCCTTCATCTGATGTTGATTATTTGATGTTATCCTCTCGTTTAAAGCGTATCATGTATATTGCAAACCGAAAGCCTTTGGACATTTTCTGTCCATTTGATAGTATTTTTTCTCACATTTTTCGTCGTTCGCAGCGTCCCCTTTTTTTTGAGGGGGAGTTTTATATGGGTCTTCATCGAATGAAGTACCAAACATCGTCTAAATGACTCCCTTTATATGCTTTTCCTAAAACAACAAACACCCACGAGTTCAATAAGATGAGTTCTCGCCTTGTTGAGAATTTATTACACCATTTTTATAGCGGCAATCGATTTAAATATTAGCACATCCGCTACGGCGTAAACTCTACTTAATGCAAAAGTTATGAAGTAATATTATACTGCCTCCCATAACGAAGGAAATGAAATCCACTCGTTAAAAAGGGGAGAAAAAGTTCCTCATTTTTACTTAAGTTAAGAAGCTTTACATTGTTCCCCAACAATATGAAAATATTCATTTTTCACACAAAAAGGTAATAATTCAAAAACATTTTAATTTATTCACCTAAAGCTTTGCTCCTCCATCAAATTATGAAAAATATCATTCCATTTCGGAGGATCATCCTATATAGCATTTTGCACGGATTTGATCATCACGTCTCTCGCTGAAATATGTACCGCGTCGAACGGCATTGAATAATGATGCTGAAAAAATCATCTTTGAAAGAGATGTTCGTCATTTAAACAAAAGGCGTAATGAATGCTCTGAGGTCAGAGGAAGATAAATTGAAGATTAACGAGCGTAAATGAGTAGTTGGTACATATGTCAGATGGTGAATGATTGCTGCACTCTGACCCATCTGAATCTGTATACTTAGTTTCAATTTTATTTTTCTCCACTGCATTAATCATCTTCGTCGGAGGATACCTCGTCTTCTACTTCTTTCGTCTCTGGCCCGAAGGATGCTTTCATTTTGCGATCTAATGCAGGATAATAAGTACTGCTTCGCTGGCTTGTTTCGCGACGTCCCTTTGTGACGTCCCTACATTCTATATACATTCTTGAAGGATTTCATTATATTTGATGAGGGGGATTTTTTCATTTTTTTTCTTTTCATATATCGTTGATGAGTTTTTCGTCCCTTATGATAACGAATTAATATCCTATGAAATTTTGTTGTTGCTTTATTACATTCAATTAGGTCAACCGAACGAAAGATTTTAAAACTAAAAAAAAACTAGCTAAAATAGCAGCATAAATTAGTAAGATAGATAAATATATACTTTTTGTGAGTGGGGGAAATCTAGACTCGTTAGCCTCTGAGGAAGCTTCCGTGATCGAACAAATCCTAGATAATGCCCAAAAACTCCTAAAAGAGGACAGAATAGCCATAAGATCTGTGTGTCCAATCAGTCCGCTTTTCGGACCGCTGTTATTGCGCCGCGGTTGCCATACTTGAAAAGGGGGATTAGACAACTTAGTATATATTATAAAAACGGACAGTCAATCAGCTTTGATACATGTAAAGTAGAATAGTCAAGTAAATAAAAAACATGTGCAACTCTCTACCGGGTTGGTATTCTGCATTTTTCGCGCCAAGCCCAGTTGCGCCCGTAGCGGGCGCCTGCTTTGTCACCCCCTTGTTAAAGACCATAATGCAATAGTGGCAACCAAAAACATGTATGATGTATACGGCAGAGGTGTTATCGATATTTGAAATAGTCAAGCGATGATTTGCTAAATTCAGATCTAGGAATCTTCACCTTCAACCACCGACGATGATGTACTGAAAGTCAAATTTGAAGCTGATCCCCGTCAAAATACCAGGGATATCGCAATGAAGATGGATATCAATCAATCTAGCCGAAAGTTTTTATTCTAATGGGATTAAAAAGTTGACAGAACGATGGGAGACAGTCATTAGCGATAATTTTGTAATTGATTGATTTAGTAGAGTTTTCCTGAAAATATCAACTTGTTTTCGTACGAAAATACGACGTTATTTATGCATCAATCTAATATTTGAAATTAAATGGCAATCTCGATGCTAATAAAATACAGGATTTATTTGCACACTCATACAAAGTACTTTTTTTTGTTACAGATATGCAATTCCCGATAGATGTTTCCGGTGTCCAGAGTGACCATCCTTTTTTGGACGCCGATTCCCTGCAGTCATTATTCAGAAGACTCGCCGCTCTCAATCGTTGTGCCAATATGAAGTTGGAGCACCAACATGCACCGAAACACGCTGTAAGTTCAATATTTTTATTCAAATGCAAAATTTTCATTGCTTATTTATAAGGTTAACTGCTATATTATCCTATCTAAAATTCCTATTTAAATAATCATATCCAACATAAACCACACGTGGAAAATAGTCGCATGAAAAATCCTTTCCCTAGAAAGGCATCCTATGGAGATTGCCTATATCCAGTAATAAATACGGCGCCTTAAAAAGAAGAATAGTAGAAGGAACGTATGGATGTGTTCGGACATAGTGTACGTGCATCAATTGATGCGTCGCTCATTGAAAGGATTAATAACGATTATGACATCCCGATTCGCCCCACACTTTCGATACAATGTCACATTGAATTTGCGATATGGATTCGCATTTGAGGCTACACTACCATTTAATAAAGGATTTATCTGCCGCCTCCGCTCTTCTTCAAATGTCATAAAACTTGATAGGAGCCGTCACTGGAAAGGAATCGAT
Source organism: Stenopsyche tienmushanensis (assembly GCA_008973525.1). Lineage (NCBI taxonomy): Eukaryota > Metazoa > Arthropoda > Insecta > Trichoptera > Stenopsychidae > Stenopsyche > Stenopsyche tienmushanensis. The sequence continues at coordinate 415,077 of WACJ01000200.1, forward strand.
AGCGTTTTTAATTTAATGGATCATTGGACCGAAAGGTCGCCAATGAGCATTCAATATTTTCGATCGCGATAAGTGAACGGTGCATTGTAGTCTAAAATAGCAACACAATAGAATACCATTCGTCGTCACCTCACCTTAAAACGATTTTCCTCCCGGTCCTGTTTTATATTCGATCGCTGCGAATCCTTTCTGTATTCCCATTGCCAATTTCAGCGTATGGCTGCGATTTTATGCGCTATGCTCCGGTAGTTTGCCCCGATTAAAACAACGTCGTAAACATATGATTTCACTATCTGATACCTCGTAAAGAATAATTATACGCTGCTCGTATTAAAATTTATACTGTACTAATTACAATTTATAGTGCGGACTTAAAATTACATTTAATCGAGCTTCGTATTTGCGTCCCCCCCGCAATAAATGGCATATGCTCAGTTTCACCTGGAGCAATTCTGGCATGTTAATGATTTTGATCCCTGCGTACTTTTTTGTCGCGCTAAAAAGGCTTTAGGGCTTAATTGATTAAGACCGTTTGACCTTTCGCTGGGTCTAAAAATAAAGTTCATCAGAGGTGAGCCGAGCATGATGGACGCTCTTATTTATTCTCCGATTGCAGACGCTATTATATTTTGCAACTATCCCGTTGTGGATTAATTGAACTCTGAAGGTCCATTGAGGCTGTGATTGTAGCTTTTGAATGCGCTAATAATGTCTTTTGTTCGTGCTTGTCCATTGGCTATTTCAGCAAATCGATTTTGGAGAAATCACAAGGCGAAAGTCGTGTTTCAATTAACACTACAAGAGTCGATTGAAACATTATGCATCTTTCAGGACTGGTAATTTGGCGAATCGAAAAGTAACGGGGCAATTGATAAGCCATGACCCCAACCATATCTGGACGTTTATATATATCTTTAATACCCACATAATATTTAACACTGATTATGCCAATCGTATAACTTAATTTGTCGACATACTTTCAATGCACTGATATCCAGATATCATTTATCGAATATCACAGACAAAATGATGGAGACGTGTTATTTCTTTAAAACTCTTCAAGCTTTCAATGCTGAAATTGCGTATGTCCTTTACTTATCTCCCTTGATACCTGTCAATTTGACAGGAATCGTATATCGCGCGTTAATCCTAGTAAATCTGCTTTGCTGCTAAAAGAATGGATCGATATCTCAAGCATGGAACAACTTTTCAAATATATAAAGGCTTCTTATTTTCAAAGAAAAATATTTATTTCAAACTGAAGCTCGATGCACATTCAGCATAGAATTTGTAGTAAATATAAACGCAAAATATATTTTAATATTTTCCCTTAAATAAGTCCATTGTTTTAATTTATAGTCTTAAAATTAATCAAAAAATATTTACATCAAAATAGTAATAGACCAACAGATATGATTTTAGCAGCATTCCAATCAACAATAAATTGCACAAAAAACAAATATGATTTGAATCATCTACACCTCCTAAAACCAGATAAAATTACCTCAAATCTAGTCTATTATGAATCTGAGAACTGCATTTTTATCATTTATAAAAGTAAATGTATTACTACTAAACACCAAACAAACCACCAATAACAATTACAATAATTTTATAGGCGCCCGTAAAAATGCGTATACAAGAATGCCCGCAAATCTAGGGTTAATAAAGCTTGATATTGAACATGTATGGGCTCGTGTCGTTTCTTATTAAAACTGATTGACACGGCGTTAGTTAGATAAACGTCGCCGCTGGCCACACAAGTGCTTTATATAACGTTGTAAAAAAATAATAAAAATCATACTAATTAGACTTTATAACATCAATTAGAAACGTGCATCGTAAATATATTTTTTTCAGCGAGCCATATGTCGTATCTAAAAGACGGCTTGGTAATAATTCCTGTCGTATGTCTCGTCCGCATTCTTGCATTACAACAATTTCATCGGAATTTTCATTATAAGGACGAAAAAAATATTTAGGCCAAACAACATATTAATTTGCCCTTTTAGATCGATCAGCGAGCATTTATACATTTTATTTTATCGTCAAAAAAACGCCCTTTTGACATTTGATATAATTTGTGATAAAACTTCTCCAAAAAAAAAAAAAAATTATTGTTTTTATTACAATGCATGATAAAAGCTCTTAATTGTAGCCTTCTTGAAGATATTTTTTCAAAGTCATGTTTCAAAATGCTTTAGAATCTCACCTTGTAGAAGTGAAACGTCTTAACTCCTAGAAAAACCGTGTTTGTGTAATATATAATAAAATAGGCGTGCTACTGATCTAACACACATTAGAAAATTTCATGATGTTCAGGCCAATTTGCCCTACTACGCTTATAGAAGTTTCATTTCTAACAGTTGATAAATTATAAAATGAAAAATTAATTGCATAAAACCTCACATTGTATTTATTATTATTTTTTATACAATCGGTAAAAATTATGTGCTCGCCTTATTCGATATAATTTTATTTCGCCGACCACCTACGACCGGTGGCAATAAATAAAAAGGATAACACCCCTCGTATTTTTTCACCGCATCGCTTCGAATGTCAAACTTTTGCATTGTTTGTGGGCTCATTTCAAATTCAGCTCTCCTGTGACCACGATCGTATCTGAAAAATGCCAACACTTTATTCCCGCATACTTTTTCGAATTCAACACCGCAAACTAGCCGTGATTCTTTGTCTTCATAAAAATAAACCTGCGCATTGAAAACGAACGGCGCGGTAAAAAATGCGGCGAGATTTCGACGTTTTCTCCGAACGTCTCGCTCGATGTAAGACAAATAAAACGCTGTTATGCCCAAATCGCATCGATGCATGCCAAAACAACAACATAACCTCAAATGTCATTCGAGCTTTTATCATTATATTTTTTAGATAAATATGAAATTTGAACTAGTGCTAATGTCAGAATGAGTATGAATTATATTAGTACACATGATCGTGTGTTTATATTTAAACATCTGAATCAATCTGTCAAATGACAGATCGATCAAAATGTCGCGTATTTTTGGCCATCGTCAAAAGAACTTCGGCCATATATTGCCCAACGACAAAAATTCAATAACGTTACTCTACCGTTATATATCTACTTCCATTTTTATATTTGACCAGTTCGGGAACGCGCCGAGCGCTATCGAAAACCAGATCTGATTGTTTATACATTTCGCGCAATGTTTGGCGAAAATTTAACGTCCCCGTGTATGGCGACGGCTCGTGACTCGAATGATCAGATCGCAGATGAGATACTCGGAGACTACTACATACTCCTGGAATTTCGGTAACATGAAACGGTCATTAAGGTCACTGATGCGGCCGATATCGGGCGGTAATGTACCGAGTGATGGAATGACGGCCAAACGAAAATTTTACCCTCCGTCGATTTTTCTGATAAACGAAAGTGGCGCACTTAAGCCTTTGGCGGGGGGGACGAATTTTAAATAAAATAATAACCATGCGACGCTTTCGCGATAAAGACACTGATAATCCCTTTGACGATTTCAAATTATTTAGACGGCGTATTTTATCCACATTTTTTCCCTCTCTTTTTAAACGTGTTTTGGACGCATGTTAAAATGGAATATGTGAAGTAACGTTGAGCCATTTAATCACAATAAATATACGAAGCGTGCAAATACGTGGCTGGGAATGACATGCGACTACGCCGATCCAGTTCACTTTGCGCCATTCATATCTTGCATAAATATATACAAATTCTTTCATCTCATATTAAAATAAAATTTTTGAAGACATCTTACATAGTATATGCAAATTATTATTAAAATTATGTGAAAACCATCACATATAATAATTCATTCTTAATCATCTTGATAGCTATTAGTTCAGTCCAAAAGTTCGTGCGCATTTCTCTCATCCTTTGCGGTATTCATTGGGTTAAGCAATTCACGCTGTAAAGTGAAATTAGAGACTAGATGATATGATGGTCTATTTGAACAATCAATAAATGTTTCCGACTTGCTGTAAAAATGTCTTTCGGTTTTTTAATGCGACTTTCATGTCATATTCTTCGGGGAGTTGCCGTATTAGGAATTGTCTGCGGCTTTCGAAAGTAAGTTTGATTAACTAGCTGTCTACAATAGAGACGATTGCTTTATTTGGATGCATCCAGTTTGACATCATAAAATTCATGATGTTGTCCTCCACTAACGAATATCGAAATGTGTATTGCATAGTTACATATGATGTTGTGGAATTTCATTTAGCCGAAGATCAACCGTGATTGATAAAGATCATGTACCTTATTTTACAAGTTCTATATTTAAAAGAGCTATCGAAGAAAGATCAATTTGTATATTGATTCCAAAAATATCGTTCCGGTTATATGACTTTTGATAATATCAGTATAGTACACGAGGCATCATATAAGCGCCAGTTAAGGTTATAAACAAAATTCCTCAGAGCAATAAAAGTGATGCTCGTACCACAATAAACGCTTGATCTCAAAACAAAACGGATAATAGGGCTTTAGGAAAGCGCAACCCATAAATGCCTTCAAGAGTAATGTGCAAATGATTGAAAAAGTTCAGGCATAAAATATGTGCAGATAGCCACAGTGAGTTAATTTAGTCTCAGTTCTTCAAAGATTAAAGTCATGGGGTTCGACCGATCGTCTTGGCCGAGGGAAGACTTGGTCCTGCCGCCAGCTACTTTAAACTTGTAGTTGTGGTCTTTATTTTGGCATAATAATAAAGCTTGAAGCCAATCGCCGTATTTTCGTTGCTTTCCCCCCTTTCAATCTACCTTATGAAGACCTATTCTACGAACCGATAGAGAACGGACGCAGGGAGGCCGTCCGTATAGAAGAATAAGCATCGAAGCGGGGTGCAATTATATTTACTAATGCTTAACATGTATTTCATGCCGAACATGTATTCTATGTTGATTCGTGATGCGTAATTATGTTTTTGCTCAATCAAAAACAAGTTTCTAAGTCGTCCAATAGTGTGGCACGATCGACGAGCATTTGCATTTGTAGACGGTCACGTCCACATTCATGCAGATTTGTGGTCGTGCCTTCAACTTTGCACAAAGGACTTGTATTTTGACAAATGATTATAGACAGTTCGTAATTGAATTCCGAGTGCACTGTCCAAATACGGACGCTTCGAATGAACGACGCGCCATTATATTCGTCGCTCCTGTCGTTGACGGCTGTGATTTCGCATCGGTTTTGCTAAAAATGATCTCCAGCATGGACGTAGACCGCGTGCTCCACAGTCTATCATGATTGGCCTCGATGTCAGGTCGTTACTTTATTTTATGATACGTTAATAGTCTTACGAGGTGATCCTCGTCGCTTCTTACCCTCGCCGCTAACAACTTGTTTTGATATGTCTTTCAGCTTGACGTTAATTCTCTCTTCTCCACTCTCGAGTCGTTTCTCATTAACTTGTTTTGCATTACAAATGAAATTCTGCATACATTAGCGCTTTTCTCAGCGTCAGATGAGATATTTATAGACCACATCCCTTAAAATGTCATTTAACCCTGTTGTTGGGGCGCAACTATTTATTACCCATTTATAACGCGACACATTTGAAACGATATATATGAAGAAAAAAAACTCGAAACGAGGAATTATTTATATTTATGGCAAATAACGCAATCGTTATTTGCCATAAATATACCATTTTTGCCAAAAAGAAAGCTGGGGAAAAGGTTATTTAATATGATGTTTATGAGATCGGTATATATTTGCTCCAATCCAATTAATACATTTTTATTTTAATCTCTCCATATTGCAACTTTAAGGGTCATTAAATATTTAACACTAAACTTCACTAAGCATTTTTTCCCGTTAAATATCTAAGCGTTTGTATAACTAATTTATATTTAAAAAAAAAATTGTAATGTACACTCGGACCTCGTATAACACGGTTATATGGTAATACAAATCCGTGTTATACAAGGAAATTTGAAATTCATGCAAAATTAGGGTTTGCGTCCTAAAAAATATCGAAAACAGTTTATATAAGTAGGTACACCTAAACCTTTTTTTGTGCGGTAGATGCGTTCTATGGAAAATCACACAAAATAAATCGCACAAAAAAAGTTATGACTTACATAGAAAAAGTGAAGATGCGTTCTAAGGATTTTAAAAACCGCATAACTTTGAAAAAGCTATATAAATTATATCCAAAATCGTATAAAAAAAATTAAAAAAGGCAATTAAAAAATAGCATTTTTGGTAAAATTTTAAGGATGTCTAACATCTGGCATCTCAATTATTTTAATTACAAACTATCATCACTATATGATAATTTTCGTTGCGATTTTCGATAAGACTCAAAATCGCTCTTTCCTTCGGAAGAAATAATACAACATAATTGAAAAAACTTTAATAACATATAATATACCATTTATTCATCATCGTTATCGCTTATTATTCTATATGTTTTATTCTTTTTTGAAATCGGTCGTGGGTTTCCATCATCAGAGAACTCTAGAATATTTCTGGTTATATATAGCCTTCAAAAATTCGGTAATAAGTGATTTTCTGCTATTATATTTTTCTCTTGAATATTAAGCTTCTTTCCATTATAGGATCATTTTCTATAAAAAATATTTTAATTTAATGGCCAATTCTATGCCTTCATAAATTGTTTTTTGCGTAAAACATATAGCTATTTTGCTACAACTGCTTTCTGACTCATTAATTGTGATAGATTCGTTTAATATTTCGATTAATTCGTCTTCGTTCAACGTACGATCCTCCAATATTTCTTGGATGTCATAAATATCCATGTCATCAAAACCTTCTCCAACAATATCACGACAAATGTTTATTCTCCTTTGGTATTCGTCTTCTATTGATGGTAAAACATTTTCTCCAGAAACTATTTTAGGCCACAGCTTTTTTCAGCAAAAAATTAATATCGACACAATTTCCAATAGATTTTTTTTCCATGCTTGTAGAAGTGTTAAATTTTCATCTTGATCGATGTATCCTAATATTGTTTACATACAAAAATTCGACGAATATAATATGCTGTAAATATTGGAAATTGGATTGGACGTAGTGTTTGTCGGTAAAAATAATATTTCAACATTAGGATGATAAAACCGTGTTGTAAAAAACCTCACAATTTATACAAACGTGCTATATAAAATCGTGTTATACGAGGTCCGAGTGTACAACACAATTTTGGTTGACCCGTTCGCTTTACGGGCTCTAAGTGGTCTTTCTTGTCTCTAAGTGTCTTAATGGTTGCCAAATCTTTCAGCAATTAAAGCACGTACCAGGAAATCGAATATAGAGAGCTCTGTCGGTAATTAACATGTTAAGCCTCTGCACCAGGAAAGCAGTTCGTGTGGGAGACGAAATGCAAGAAGGTGGCTGCCGCTCGAATGGATCTCCTCTTTTTTTCAGTGTCCACCGTGCTGATTTGTAATTAAGCTTTCTAAAGAAGTTAACGTGAACCATGGACCCTGCAATCAAAACGCCCACTCTGCCTCCTCAGCCTCGGATTTCACCCGTCTCTCGCTAATGTAAAAACCGGATTGACCACGATGCGCCACATATTTTAATAATCAATGAATTGAATGTGACGCGTTCGATCATTCAATGATCTAATGTGTTGCGCCATCGCTTCTCAAAATATAAGGGATGCAAAAAGCTTCAGGCGGAACGCACTGTCTTCTCAGCATCCAACAAAGCGTAAGAATCTATTACTTCCGGGCGTTGAAACACAAGAAACACACCGCCATGGATATAATAATATCTGAGAGCATTACCGGTGAGAGGGTCTCAAAGAAGTCTCCAGACAAATTTGCATACGTCCAAACATTTATGAGCATTCCTTAGAGCAACACGTCTGATCCATTATCATTCATGATCAGCAAAAGTCGTCCGCAGAAATTTTATAAATTAAAAAAGTAAATACTAAGATGAACAGGATGTAGTTGGACAGGATCACTTATAATATGCCCTAAATCTTCATCCTAAGAGATTTCATGTGATGATTTCCCACTGCCTTCTACTTATGGTTAATACCCGATTGTAAGCCTGGACCCAGAGTGTATTGTAAGTCCCTGGAGGGGATCTATGCATAAGGAACGAAATATAATTATTTTTTCAGTACTAGAATATCTGAATAAATCTAGATCGAGACGATCGATTATTAGGAAATCAGAGATTATTTCATTTTTACACTATTTAGATTATTAGTAACGATCATGCAGTGGACAAAGGAGGAGGGCACTTTCGCCTTAAAGACGTTTCAAATAAGGTAGTTTCCCTGCCGCACCCTGTATATAAAATGGAAATGCATTATTCAATCATCATCAAATACTGCGTCAAATATGCATTTTGCAGATTTTTTCCACGGTGAAAATTTTCTCTAATCTTCATTTGGATCGAACCATTATAAAAAGAGACTTGAAATGAACTTATTATCTAAGGACACTTACAGGGAAGATTATATATTCATTGAAATTGTCGTCGAAAATTGGATTGATACAATCAAACAATGTATACATGTTATCGTTATGATTATAGATGAATATTAAAGAGGCCCTCGCTTTGCTTTGGACTTCTTATTCAAACTGGTTCTTTTTTTAGAAGCAATATAAACTTTTAGTCAAATTACACAAATTTGTTCAGAAATCTAATCGATACTTCTTTTGGAAAGCAACTTCAGAGTTACCCGATCGCACGTCACTCCTAATACCGTAATAAATCTAACCACACGCATAATGTATGTAAAATCTAATTCAAATTTGTAAGCGTAAGTCTCGAAAGACTTAATCGAAAAGTGAATATGTACCAGAGTGCTTGATTACCATATAAATATCTTCGTCTCGATTTGTCTATTTAGCATGTTGACTGAAATGGGATACGACGATGAGAAAATCCACCGTGTCTGATCGATTTAATTAAAAACCACCATGTGAAAACTTTCAGTTCTCTCCTATGATTTCCGTGACTATCTGACAAAATTAATTCATTAGATTGAATATGCACTCTTGTATTGCAACTGCAAAGGCCTCCCCATGCCGTGTGCATTCGAATGCAACGCTACGCTATAATTTCAACACGCGAACAAAGCAAAAGCTTCTCCGATTCGGTTGGAAATATACCAAATTCGAAGCGAATTTGTTAATTAGCCCTTTATATGGAAATGCGTTCAACACTTCTACACAAATTACTCGAACATCCTGTTTATAGAAATTTCAATTTCGCTCTCACTATCCATTGATTTACCGCAATATATGTGATCAAACGTTTATTTGTGATAAAAAGTTGTAAATATATCCTTATTATCTTAGAAACATATTTTGTGCCGTATAAATGTTTATGCATAGAGCATAACCATCGTTTCAGTTGACATAAAACCATTTTCAATCACTTCTTCGCATAATTTCATCCTTCATTACTTAAGTTATATATGCCATTTTTCGTTTTTGATGGAATAATGATTATAATGTGAACGTCTCTCATCCTCATATGTGGATAATTTAATAAATTGCTCCTGTATACGTATGGATTCATCTGAGTTTGTGGGTCCACTTACAAAAGGATCCAACATCCAATTGGGAATAACCAAGTGAAGAATGCCTTCAAATCTTTGGATGGGGTCAGAATGAATTAAATATTGACAATAGGCAAGCAAATCTTTATCTCGTTTTTTTTGCAAATCAGAAAGATTTGAAAATTGAGAGTATTCTCCTCTCATCAATTTTTGTTTGCGTAGAAAAAGTTTTGCAATAAGCGCAGATTTTATACTTTCAGTTTTGATTACATTTAATTGATCATTTTGCTTCAAATTGCTGTGTTATTTATTGAATTAATTAAATTGAGCTGCAAATTATTGTCTTTACTGCATAGGAATTCCAATACTGAATCAAAGATACATATAATCGATCCTAATATCCACTCTTAGATATCTAACAAACTTCCATATTATGTTGTAAACTAATTGTTAGTATAATCGTCATTATTTTCCAAACAAAGTTGATCGAACAATCCATCATTTAAGGGACGCTTCTGCCTTATTTGGGCTAAAAGTAACCGATTTTTTAATGCGAAAAGTATTATGTATAGAAAGTTGATATTTAGTAACTTGTCTAGGCGATCTTTGTTGATCTTTATTGGAAAAGTATGGTAATGAGAGTGAGGAGAACCACGTATATCGATGTGCGAGCGATGACATTCTTCACCACGGAAGTACTTAGCCCTGGACCGATAAATTACAGCAAAAAAAAATTGAATATATTTTTACTTTGTATAATATTGTGTATAGTTTGAGCTATAATTAAGAATAAATATTAGAAAATAAAAATAATCAAGAGTGATAGAAGAAAAATGCGAGTTTTTATTAACATTTCTTGTAGTCTTTTGTGCATTAAATAAAAGTGTTTCAATATTTTTAGATAATTATAAGTCAAACGATGAAAACGTTTATTATACACATTTTTGCCAAATTTTATAAAGAATGCTCATCTAGGGCGTGTGCAAGCACTTCCGTGAGCTTGGAAAAAGTAGTTCCGAGAAAAACGCGTTTAAAGTTTCTCTTCTCCTCAGCTTCCCGCAGTGCAGCTTCTCCTCGTCATTTATATCGACTTGAAATTTACTGATAGTGTTCTTAGATATAGGTTCTTTCCGATATATGAAGAAAAACATTACTTTTTTTAACCAACAAGGCATTAAAATTGTTAAAAAAAGGCCAAGATCTCATGCATACAAATGATGACTGTGCTTATTATAATATTCGTCATCATTTCAACCACATGTGGTCGCCTAATTGTGTTGCTCTTTGTGGCATGATAAAGGAGTAAACAGTACAAAGCAATATTAAATTTGTCACTTAAATAAATATCCCTCAAATGTGACACAATTTATTAAAGAAATATAAAAATATCAGTATAGATTAGGGGAGAGATTGTAGAAGTTTCAGCATACTTTGAAATTCATCCCTAACATTCGAGCAAAATACTTGTAATGGGATTACAAGCTTTTGTCTCTGGAAAAAAACAATTTTCTTCAACAAACTGAGCCACTTTCTCGAACAAAATTTCCTCCGCATTTAAGCTCCTTATATTGAAATTGTTGAAAAAAATCGGCAAGACCGCATTATTTGGAGCGTTCGAATATTATGTAAGCTTTCGCACTGTACAAAGTTTTCCTCCGCCAAAATGATCGATATTATCGAAAGCTCGCGTATTATTGTGCTCACCGTGTTGTTTTAGATCATAAGTAGTTGTTATGGGAGACCCTGCATTATGCATGATATGCATAACCAGCATTTTCTAATCGCATCATGTTAAAATCTGCGGTGAAAGTGTGAAATGTCATGTTTGTTTACTTTCGTTTTGGCTCTCAAGTGCGAGCATTTGCATTTTCATACGTCTACGGACATTTTTCAAAAGCCCAAAGGCGTTCTAAAATACTTAAAAATATCGATGCACGCTCTCCATTATTCATTCGCCTAACGATCGTCGTTATAGTAATTATTTTCGAAATTAATCGTGACTTAATTCGGCCATTATGCAAGCGAATGGGTTTTTTGCATCTCGTCTCTTGCTGCCTTGAAATGCCATGAGATCATTGATGAAGGTATAGGAAAGCCATCGGAATTTCTCCTAGATCTATAAAAAATATATATAATAAAACCAACTGTATATCTTATAATCAAGCTGTTTTAATTCCTGTGACTCTGAAGAGAAGCGAAGTAATGAAACGTTTATGAGCTTCTTTAGTATTGTTGTTTAATACAGCTAACTGGCAGTGTGTTCTTCAGGTCATTAAACACTTTATTGCTGTCAATAACGTTACGTTATTGCATTTTGATCCTCCTCTGTGGACTTGTCATTGGATGTATACAATTACAATTAAATTAATTAAAAAAATACATATGAATAAACAATGCCATCAATTTGAATTTGTTAAATATTTGCAATATTTAAACAAGAATTTTCGCCCTCATAGATTTGTCCATTTATATATCTTCCAAGCAAGAAAATTTAAGGGTCGAATGCCAAGAATATTCAATAATTATTAGTGGAAAAAGACATTGATGGGACAAATTTGATGGAAATGACATTTGAGATGACTCAAAACTCAAAGGACGATATTACAGATGTGAACGATAAAGTTTTTAAACATTTTACCATGAAAATTCTGAAGATAGACCTAAACTTGGTCGAATAATTTTGACTTATATCTGTTAAACGAAATTCTTCGAAAATATATAAAGATATCTCTCAACTAAAAATATAATATCAAAAATATGAATATTAGGAGGACTCAAAAATATTAGCGTATTTAGTAAAAAAATAGTTCAAATTTTTAATAATAAAAATTTTACATACAGTATTATAAAAAAAATGATTCCATCGCTTTGGCAGTTCCTCGATCCCTTTTTTGTAAAAACCAAGCTTTTCCACTTCAGCTGCATTTTTTAATCATTTTTCTTTCAGGCTATGCTTAATGGACCTAAAAATATAGAAATCTGTCGGGACGAGGCCCGGTGAATGAGGCAGATGCATCAATATTTCCCAGTATCGTTCTCGTATTTTATCCGGCGTCAATTTTGCTTCATTTTCATTAAGGTCCGTGGGGATCCAAGTTTTTGCAATAACTCATCAATTTTTTGCCGTGGATCTTATTCAGTTAGCGATTTTAGTGCATCGTTATCAAAATTCGAAGATCATTCCGTTATCAATACATCCCTCAAGCTTCAATTTGTTCAATTGTAGAATTCGAATTATTTGAGATTAAATATTATTCCTAAGACACAGAAAATAATCTATTGATTCAACATGGGACTTGAGACGCACAAATACGATAAAAACAACCAATTATACGTAATGAGTCTTCAATGCGCTATTTATATACAATTTCCCAATCTCCCTCCAATATTTCCTGGAAATATAACATATTCATACATATTGTTGGTACAAATTTAGAAATACAAGTATGTTTTTCACTTATTACTTATTAGCTATATCATAAACAAATAAAGGGTCCTATATATGGATCATTGAGTATATATGGATAAATCTGAAGATTTAATTAGCTCTTGTTTGTTTAATGCTTTTTTAGCATAAATTTTAATAATGGAATTATATGTGGAAGAAAAAAATCAATGTGATGATGACTATGTGATTTGTCAAAGTTGTTACATAATATGATCCTAGTTAAACGATGCAGGCTTCATATCTTTCATCGAAATCTGCGTTCGATTGAGGCCCATTTCAACTGACAATTAAATTGATATTCAATCTGCGATATTTTCAGAGCTTATGCGCGAGAAGAGTATTGTAGAATTGTGGAAAGTTTTGCTTTCGGCATGAAAGCACCATTAGCCTTAATGCAAGAACGAGCATTGATAGCGTGTAGGAAATGTTCGCAGATTGACGCCTCGTTTTATCATATCACGCCAAACACGTAATTTGTACAGCATTTGAATTGAGCGAATATCAAGCATTCGATATATTTATTTCTATTTGCAATATACACTTTATGTATGATCGAAATTCAGTTTCTATGAAACGCATTTGAATAGATAGTTCGTCATTAGCTTTGGAGCAGCGGGTGTTCATGGGATAGCGAGGACCTGCTCAGGTCATTATAAAATGTAATGTATGCGTTCTAAAACAGTAGAGGATAATAGAAAAAGGATAAAATTTAGGCTCAGGCATTAATATTAGGTTGTCCCATAAGCTTTTTTCGCAAATGAACATAGATCTAATCATAGCCATGGTTGAAGAAAACCCGCGATATGCTTTTCGCGAAATAGCTAACAAGTTAGAAATTCCACGAACATCCGTCCATAATTATCTGACAAAATTGGGCTACATCAATCGTTCAGATGTGTGGCTTCCTCATGAACTGACTGACTCAAATAAACTTCAACGACATAATAGCTAACCTTTTTGAAGAGACTTGTCACTGGAGATGATAGTTGGATACTCTATGAGAATATCCAACGTAAACGGTCTTGGACCAAGGCTACAGAAGCTTTAATTGTAGCTAAACCTGCCTACATCCAAAAAAAGTTTTGCTATGCATTTGGTGGGACTGGAAGGGGGTAGTTTATTATAAGCTACCTCAGCAAGGTGAAACGATCAATTCAACAAAATATTGTTTCCAACTAGACAATCCAAAGGATGCAATTGCCAGAAAACGGCCAGAATTAGCGAACAGACGATGCGTTGTTTTTCATCACGATAACGCCAGGCCTCATGTGACTTTGCTCGTCAGAAATAAATTATTATCATTTGACTGGGATGTTTTACCTCATCCTCCATACTCTCCGGACATTGCCTCTTCAGATTATTATTTATTTCTTTCATTGAAAAAATCTTTACACGGTAAAAATTTTAATTCCAAAAATGATATAAAAATGTACCTTGATCATTATTTTGCCAACAAACCTGGAAAATTTTGGCAGAAGGCATTATTAGGCTTCCAGAGAGATGGAGAATGGTAATTGAACAGAATGGTTCATATATTATTCAATAAATTTTGATGTAATACAAATTATTGTTTATTTTTTTCTTAATATGAAAACGAAAGAAACTTATGGGACACCCTTATATATTAGGTCAGTCCAAAAATTTGTGCGCATTTTTTGGGAAATTTTTTAAAAGTGCTATATTTATGCTATTTAAAATTTTCTCAAAAATGCGCACGAATGCATCCAATACATGCGCCAGTATTGTAAAAGAACCGAGGCAATTTCGGGGACTTCCACACGTGTCAGATTCATCAAAACCACGTGTAAATTACGCGTTAATTGACCAAGAGAAAGCGATTTTTATTATGAAACCACGCTTTCAAACGTCTTGATTCGGATGAATGCTTTTAGTTCCGATTCGACTCTAATTAGCTGCTTTTTATGATGCAATTTATGGGGTCGATTGAGTCTCAAATTAGCCATCGCCTCTTTTGGGCAGCACGGTGGCCATGCCATTGCCATTATTTCGCCATCTTTATGTAATTCCGATCCAAGATCAAGGTTGCTGTGATTGACACTAGTGCAACTGAGTGCGTTCTTTCGCAAAGCGCTTTTTAACGAGTCCGCCTTTTGTTCGGCGCTGTTTGAAATGTTCTCGGCTCGTTATTGTTCTGCAATACGCAAAGAAACTGCTTCTTACTGATGAGGCAAAATAGTGGTACAAAGCCTCCTGTTTGACATTGGCAAGGGTATGCTTATTATGTAGTCGCCGTGTTTCTTCATGGAACGCTCACCAAAAACAATGCTCCGCAACCAAGTGAAACATTCCTCTTTTACGGCAGTGCGATAATGGTGTGCGCTTTTGTGCAATCTCACCTTGCTCCGATGCAGAGGATGTAAAAATACACCATTTATCAGAGCAAGGATGTGAAGAAATTCATTGTTTTCGGATTGTACCAAAACCGGTGACATAAGCGTGAGAGTGCAGTCCATAGATTCCCAAAGTAATTCCTAGAGGGTCTTTGTGATCACCGAGGATGTGAATCTGTAGCAGGTTAAAATTGATTTGTGGGTTCGTAAAAATATTGATTTATGGGTTCGGTAGCAATTTTTGTAGGACGACACCGAGATCCGTGGGTTTAATAAATTTGGGAACCATTGGTGTAGTCTACCCACTGATGTCTGGAAAAGAAGAATCTATCATTTTAATACTGATAACACTGACCTAAATCTTCATTATCTAACATCACGCTCTTTCTATCCATATGAATCTCCTTGAGGTGTTACATCCGTCATCGAACGTGGGTGATCTTCATGCGAGATTTTCCCAGAGATAATTGATTTTTATGTGGTATTTTCTCATTGGCTTCTACGCATGCCTCAATTAGCATACGATTATTTGAATAGAAATGTTTAAGTAGAATAGGATCTGGGAATGAGTCGTTAAATAATCATTATTTTTAAATGAAATTGTAATAGTCCTGTCCAGCTTTATTGATCGCCTTAGTCTATACTTTTTCATGAAGTATTTGACCCAAATTTAACCCTTTGAGTAGTGAGCTAATTTTAAATCATCATAAACTTAGATGCTACATTTGCATGATCGCCACTTATCATCCGTACCATCAATAGCACACAATATTCAAGTAAACATAAACAATACACTTGAAATCGATTCATTATATCATTCACGCATCATTATTAGTCGATAAATTTGGGTTAACGATCTATACAATCGTACGATGTACGCAAGATATTCCCCCCGTCTCTGTTTCTCTCCAAGAGTGTTCTTTCTGAACCACTGGAATTCGCTCGCAAATATGCGATTGCACCGCCATACGGGATAAAAACATCTTTACTTGATAGTCGTCTTACTTACGTCGTTAGTATTTCCATAGGAACACAATCCAAATTTATCAAGTAACATATATCAGACGGTTGATTAAAATAATTTTCAAAAAGCATTTGATTTTCTATTGATACTATTTATTTAGGTTTATCGTTTCAAAACATTACGTCACTCTATCAAAGTGCAAATCTCGCAGATTTATGACATTCTGCCACATTTAATTGTAATATAATGGCAGCGATGAACTATTTTTGATCGAGATCGTTTCAAAATAGCTCGCATTATTGATCTCTATCGGTGCGCCATTTTGTCGCACAACAATGCGCATGCGCGCTATCAGCTAATCAACGACATTTCTTTGCCTTTTTTCGATTGTGCGATATGTAGATGCTTCCGTCAACAATATCAGCACGTTCAACAAATTTGACAGTATTTTCAAGGCGAACAATTGGAATACCGCAATGCTACCGGTTCGTGTTTGCGCTTCTTGATCCATTGATATTTTTGCCACTGTTGGGCTGCATTAGGAAGCGATAAAATGCAGAAAACACACGTGATGGCATGATTCGTATTGACGTGTAAAAATTGATCGCCTGCGGCGATTCTGACCTCATGCGGCGATTCGTCAAATCGCTTTTTGATCGACATCAACAGCAATGCATCATAGGAATTGAGTGAATCATCGTCACTTTCGATGTCAAAACGATCCATCGCTCTGGCATTTTATAATTTGTCAACTAGGCTATAAACGCCTTCGGCCTTCGATACCAGTTTTTCAGCGAGCCTCATTTTATCGCTGATCTTTTTTACTTCCTTTTTTCGAGGGCGATAATCGCCATCATAAATTTATGGACGACTGCGAGGAACGATCGACCAATTAATACTGTTGGCGAAAGAAGTGGCCATCGTGACTGATATCACGTCTTCGGCGGCGCTTCGTAGAAAGAAAGGCGATAACGTTGCTAATTTTGTCAATCGACTATTCTTCTATTTTCTCCGGCAAGATGGCAATGAAACATTAATTTCTCATTAGTCTGGCCATCGGAAAATAATTGTCCCATTTCTGTCTGGAAATAAATAGTGCATTAATTAGCCTTGGAATAGCGACACAAAAAAATACGATGGCGCCATATATTATGTAAAACTGTACTATTCATAGTGCGCACAAAAATTTGTTTATTTGGATTATGCAAATAATTTGACAAATGTTGCAAAATTACTGCAATTGTCTGATGGCATTAATGTTTCGAAGGCTTTAACAACCAGCGCAATTTCAATGTGTCTATTAAAGCTTTTTAGCATTCGCATTTAACGCACGATATTTATAGGGTTAAATCGCACTTTAACCCTAAAAACATCGTGCGCATAAATCTGTGCATTTCATCTTAACACTCTCATCACCCAACGTGAATCGGTGTTGTTTCTCACGGGGCCCAAATTCAACAGTCGGAGTGTAAACAGAAGGAATAGCGATGCGATATTATAACGCACGAGATAAATACGGACGACATGTGGCGCATCTTCTCTCAGGTGTTATTTTATCTTATATCGATAAGCTTGACTCTGGCATTAGTCAAATTAACAAAAACAAGTGAAGATAAGCAAGTGCGAGAGAGTCTTAGTCTTGGGGCGCAAAACGCAGTATACCAACCCAGTCGAGAATTATAAATGGTTTATATTTTATTCAACCATTCTAATTTACATTAATCAACATTGATTGACTCTATCCGTTTTTATAATATATATAAAGTTGTTTAATCCCTTTTTTCCTCGTTATTGCTTAGACATTGGGTCAATCACGAGACGTTCATTCGTCATATCAGCAGACCGAAAAGCGGACCAATAGGACATACAAACATTATGACCATATCGTCCTCCTTTAGGACATTTTCTATGATCTTTACGACCACGGAAGCAACGTAGACACTTTCTATCACAATATTTTTTAAAAAAACCGTAACCGCAATATCTAAGTTAGATCGGGTAATTTTGGGACTATCTTTGTATATTTTCCGCGGGGGAACGCCCGTCGCGCATATCTGGTGGACGCAGCGACGAATGAGTTAATACACACACAAAAAGACATGTTAAAATGTATTTTTATTTAATCGTATTTAATTTTTAATACATGATTTTTGTGCGTAAAAATGACCTGAAACTTTTTTCGATGATCTTTTTTTATTACCAGAAAATCATAAGAATAAAATGGCAATATTGAAAAATATTCGATAATAATTTATATTGCCTTGCAGAAAAATTGCATTGCAGATCCTCTACTTTCTCTGATGACTCACAGGGTGAAAATCATAAGTCATAATTTTGGCTACTTCTTATTATAGATAATACATTATGATCAATGTTCAAGCTGATGGTAAAATATCAACATTTAAATAAAATGCGCTCAATTAAATTCGCATAAAATTCTGCACAAATTCGCCTATTATACTTTGATACGATCATTTCATGTATTTTTTACTTACGTTTCAAAAACACCAACGTTACATTACAAATTTATGCAATTCGATATTGCTGTAGTATTTCCGAAACTATGTTCTATATTGTGGAAAAATTGCATTCATTTAGCGTATCGTTTCGCGCGGAGATTTCAATTATCGCGTAAATATAACTTCTGAAATCATGCCAAAGACTTTGTTTGTTATGTATGGCGTCGATTCTATTATGAGCTATTGTCAGTGTTGACATTTTATACAATTGTTCTAGCATTGGGTATCCAAATAGTTCGATTTTGACGTTGGATGGTATTCAAAAAAAAAGGTTGAAAACATCTGCAGAAGTAAGCGGTGCGTGAGGCATAACAGGTACAGGTCTTGGAGACTTGACGCCATGGGCTAGTGCGTGTGTATTACAATTTCAATCGTCAGGTGAGCGTGTTGTGTTAGAGTTGACTTCTTCTTTTGAACCTGCCCTGCATTTGAATGACATTTTCATTATCCCATCTCGTTTGTGGGATACTCCTCCGGGTCTACGATGAAACGGTGTGTGCCAATCAATCCCGACATTAGTGTATTTAATTCCGAACATAATTGTGTCGATCGCTCGAAGGCCTGTGTTCGTCTGCATGTGGCAGCTGATTGATTCAGCAAGGATTCATTGACGTCGAAACGCTCGAAATCTTCGCTCGGATGCGTCCGCGATCTTCGTTTTTGCAATGTGCAATTATCCATGCATCATTAGAGCTGCAACTTTCCAAGTCGAAATCGGTTCTCGTCCCGTTCTCGTATCCCAAACTGGCAATATGTGATTTATGACCGTATGTCTGGCATCTTTGGATAGTTACCCCACGTGAAAGTTTATGCTAATTATACGTCTTTAGCAGCGATCGTGTCATAATAGGTGCTTGAAAGTCGCATTGAATACAATTGACGGACGTGTAGGGATCTCTAGACGTAATGTAGGGTTTAATCAAACTCGGTTAAAAACTTTCTCGCCTGTCTATTTTGAGAGACAATGTAATGTCTCCTATGAAATAATGACCGTTTACAGCAACCAATACCCGAGAGAAACGACATTCCTTGATTGAACAAGATAGACCTCAGTCAAACTTTCCAGACTGATAGCTATCAATATTAAATTATATGGATCAAACACCAACATTGTGCTGTGATATATCTATGTACAAAAAATGGATGTGCCATTCGATTGGTCATTCATAAAAAAAAAGAATTTAAGAATAATTCCACTAGCTTTCTGTTCATATCTTTAGATCGAGTCTTGTTCAACTCCAACATTTTCGTAATTTATAAATGAACGTGTCAATTCAAAATTATGCTCTGGAAATTTTGACAATCTTTGAATCTGCACTCGCGTCTTATTTTAACCTTTCCCTTACCGTGCTAAAAAAAGACACCCACGCGCTACCATGATATGTATTTAGTACCCATATGAAATTCTGAAAAAATCTGAACCCCGTATGAGGATGAGGATCATTATTGCTCAACGATCATCATCCGACTGCTGAAAAGATATTAAAATAATTCCATGTGGTCGTCAATCTGGTTTTCAAAATATGCATTATGGGATTCCCCCAATAGTCCCGCTTAATGATTGATATAATATGTGAATTTCACCGTTTTTATGCCGAATTTGTTTGAATGTATTCATTAGATAATACTTTAGCCATGTTATTGCAATTTTAAGTCATTATTATGTATTTTGTTTGTAGCTTAACTTTTCCTATATACACTCAAACCTCTTTTTGTGCGACTTTTTTTGTACAATTTCGAAGTTATGCGGTTTTTTTTAAAACAATTTTTTATTTTTTTTAAATTTTATAATAAGTACATATCGAGATATTTTGGATAAAATAGGAAATAAATCATCAACGCTAACCGGAATTTGGAAAAAAATTATAATTTTGAACTTTGCATCTGCTATCGCTAAATTACGACCACGCCCTTTATTCTAGTTTAGATTTTTGAAAAAAAAAATATTTCGTTTTTTTTGCATTTTTCAAATGCTTCGACTTTTAAAATTACATTCTCCAAATGAATTTTCTAAATTCCAACTACTTACGGAGTCATAGCTATTATAGTGACGCGACAACTTGGACGGTTCTACCATAATGAAATCTTTTAACGCGTTTTTCTCGAAACTACTTTTTTCAACACGGATTGACATCATATCTCAAGTTTTAATTAATTAATTTACTTCAAACTAGGTACGAGTCTTTTCTATATAACCCTCTATTATTCCTACCAGATTTATGTTAAAATGTATTTTTTAACTATTAAAAAAAATGTGATTTTATTTTTTTTGAGTTAGGGACTATAGTGACATCTTTGCTAATTATGAATTATATTGTTGGGAAGAGAAAATCTACACAGAACAATGATGACATTGACTCTGGGTATACTATTTCTTCCGAAGAAGAGAGCGATTTTGAGTCATATCGAAAATCGCAACGAAAATTATCATACAGCGATGACAGTTTGTAATTAAAATAATTAGTATTTCTCTAATTGGATGTCTGGCATTTGAGATGCCAGATGTCAGACATCCTTAAAAGTTTACCAATTATGCAAGACGTCCTTTAAATGTTACCAAAAAATGTTATTTTTTTTAACTTTTTTATGCGATTTTGGATATATTTTATATAGCTGTTTTAAAGTTATGCGGTTTTTAAAATCCATGGAACGCATCTTCACTTTTTTTATGTAAGTCATAGCTTTTTGTACGATTTTTTTGTGCGATTTTTCGCGGAACGCATCTACCGCACACGCAATTCTGGACATTTTCTAGAAATGAATTGCAAATTTATGTCCCCTACGTAGAAACAGAAATGAAAAATAATACATTAACGAATCATCATTAATTAAAACTGAAAACCGAAAAAACCGCTATTTTTCTTGGAGTGAAAGCCGTAACCGAAACGATATAAATTATTAGAACTGAACTGGAATGGAGACCGAAATTTTAATAAAATAACGATTCGAAGTCCAGGTTTTAAGTGGGTTTTATTTAAATTTACTCAAAATAAATGTCTGATGTTTTGGAATTTTCAAAAATATTGATTTAGAATTTACCTTTGATACATTAATTTTATAGAATTTAAACACAGCGCATTAATTTATGACTTTAATAAATTAGGAAAATTTCGCATTTGAATTGGTTCGCATTTGAACTTCTTGTATAATTTAATTTTTGCTAAGGGAAAGTTTCGCCTCGAGTTGCTAACGAAAGGATGACAGCTGTCAAAGATAATTTTCCGGAGAAAAATCTTGTGCTTAACAGCAAATTATTTTTTTACGTCTAAAATCCTGTTCGCTTTTTAAAATAAATGTTTTGATTGTTATAGCACGAGGAGTCCGATGAGGAAAATCAATGCGCCCTCAGTGAAAATTGGCAATTTGAGCGCAAATCCCGAAGATGGTCACGCGTTGTGGACATCAACCCTCAAGCACAACAGCGACTGCAAGCAATCGCCGACAGGGCCATTGCAGAACAAAATGCTCGCTCCCAAGCTGATAGACTTGACACTGATCTGTAAGCCCAGCAATCAGTTTGTTATTAATTTAATTCAACATCAAATGTTGGAGAACTGATCGATTTTCCTTTTGTCCCTATAGTTTGACAGTACCAGGTCAAGAAGCATTAGGAGCAGGTCAAGATGATCAGCAGCATACTCGATTCCGCCGCAGCGGATCTGAACGATTCCGCGATGGCGCCAAAGCATTCCTCCGGCACGTCGAATCCTTCAAATCGAAGAAAAAAAAGCGACATAACCGAGATGGACTCGTCATATCGTCTCCGATCGACGTCATCAGCATGAACGAAAAGATGAAGGAATTGAATTGCTTCGACGTCTCACCTTCAGCCAATATCGATTACATTGATTTCTCACCATCACCTTTGAGATCCCACCCCCCATCCCCCTTAGCAACGATGCCATCCTCGCCCATGACTTCCGTAGCACCGAGCTTTATCGGACAGTTAAAACTGACTCCTACGCCTTTTGGGGACGATAGTTCCAGTTATTGCTCAGATGGAAGTCAAGGTTCTGGACATCGTACCTCTACCAGATCCAAATTGGGTAGCAGAGCGAAAAAACTTTTGCACAAGAGCATTCGACCTGACGATTCAGGTGCTCTCAGTGATTCTGAATGCCAACCCTCGAGCTGGAGGCATCATTATTTCAAGGACGCCAATAGCAACAACACGAAAGTAAAAATTGATCCACCATCGCCTGAAGCTCCTCCTCCAAGAGAGCGTAGACTATCGCCAGTGTCCATCACCAGTTCCATTTGCTCGGGAACGATCCTGTAGTCCCGCACACCGACCAGCTGCTCGCACTGGGTCTCTCAACCTAGGAAAAGAGAATAGCAAGTAAGTTCCATATCCTTTAAATTAATACATTATTCTTTAAATAATACAATTTCATCAATTCACATTGTTACTTTTTCATAGATATAAAGAAGGCAGTCTAAAAAGAGAAAAATCCGCATCAGGAAGCGAGCTAAGTGGAAGTCAAGATTCAGCCGGATCGCAACATGAAGAACTACAAGATAAAGTCCACGCTGAAATCACAATAAGGAACAAGTAAGATTCAAACTCAATCATTACAATAATAAAATAATCACCAAATACCAAAACAGGAATGTATTAACTTGTATCTATTTAATTTCAGAGGCAATAACAACGTTCAAAGATGGCACTCATTCCAAAGAAGTTCATCGCTAGGCAGTCGGCCAACATCAGCTTTAGTTATACCAGTTCCTATTCAGCCACAAGGAGAAGATTTAGGTGCCGAATAATAGCAATAAATGTGTTCAAATTAAAAATGTTCCTCGTGCATCAAATCATTCATGAATTAAATTTTCAGGCGTTAGACCGATGACGGCAATGTCGTGTGGTCAACTGCAAGTTTTAAGGAAACTTGCCCTATTGAAGCTCACTGCATTCATGGAAAGACATTGCCCTACACACAGAACAGGCTGGAATTGGGAACTGCCCAAATTTATAAGAAAAATCAAAGCGCCAGGATTATAAAGGTATATTAAGATATACTTATTTATAATGTAAATATATATATACATAATTTATATGTTTTACTCAAATATTCATTTTAATTTACAGATAAAACCGTATTCGGGGTTCCTCTTCTAGTTTCATTACAGCGTACCGGGCATGCGCTTCCGAAGCCCATAAGAACAGCTTTAAGTTGGCTCAGAAATAACGCTCTAGATCAGGTACTTGACGAACTCAAAATCATTTTAAAATGTTATACGCATTTAAAGTAAATATAATATGATCGAATTTATATGATGATTATAGGTTGGTATATTTCGCAAAGCCGGTGTTCGATCTCGAACTCTTCGTTTGCGTCAACTAGCTGAAAGTGCGGGTGTCACGGGAGTCGGTAACGCGCATAATACATCTTCACCTCCGCCACCTCCTGCTACACTTTCACCATACGATGAACAACAAGGCACATGATGTGGCTGACATGGTTAAACAATACTTCAGAGAATTACCGGATGCATTGTTAACAAATAAACTCAGTGAAACTTTCATTGCAATATTTCAACGTGAGCCACTTTAAAATCTGTGAAATGAGGCTTATAAAGAACTTGTTAATTAAGCTAAATGATATTTTTAGATGTACCGCAAGAATTTAAAGAAGAAGCCGTTCAATCTGCACTTCTTTTACTGCCGGAAGAGCATCGTGAAGCGTTACAAGTTGTTTTAGCATTCTTGCAACAGGTAATATTAAACTTTGATTTTAAATTATTTTTATCGTGTACATATAAATTTACATTCTTTTCAATTATCATTTAGGTGGCTGATCATTCCGCTACTAATCAAATGACAGCATCAAATCTCGCTGTGTGTCTTGCTCCAACTTTGTTGCGGCTTCATCACGCACAAGGACAAGGCAATAGTAATAAAGAAGGAAATAGCAATAGGTAATTTATTCGTCTTTCTTATATCTTACTCACAACACCTTTTCAATCATCACGTTCATCGAGATTCAATCAATTTACACATGCCATATGTTTCTATGTAAATGTGTACTACCTTATCACAGATCAGCATCTGCTTCTCCACGTAGGAAACGCGGCGGTACTGGAGGGTCCACTAAAATCACGGCACCTGATCCGAGAGAATTGAACGAGAGCAAAGCTGCTCATGACTGTCTTTTATTCCTAATAAAGAAGCACAGAGAATTATTCAACATATCAAATGAAACCCTACAGCGCTGTAATTTCAGCAGCTTTGAAGAAAGTATACCGGTAAATAATTTAGTTTATATAAATCAGATATTTTTTAATTATTCTTATTTAATATAACATTATTTTGATTTTTTATAATCAGGTATCACTTGAAGATCTTGGAGCTGATTTGAAAGAAGGATGGGTTAGTTATCAAGAAGCGAGTGTTCAAGCTCTGCTTAAAGAGGCGAGAGAGAAGTAAGAAACATATTTTAATGAAAAAATTAACAACGTTTATTCTATAAATACAATCTCTTATAGAATTCCTCTCTTTCTTAATAAATCTATAAATATACATATATTTGGAACAATTTTAAATAAAGTAGATTTGTGTATTAATTGACATTTCGTCCAATAGTTATAGAATTTTTATGCCAAATATAAATCTTAGTGTAGTTACATAGTAATATAACAAATCTTCAGCCTTTCTCTTAGTTCTAATTAATATTGTCTTTCAATTTTTACAAAGAGCGAGTGGCCGAGCGCCAAAAAGGTGAGACGTAAAAACGTAGATTCACATCTGTGTATCCCATTTGGATTTGACCAATCCCATTTCCTATATGGTACATATTTTTCCTCGTCATTAGAACCTTTTGAGTTTGAATGTTTCTCCCCCCAAAATGATATTATATCATGCCTCAAATATATTTTTATTAGATTTCATCTATCTTCAATCCTTCTAATTCTATAGTTCAAATATAGCTAAAATTTCCCTTCCAAAGCACAGTAGAAAAACTATTCATAAATGATATGGTATCCTTTAAAATACAGAAATAAAATATATCATTAAATATATATAAATATGATAATGTTAATTAAGAACACTGATTGCTTAAATATAGTCATTTTCATCATTTAAAAATAAACCATTGTTAAACTTCAACAGCATGTCTGCATTGAGCTTTCAATTTTCATGCTTTTTCATAAAACATTTTTTTATTCTCTATGTTATCATTGTTTATGTTTCAACCATAAAATAAGTTACGTATATAAACGTATTCGATCCCCTAAAGATACTTAAATTTACTACATACATATAATAACAATATCAAAACTATTTCTATAGCGTCAGTCTATAAGTTCACATCAACAATACGTTAATAACTATCAATAATTAATCGGTCATCCTATGCTGACGTGTTATGTTAAATTTATTTTTTATGGCTGGGTTTTTTAATGAACGACTTCAATTAAAGCTTAAAAATTTAGTTATTATAATGATTACTATGATATTTTTTGAAATACATTCATAATTGATTTTTTAATCGATAAAAATTATTATATTTGGATTTGAGTTATAAATATTTTTATAGCGTACATTATTTTGCCAAACAACATTGTTTCAATCAAATGCAATCAATGGACTTTATATTCATTATATTTTCTGGTTTTCAGATCACGTGGATGGGTTTCAGTATCATCACATGAACCACATGTAGATTTATGTTATAGAAAAGTTGGAGACGGACATCCTTTAAGACTCTGGAGAATTACAACAGAAGTTGAAGCTCCTCCATTGGAAGTTTTAAATAGGTACTCTATATGCTTATTTACAAAAGGGTTTCATTAGAGACTGTTTTTAAAAAAACATGAAATCTTAAGAGCGTTTAAAGTTGAACCGAAGTTTATGTGCGAATAAAATTAAATGTTTAATAGTTACGCAAATCTGCTATGCCAGAAGCAAGCAAGCAAGCAAGTTTCTTCAAAATAGTCTCTTTCAGCTGATCTCTTCAGCCTTCGGGCCAATCATGCCTCTTTTGATGCTGCAGAATGTGCAGCGTCAGCTTTTTTCAATCCCCTTTTGTTGGTAATTATTTTTGCTTACGATCCAATTGTGACCCTCATCGTTTCCAAATATAAGGCGAAGGAGTTTCTGAAGCTCAGTTGTAAGTGGTTGCTCTCTTTGAGCTTACAATTATCAGGTACTTCTTGAGACAGTTACTTCCGTAATAAATCTTTTTACTTGGCAATTGAGTATTTTCAATCAACATAGATAATACAAATTCCTAAAATTTTGCTAAAAAGCATGCGATCCTAGCCCGCATTTGTTGCAGCTTATATTGACGCCCCAGCCCAAGCAAGCGTTATGAATTTCATACCTGCCACAGCTTCTCTTCGTCGGTCTATAACTTTAACGAATTCTATTTATATCGACTTGAAATTTATTGAACGTATTCTTAAACGTTGGCTCTTTCTGATACGCAAAGAAAAAAGATTTTTTTTGATTTTGTAAAATTTAGTATTTATATAACAACCATACATCTAAAATAAAATAATGATCATTATTTTCAGCTCTATTAAAGCTCATTTATTTATTAGTGTTGTAAATAAATTATTGTATTTATACAAATAATATTATTTGCAGGATACTACGCGAAAGACAAATTTGGGACGATTCCCTGTTAAAATGTCGGATTGTTGAGCGGCTCAATCTGCAGGCTGAGATATTCCAATACGTCATAGCGAGCATGGCGCCTCTTCAGGCTAAAGATTATTGCGTTTTAAGGTAAGTCATGGTACAAAGTAAATTAATATATATTTTAATTTTTACGTACAAACTTATTTGACATTTATTTTAATAGATCGTGGCAAACCGAAATGCCTCGTGGAGGTTGTTGCGTTGTCGAAACATCCATTTCACATCCCGAAGCCGAAGTAATGCTAGGTGGCGTAAGAGCAGTTGTACTTGCGAGCAGATATTTAATTGAACCCGCCGGTAAAGGACGGTCGCGACTTGTACATCTTGCAAGAGTTGATACCAAGTCAGTATAAATTTATATTCTATAATTTAGATTGCAATTTTCGTTAAAATATATGTTTATTAATAAACTTGCTTTTTATTACAGAGGTCGAACTCCAGAATGGTATAATAAAAGTTATGGTCACCTATGCACACTTTATTCGGCAAGAATTCGAGCATCTTTCAAACACAATACGGATGGACCAGAATCGAATGTCTGATCTTTGCATATGCCTTAAGCATAAGCTTAAGGCATTTATTTTGGTTTGTGTTTTTTTTTCCTTGCGGATTTACCAATAATGTGTAACAAAATTTCATCAAGGAAAATTTATAAACTGTTGATACGACTATAAGTCGAGTTTTTATTGAAAGTGAGTAAAATTTCATTAAAATAGATCACTGTTGGTTGCTCGTGTTTTTCTTAATCAATATCGTTTTGATGACAAAAAGGCAAAGAATTAGTATCAAGTGCCTATTGAAAATGACGCTTGTAAACCTATAAAACCAACCATTAAGAAGTGGCCTTAGTAGTATATTACCACAAGTCTCAAAGATCAAGGTAAAATGAAAGTTTTTGATCTTTTTTTAATTTAATTTATTTCTTTGAAAAAAGTACTGCATTTCTAGTCATTGGATTGATAACATGCAGAATTATCGAAATGGTGTAATGATTTATTCACTAACTGTTGAGATTTATTTCAAAATTGATTTATATCATTCAACGCGTTCAAGTTGAATTGAATAAATGATTTACGGGAACAAATATTAAACACTCGGATGTAAATGAACATTACAAATAAACGTTATAATTTCAACAATGAATATATACAAAGTGACTATACAGTGAATAAAAATGAAATTAATTTATGTAAAAGTACTGATTGTAAAAGAAATCATATGAAAGAAAAACGAATTTATTAAAAATGATGACATGTTGATAAAGCGAACCCAAAGATTAGTACGTAAGGAATATTGATAGTTGATAATCATATCGGTATATAAATGGAATATGTATATGTAAATATGTAATAAAATGATGACGATGACCATTTAGCCAGTGACTTAAATATGGCACAATTTAAAATATATATATATTGTATATTTTAAAGATATATTAAACGAAATCTCATTACATTTATCCCAAAAGAAGCAGTATTTTCCCAAATATTTACATGTTTTTTATTAAAAAATATTCCTTATACATTATATAAAAAATTGACAATGTAAAATATGTTTCTTTAAAAAAATACAAATGTTAATGTTCTGTTCTTGGATGATATTTTTTTAAATATTTCAATTTCATAATAAAATATTATAATGAGATTTCTATATATTCTTACATATATTTACATAGGAACCATATATGAACATATTCTGGGAATTGGAAATAAATTATTTATTTTAATCGATCCTTTCGAATGTTTAGCTAATAAAAATTGATTTTAGATAAGCATTAAAAGCAAATT
The DNA here is from genome assembly GCA_008973525.1 of Stenopsyche tienmushanensis. Lineage (NCBI taxonomy): Eukaryota > Metazoa > Arthropoda > Insecta > Trichoptera > Stenopsychidae > Stenopsyche > Stenopsyche tienmushanensis. The sequence goes on from WACJ01000200.1 coordinate 444,293, forward strand.
ATAGTTGAATTTATCAATAAAATCATGATGTCTTTATATTAATCGCTATAGTTGTTGTACATAGCAAACAACCTTTTCTAGTATTAGTTCTGATTCAATATTAAAGATGTTTAATATGATAAGAGTTGAATTCAACTGTTGTTTGACTGAACTGAACCCAAGCAACAGTCCCTAAAATATAATGAATTTATTTCCAGTTCCCGTTTTATTTAAATAGACTTTTATATTTGTAACCAAACCAAATTGAATACTATTTATTGTCGCTTTTATATAATTTGCAAATTTCTTTCGAATAATATACGTCTAAAAAACATAGATAATAGGAAATAAACAGAAGAACACAAATGAGAATGTGCAAAATTTCCAATCAAACAGACTAATTTGTAACACAGCCGTAGCGTTACCATCAGAAAGTCATTTTATTTAATTAATGTGATTTAAAAATATATAATAATGTATAATATATGTTTAAGACTATGTGTAAACATTTTAAAGTTATAAATATATGTGTTGCATTTTATAAATGCGCTAAAATATTAATGTTATATGGGACACAATTTTAATTAAATGTCTACTATTGTTATGAATTATTTATAGAGAACTAATTTCTATCACTTTTTTTTCAATCTCGATTATGTGAATATAAAATATTATTGAATTTTAGTGAGCTAATAAGCATGATTATCCCATGAATATTCTATCTTTTGTATCGCATAATGTTAATCTTTTTATTTCCGAATCAAATTCACAATCCTTTACAATCGAATAGTACACAAAACTATGTATAAGTTCGTAAACGTAAATCCAATCACAAAAGAAATGGAATCATTAAATATAATAGATATAAAATTTGCGCATTCATGTTCTGAACTTTCTTAACTGGTATATAAATGCCTTAAATATAATCATTACAAATATGTATTACACGGAATAAGATTTAATTTTAATATATTCCGACTCTATTATTATAATACATAAAAGTAAGCATTTAATTTGGAATGTTTTAATTTATTTAATCTCAATTTTTTTTTAATGCTATGCTCTCTTTTTACATTAAAGAGATCATTTAAAACATATTCATAAAGTAGTACATCATTGAGAGCAGAGTATTCGTTCTATTAAATAAAAGCATTGAAGGAAGACGATAAATTAAAAAAAGTTTTATATACTCTGTCCATGTTTTTCTGTTATAAATCCACAATGTTTTCAAACCGTGCGTTTCTCTACTAAATATCATTAAAGTAACTACACGTTTAAAAATAAATATTTATCACTAAAGTATTAAAAATAATACCAATACATATTAATTTTTTTCTAGTAAGTAAGACAGATCATATAAATGCTTTATCGGTTGTATATAATGAAAAATACTGATTTATTTATAGCACATGTAAAAATGTATATAGAATACATATCTAAAATATGAAGTATATGTAACATTAAAAAAATATATTGTATGTGTATAATATAACATTTCTTGAAATGATTGTTAGATGGAATGCTGAACAAATGTGGATTTGTGTTCATTGTTGTATTAAAATTAATGAAAATTACAATAGTATATGATTGAATTCATATCACCACAAAAAAAAATGGTTTTTTCATTTCAATAAAATAGTATAAATTCATGAGATTTTTAAAATACTGTCCGAGAGTATCGAAAGATTTTTAAGTACTGAGAAAAAAATACTTATAGTTGACTAAGGCACTTAATCAATAAATAAATATTATAGCATTCTTTCATTACTAACATGCGTGTTAAAAAAAAAATTAAAAATGCATTTTAAATATAATACTATTTGAAAACAAATTTAAGGTATTTAATACTATGAGAATCGAGAAAAGCGAAGTAATAATACTGGATAGAGAAGGCAAAATGCTCCAAATGAATATGTTGAGAAAGCACCGATACTCCAATAAGCTAAAAATAAAAATAAAACATTATAAACATAACAACAGCAGGTAAATTAGTTAGTCTAACAGTGATGCAATATATTAGGGGGAGATTGAAAAATAATCAAAGTTAGCTTGTGTTGAGGCACAATACAGTTAACACATAATTGTTATGACTAAAAAAATAATAATCTATCAGAGGAAAGATGTCAAAACCAAAAACAGAAGCAGCGCGCCATTTTATGCCAGTGTTTGTTCGACCGGCGAAAGACGGCAAACAAAGCACTGTAAAAATTCACCAATACTTACGAGGATATTCTGAAACTGAACAAGTGTCATCAGGTGGTTTAAACAGTTTAAAAATGGATTTAAGAATGTCACTCGAAAAGGGCAACTCCAAGAATTAGATGATGATATCGTGAAATCAATGGCTGGAATCAGATCCTCAGATGAATTGTCGCAGATGACGCTCGATCTACGGCGTACAATCTGTGTATCTTTATTGTCTCGGTATGAATAAGATTCCATTTTTGTAGGCGAATTGTAAATGGAGACAAGAAATAGATACTATACTATAATCTTGTATGAAAAAATAATGGCTTTCTTCCGGACAAGGACCTGTTCCGACCCCTCGATCAACACTAACAATAAAGAAGTTACTTTTGTGGTATTTTTTTGGAGTTATAACAAGCAATGTATTACAAGTCCCGACTATTTGAGATTGACAAAAGTACTGTATTCTTGAATTATTTTTGAATTCAGTGTCAATTTTGTTATTTAAATTTAAATATGGTAAAAACCAATCATTTCGCATATGAATCGCAACAATGAACATTGAGGAACTCCCAAAACCATCGTTAATGATGAAGATTTTTAAATCATAGTGGAAGCTAATCCACACACAATAGTTCTAACACTTAGTTACGAATTACATGTTAGTGTTATGTCCATTTCTCATCATTTCCCTTCACATAGGAAAGATTAAAAGGCTGGATGAATGAGTTCCATACAAATTGTCAGAAGGTCAAAAACTAAGACAACAGGGAAAGATTTGAGCAGTGGTTGAATACCAAATAAATTCCACAACACTGTTTGGTTCATGCGAATAGTAGACAAATAATACATTATTCCTTCTTAAAACCAGTGGAAGATATTACGGCTGAATTGTAATATTGTAAAGTCGAAAATACACACCAGAAACTACAAATGCATCTTATTCCCTAGATCTCTCTCCATGTCTAGTTTTTCTTTAACAGAAGACTATTCAAGTTAATGGATATTATTTTGATTGAATAAATTATACTTTGTAAATTTTAAGGCATTTTAATTCTCACCTATAACTGCCCAACATTCATATGATATGCCCTAAATAATGCATAAGTTTCATGGAACGCATATTATATATTCATTTTACACAGTAACTTCTAGAAAACAACTACATAATCAGATGATATTAAGATACCTGCATTTTTGTAGAATAGGATTTGTATTGTATTGATTTGTATTTTTTCATAGTATTTATCATACCTGATGAGATCCAAAATTGCCCAGAATGTGATAATAAATAAAAACATATTGAGGTTGATATCTCAAATTAAAAAGGTATAAAAAATCATCATGATTATTGAAACACTGCAATTAATGTTCGTGCCATATAAATCAGATAATACCAATGTGTATATGAAATATATTATCAATGAGATTAAATCATTACGTGAGAGTCTAAATGAAATTTTAAACTTAGTCATGATTACAAATATAGTGTTAACCGACATGACATTGTAATATTTATACGATAATTGTAATTTGCAATTAATATTATAGAGAAAATCGATGGCACAATCAATATTGGTAATAATCCTCCTAATAATATTGAATTTTTATACTCGGTATACACAATAAAAAGCATATTTTATGAAATACATACATCTTTATGGAGTGTAACAATAAAACATCACTCAATAAGTTCATAGGATTATTTTCACTTTGAAACTATTTTCTTCTTCATTTAGGGTCATTTTTGGAATTTATTCTAAAAAAATCATATAAACTTATTGAATGATGTGTTACGTAAGAAATTGTCGTGCATAATCAAGATTTGTCGAAAGAGACATGATAATATAGTATGATTCATTATGAACAGGTTGTAGTCTTTATTCAAATTTTATTGCTAAAACACATAAAGATCTATTGTCTGTCGATAAGCACTGCACAATGAAAAACTAAAACGTGTGTTCCAATGATAAAGTAATAATTTCATGCTATTTACCTATAGACGCTATTACAGGTCCAAGCGCCCGTGCCAACGCTCCTAATGACCGGAAAACTCCTAATATTGTACCTCGTTGATCGGGACCTCCAATTTGAGATACTAATGTTGTTAAACACGACACCACAAATGCAGTCGCTATAAGAAAATAACAATAAATTAGTTTATATAGCCTTTATTACATCAGTATTATATTTTCAATACTACTACGTACAGACGGCAAATAAAATTAGGCCAGCATAGAGAAAATGCAACGCGTTAAAATATCCAAGAAGTAGAATATCCTGAACGGATGCGAGTGCAACGCATATGAACGATAAAGGTATAATCCAGAGGCCAAATTTGGCTGCGCCTAAAGTTTTTTTAGCGGGAAGTCTTCTCACTACTCCTCCTTGTAAAACTGCCATGATGATACCTGGAATTAAGATAATCAATGTGATAAAATATGTAAATGCGTTATTATTATAAAACCTTTATTATAATCAGGGCTTCGAACTGTTATTTTTGTGATTGTAATTGTTAAGCTATAAATAATTAAAATATTTGCATACCAATTACGAAGAACATTTTGCCTTGTTGCATCGATGTATAATTGAATGTATGATGAGTGAGAAATGTTAAAGTGAATTCAAGTCCGGAATAAATAAATAGATACACAAAATACACATGTCCCAATCGTTTAAGTTTAGCCAACTCAGTAGGAAATAGTTTTTGAACAGCTTTAAACCTAAATAGATCACCAATTGATATGAATGACATTGCTCTCGATAAAGATAATGCTATTCCCGGAGCTCTCTTTTCCTATAAAATATAAGATCCGATTTATATTACTTTATCAATTATTCAATAGAATGTGGCATTACAATAAAATAATATATAAATACCTTGGGTAAAGTTTCTTTAAAGAATAAAGCAATGAAAATGAGGTCTGCCAATGACAATAATAGTGCAAATGCTGCTGGATAAATAAACCATATTTGAGAAGACTTGTCGGCTAATAATGAAAACATTGCTCCTATGACTGGTCCGATAATAAATCCTAATGAGAAAGCTATTCCAACTAGAGCCTGAGATCATAAAAAATATATTTTAATTTTATTTATTATTGTATTCTTAATAATTAATATATTGTATAGTTAAAAATGATTAAAAGTCTAACTAGATCATTATAAGTATGATAAAACACATTTATACTCAGATATGTAACGGTAATATTTGTTCAGCTGTATGAAATATTATCATCTAGCGCAAAATACAAATGTTTACTTTAAGTTTGATGGAATTTTAGAAAAAAATAATACCATTCCTTTCCCTCTGTTGTTATGGTTAGAAACATCGGATATAATTGCCATGCTGAGACTAACATTGCCTTTGCTGAGTCCACCCACAAATCTTGCCAAAACAAACAATGCAAAATTATGCGAAAACACCCAAAGTAGATACGAAAAAGCAATTCCAACCTAAAATAATACATTCAAATGAGTTTTGTCGCAAAATTAACATTTTTTATGATAAGTGGGATTCTAAAAATAGATCTTAGTCATATTACACCTTACCAAACATATAATCATCAATGGTTTCCTTCCGTAAACATCGGATAGACCGCCAATAACAGGACTCACTAAGAATTGCAGAAAACTGTACATTGAGCCAAGAACTCCTCCAAACAGCACAGAATTAAATCTTTCGGGAGCACCAACAAACTCTTGAAAATACTGCACTTTATTAGAAACCCACGAGTATAAACCAATTGCATCGTGCTGCTGATAATATTCTAGCAGCGACGGCAAGAGCGGTAGAATCATAGTGAAGGCGAGTAAATCAAGAAGCAACGAAAAAAAAACTAAATAAACGGTGGAATCAGTCTTCAATGGAACAGTCTCGTCGTTTGCAATTCGACCGGTCGATGTTTTATGCTTTTTTCCCGTATTGCCATTTTTCATATTTTGATTTTCATCACTTTTGGTCTTCTTTATCGTAATCGATGCATCGCTGATTTTTTTTTCCGTCGTTAATTCGCGACCGGAATTTCTTCTATGGACGATTTCATTCGTCGTTGACGGCGAATAGTTCATTTGTCTGGTTCGGACCATTTTGATATCTAAAAAATACTATCTTTGAAAATTAGTCCATCCAAAATTTGCATGCTAAAAGAAAAGGCTACAAAATGTATCATATAAGATTATTTACACACTTATCGTCAAATAAATTGAATTATACCCAATTCACGACTTTCTTTTGACGGAATAACGAATGTGATATAAACGAGTATATTTGCATGTGACTTTAAAAAATATAATTTTAAAACATTCATACGTTATTGTTCATTTTAATGATGTTGAAAATGTCACAACATGAATCGATGAATTTAATAAAAATATATTTCATTTGATTATAAATGCTTCATGGGTAAATTTAAAATTCTAGTGGGTTTATCCAAGCAAAAATAAAGAAACGTCAGTGACGCACAACATGTCGAATTTAATTAGTACTACTAACCAGTTGCTTATTTATAACACTCAAATTAAAAGTTGTACAAACTTATGTTTTCCGATACTTAATACGCTACATAATCATATTTTAATTAATTGATATAAATATAATTGATAAATTACGATTACCTTCTGTTAGATAATGATGACATACGTAGCGTCAAGAGAAAAGATGAATTAAGCAACTTTCTCTTTGGCCCCCCGCCGTCGACTGTCTATTTGAAAGCATCAAGCTCAGTGTTACTAGCTTGTAGTCTAAGTACTCTATTTTACAACCATTAACAATTCATTAAATTATATCGAGAAAAATGATAAAATATAATTTAATGCGTTTATGTCTACATTAATGTAAATTTTATACGTTTGAACTCAGTATTTGAAATAATAAAATTTATTATGCGACTAATAACGAATTTTGAAAAAAAATCTTTAATTTATTTTTAATTACTCCAAATTATTCCAATTCATTTTAAATTTCAAGGACTATATATTAAATATAATATTCAAAAATAATTTTATGCCTATATTATAAAATAATAATTAAGCTCTAGTTTTCTCTAGTATCATTTTAAACGCGAATCAATATTAAACAAATTCAAATCTATGTAATAGTATGAAATTTGATTCTAATGATACGATTTTTTATATTAGATTTCGCTTAAAGAAAAAACATTAATATAAGAAATATTCAGAAAACATAATAATTTTACATAAAGTAAATTTTAAAATATTTTTATAAAATTTAAACGGCTCGCGAAGTCTTAATTTATCCCCCGAGACCTACAATGATGTAAATTCAAAAAAATATTTTTTCTATTGGCAAGAAGCGTTAATCCATGCGTTAAGACCAATCGGAGATAAAACAAAGTGTCAAAAAGCGTGTACCTGGCCGGTTTCGGCTAAAGTGGAAAATGTTAACTTCAAAAACGTTTTTAGCACTTACTAAGCGTGGCAATGTTCTCAAGGTAAGGCTTTTATTAAAAACAAGTCGTAATAACAATGCTATCAACATGCACAAACATTTAAGTTATAGGTTATAAAAACATGCGTCCTTTATTTGAAATCATGTTTATATTGCCTTGTTAAAATGAGTTTATCCAATTGACATATTGATTCTATTCCACAGATTGTACGGGAGCATTATTTGCGGGATGATTTATGGTGTGGATCAGAACTATGTGCCATTTGTCTTCAAAATAGTGACAATTTAGTGCTTGAAACTAAACCGGAATCAAAGAGCACGATGTTCAAAATCCCTCACTATTTAATACTTAGATACGAATGTAATATTAAATCAAATTGATGTTCTCGGCGAAGATGTTATCAATAATGTTATCATTTTATACACGGTGCTTAATGAAGTTAAACACAGAAGTACAACAATTTACAAAAAATTGAATGACATAATAGCTGATCCCAGAAGAAAATTTTACATCTTTGTTAATGAGCATCATAAGTACGATTGCATATTATTTGTATTTGTATAATTCATTTTAGTTCAAATTTTAACATCGTGAATCGTATATTATTCAGGGATACTTATATCGAAAGAGTGCCAGGGGAAACTATAAACGACCGAAATGATCGTGCTATACGTGTAGCAACTGCCTGGTATGACAAACATATAGCCTTAAACTTTCCAAAGAAGATGAATGAGGAAGAAAAGGTTCGAGTTGTATTATTGACTGATGATGCAGATAATCATAAAAAAGCTCTTAGTGAAAACATTCTTGCAAGTTCAGGTGGTTTATTATTTTTTTATAATTAGTTTTAATCAATTTAAAATATAAATTTAACAATATATGTACATTTTATTATAGTTCGGGATTATGTTAGCAGCCTTACGGGTTGTGAAGGACTTGAAGACAAGCTTGCTCAAAAGAACTTTGTTTTGGAAACAAATATAAACGAATCACTATTTCCCGCCCATCTTACACCTGCTCAAATACACGATGGAATAAAAAGTGCAAAATTACATCAAGGGACATTTTTAGCATCTAGAGATAATTTTCTTGAAGGTTCTGTAAATGTCGAAGGCTTTGAAAAATTCGTGAGCATTTTGTCAATAGTATAAATGTTAATCAATATTAAGGATTTAAAACTAAAGATTGTTTTATAATTCAATTATTTATCTTGATCAGATACTTGTACAAGGCCGTGAAGGACTTAATCGTGCAGTCGACGGTGATACTGTTGCCGTTCAACTTTTACCAGAAGATAAATGGTCCAATCCAAGTGAAGTTGTATTAGAAGACGCCGAAGAGGATCCTGGTGATATTTTAGAAGACGAAGATATTATTTTGGGTTCAAAAGAAGCGAAACCCAAAAATGTGAAAGATTTAACTCCTACTGGAATAATTGTTGGAATTATAAGAAGGAAATGGAGACAGTACTGTGGAATATTACAACCGAGTCTCTTAAAAGGTGATATAACAAATAGCAATATTTATATTTGTATTTATTGGTTATATGGATTTAATATATTGTTTTTCAGGAGGAACACGTCATTTATTTGTACCTGCCGAAAGAAAAATTCCAAAAGTGCGGATTGAAACACGTCAAGTCTGAGAAATTAAAATCCCAGCGCATTATAGTTGCTATTGATTCATGGCCTAGAAATTCTCGTTATCCACTTGGACATTTTGTTAGAGCTCTAGGGAAAATTGGCGATAAAGACACAGAAAATGAAGTGCTTCTTTTAGAGCACGATGTTCCTCATAGCAAATTTAGTGAAACGGTTCTCAGCTTTCTTCCAGAACTACCATGGCTAATTACAGAAAAGGTTAATTTTATTTACATTTTCATTTCGGTATGATTGATACTAAAATTTATTATGTATGATAATGTAACAAATGCAAATTTTAGGATATTGCTGAAAGAGTAGATTTGCGCGGCATTGATGTTTGTTCTGTTGATCCACCCGGATGTACTGATATTGATGATGCCTTACATTGTCGTGATTTACCAAATGGTAATTATGAAGTTGGAGTGCACATTGCTGATGTGTCACATTTCATTCGTCCTGGAAATGCATTAGATAAAGAAGCAGCTCACAGAGCTACAACTGTTTATCTGATAGATAAACGAATCGACATGGTTCCAGGTATGTCTACCTGTTCAGTTATTACACATACAAAAATATTTTAAGATTGATACGACTCATATTCGAGTAAAAAATAAGTATCCGATCACGTTTAGTTATCTTGAGAGGTGAATTAAAATTATGCTTCTTTCAAATATTTCGAGCATCGTGAATTAAAAACATATGAACAGTAAAACCGTCGATAAAATGGACCTCTATTTAACCCTATCGGACCGGAAATTGTGAGACAGAGATGGGTGTCTTGTGTCTCATCAGTACACTTCAATATATTTTTAATTTTTTTTATAGACTCGCAAATGTGGCATACATACTATTCAACAAAAACTTGTATTCTAAAGTCTTTTAACTGTCATAAAATTTAGGTAAAATTAACTGACATCGCTATCGTTGGATAAGCTATTAAGAACAGAATGAGTGTCTTGAAATCAAAGCTCGGTTGTTCGCGTTACCTTGCGAACAGGAGTTTGTTTTGATAATTGAGATACTCGGATCATTCTTATCGTTGACCAGTTTTGTTATTCCCCCTTGACTGTTCTGGAGTGGCGTCATTAACCGAGTATCACCACTCCTTTGCAAAATCTACTCCAGAAGTAAACTGGCAGGCGTTCAGTTATTTATCGGCAAAAATAGCTGAACAGCAGAAAGCAGATGCTATGCAAGTTGAACATTAAGAAATATTACGAAGAAATTAACGAATATTGTGTGTTATCAACAGTGTTGTTTATTTGTTGAGGCATGTTACGCGCTGCAGCGGAGCTAACAGAAAAATGGATTTACATTAGAGCATAGCATGTATGTTCTCCGGTTTGAAAAGGGTTAACAGACTTTGGTCAAATGTAAAGAAATTAAAAACAAACATTTAATATTATACATGCTTAAATTCAAGTGTCGCTGCATGTAAACAATTTTTAGCGGTCATCCTCAGGGGACACGGCACACTGATGCTTGCCATGCTGGCCGGGGATTTACGCAACTCTACAACAGTTTAACTTGTTTTCTCGAAGTGAATGAACGCATTTGGTAATCCAGTAAATTAATTTAAATTTTCGCAACCCCACCCTTTAAATATAGACAAACGGAAAAGAATCAATCTAACGATCTATCAAAAATAAGAAATGATACAAAACTTGTAGCCTGGAATGTCTGCGTCTCGTATATGTGAACAATATGGCATAAAAAAACAAATTGTTTTGGACCTAAGAAAAACCAAATAAATAAATTTGTATTAATGTGTGATGTAGGAGAAAACTAATGACATTGGCTTCAAAAGAAGCACTCTTAAAATGGTACGGTCAACAACGTTCTTGTGGGGTTCCGATTCGAGCAGTCAAATTGCAATCTGCTGCAATTAAATTAGCAAATCATATGAACATACCATTCAGAGCAAGTGATGGATGGCTCCGGCGCTTTCGCAAAAGGCACGGAATCATGAATAAAATAATTTACGGCGAAACTTCAAGTGCGCCAAAAGAAGAAATTGAACCTTTTAGGCCAAAATGAATTGAACATATAAATAACGAAAAGCTATTAGAATCTCAGATTTATAATGCTGACGAAACTGTTTTGTTATGGCGTACTTTGCCTGAAAACACACAAGCCAATTATGAAAAATTGAATTGACGTTTTCGTAATTTTCGAGAGTTGATTATAAAAAAAAACAGCAAACTTCAAAAGTGCAAACAAAACTTGATTCCGTTTTTAAAATAGGATTACCGAAAGCAAGCGCTTTGATATCAAACAGCAACGTCACTTCACGACAAGTGATTTATTTTAAACCTATTTTTATATAGCGGACTTTCGGCTTTAACGGACACCATCTCCCCCTAATTAATCCATTATATCGAGCTTTTACTGTATATGTTTTTAAGATTTACGCAGTGTATTTTAAATGTTAGTATATTAGAATAAAAAAAAACATTTCTAATTGCAGAATTGTTGAGTTCCAATTTATGCTCACTGAGAGGAGGAGTCGAAAGATTCGCTTTTTCGTGTATTTGGGAATTGGATCGTAATGCTAACATTATTAGTACTAAATTTCATAAAAGTATTATAAAATCAAGACAGGCTATGACTTATGAAGAAGCTCAATTGAAAATTGATGACAAGTCACAAAACGATGCATTGACAAAATCTCTAAGAGCTTTAAATGAACTTGCAAAGCTTCTAAAAAAGAAAAGGATAAAGAATGGAGCTTTAGTATTGGCTTCAATGGAAATTAGGTTTCAGGTAATTGATATAGATATGATGTTACATAAAATGAAACAGAAAATGTAGTAATTTAATTACTAATTATTTATTTAGGTGGACTCAGAAACTCACGATCCCATTGACGTAGAAGCAAAGAAAATGCGTGAAACAAATTCTATGGTGGAAGAGTTTATGTTGTTGGCTAATGTTTCGGTTGCTGAAAAAATTGAAAAAGAATTTCCAGAATGTGCAATGCTCCGCCGACATCCTGAGCCCCCACAACCAAATTTCGCACCACTCATTAAAGCGGGAGAGAACAGAGTATGTTATTTTATTTTTGACGATGTAAACACATTTTGATGCATAAATTATAAATGTATTTTTTTTACAGGGATTTGTCATTGAAACTGCTACAGGCGGCGCTCTTGCAAAATCCTTAAATGATGCCACTTTGGATAACAATCCTTTCTTTAATACGATGCTCAGAATACTAGCAACTCGTTGCATGATGCAGGCGGTTTATTTTGCTAGTGGTACAGTGTCAAAGGCAGAGTTTTTCCATTACGGATTAGCTAGTCCTATATATACACATTTTACATCGCCTATTAGGAGGTTCGAATTTTCAAACGTTTAAAATTGACAATAATATTCTGTTTATATTTAATTTGATTTTTGTTTTTAGATATGCTGATATAATAGTACATAGATTATTAGCAGCGTGTATTGGAGCTGATAAAACATATCCAGAATTGTTAGATAGAAGAGAAACTGCTAAATTATGCATCAACCTTAACTACAGAAATAGAATGGCGCAGTACGCAGGCAGAGCATCAGTGGCTTTAAATACACATGTAATATTCATAATATTGGAATGATATCGCAAGTGTAAATGGTTCGTGTAATGTGTTATTTATACTTTTGTTTTAGCTCTTTTTCCGTGGCAAAGTTCAACAAGAAGAAGGATATATTCTATTTGTCCGAAAAAATGCTTTGCAAATATTAATACCAAAGTTCGGATTAGAAGGTATTATATACGTATCAGGAAAAAAATTGAGTAAAAATCCAAACGCTCCTAAGTTTATTTATAGTGAAGAGGTAAATATACATACGTAATAAAATATACAATAAAACATACAAATATATATATAGTAGAGAATTGAGATTTATGCAAGTTCGTGTTAGTTTTTATTATGATGATAACAAGGAGAATCTCCAAGATGGTGAGTCTTGTTTGATATATCAGAAGCAGGAATATCCTTTATCTCCAAATAAAAACTAAAGCGATCTATAATTATATTATATAAATATATACATGTTACAGTGTTTTTTTTAGGAACAAACACAGCAATGCGGCGATATAATATTCCATTCTTTTGATCCTGTCACAGTTCAGCTTAGTTTAGATACGTCTAATGTACAGCACGAGAAATTGGTTTTCGAACTAGTTAAGCCTTTTATCAATGGATTTAGCATATCTAATCCAGATGTTGAAATGGAAGAAGTCACTGAGACAAATGACAGTGCCAAAAGAAGTCAAGATGATAAACAAGGAAAAAAGAAAAAAAAACGGAATAAATAATTATCTATTCCTTTGTACTTCTATTTTGTAATTATTTTTGTATACAGAATTTTATTCTAATGTACGATTTTTCATTTTAATACCTATTATTTCCACTTTATATGTGCGATATAATACAAAACAATTAGATACATTATATCAAACTAGTAAATAATTTTATTTGAAGCGTATATTTACATTCGCGATGCATTGTAAATCTTCCGCGTTTTCCATACAAGCGTTAGAACAACTCCCTGTTTATTTTTTGTTACACGTTTTAATACAAACTGTTATTTATCATTGTATCTAAAGGAGTCGTTGGCATTTAACAGGCTAAGCAGCTTAAGCTAATACGCAAATTTATCTATCACATTATCCATAAATAAATTGAACAGAATTGATTAAGTAATAAAAATATATGATTTTATATCATGGCTTTGATTATGTGCGCACGAAAGAAACCTATGGCCATCTGTTGCGGCAAAAACCTCCTCCAAATTTACCAATGTTTGGAGGGTGATCGTCTATAACCCCCGTGGTGACGAGCCATACTGGTGGAAGTAATTATAATTATAAGATATTAAATGTAATATTAAATTGACACACATTTTATTTAACCTTTTGAGCTTAGGCAGATTATATAATATAATAAATATGTGTAAAAGATCATATGATCATCCTTATAAGCAATCATATTATGCGTGCTACGTATGTCATATGTGCTTGACGGACTTTGAATGCATTATTTATCTTTATCAAGAATAATGCCATAGTACATATAATGTTTTTTACTCAAAATTCTTTGAAATTATTCATCTACGAGGTTGAAGAATTCAATTTAATTATCTAGTGGCTTGCAAATTTTTAGCTAGGGGAGTTTCCATATGAAGTTAAGTAAATATGTGGTCAACATAACTAATTGTATTCACTTTGCATTGCATTATTTTAGAAGATTAATATAAAATAGTGTTATCACCTGCACAATGAATGAAATTCAGGATAATGAAAGCAAATACAATATTTACAGGGTATTATTATAATAAATCTATCTTATAAATAAACAAAACTATATTTGATTTTGATGATTCAACTGATCTGAAATGTATTATGATTACAGTAGACCCGTGGTAATCCGGCACCCCCTGTAATCCGACATCCTAATACAAGTATAGTACATGTGTACGATAAAGCTTCGTCAATGTAAACAATGCAAAACGTGTGATTCTGAGTGACCTAAATCATAATGAACCTTTTTGTAAGTTGGTAAGTGAGTACGGCGTAGGACGATCCACAATTTATGATAAAAAAGATCTGCGAGAACATTATAAAGTTCATCTCCACTATTGATTATGTAACAGCAAGAGGAAAACTATTAAAAAAGTGGTTTCTTCAGGAAAGAAACAGACATACACCTTTTATTTATTGGCCACGAAAGCAAAGTTGTTTTACATTAGCAAGGGATAGTTAAAACGCTTCAAAAATCATCATGGAATACGTTTGATTGCCATTGTGTTTATAACGTTAATTCTATAATATGGAACCTTGTATTATCTATGTATATCTTATAATTTTTCGGATTACAAGTACTCGTTTCCAAAAAGTTCCAGACTACAAGAGGTTGGAGGCAGTAGGCTGTAGTTGGAAAAATTCGACACTGCCTTGCAATCGTTTGTCGAATTGCCGTGGATCTGCTGTATATTGAACCTCAAGCAAGATTCGTATATTCTATCTATTAATCTTTGAAAACTATTCTAAATAACATTGAATTCTATCCCTAAGAAGTATCTAACCTACAGGATGTAGAATATCTATTAATCTAGTTGAGAGTATGAAAGTACTGATTTGGTCTCACCATGTAAAATCACTCGTGATTTATGGATCTTGACTCGTTAATATGCTAACATTAAAAAACCAAAACAAACAAACATTAAACACATTATATTTACATTTCAATGTATTTATTGATTGCACAAAAGTTTTTGTACAATTAATAAATGTTGATCGGATTATATCAATTGGGCAGCACATATATATTAATTTGGATAACAATTTGATCAAATTGCAACATGTAGATAAGCACAATTTCTTAGCCAAACCTTTGCCAAAATGTATAATAACAAAACATATTTAGAAATATAGTTATTTAAGAATAAATTTTAATTTCTCAAAAGATTGAATTTTAACTCATAAAAAGATATGTGTGATGGTTAATCTTTTAAAATTACCAAATTTAGCAGATATTCATGAATTATATTAATATATATAAATTGGATATAATACACATGTTAACCCTCCCATTCCCTTAATAAAGCAAAACTATTTTAGATTCAGCACATGATACAATTTATGATTATACTGTGGACTAAATTGAATAAAATTAAGAATAAGTTAATAAATATGCACAATTACTTTTAAAGTTAATAAGCATTTATAATATATTATTATTCTTAATAATGACAATAAAAGACTATATACGGAATTTAAAAACACAATAAATTATATGGTAAATGTGCTCATAATTTTTATGTAAATTAGTTCTTCAAGTTTGGAAATAATAGGTATTGCAAGTGAATTAAGAAAAAAATACGTTCGATTCAAATGTAAGGAATACTTATTTTTGTTGATTTAAATGTTGTGCAGCTGAGATATTTAAAATTATAAAAAGAAGATTTTTTCTTCTTCGTACCATGATCATAAACTATAACGTAAATTTATCGATTAAATGATAAATATCGACTAACTAAATAAATAGATGTTTTAAACAAATGATTCTGGTTTCATTATTTATTTTATTGATTACAGATACATTTGCAGATGGAAAACATATAAATAATAGCATTCATCGTTCATCATTATGCCTACATTTTAACCAAAAAAAAATACTAGAACGATATGTGTATGTACGATAAAAACATTTACTACCTTTTTACTTTCTTCACGACTAATTAAAAACATGCTTAGAAGAACGAGTTTAGAGTTGCGGATCGGGAGCATTTTTGGCATACCCGAGCAATTTCAATACTCTATTTATGTCCTTATAAACCGAAGGATCTTCAATTGTGCCGGGTAATTTAACGGTTTTATTCCTAGCTAAATCGGCTATGGATTTCCTTAACGTTTTTCCTGAACGTGTACGAGGAAGACCGGCAACGGCAGCTGCTTTATTAAACGCCGCAATAGGACCGATTAATTCTCTGACCATGCTGATTAGCTCTTTGATTATTTGAGATTCGCTTTTGGTAGCATCTGTAATAAATAAATTTAATGTTATTCGATATGATTAAAATTATATTAAATCATTTATTGGAATATTTATATACCAACCGGGTGTCATGACAAAAAGACAGAGTGGAACTTCTCCTTTTGTCGATTCTGGAACACCGACTACGGATGCATCTGATACTTCCGGATGCGCTAAAACTACATCTTCCAATGCGCTCGTAGATAATCTATGTCCAGCGACATTAATTACATCATCGTCGCGGGCTGTTATATAAATATGCCCATAATCGTCGACAAATCCTGCATCCATTGTATCGTAAAACCCCTATATAAATAATATATAACTTTAAAATAATAAACATATACTAGGTATTACTATATTTGTTTATAATATAAAATATATACATACAGGATATTTAGAATAATAGACTTGACGGAATCGATCATCTGCTAGAAACAGAGTAGAAGCATTACCGGGAGGCAACGGAAGCTTAATAGCCACTCTCCCCAATTCATTCGGCATAGCTTTTGTTCCATCTAATCTCAAAATTTGAACTGCAATGGAATAATTACGATATAATTTAATGGATTGAAATATCCTATTGATATTTTTGAACTAATAAATTACCATTATATCCAGGAACTGGCATTCCAGCAGAAAACTTTGGAGGTGCGATGGTTTTCCCCTGATCTAAGCCTAAGCACGTTGCTGTTATAGCATGTCCTGTCTCCGTTTGCCACCAATGATTTAAGATGGGTACTTGAAATACTTTCTGCGCCCATGTCTATGCAATTATGAAATAATATTATGTGTGTATAATTTAATTTTAATAACTTTAATTGGTACGCAAGAAATTATTAAATTTGATGTTTACCTTAGTTTCATCATCGCAATGCTCTCCAGCCACAAATATGTTTCTCAATGTTTTCCTTGAATATTTTCGACCATATTTAACTGATGGATCTTCTCTTTTAATAATTCGAAAAGCAGTAGGAATGGTGAATATAGCATTTACTTGATGCTGATGTATTATTCTAAATAAAATTAATAATGCGTATGACGTTATTGAATATTATTGTGTTTTTAATAATATATTTAGCTCTTTAAGGAATTTACCGAAAGTACTGTCCTGGATCAGGTGTTCTATCTGGTTTTCCTTCGTACATTACAGAAGTTATCCCGTATAGTAGAGGTCCATAGCAAATATATGAATGACCGACAACCCATCCCAAATCTGATGCTGACCACCACACATCATCTTGTTTCATTCCATAAATAGCACTCATAGACCATGCTAAAGTAGCAATATGTCCACCGACTGGTCTTTGAATGCCTTTCGGTTTATCTATGAATTTAAAATTAAATGAAATATAAATGTATGAAATTTGTTTATGAATAATAAACATGCAAAAGTCTTATACCGGTTGTTCCAGATGTGTAAAGAATATACAATGGATCATTGGCTTCGATAGACACACACGGATGTGGCTCTGATTGTCTGATAGCATCGCACCAGTCGATATCAATATCTGGTTCTAATTTGCATACGTGGACCTCTTTTCGTTGAAAAATTATGCACTTATTGGGCTTGTGGTTAGACGTTTTTAAAGCTTCGTTTAGAATATCTTTATATCTAAAATTTATAATCAAATACATACATACAAATGCCAAATGTAAACCAAATATTCACAGCATAACACGATGTATAAGACTTATAATCAGAATATAAGTTAATATTAAACATAATACAATTTTTTGAAAAACATCATACATTTTCTTTGAAATATAGATAATATTTTAAAGAATTGAATTGAAATTCATATTAATATATGATACATTCATTCATAATCTCTTTGATTTATATTTTCATAGTCCATATAACGATTGTATTCTTAATTAAATGCTCGTGTGAAGTGTTCGATACAGAACTAATTAAAATTCATCAAATTGTTAATTAAGTATACACAGTGCGTCACGTGTAACATAATATGAGGTAAGCTTTGACTTCCTATATAATGCAAATAGTTTTGAATTAATTTTCAGCATGTTGCGTTGGAAAAAATGTTTTATTCGTGGAATTACATGTGATTTTAGTTTTGTGGTCTAACAAAAGTATTTAAAAAAATTGCATTATTTTAGCGATAGAAGAAATTTGTTTTATATTATCATTAAAAATATTATTTTCATATGTATTCAATGCTTTTCATTTAAATAATTATAATATTTAGCACTCACTTCACAATTTTATGTGGCTCAACTCCGGAGCTTGCTGCGATTATAACTTTTGGTTGAGCATGTTCTATACGTGCACAAAGTTCTCTTGCTGCAAATCCTGTTTATTTTAAATATTCAATAATTATTAAATTTGCTATTATATAATATACAATAATATGCCTAAATATATTCTGAATATACCTCCAAATACCACAGAATGGACTGCCCCTAATCTGACCGTTGCTAACATAGCCGATACTGCTTCCGGAATAAGAGGCATGTATATTAAAACTTTGTCTCCCTTTTTCACTCCCATCGATGCTAAAGCTCCAGCTAGATGTGTCACCTATAAAATATAAATATTTTTACAGTAAAATATGCAAAATCATTTTAATCCATTATATACCAAAAAACTAATTAACCCAAAGACGTTGACTGAATAAAACTTGATAAAACAGACTGAAAATCGTCTCCTTTGGAGAGTGACACCAAATTAATGTTAATAGTTTAACTTCTCATTTATCACGTTCTCCAGACGCCCTATCTAAAGTTAAAGGGTCGAATTGGATACGGAAATAAGTTTAACAACGGAGTGGAAATGTACTACATTATCATACAAATTCATAGATTTAATTCCATTAATGTCGATAGACACGAAAGTCGAACGAACGCGCTTCATTATTTTATGAAATCTATTTTCTGAATACAGAAGAAAATTTTAATTACGCTCAAATATTGGTAATTCAATAACAGCAAACGAGATGGAAATCCCTATTAATTAAATATAAAACTTTCCCGTTAAAAGCAATAAGGATAAACCTCCGGGAGGAAGCCCTTGAGTGAAATGTACGTTTGAACTTTATAAATGGAGAATAGTTTTTTAAAAAATAATAACTCATTTCAAGTCACGTTTGAGTTGTAAGGTTTAATTGAGTACCAAAAATGGAAAATTTCAATTTATCAAAATACAATTTTCATAGCAATAAATTGCTTATATTATTTGATTTGACTTTTTTTCGATCATTTCATATCTATCAGCCCCGCCCCTTTTATCAATTTATTTTTGAATATTTTTTTTCAGCTCAGAATCGAGATTCAGATTGATTGTACAAGAACAACCCGATTTTAAGCGATGTAAATTTAAAGCACCATCCGAAGCTTTGCCGATCTTTAATATTTTATTGGTAACATTCACTAATATTATTCAAATTCAGCAGTCAAATTGCAGAGCCGTGGCGAGGGTATGAAGCGCCTTTGGCAAATATCTAACTATATCCCCGAAAATGTCCGCTAAAAGAGGGTGGAGTGACCACAAGGGCTGTGTGTCCAACCGGTCCGCTTTTCAGACCGCTGACATGACGAATGAATGTCTACATGAACGAATGTCTACAGAACGATTACGAACTCCCATTACAAAACGAATTTGTCCGAAGAAGACTGATGGGGTGGGTTGTTTAAATTTTACAATCGGTCGAAAATATTATTGTCTTTATTTTATTGCGGGCTTATTATATATGATATAAACGGACAGTGTTGATTCACATAAAGTAAAATGGTCAAATAAAATAAAAACCATGTGCAACTCAATTCAAAGGCGAATTTATGCATTTCTCTGATAAAACAATGCAATATACTGAGGTTTAATTAAAATTAAGCGCGCTGTTATCGGTGGTTTGACAGTTGCAAAGGCCTGAATATGATAACTCTTGATTTGTCGTATCCCATGTTTGTAAATATCTTGTATATATATGTCAATATTCGCTATGGAAATTTTATCACTCTATATATCCTTGCTGTGATTTGAATAGTATTTAAAAATATAATAGCAATGGCCACAACTCAGACATTAACCTTTGAATACTTAAACGAATGGTCTCGTATCCGATAATATCCTTATCTTATTCAATAATTATGGTATTTATTTAAGAAAAATGTTAAACGGAATATCGATTTGGTCCTTGAAGAGGGAGGCTCGCAGCGATTAACGACATTTCATTGAATTGAAGCAATTCTTCTGTTGAAATCTGTTTCTCTTTGGCAGCCTCCGGGTGATTAATTACTTCCTTAATTAATTCCGCCTTTGCTTGTTATTTTTTAACAAATTTTGTCACTGAATAGTATTTTCGAATACTACGATTTGAAGACGCCATTGAATCGTATACAGGGTGCAGCAGGGAAACTACCTTATTTTAAAAATGAATAACATAAACAATATTGAAGATACCAGTTTAATGCTTTTTTATATGTTACAGAAATATTTAAAGTTTATATTTATCATATTTTAAAAATTATATTATTAAGGCGGCCTCCGTTCTGGTTAATACATTGAGATAGTCGAGTTTTGAAGGTTCTCACCAGGGCGCGGCAGGGAAACTTCCTGCTTTTTTTTGTGCGAAAACTTTTGCGAGAATACTTCCTTGGATACCTCATCTCTTTGCGGGGCGATCTTCAGTAACCAGTCCGTTCGCTGGATTTACCCCCCGTATGACTTTTTTGTGGGGTTATCTGAAATCCCTAGCTTATACAAACCATCCATAAATTCTGACTGAACTGAAGAATAATATTCAAGCTGCTATCGACAAAATATCTGTCGATATGTTGGAAATTGTGGTGAAAAGCTTCAAAAAACGAGTATCTCAATGCATTAACTAAAACGGAGGCCATTTTACAGCAATATAATTTTTTAATATGATAAATAAAAACTTTAAATGTCTCTCTATAAAATATAAAAATAATTAATCTGACATCTCTTATATTGTTTATGTTATTTATTTTTAAAATAAGGTAATTTCCCTGCCGCATTATATACTATTTGGAAGCGTAATCGAGTGCTTTCAGCTCGTAGGTAATTTTTCAGATGGAATTTCTTTGTTTTCCGTCGGAAAAGCATCTTATTCAATCTTGAGGATTCTTGGAAATGCATTTAATCAAAAATACAATCCAATATGAACATAGAAGCATAGGGCAATCTATTATGGCATTTCGCTGTTTGTATAGAAATTGTGAACGGTTCTTATATCGTTTGAGATAATGGACTAAATGTTAGAGAGCAAACACGGCGATTGGATGGAAACGGTAGGAATTGATTGCATCCAATCCTCGGGAGGATTCATCGATGAATATTGACGATGAAAGCAAACTATAGTCGAGGACGATGAAGTATAAAAGCATTGAAAATTGTTTGCAAAGCGGTACCGCGGCTTTTAACGATGCGCAAACATTCATTTGATGCGAACAAATATGATTTCTGCAGTCAAATGATTAAGGATTTGTTATAAATACCTGAGCCAATAGCTGTCCATAGGTCACTTTTCTCACTACGTGTGTTAGAGGGCTGTCGTGGATAAGGGCGACTTTTCCCGCCCTCCCTGTGATTACATGGCGATCGACAGCATTGTAACAAGCGTTTATTTCACCTCCCACATACCTGACAAATAATAGATGAAATACAACAAATATTAATGGGATTCCGATAAATAAATTAGCAATAATTGGCAAGGACGTCTTCACGTGTCAAAAGTTGACGAACAGCATTGTCGAATAGTAATATATTCGTTTAAATAATTATTTTTTGCATAAATTTATAGTTTTAATTGTCTTTATAGCATTTCAAATAGTTTCATTATGTAATCGTGTATGTGTTGACAAACATCACAATCTTTATTGCTCATATCCAATATTTATAAAGTTTAATAAAATGCAAATTTTAGCCTCGTTAGGATCATTTTCATCCATTACAATTTGATGACAAAAATTTGCATAAATCGACTTGCAACAGATTTATATTTTCACCCCTGTATTATGCAAATGAGCATCATTATCAGTTATTGGATGTGGACTATCTCTATAGGAAACTTTTCTAGAGAAATAATTTTTCATATGGTAGTTTTCTATTTGCTTTCCAAATATGATTAAGTTAGGATAGGATTTTTTTGACTAGGAATTATAGGCAGGAGTCACTTTATTAATCACTTCAGTATTTACTTTTTGAGCTCCAGGAAATCAGAGTAAACCTGGATCGACACGATCTGTCGAAAATATTAATACTTGCGATCTTTCAAATTGATCAAAATAAGATAGCACTAAAAAAGCACAAGGCGATAGCCCTGGTCCTCATGCAGATAAGAAAAGAATGCTTTTCGCGGCTATGGAATAGGTTGACAGATTGGAATGTTGTTTCGTTTTTTTTAAATGTTTTGTTGTCATTTTCTTAATGGGTTAAAACTATGATAATAGATTGACATTGTATTGTTTATTTATAAATTCGAGGTGAACAAGAATATGGACGAACAATCTGTTTTTGCCAGTCTATTTACATTCGCTTTTTAACCGGTTTTTTTTTTAATAACAAGTTTTCTTACCAGAAAATTACTATTTTAGCATTTTATTTGTATAAGTAGTCGCCAATGAAAATGTTGCTGAAGACTAACTGATATTTACTGAATCTTTAAGAAAACGACTCCCCATAAACTAAGAACAAATAAATAAATACTCCATACAATGCTTGGATTTACAATACGGACTTGTAATTATAATCAATTGATTAATATCTTAAAATCTTCGAAAGAAATACCTATGTATATTTTTTTCTAAAAATGTTTCGTCAATTATTTTTTGTGTCGTGAATCTTATTTTATCATTAAGGGTAAATATGGCAATGTTCGAAATTAACGAAAAATATATTAACACCTTCAATGAATTTTCTGGATCTGTCCTAACAATAAACATATATCAATGTTGATGTACGTTTTAAATCGAAAGATAGAAAACTTGAATTACATCCTCATCAATCAATAGAATAATTATCACATAAACTTTCATCCCCAATCATCAACCGTTAAGGATGCCGCACGAACTGCGAATAACAAAGCAGAGCGACAGAACACATGTGAATAATTGTTATCAACACAAATAACGTAATTATTACTTGCAAATTATTACTGGAGACGAGAAATGGTTTTCTAAGAATCAAAACCCAATTCACGTTCACCCACATAAAGCCTAACTCATTTGTGAACAAATAAAAATTCTAAGCTAGGAATTTCTACTGCATCTTTAAGTTAAAAATTAATCAGATATAAAATATTTTTTAATAATGAAAGCGATAGTAAGCGTAGTTATTTGAAAAGAAACGCAGTAGTGCAGCTACGTGATTTATTGCTTCAGGCCACGTGTAGCGCGGGCCGAAGGGCTAGGATCCAAAAATATGCGCGCACTCGCTTCAAAGATCGACTGTCTCTCTCTTTCCCGTAAGCGGACCTCAATCGTCTTCAAATGACGAAACCAATATGCACCATTAGCTAAATGTCTCGAAAAATAAAAAAATAAACAATGTTTGTTCTAATTAAAAAATGTTCACGACGTTTTTTTGTACGATTTCAAAGTTATGCGGTTTTTTAAAGCGTTTTTTTTAAATTTCATAATGAACATTAATCGAGATATTTTAGATAAAATAGAAAATAAATCATCAACACTAACTGGAATTTGGAAAAAAAAATACATTTTTACAGAAAGAATTTTTTTTTCGAAACCACAAATGTCAAAATTTAATTTTTAACTATTTAAAAAAAAATAAAACTGAAAAAACAAGGCCAAAAAATTAATTTCTTAAATTAAATGTCGTCATTTTGTGAAATACTTTTGGTAGGTACTATAGCGAAAACTTAAATAATTAAGAATCATATTGTTATAAAAAGAAAATCTATACAGAATTATGATGACATTGCACCGCACAAAAAGGGGTCAAAGTATACATAGACTAATATAAAAACCTTCTTAAATACACGCCCAGTAATTCACCAAAGTTTCATCGCAATCGGATGAATGGTATAGGAATATATAATCTACAAACAAACATATTTTCATTGAGTGACTGTAAAATTTATAATAAAGATGCGTTCGACACAAATATTATTTCGACGAAATGTCGCGACGAGCCATCAAGATGAGTGTGTCGATAAGCCCTTATAATTGCTTATAAATTGGAACTTTAAGGGAGGTTTCTACCTTGTTGGACCTAAAAGTGATCGATTTTATAACATTTTTTTATACGAAAAGTATTAGATATAGAATATTGATATTTAGTGTGTTGACTAGACGATGCGAACGTGCGCGAGCGATGACATTCTATACCATGGAAGTCCTAAGTCCTGAATAAGTGATTTGCAGCAAAATAATTAGACATATTTTTATTTTGTATAATATTGTGTATAGCTTAGACTACAATTAAAAATAAATCTTGGAAAATAAAAAAATAGTGAGCGATCGAAAAAAAAATTGTGTTTTTACCAACATTTTTTTCTATTTTTTTGTTTCATTAAATAAACATTTTAGAATATTATTAGATAATTGTAGTCTATACGATGAAGAAGTTTATTATACATGTATCTGCTAAATTTCATAAAGAATGCTCATCTAACGCGTGTGGAAGCACTTCCATGAGTTTGGAAAAAGTAGTTTCGAAAAAAACGCGTTTAAAATTCCTTATCTCCTCAGCTTCACGAAGCGCAGCTTCTCATCGTCGGCCTATGACTTTGTGAATTTAATTCATCAAAGTGTTCATAAATATTGGTTCTTTCCGATGCACAAAGAAAAATATAGTTTTTTTTTAACTAACAAGCTAGAAAAGCACCTTAAGAATCCGTTTAAAAATTGCGAGCGTTTGCATGATTATATACATGCGGGCAGGTGTCATGTCATATTTTGAATTTAGGCATAATATCAAAACATAATTTGCATAAATCCCTGTATGTATTCATTTTTATGACACACATGATATTGACAATGAGTTTGGAATAATTCATCAACTAATATAATTCGACATTAGTGTGATTTTATGTGTGCTGGATGCTTTGACGCAGTATCATTATAATGGTATCGTGGATTTTTTGGAGTTTGATAATACCACGCTTCATATAAATTTAAAACTATCGTCAGTTGCGATTTGATTCGAATGTACCATTTCAAACATGATTCATCTTATCACGATTTCCTCGCGGGATATCCTTTTCCCGCGTATTTATAGCAGACCCATAGATTAACGTCATTCCCGGGATATTGCATTAAAAATGTATGCGCCAACTGCGTTAAATCCATTTTTGGTTTTCATTTATTTTATGCGCATATATGAGCGAAATTGCGTACAAAAAACGCGTAGGATCGCCTAGAATAATTTCCTGGAAATAACGATTTCACACTTCATTCACTTTTTCATTCCCCCCATGTCAAAGCGTCTAGTTTGCTGAGCCTATGAATAATGGATTGAAATTTGTATAAATATGCTAAAACTGTACTTTAGACATAATGCGGCTACCGTATGATATGTTGTCGTATGTCCTGTTGCGGAGTGTCCGTGGCCATTGCCGATTCGGTTTTGTGCTATCGACCTAGATGATGTTTGCAAGTTTAAAATGTGAGTCCATTTACCATTTTGTGAAGGGTGGATTCGAATTGTCCAAGACTTTGTCCCAGGGCTTCGTCCAGATGACCGACTTTCCAACATCGCCCCAGAATCCTTCAGGGTCGTCGAGCGACCTCTTATAAGCTGCATCATATTTGGGCGATGAGTATAGATTTTGCTCTAAGAGTATTTCTATAAAGAGAAAATCAATACATAAATAAAAATAATACATAATGAAATAATATCTTATAATAATGCAAATATATTGTAAAGGTCCATCGCCGTCTATAAGATTAGAAAGGTAAGGGATGAAACCCCATTAACCCATCGTAAGCTTCGGGGATGAATTACATGATCTATAAATGTACAAACCCCTATTTAAACATCAGATTTTAAATGTTTATTTAAAATTTGATGTAGAGTTTTTATGGTGAACCAATTCGCAGCCCCCGAAAAGAATTCCCAGGCGTCAAAGCATGAATTTTAATTCAACTTTTTCGCATAGTCCGGCACATTTTTTTTCGGCAAACAAAAATTATTCCCCCTTGAAATATTCCCGAGGATTAATAATGATGGAAAATTGTAGGCCTAAAGGTCAAAATTACAATTGTCTGAGCATAAACGTGCGTCGACCCAACACTGTCCCGTTATATTGGTACATTTTTTTAAAATCCAACATTTAATGAAGTCGCTTTTGTACAAGTGCTCTTGAAAAGGCGCGGGGGTTGAATCAACCCACCCCACGCTAATCTAGCGCAATAATAAATTATTACCCTGTGCTGTGTGGTTAAAATTAAAATAATAAAATTACGACCTTCCTATGCCCAAAATGAAACGTCCGAAGCACAACGAAAAAACTCACAAACATTTGAGCATTAACTTTTAATAATGAACCATAGCAAATTTATTATGAACGATCATAAATATTAATAATTTTTGCAATAAATTACATAATTATGTAATCGCCTGAGAAAAAAAATTGAATCCATTTATAATGCTAATTTCGATATTTTTATCGGGTTGCAATCATCGCGTTTTATTATCATTATAGTGATTCGATCTTCAAATAAAGGACTAATATTATATTAATAATTGATATAGGGTTTAAATGTTAATTGATGGCTTTTTAGGAGCATATCTGCATGTTAAGAAATAGTTTTTGTGCGTTAAGGGATGAATTATCTGACGTACCTCCATCGTTGTGACTATTTGTAACAGGCTCGTATTTCGATCTGTTGACTTGATTTTCGAAGAGTCCAACCTCCTTCAGCACATCCTTGCTTGCAATCTTTTCATTGTTAATACTATTCACTTTGAGGGCACTTCCACCTTCCACATTATTCAAATCAACCTTCACGGTACTTATCATAATAGATAATTTTTGAGATTGTGAGATCACACTGAGATTTTGGCAAGATCAAAGATATACGAGACTTTCAATGCTGTAGCGACATAGACACTAGACACTCGATCATCACACTTCTGCTAATATAGTGATGACGCTTTTTAATCGAACGACGATCTTATATGTTTTCGTAAAGTCAATGCGGGAATGGCGACGGGGTCAAAGGATGTTAATTCCTTTCTAATTCGCCCGACACTGATATTGATATGTGCTCAAAGTGATTCGAATGACTGACGTTAAAAAAAAATAAAACTTTAAGTCATAAGACAAAGTTCAAACGTATGCATTGATTATTCATTAGGTAGCCTTTTCCGTCGAACGGTCAAGGAAATATACTACATTTCATTATACCTATCACTATTGTTACACCAATTTGATTCCTTAATATATTCTTTACGAATAGCATGTCTTTGAATCTCTTTAGATTCATTCCAAAATATAGGATATACACGACTTGCCATTTCACATTGAGTATCGAAAAGTAAATCATCTTTTTATCAAGTTTTGATTCAGGCCTATGTGTCTAAGAAGACTGCTTTTATTTCCATCTTCATTTCGAAATCATTTAACCCGACCTAAATGTTCTTAAAACCTGAATATATATTACAATTTGAATGCACCATTTTGGATAAATGCGATATGATAAATTTAAGCAATGTAATTCATGGATATTCCAACAGCATGTATGTTGATTAAATTTGATTTGAATTGTGGATTAAACCGGGTTTCAAAGCTGAAATGGCTGTATTATTTCAAGGAAGCCATTTTTTTAGATTAAAATTATCATAAGCTAT
The DNA here is from genome assembly GCA_008973525.1 of Stenopsyche tienmushanensis. Taxonomy (NCBI): domain Eukaryota; kingdom Metazoa; phylum Arthropoda; class Insecta; order Trichoptera; family Stenopsychidae; genus Stenopsyche; species Stenopsyche tienmushanensis. Next base: position 472,830 of record WACJ01000200.1, read on the forward strand.
TAAATGATCGTTGCGATTTGATAAAGAAATGGATGGAAAGTAGAAATTCGAATCGCAATATCCCCGACTTACGAACATGATCATCATATTGCCGAAAGCATCAGGCATTTGCTAAAGAATTTGGTTCAAATAAATTACATTATAGTAGTATTTCGCTTAGTTTCATCGACTTTATAAAGTTGTTCAATTGGAGTCAACCGTCCATTTGCATAAACGATTAATTCGCTAATTTTTAACTTAATTCCGGATTATCAAAACTAGACAATGCGAGATAGTATTGTGAGTCTCACCTCAAAATTATATAAGCAGCATTAATACAATATACTCTGGCCAATACATTGTGTCGATTTGTCGAAGGTTTTAATGTGATGGATATTCATGACTTCTAAGAAATACTGGAGAATCGTACGTTGAATAAAGACGAATAAGTCGAAATATTAAATGAATCTACCATAATTAATGATTCAGAAAGCAGTTGCAGCGAAGTAGATAATTTTTAGCCCTTGCGATGCATTTCATTTGCAAAGAGAATATAACCAGCTGCGAGACTTTAATGACGAACCTCTCGAGAAAACTGAATCATGAAAGGAGAAAAGAGCGATTTATCTCGTCTGAAATATATAATGGAAAGAAGTCTGAAGTACATAATGGAAAGATTTTGGAATCTTATAATGAAATACGTAAAGATGTATACGCTAAAAGCAGACAATCGCTTATTACCGAATTTTTAAATGCTAAAACCAATTGTATGAACTTCAAACCTTGTACAACACCGATTTGTATTACACGACGTAACATAGAAAATCTGCTTATTTGAAACGAAATGAAGATCAGAATGCTTAGATCAGCTATGGATTTTGAATCACGCGGAGAACGAACCGACAGACATACATTACATTTTATCCATAGAAAAATATTTTCAATACCCTTCCGCGAAGTTTGATCAATTTGCTTAATTTTATGTATTTTCATCCAGATTTTAAATGAGGATTTTTCCACAGCCGACGACAATGGCGATGGCTAAAGGTTAGAAATGACTCGAGGAAATTTTTCCCTTTCTTGTGTCCGAATGCGAGGAGAATATCAATAGGGGGTTCAAAAAATAAAATCGACGCCGACGAGATATCATTAAATCTTTCAAAGGAGAAAGTAATCAATTATATGAGGAATATTGTAGCTCACGTTTTTTATTGCGTGGGCCAAATCGGAAGAAAGATGTGTGCCAAATGTTCCAAAACGTGAGCACACAATAAAATTAAAAGTTTATTTAGTTTATTTATGAGATCTATTCATGTTTGGCTTTTGAAATATGCCGAAATTGTTTTCCGCACAAATAATATTCGCCGAAGTTTGCGCTGATGCCTTACAAATTTGGCGAAATTTAGCAGATCCGAAAATATTAAAATAGATCGGAACGCTTCCGCGAACGACGCTAGGGGATGTAAACAACAAGAAATAATTATTTTCAATTTGTCTTCGATATGATTGACGGAAGCATTAAAAATGCATAAATACAATAAGGAAAAAAATACAGAAAAACATATGTTAATTTATTTCGTTTGGCATAATTTAAATTGAAATATTTTAGAGCCACCGTCACCTTCCACATTATTATTCAGAACGAAGTTTAATTGTATCCTTTGATCTAGTCAATAAAGGTGATTCCATCCTCACCCTCCAGATTAAGTTCCGGCGAACGTTACCTCACAGAAGATTTACACATTCTCACCCCAGCTTAACAATTTCAATCGTTCTCAAATTAATATCATGTCTTATTTTGTACACACAGAACACTCTCGATTATCCGGGTTGATGCTGGGAAGGAAGAGTCCGAACAATTGATATAAAGTTTTGATTTATAATTTTAATACTATTTACTTATTAAGAAAAACGCTCATTCGAGGAGAATTCAAATATAACCCGATAAAAACCGCAGCATTGTCTAAAAATTGTTGCCCTAATTATCTCTCTTTCAATGGACCAAACATATGGTAGTCACATGGAGCCAATTCTGAGCTGTAAGGTGGGTGTTCCCAATATAATTGGGTGAATTTATCCCGAGTAACGTCTACTGTGCGCGTTGTCATGCAGAAGAAGAACAGCTCCAATCGGTTTTCTTCTTATTTTCTTACGATGAGCAGTCCTTTGATAGCATAAATAAATTGAATACCTTTCGAATTCCAAAATACCGTAGCCATCACTTTTCCAGTAGCCTGTTTCTCGACTTTCAGACCTTCGGGAAACTTTTAGGCCCAATTAAATATTTGTGCTCAGAAACACCAAAAATTTCATTTTACGAGTTCTTGATATGTTTCTGCAAATTATTACAGCTTTTCTTTCTTTGGATGATTTATTTGAGCGGACTTTTCTTATTTCTACACCCGGATAATCGAGAGAACACTGTATGCATATAACGCATCACTCAATAAGTTCGTAGGATTTTTTTAAAGAATTCGGAAAAAATACGACCCTAAAGGATGAAGAAAAAAGTTTAAACTGAAAAAATATCCAATGAACTTGTTGAATGATGTTACAATCAATCGTATCGAATATGCTTCGAATTAATAATCGATCATTAAATAAATTATTAGAGTAATATTATGCAGACTGACAGCGTTTTCTATTTAAAAACCATTGATTCATTCAGGGAAAAATATACATTATATGATTATGCTAATGCACTAATAATCATATCAATTAAAAGCATATGTAAATTTAAAAAAAAACTAATTTCGAATCGGTACACGTCTTACGCGAAAAATAGTTTGATTGATTTTTTTGCTGAAATAGTATGTGATCTTCACTTTTCTTATACAGAATTTGTTTGATTTCATTAATCTGCTAATACTTTTATCTTTAATCTATGTTCATCCTATTAATCGGTCTTTTAAATCAATACTTCGGATAATATTGTTATCGACTTAAATTCCAGCATACATCATGTATTTTATTTATGTTATTTTCTTATTTTCTGTGTACTCAGATTGGGACTCTCGGATTTCAATTTGTTTCGTATTATCATGTACTTCAAGCTAGGATTCCCAAACTTCCAGGTAATAAGCATCGAATTAATATCCTTTCGTCAAATAAATTGAATTATCATATGTCTCCAGTTCTAATTATTTTATCTTCAATTAATCATTTATATTATATTTATTGGCTATATGATAACTATAAAATTCTAGACATTTTTTAGAATTAAATGTATATAAATACACTTAAACCTTTTTTTGTGCGGTATAAATTCGCACAAAAAAGATATGACTACCATAGAAAAAGTGAACATGCGTTCCATGGATTTTAAAAACCGGATAACTTTGAAACAGCTATATAAAATATATCCAAAATCGCATAAAAAAAGTTAATGAAAAAAAAACAGGAAAACAATAAGGCAATTAAAAAATAACATTTTGGTAACATTAAAAAGACGTCTTCCATCATTGGTGAATTTTTAAGGATGTCTGAAATCTGGCATCTCGAATGCCGGATATCCACCAGAGAAATACTAATTATTTTAATTAAAAACTATCATGCTTTAAAAAAAACCGCATAACTTCGAAATTGCACGCAAAAAATTCGCACAAAAATAATTTTGAGTGTAAATTATAAATTCATAATCTCTACGTAGAAGCAGAAATGGAAAATAGTACGGTAACTATCGAATCATCAATAATTAAGCAGAGTAAATTCGACAATAATTTTTATTAATATTTAGAATACTATAAAAGAAGGAAAAAATGTTCTAAATTATGCTAGAAAATAAGTTTTTAATACAAATCTTATATTTAAATATAAAAAAAATCAAATCATCGCTGAACTGTAAACCACCGAAAAACCCATTATATTTCCATGACATGAAATTTGTAACCTAATCAATATAAATGTTAAGTAATATTGTGCGTATATCAACGGTCGATTATTTGATTAATTGATTAATTTGAATGATTCTCCTCGGTTGCATAATTTAAATAATGCAAATCTCCATCATGTTTTCGATCGATCGCATATTTCTAGTGTTATCTATCTTCATGACGTCAAGAGGTTATAAATTCACCGTTGAATTCCAGAACCTGCAGATTAATGCAAATCACCATGAAAAAATACATGGCCAATACAAGAGGCCGTATAGGCGAAACAAAGGCAAACAACACATGTCGAAAATTGGTAATAATGCAAAGCCTATCAAGGTTTTTCGAAATCAATTAAATCTGTCAGAATATCGATAATATGGATGTTTAACATACATATATGGGTATAAATAATGGTTCGTTCTTACAAATGCCTTTATAGGGTCTGACGTCATATAGGATGGTAATAATCAGTATAGGATTTCCTCTAACCCACGCATCCCTAGAATGTTAATGTTCTTCTATTTACATGTTTGTATCTCGCTCGAAGGGTGCCACGGGCGTGAATTTCAGGATCACCTTTTTGTGCCTTTTTATATTTATTTACCGCCCCTTCTGGGCGCTTACATATAGTATTTAAAGTCGTTCTTCATACGAGGAAGCTATTGGCTGATACTCAAATATCAAACGATGGCTTCCACGTATGTGTATTTATAAAACATTTGAAAATATGTAATAAGTCCGAAATAAGATCTAAGGGATTTTTATTCCCGCCATTCCTATGTAAAGTGGATAACATTTTTGAATGCATTCGATCGATATTTGTAATTCGATCGATTCGATATTTGAGCTCTAGTTGACATTTGAATATTGGACGATTGTAAAGGTTCTTTAATGACGACGATGGAGATTTCAATAAAAGTCGTACAAATCGAATGTCGCCAAAAGGCCAAATGTGAAAAAAATATTCAGTGCAAAAATTTAAAAAATGCGTCCTTGCAATGTCCCTGGATACTGCGATATACAATTTGAATTTTTTAAGCAAATGACTTACATACAACTTACATTCAATAGAACAACAAGGGAGCTTTGAATTCATATTTGGCAATCAAAATATGTAATGAATGCAGAAATGCTAAATGTAGACAATGTCATTTGCTTACAGTTTTGAAAAAAAATGTATCAATTCATATAAACAAGGCTTAAGTTCAATTTTTTTATCAAAGAAAGGATACATGTCGATAAAGTCATGCTCGTCTTTAATTAGTAAGGTATTATTAAGGATAAGGATGGGGGTAATATTATAAGTTAACAGACGATATTTATCACTTTTTTTTTAAATATTTGATTCAGTTTGTTTTTTTAAAGAATTGCAGAATATTATACCATGCAGGAAGACTTGCATAGCAGACCCGTGGTAATCCGACTCCAGTCTAATCCGGAACCCCCTGTAATCCGACATCTTATTACAATCTACTGCTACCTCTGCCAAGAGAGAACCTTTTAAGAAAACTACACATCCAGCGATGAAAGATGCATTGTATATGTGGTGTCTTCAGAATAAAACCAAGCATAAACTTATTATTTAAGAAGATAAAAAAAATTGTAGCTTTAAAAATCATCATGGAATACGTTTTTATATTTATTTTATTTTGTTGGTTTTATAAATATAAAAAAATATATAAACATTGATTTTTATATATAAGATCTAATGTAAGTTAATTGTACTATACCTATATTATTTAAGAAAGTGCAAACAATAAGTTAGCAAAGTTTTATCGCAATCGAATGAACGCTAAGGCAGCGCATAAAATACGAACAAACAATTTTTTTTTTTGTATATTAAACTATGTCTATGTTACTCGCGTAATTCTTGGTAATAAATGGACGAAGTTTTATCGCAATCTGATGAACGGTATGGCAACGCATTACATACGAACAAAGTGATATTAATTTTTATATATTAGATTTTAGATCATTAGGATAATCATCTTGATTGATTTAATTAAATAAATTCAATTTATTCAAATATAATTTAAAAGGTAAGCTTTTAATCAAATTAAAAGTTCAAACGGATTCAATCCAGACGTTAAAATGGCTGCGAATTTATTTTGTTTGCCATCTACATTTTTAGTCCATCGACATGTGGATTGAAAGTTTGTACTAATATGTATATACTGCCACAATTTTTTGTAACATATTATGAAACAGTTGCAAAATAATTGATTGTTAATCAGACAAGTGGTATGTTTTGCGTCAAATGTATATCCATTATAACAAAATGGGCGATGATAACCAAGTACATGGAAATGCCACGTACTTGATTACCTACATCTATTGAGAATTTAGATTTTCATTCATTAATCAAAGGGTCGTCATTTTAGATAGGGATCACATCTGAAAGCTTTAGTAAATGGGTGTATAAATGTGTTTGTTGATTAGCGAATTGTTTGCTCTGTCAGCTCATCAAGATAATGCTAATGCACTCGTCGACTAGATAGCGACCAGAAATTCCCGAACAGGAACTATAGTACTCGAAAGATCGAAATTTTAGCGAAATTTGTCAACATAAACATGTCTTATTTGGATATATTAAATACATAATAAACGTTGCTCAATGTGATGATAATTCGATACATAATATATCAAGGTGGGATGTTCGATATTTTCCAAACTAAATATATTTGAACCCATTTTCGGAATGCTCAATTTAGAAGTCGTCCTTATATTTGAGCTTCAGTGATTAAAATTCCGACCCATCACGACATCTTTTTCATGTAAAGCAACTACAATGGCACCCGGGATTCTCCCTAGGGATACATCTAAAGAGATTTTAACACTCCAACGATCTTCGGTAATGGGGAGTCAACTTGTTAAAAACGATCTGAACCGAATGGCATTGCCTCGTTATCGAAAAATATCATTTTGTAACACATTACTGAATGAACGCTTCTCTAGCTCTATTTAATAGTAGGGAAAGATCGAGACTAGCACTTAAATTCTGGAGCCGATATATCGGACTAATATGTACAATTGATAGCAGTGGAAAATTATCAGCTCTTTCCACATTGTTTAGCGACGTCAGTGTCAACGACTTGTTGAAAATTTGATTGAATTCATACATACTTCGTGAAAAATTGCTCAAGGGCAATTTTAAATAGTCTGGAGTGCTTTGAAATTCAAGGGGAAATTGCTGACCCAAACAATTATGTCAATCAAATCATCAACGCAACTTGTTAAAATTCAAAAATATTCCACAAATAACATAATGGATTTCGTCAATTTCTCAAATACTGTCGCCGATTTTTCCTTGGAAATCCTCAGAAAATAAACACTGCCAAGGCGAATCATACAGATTTATAATTGCAAATTTCAAATCACAAATGCGATCGGTAAAAAAAAATTGAATAACATCAATGCTTATAATGGATCGATCGGAACATTTTATGCATTTGATTAATTTAATATTCAACGCTCTTATCTATGTATTACAATCAAACAATGTATTTATTTTAAAAAATCCATCGATTTCCCTAATGCCCTAATAACGATCATGCTCTCATTATAAATACCTATAAAAATCACGAGTTAGTCCAACCGCATTGGCGTTAAATATGAAATAATTGCACAATAAGCCGATCAAACTTATCGCCATATTTTAGAATTTAAGATTTAACCACACTCTGATCGATGCAAATATAAATATCAAATCCATACAAGAAAATATGTAAGATTGATCAATGCGGTTTTGTTATAAAAATGAGTATGTAGCGAAAATATAATTCACGCTTTACTATGATCATTTGTTGCAAGCGACGTCTAATTTGCATTATTAAGGATTTAAATATTATAATAATGCGATATATGCAAAAACCACGTAAATATCGCACGTTTAATAGAAAAATATGCATATTTACAAGAAAGTACTTTAATAATGAAAATCTGTTGTAATTCTCGCTTGTATTTTAAGCTTCTTTCAATTATAGGATAATTTCCTATTTAAAAAAATCTATCATCATCTAATCATTTTTACCAGAGACTACTTCTGGCCACAGCTTTTTCCAGCAAGAATTTAAAATGGATTGTATATTTCTTTAACGGACAAGCAAAGAAGAAGAAATTTCGAATACAATTTTTTTCCAAGCTTGTGGAAGAGTTAAATTTTCATATATTCTAATATTTTTTCAAATATTCGACGAATTCTATATGCTTTAAATATTGAAATTATATCATAGTCTAAGGGTTGGATTATAGACGCTCAAGCCCTTATTATATAAAACGTGTTATGCCAAAAAATATTAATATATTAATAATTTAACTCACCTATTGCCATCGTGGAAACGTAGAACAATCCCGAAGTGAACTGTGATTAGGCCTCAAAAATTCTGAATTTATACTATCTGAGAAGATGGACCTTTGACTGCTCTCATTCAGATCTGTTATAATTATGTGCATAACTTCGAAACACTTTAAAAGAGTACTGGATGTTTTTTTGAGCATTTAATTTACAAAAAAACCCAAATATGTCTGTCAGTATTTGGTACAATTTGTATTTCGTATACAAATTCGAGTGCATTTATATACAATAAATTTGCACACAAATCCATAAAAGCATGCTTTATATTTATATTCTCGATATATATGAATATCTGATGATGATGATGAATATATTTACGAATTGGATTTTTTGATAGTTATTTTCTCTGCTGAAAATCAATCAGATCAAAGAGGGTTAGGTTTGGTTCGTGTGATCTTTAAAAATAACGCGATTATCATAATAATACTGCCAAGTACTATTTCCGTTTTAGCTATTCTCTTATAATGATAATATTAACTGTTTGAACTTACTTTTAAATACTACATTGTATGCTCATGTGATCCAATTGTTAAAAACATGTTTTGTTCAATCGTAAATTTAAATTGTATTCCTTTTGATCTGAAATCGAATTTCCATTATTTTCTATAATCTCCCATCTTTTGTCTGCATGCCAAAAATCTATTTTAAAAAGTGATCGTAGTCTCAAATACGTATGGATTTAAATTTTATTTTCATTAAGATATCATTTGTCCCGGATGTGCTCTAAAGATCTGAACTTATGATAATATGAAGACGTTTCATTTGATTTGAGTACACAAAAGAACCTTTGTGTGGGTTAATTCGTTCTTAAAATCTGGATATTTTTCAAAAAAAAAATATTATTTCATACGTTTAAAATAATCATAAATCATCCACATTTAATCCCCAATCTAATGAAGAAATGTATGCAATTTCTATCTTAACCCATTCCGGGCCGCTGTGTCTTGAATAAACTTTTGCTTGGAATCTGAGTGAATTACGAAGAATTTAGAAAATATTCTAAATATTTTTTTTTTATAGTAGCATGAAAATCGAAATTAAATTTTCTCAGTTATTTTATAAGAACTAACTGCATATGTATATGCATAAATATAATAGGGGTTATAAATCCAATGTTGTAAAAATAAATAACAAATCACTTAATAAGTTTGTAGGATGTTTTTAGAAGAAATAAAAAAAAAAGATCTTAAAATTGGTTTATAAAAAAATATAAACAATGAAAACTGAATGTAAAAATGCATCCAGACTCAAATAATTGAAACACGCTTTTTTGGGTGAACGGACCGACAAAAGCGTCGCGCGAAACACGTGTTTTCAAGTGATTGAACCGTGGTATATTAATAAGAAGAAACTATATATATATTCATTAAATATTTTTTGTTGGCCGTGAATAGTTCATGGTGAGTCTAAAATCCATCATGATCTCTTTGAAAATGATTTAAAAAAGGTCTATATAGTGGTCCATCGAAGTTTCTTTGATAATGTTGTAGTAATTTGCTTGGATTCTTAGGTCCAATTCACACTATGGTGCCGGTAACAGTTCGTTCTCGCCCTCGGTCTCGGTCCGGTCAAATATTCTCATACAAAAAACGGGATTGGAACGATCCGATGGTGTGAATACTCTGATTGTTTCTTGTGTAAGAATATTTGATCGGACCGGGATCGGAGCGAGATCGAACCGTTACCGGTTATTTTATACGTTCTTGTTTTTTATTGTGATGTGACCATGTGACGCTTGGACATAGATCTGATTTGACTATTAATGTGAGTGGTTCTTCTTCATCTGATTGCATCCTTATGGTTTTTTAAAATTTCCAAACATAAGCCTTTGACGTTAGATTGGACATCTATTGGCTGCTAAAATTCTCTGTAAAGATCATTTATCATTTTGAATACTTTAGTCGTCTCCTTGCTAAGGGGAAAAAGAAGCATTGAATGTTTAATATGAACTTCGTACATCTCGTGCTTGGACATTTTAGCACAGCACAAAAGTAAGTTTAATTGCACAAATACAAAATCTTTTGATGTTGGCCATAAAAATAATGCTAGAAAAATTGATTTATTTTCCAATTTACCTAATAGGACGTCAGCGATTATACTTTCGGGTGTGTTAATCGAACGTCCGACAATTTAAGGTGAGAGGGATCGTGCAAAAAGATTGTCGATCCTCACCCCATTTCGGGTGGAATTTCCGACTTGATTTAATCGCAAATATTTCTCTCTTACCTTATTAATTATATCTCCTTTTGAATTGGAGAGGAAAAACCTCTTTGGGGTGGATCGACCTATCGCCATTCAGATTAGCTTGTAAGGTCTCAAGACCTGAGGATTTGTGATATTTAAGATAAACTTAATTCTTCGATTTAATCTGGGAAACTTGCCTTGTATTTAAAATGGCTTCTTTCTGTTTTTCAGTACGAATAGATGAAAGTATTTTTGTAAAATATTTCTAAGTAAAATGTAGAATTTTGCCCCAACTTGAACATAACTTTAAGGCTCCAACTTAAAGGTTTGAAAGTTACAATGGAGTTAATTTAGCAGTAATTGATTTAGCAATAATCTATTATATTTAGTCATTCTTATTGAAAATTTTGATCTTAAACTAATGATCATATTTTAATAAAAAGAGTTGAAATTTATTGTTAGTGTTGAAATTTTGTCAACAAAATTGTAAAATATGATTCCCTTCATTATTCAATACATTTTCTCATTGCTTTGGCTATCTTCTGATCTCTTTTTGTAAAAACTTTCCGACTTAAAAACCATTTTAAATACATTTCTACTTTAGCTGCATTTTTTAATCGTCTTTCTCTCAGATTGAGCTCCGTGTATCTGAAAAGATGGAAATCCATCGGGGCAATGTCCAGTGAATAAGAAGGATGTGGTAACACTCCCCAGTTTAATTCCCGTATTTTATTTGGTGTCAATTTTGCTTTATGAGGACGCTCATTATCATGAAACAGGATCTTTCTGTTGAATAAATACGGACGTTTCTCTTTTATTTTTTTATGCAAAACTTCTAATTGCCGATAATAAACTTGTGTAGTTACAGTTTCATAATGAATTATTCCTGGCATATCTCACCATAGGCACAAAATAGCCTTTTTATAGTCAGTCGGGGCTTAGGGGTTGGAATTGAAGGCTCTTTTCGAGAAATTCATTGACTTTTTCATCGTGGATTGTTGTAAATGAGACATTTCTGATGACGAGTGCTATTCAAAAAGGGACTATTTGTTGGTGTTGTCAAGAAGGCGTAGCATGTGTTTCGATGTTCTTTTTTATTGTGTTCGATTAACTCGTGCGATACCCATCCTACCTCATAAAATCCATCCTATTCGCTTTGTTGGTGAGCTTTAAATGTATGTGCACAGTGGTCCATGAGGATCTCAGTCTTTGCTATAATTCCTCGATTGCTTGCCATATATCTGATTCAATTAAGGATTTTAATGCATCGTTATTAAAATTCGAAGACAGTCGCATTCTTGAATCATCCCTTAAGCTTCTACTATCCAATTTACATTTTTGGCATCAGCGGATTGTTACCACTTCATCATAAACATCTTTAGGTGTTTTACTGGCTATTGTGATATTTCAACACAAATCAAAAAAGCTGCATACAATACCGATTGTGGACTTAGTGAGTTTTGGGTTTGGATATTTTACCCTTAACAATAATAAAAATTTGTTGCATAAAAACAATGTTTAACAATAGTTTATTTACCGTGTCCCTCTAATATCATCCTAAAATAATCAATATAAATATAAAACACTAAATAAGATATTAAAATCCCCTATATAAACTGATTGTATCGTTCATAAAAAAACCATGTGAAAAGGCATTTTCAGCGAAATATTCTCTATGTGCCTCTGAATCCCATTAAATTAATAAACATAATTTTACCTCGTTGCGTGTACGAAAATAATATTTCGCACGTTGCTTCACGTATTCTTCGCATTATTCAGCAAAACATTTCATTCGCATTCCGCGTATTTTAAGGCCGTTTCGATGATTCTTGGTCCTTTTCAGCAGGAACTAAAACTACTCCGACGAGCTTGATGTCGTCTTATGAGATTTGTGCGCTTATCGAATAGGTTTTACAATTTTATTTTACATAAAGGTGTATCCAGATGACCTTTTTCGTACTTATTTGCAATAAGGTACTCTGGCGCGTTAAGTTAAATATTTTGTAGCCAACACACGTATGTCTTTCCACGTCACCTTTGTCGGGAATCTTTCTTTGAGAGCAAAATATTCTGTTCAAGTTCTCGACCCAATCGCCAAGAGAAAAAGCTGGAGATATTTATAAATGCTGAGGTTTTCCATAAATATATTTGATATGAGCCCTCTGCGAATATGAAAAGAAGGCGCTTGTTTGACAAGTTCGTGTATGGTATCCGAACGAAGATTTTAATATCAAATCATTCATTCAAATCATATTTATATGAGCGCTTTGTATCAAACTGAAATGAGGGCTGCTGTGACAAATACTAGAGGTTACCCGAAAAAATGACATTATCACAAAATTTGACCATACATTTTGTTTATATAATTTAAAATATATGTTTGAGTCATATATTTAAAATCTTGATTATAGTCCAGGATAGAAAATATAAACTTCATTGAGGGCAAATAAAAGTCCCAAAATCACAATGTCAATGTCGCAATAATCATTTGTTTTTATGCAATCAAAAATTTGCTGCATAATTTAGTTTCTGAATTCCAATTATGAAGGTTCGAGTGCATATTCAGATTGTGAATTAAATTTCACCGTGGCAATAAATTTGGCACACCTAAAATATCAATATTCCACTGTCATAAATTCAACTATGTTAAAATGCAAAAACAAGATTTAGCTCCTATCATGTCTCCAAATTAAATATATTTTTTAAGAAAATATTTATAAATCGCCAAGAAATGTTATGGTTGTAATTATGTCTGTGCAATTAGGCTCAAATTTGAATATTCACGAAAGACATTTCCATGTCATTTTTAGCATATGCATTCAAAGCTCTTTTGGGCGATTTTTTTAAATTTATTTTAATGCATCTTCACTTTTTCTATATAAGTCTATCGCAGCATCTATCGCACAGAAAAACATTTGAGTGTAATCTCTTTTGCAAGTTGACTTGCAGATTTGTGCTTGATCCATGAGTTTATCCCGTATTTTCTAGGGAAACAATGACTACATTAATGAAATCAAATATAGACTCCATACCATTGAAACTTTTTCTTTAAGTAAAAGAAAGTATTGTTAAAATTTTGATTTATGGAACTTAAGACACTCTTTTAGATTTTTCAATCTTACTGTAGAGTTTTCCATTTATAGGAATGAAATGCTTGAAAATCTGAATTAGATTATTATTTTTAATTAAGTTCCTATTGCAAATAGACTAGAAGAGTTTTCTTGGTAAGATCATATTGATAAATCATAGAAAGGATATTTTTGGTTCGAAGTTCAAGTTCTTTCACATTTGCCTGAATTCACTATTAATCATTAATCCTTTATAGGAGGATATATTAGGAGGACTCGAAAGTATTTGTAAATTTTGACAAATTTTTGAGTTAAGTTTGTGTCCAGAAACAGTGATATTGTCAAACATTATTGTTGTGCATCAGATTTTTTTTATTATTAAGGGTAAAATATCCAGACCCGAAACTAACGAAGTCCATAATCGGTTATGTATGCATTTTTTTTAAATTTGTGTTGAAATACCACAATAGCAAGTAAAACACCTAAAGATGATTATGGTGAAATAGTTACAATCCGCTGATGCCAAAAATGTTTCCAAAAATGTAAATTTGGTAGTAGAAGCTTAAGGGATGAATCAAGAATGGGACTGTCTTCGAATTTTAATAACGATGCATTAAAATCCTTAATTGAATCAGATACATGGCAAGCAATCGAGGAATTATAGCAAAGACTGAGATCCTCATGGACCACTGTGCACATACATTTAAAGCTCACCAACAAAGCGAATAGGATGGATATTATGAGGTAGGATGGGTATCGCACGTGTTGATTGAACACGACAAAAGAGAGCATCGAAACATATGCTGCGCCTTCTTGACAACATCAACAAATAGTCCCTTTTTGAATAGCACTCGTCATCAGAAATGTCTCATTTACAATAATATACGATGAAAAAGTCAATGTATTTCTCGAAAAGAGCCTTCAATTCAAACCACTAAGCTCGAATTGACTATAAAAAAAAGCTATTTTGTACAGATTATGAGATTCGCTATAAAACTATAACTGCACAAGTATATTATCGACAATTAGAAGTTTTGCATCAAAAATTAAAAGAGAAACGTCCGTATTTATTCAACAGAAAGAAGACGATACTGCTTCATGATTATGTGCGCCTTTATAAAGCAAAATTGACACTGAATAAAATACGGGAATTAAACTGGGGAGTGTTACCGCATCCTTCTTATTCACTGGACATCGCCCCGATGGATTTTCATCTTTTCAGATACACGGAGCACAATCTGAGAGAAAGACGATTAAAAAATGCAGCTGAAGTGAAATGCATTTTAAATTTTTTTTTGCTTTTAAGTCGGAAATTTTTCACAAAGAGATATCACGGCAAAATAAATACTACAAAATAGTATATAAAAATTGAGACCTTATCCATAAATTTCAGATAGTGTTGGATTTATTTGTTGCCATATTTATAATGACAAAATCGCCATTTTAAATATCGCCACTTATGAGTAATTCCCTGTCTTTTATATGATTAAACCATTCGCTTTTTCCTGACTTTGTTAAAATTATTGTGTCAATCAAGCAAAATCACATGTTAAAAGACGATCCAACTTGTAATATTAAAACCGGAATAAACACGACAAAGCATGAAGAAAACGTGTTGAAAATTTCCATAATATTGTAGATCATTTCAGAGCCCATTGTTTTCCAGATATGTATTGCAGAAGCCATTAACTGTACTAGATATGAATTCTTAAGTATTGTGGAATTCAGAAGCTTTCAAAGCATATCTTCGACATGAAATTTTATACAAAGTATTTTTTTCAAAATAATCTTAACTTTTAATATATTACTCTTTTAATATATTTATCCTCATTCTATGAATTTAAAATAAGACAACAATAATATAAAAATCATGTATGTAAAATTTTCATTGGGATGCAAATTTTCTCTGGTGACGATGACTATGGGCAATAGAACAAGATTTTGAGATAAATCTTTTGTGTTTTATTGCTTAGAAAAATATTTTTCTCCAAAGTTATTTTAGTACACCTGCGACATTGTGACCTAAGATTGTATGACATACGCGCACTTCTCACTGTTTAATATTTATGGTGAATTATTTAAATACAAAAGCATACGTCACATTACGCTGTTAAAGCCAAAGAGTTCAATAGACAATCGCTGCCGTATTTGTAAAGTTATGCTTCCTCTTTAGATAATATCTTCTATTTTATTCTACAACGAACATCATGCGATTGACGTTAGACAGAGCGCCAATCCGGCAATGCCATCTATTGATAGAAAAATATAATCAAGTTATGCTTTTACAAAATGGCGGTAGAACTATTATCATGTGCGAAATATATGATATCTCTGTTCATAAATTAATGTTTGTGTGTGGACAACATAATCGTTTATAGCAATTTACTCGATTACTCATACAAATGTGAATTTAAAAGAATTTCCACGTTTGTACAATTTTGCATAGGTCGTCTACCTTTATTGGTACCTTTTCATTCATTCAATTTAAGTTCAATGGCAATGTTTGGAAGGGACTCAAATCAAAATTCACAAACTCACAACAGCATCCATTTATTGATAAACAGCGCTCCAATTGAGATGTAAAATTATTAATTAAGTTTTGTTCACCATTACTGTTATTTTGCTTCATTTTTGTAATTATTCTTACAAAGCTGATTCTTTCTCATTTTGTTGTTTTGATGTTGTTACTGACATTTATAACAATTTTTGAGCTTTTTTATTATAAAATTGTCTTATACCTACAAGACTGAAACTATATTGTAGCTGCTTATTATAAATATTATATATTATACAATTCTTTGACAGTTGCAATAATTCAATCAAGTTCACGCGCTGTAACTTTAGCCACGTCTACCGAAACCCTTGCTACGTTGTATCGAAAGTAAACGACGTTTATTTGACAATAATTAATGTAACATACTTGTAGTCAAAAAATCAGTTTTGTAGATTTTCATTTAATACCGGCATGTACAATTTAAAGCATAGTAGACTATAACTTTCTTGATTTATACTGTACAAGCACAGTACAAAAGATATACACGAACCAATAGAAATCTACCAATGTGCTAAAAAGTAAATTTATCAATAATTTGAAGCAGCGACTGGCCAAAAAAACGAATATTTGGTCAAATCATAATTTGGGTAATTTTGTTTTAAGTTAGCTAAAAGCTGCCATTTTGTAAGAAGGGCGTAAAAAATCATAAAAAAGAGTTTAAAACTGGTAACACTTCAATTGACGAATGCTAAAATGACTTTGAAATCAATTTACTCTATTGAAAAATTGCTATAATAACATCATTAGATATAATCGGATCAAATTTATTACGTGACGTTTTACTCTGACATTATCTCTGCGTTCTATCAAATTCATTACGTGTATATCTTAATCAATTATTAATTTTCGTCACATCAATTGATGTGTGTGATAAATGACACACATCAATTGATGTGTTTCTCAGTATTAGATAAAAGAGCAAGTTAAATGACATTACGTTTGTGAGCTTAACGATCGAAAGCTTTTACGCACTCGAAAAACATTGCATGAAAATACAATATGGTCGTAATTCGGGAATGCAATCTTTCGATTGCTGGAAGTTTCATAGTTTGAATCTGCAACGGGACTAATTATTTAATCCGTTGATTGCAAAATGGATACAAATCCACGGTATGCTGAGGAAATCATAACACTTTTAGTGCAACCGGTATTAGAAAATTCATATTGTATTCTTAAGCTTATCCGGTTATGAGACGGATTGATTGCGTCATAAAATCGACACATCTCCGCCGACATAAAACATACGTTATTCTGGATGAAAATAGGCAATACAAAATATGAAAAAGATTACGATCCCATGGAACTGGGTGTAAATTAAATGATGTTCCAAGGTACGAAACGGCAAGACAGTGTGTATAAAAAAAATGTAGCTCCTCTTTTATGCGACTACGATCAATGGCGTTTTTGACGACTTTAACGACGCAATAAGTCATAAAAACCGCGTCTCCTAATCCTTGGTTAACGACGCGTCCCGAGCTTAAAAAAAGCTCCCGTATGATGATAATTTCAATGGACGAAGAAGACCTTCGAACTTTGACGCATATCCTTCATTATGTATCTCATATGGTATAGAAAGAAATTATATTTTTTTGAATGAAATACTTTGAATTCAGTTTATCGTCAGTGGTCGCCAATTCAACAACAACAGTGGATGCTATTTTACGCCTTCTTTCTTCAGTGTCCGGATCAAGAACCTTCCTATCAGGGTACAGAAGCTTTAACTGTAGCTAAACCTGGCCTACATCCAAAAAAAGTTTTGCTATGCATTTGGTGAAACTGGAAGGGGGTAGTTTATTATGAGCTACTTCAGCAAGGTGAAATGATCAATTCAACAAAATATTGTTTCCAACTAGATAATCTAAAGTATGCAATTGCCAGAAAATGGCCAGAATTAGCGAACAGACGAGGCGTTGTTTTTCATCACGATAACGCCAGGCCTCATGTGTCTTTGCTCGTCAGAAATAAATTATTATCATTTGACTGGGATGTTTTACCTCATCTTCTATACTCTCCGGACATTGCCCCTTCAGATTATTATTTATTTCTTTCATTAAAAAATTCTTTACGTGGTAAAAATTTTAATTCAAAAAATGATATAAAAATGTACCTTGATCAATATTTTGCTAACAAACCTGGGAAATTCAGGCAAGAAGGCATTATGAGGCTTCCGGAGAGATGGAGAATGGTAATAGAACAGAATGGTTCATATATTATTCAATAAATTTTGATGTAATACAAATTATTGTTTATTATCTTCTTAATATGAAAACGAAAGAAACTTATGGGACACCCTAATATATAAAATATTTGAATACTAGAATATTTTACCAATTTTTATATTCGTTATTTGAATAATTGATTTTACGAATATTTGGGATCTCTCTTATTATTTGCAAAATTTATGGAGATAAGCTTCAAAAATGTCACAAATACTTTAAAAAATATGAAATTGATGATAATATCCTAAATTTTAGTAGGTAGAACTTTGTTGTCTCAGTTCAACAATAAAAGATAAACAACGTATTTAGATTCCAAACAATTTTTGCTAAAAAGCTATCGAATAGTGAATTATCATCCATTGCCCAGACAAGAACTGAATAATTTCTGAAAATAATTACACTTATTTGTATCCTTCAACCATAATCAACTTTGAAAAAGATTTTTTTAAACATTTGGTCTAATGTTATAGGAGGGATTTGTTTAGGATTATTTAAGCCATATGTAATTATTTTTTTTTATTAAAATAATCAATTATCGATTTTGACTTTAAGCTAGCTGTTTTTTAGAAGCTGCTTAATCCCGAATACTCTTTCGAGTTTTGATATTTTTTATACCATCGACCAAAAACTTCACCATTCATCCAGGCTTTTTTCTGATGATCATATTCAATCTAAAGTTCTTTGATTTTCCAATGATAAGCAGTGGTAGTCTGTGTTTGCCTGCTGCATTTGCACACCCTATTATAGTGACACTTTCTTTACTAGATTTGAACTCAGATGAAGTATTTCACGTTTCGATGCTGTATTTGAAGTATTTGTTGGGTATTTTTTTCCAATTTAAACCGGTCTCATCAGCATTATATATATAAACTCTTCCTCGAACAACAGTTGGTAAACTTCATAATATGCAATCCACCACGTATGTGAGCAGAAGTGGACACGAATCTCCGCGTGCAAATCAGCAAATTATATAATCCGAATAATCGAAAATCCGGATAGTCGAGGTACAGATGATCGAGTTTCTACTGTATTTTAAAATCCTTAGAACATCCACGCCATTTTGTTTCTTTTGAAAATGCCCAAAATAATTAAAAACCATTCTTCATTGAAAGGCCAACAGTTTTACAGAAGCTTTTAAAATTTTCTAATCTATAGAAAAAATACTATAGATGGCAGTAGTAACTATTATTCATAATAATGTTGTGTTTCTTTTTATTAAAAAAAATGTTTTTGAAAAATAAATGATCATTTCATTCCGCTTTGCGTTATAATTTATTAAATTGTATGTGGGGTTTGTTCTGTTGAATTAGTCGAATGTATTTGTATTGATCAGAACGTCGCCAGATGCCAATAAAATTGTCTTCGGCATCCTCTGGAAAGCCATCACAATTGCGCAATTGACCAACGACTGCATTTTCAAATGGGGTCTGGCTTTTGTAAGATCAAATTGATTTCGACATTAGTCGCAGAGCACGTATCCAGCATCTAAGGGCAATCCACGGGGTGCTTTTAACATATCATTCTAAATGCGTCTTCATATAAAACCACTCCGAGTGCCAAACAAATATTCATACAACAGCATCAGATACTACGTTTTTACATTAGGAATGATCTGTCTGTTCAGAGGAAAACTTTTCAAAATAATTAATCAGTCGAAGGCAATCCATCAATGTAGAAACCTTCAAACGGAATTCGTTCCAGCGGCTCACTTAAAGACAGAAATGTAATCTATTTGAACCGCAATTGCGGTCGATGTAAGTTCCGAATATCATGAGCAGGAAACATGGACAATCAGTTTGAATTTTCCTATAATTATGCTCGTTTTATATTTATATGCATATCAATTTATAATTTTTTCATTGATTTGTTTGTTTGATGAAACCGAAAACGATGCCAATTAAATACAACCGCATATAAGAGTCCATTTAACGATTTTGCTAACTGACCACATGTATCCTTAGTTCTTATATTCCAATAATATATTTAGTACGAGAGATTGTAGACTTTAAAAATAAAAATTAGCAAAAGTGAATGCAAAATTTCGGTCGCTGCCTCCCTTATTAACAGATTTGATTAATCATCATCGGGTAATTAAATATAAACATTGATCATACATTTTACAGAGCTTAACATCATTCAAATGAAGACTAAAATTGTAAATTGAAGCAACAAATACTATCGATTTTAATTAGCAAAAATTATCATTCAAGTATCATAGAACAAAGCCCTGCCTTTTATCAGACAAATGCGTACAAACAAAGCATTAATTATTCGCTAAAATTGTCTCTCAAGGAATGGCCTCAATTAAATACACTATATTTTTGATTGGATATTTTTAAAATGTGGTTACCTAACACATTTCCTGTTGATTTTAACGCAAAATTTATAAGTTGCGTATCCAACCGCTAAATTGCCAGAAAACTATTAATAAGTTGAGAAAGCTGTTCGTCAGTGATTTGTTTATCAATAATACGATTTACGTATTTTGCCAATTGAATACATGTCTGATGACGCATTTATATTTCCATCATCACGCCTTAACACCAGAGACGGGGTATTGCAATTTATTAACCACTCGCTGCTCCAAATGAACAGTGGACTTCTTTCATCAATTACGGTTGTTTATTTGACGATAAATGCGCGGCTTAGTAATCAAAATCAGCAATAAAATATTTCTGAAAATTCTCAATAAAAGCACCTAATTATATGCTATTTAATTCATTATACTGTAAAGAATGTAAATTTCAGATTTTCTTTGCTTTTGTAATTATTTATTTATAGTGATGAATATGATAAGAGAATTGCGAAGAAAAAAAATTAAATAATACCAATAAGCTTCCTATCTTCATTGAATACATTTTCTCATCTCTGTAATTATATTGACATATTTTGAGGTATTGTTTTTTGTATAAAATATTATATAAATCAAATCAATGTTTCCCAAATATTCATTGAATAAGTCTGTCAATCAAATACGAAAGTTTTGCTATTGAATAGCCTAAATTGCGACGAAATAAGCTGTTATAAAGAGAAACTTGCTCAGCAAAAATTTTATTCGATCAATTTATACTTAAAGCATTTCAAAAGGTTAAAGATCGTGATAATTATGGATAACGAGTCTTAAATAAATTATATGAAAACTAAATGTGTTTCATTAAAGTCTTCAAACAGTGCACGAGCTTTTTCCATGAGTGTGAACAATTTTTCCACCAAGCGAAGCGAACTTTATACGATGCATAATCGATCTGAAGCTTTCAAAAAAAAAAAAGCTTTTCTTTGAATTTCATACGATATACTAAATTAATATTGTCTTCAAAGGAAGCGATCCATTCAATATTAAATGGTTTTATTGTAACAATTTTCCGCATAAAAAACTTAAGTAGTCGAACGACATTATGACGGATTTTTAATTCGATGATCGCAAATGAACCCTTTTGTATTTTTCATAATGGCAATTTGTACTGTTGCGTCATCAGTTAATCTTTGTGTAGTAAAAAACTTCAAGAGGGAAAATTTGCGAGCTTGTAAGCTTATAAAATGGGATTGACCTCATACCTAATTTGCGAAATATCTTAGACTTCCTTGTTAAAGCAAAAATTATGCGATAAAAATGTTTATTTTCGGTATTATAATCGTCTTTGAAGTGACAAGATGACTGATTAATGTCATTTATTTCTCATTTTAAATATTAATATTTGAGAATCATAAAATATTTTTTAAGAAAGCAAGTGAGCAGTTTCGATCGAAACTACTTTTTGACAAATCTTTAATCAAAAATTACATAAAAAAAAGATACAAATCATCTTCTATTTAATATAAAATTCGCCGATAAAATGAAATCACATTATAAACGATTCCAAACACACATCCTCCGTAAGGATCGAATTTCTATCCCTCTCATTCACAAATTTTCATTGATTCTGCTCAATTTTAAGCCCGAGCATACATCCGATATTTTATAAAGCATTGACATCGATACCATTAGGTAATATGACATCTTGTTTTTCCAAAAAAATCTTCAAAACATCAAGAATGGAACCTTCCAGCCTCCTACGTTTGTATCGATCGCGTATATTGCTCAGATACATATGAATAGTTTATCTCTGGCGTTATTAAATTATATTTGACGCAAATTTTCCGCAAAGTCATTTATGACCCATGGGAATAGCCACAAAATATGATTGAAGATTGTGCTACATAATTTAACCATGACGCCAAGCAATTATAAAAAAATCAAATCTGCTAAAATAAAAATTGAAATCATTCCTGAAAAATGGAACATGTCTCATTTAACCCTCTGGATGCTAAGCAATAATATATCATCGAATTTGAAACTAACGAAATCTACAAACAATCGTTGCTATTGATCTTTTAATGACTTAAAATTGCTGGAATATTAATAGTTTCCGTGTGTCAGGGTATCAGTCTTTAGCCTTATAATGTATTTTGCTCATATATTAATGCGATCAAATAAGAGTTTAAGTTTTCCAGATTTTATCAACAGATCGAGACAATTTTCTATAAAGAAGAATCAATCTGGTTAAAAATTTACCTTGTTAAGAGGATTTTTGATGACACACAAATCCAAATAATTGATTGATATAAGTATTAAGTCAATCAATACATGAAGTAAAACTATAATTATCTGCCTCGTTTGGCTGAAGAGATTTTTAACATATGGATAACACAATGCTTTTAAAATTCTTCTTGTTGAGATACACATATTGAATATCTTGAACTCTTTCAATGATACCCTAAACTATTTTGTTCAGAAATGTGTGCATTTTCATAATTTTAACTATTTCGAGAGCATAAAAATCACATCTGAATGAGTGAATATTATTTTTTTATAGTACATTTACAACTTTTTTAGCGAGTATTTTGTCTAATTTTATCTATCATTCGGAAGTTTAATATATATATATATATATATTAATTTGATGCAAATCCACAAAATAATGCAAACATTCAATGATGCATTCATTGGGGATTGATATAAAAAGAGATTTTATGTGAATAATTTTGATAAGATCAGGATTTAATATCCATTGGATCGTTTTGAATAAATCAATCATGTGCTGGGTGTACTTTATTTGGTCGAATAATTGTACTATAAAGGGGCTAATTACGATCGAGATATAATTATTTCGACAATCTATGATGCTTTAGAAGAAAGCGACGGCGTCTACAGACATCGTTGTTGAAATTTCTACTTTAATTATAGTTTTTTTCTTCAGGGCCGCAACTTTAATTATCGTCTCATGATCTTCTTTACTATTTTTTATAATTAACCCATTGAAACGTGTACGATGGGCTTAGCTACACAGCATACATACGCAAGATAAATATATCCGTATGCTGATACCGAAAAGTTTATTCACAGTGGAGGCTTCCTCACGTAATTGCGTCCCGCCCTGGAACCCCCGCCCACCCACCCACCGGTTGCAGTGGGGGCTGTTGCCCGATATAAGTTCCGCTCGCCGCAGCATCACCCTTAAAACCCATCCAACCTTCGCCAGGCTCACCAAGGCTCCATTCGCGGATCACTTGTTGCTTCATAGCCTTGTCTCCAGGACCAACACCAATATTCAGTAAGTGCAATCCTTTCTATCATATCTATCCAAAAAAAGGACAATTTTTAAATCCTTTTTTTATAAAACAGTAATAATATTTTTTATCGATTTTTATGCATATAAAAAAAATAGATATATAATTTTTTTGTTAAATATTTAAGGATTTGAGCTTTAAGCTCTATTATAAGCTATATTATACAAGGAAAATATAAGCTTATTTTAGCATATTAATGGTCTAAAAAATTATTTCAAAAAACTATTTAAAATTAATTTTTATACCCATGTAATGAACTTTGCAACCCTTCAAATACAGGGAGTGTGGGAGTGTGAAAAATTTTTACTCTTCGCTTTTTCGAATCAAAACTTTCGAAACTAGCAGCAATTTCAATTTAACCAAGGGTGAAAAATGTACGGGGTATAAAAGCGTCGGGAAACTTTCATTCCACATGTCCTTTTTTTAAATCCGCCATATTTTTAATATCGTATGTTTCAGACGTCGGGAAAATTTCGCCCAAAGTTTCGAAGGCAATCGGAAACAAAGACGTACTTGGGGCATATTTACAACCTTTTATCTCCAATTTTTCGATTATCTCGTCCCTCCTACTGGAGCGGAGCCTCTAATCAATTTATTATCATCTGCAATTTACTACAAAAGCACGTGTTAATGTCCACAGCGTAATCATAAAATGAAACAGTTTTACCTAATTCGACCTAATGCCTTATCGCCGAAAGAGCGTTATATCGAAATCCCACAAAACGGTTCCAATCACGTATTTAATCGACCCCGAAATATTAGGAAGATCTTTGTACGAATACGCAGCAAACGATAAACTATTCAGGATAGATAAGACGGGATTTTTGAATCGATCTATTTGGGCGGAATTCACAAATGAATGGATCAACCGAGAATAAATGGATCTACATATGATCAACCCCCACAATACCAAATAGGAACTATCTTACTATGTTCTATTTTGTTCTTTAAATACATCCTTATTGCATTAGGTTAAATTTCGGTTTCAAATCCCGAATGTGGAAAAAAATGTTCACCGTACTAAAAACTTTGAATGATCGAATGTATCAATATCTTGATCCAGAGATAAATCTGATCTAAAGATTGTAAATTCTGAAGCTATTAACGAAGTTGGGCAGGCAGTTCATCTATATACAAATCCTCTCCTAACTAAATATTTATATCAAGCAATCTTACTCTAATTTAACCATATGTGGAAGAGAATGGAAAATCAAAAATTTAAGATCCTTTATCATTATAAAAGTCCTCGATAGAAATATTCGCTTAATAGTTTTCGATTGAAAATATTACAATGCTGCCGCCTACATCAACGAACCATACCGCGTTCTTATCTATTCTCTTCGTTCTGGAATATTCCAGAATTTTCTTAAAGTTCAAATAAAACAATCTGAATCAATGTAAACCTGTATGACGAATGACATCAATCAGTTTCTTTGTGCGATGTTTCATATTAAAGTCTTTTATATAATTCGCATAAAATTATAAATAGCCTCAGAATGCTATTCAATACGACCCCCTCGTTAAGGGGGTTCACAAAAGAATTATGCTCGAACATCGAGTGTCGCAAAAATTCGTCCATTCATCCAATTCGTATAATCCAACATTGTGTTCGTCGAACGGATCGCCCCTATACAAACTGGGGTGGATTGTTTTAAAGCAAGTTGCCTGTCAGTCTATCATATTGTATTAGTCGAAAGTGAGAAAATTGAGCTACGCACTTGGGAAATTCTGTCGTAATAATTCAGGGATCCTTTCGGTTTTCGAAGTAAAACGTGACCCCTGACATCCAAGGAGGATATTAAATAAAAATAAATATCCTCCGATGTTTTATCGAAGCTGCGCGTTATTTATTGCAACAATATAATACGAATTCATCGAATTTTATTCTACAACTCCACCATATTATTTTTGCATAAATATGTCGGGAGAAATTTGCACATCTGCTCCCGTTTTTAGCGATTTTCGCATTCGACGTATCGCGTTTGTGGAAATCGAATGGGGCGCTTTAAAAGGACGTATTATAAATTTAATATTTTTCCAATGTACAAATATTAATAAAATTTGTTCTCCGAAGAGGGTTTTATTTTTAGGGTTTCTAGTTGAGTTTGAGGGTGAAATTTTCAATAAAACGTATTGATTTCAAGAAATGAACTTTCAATTAATACGAAGCCCACCAATCTTTTTTAGCGATAACGTAATGAAAATTTGCTTGCATTTATTCATGAAAAAATGAGTCAAATTCATGAATTATATTTAAATTTTAAAGATACAAACTCAATTATGCCCTATGAATAATTATATAGGCGACAAAATTGAACGTTGCCTCGTATTCTATACAGCTCTTGGAGAACAATTTTTCTTCCTATTTTAAAATATAATTTAACCTATGATACTATTAAAGTTCTGATGGAAGACTTGACTTGAATATGAATAATCTTCATGGATAAAATCCGAAAGTATGCTATTAATTTGATATAATCGGTTGGTTCATCATGAACTCA
This sequence comes from Stenopsyche tienmushanensis, assembly GCA_008973525.1. Lineage (NCBI taxonomy): Eukaryota > Metazoa > Arthropoda > Insecta > Trichoptera > Stenopsychidae > Stenopsyche > Stenopsyche tienmushanensis. The sequence goes on from WACJ01000200.1 coordinate 499,168, forward strand.
TTATTATAAATGTTCAAGCTCATATACAGATGTTTGAATCAATCAGATCAATTATCTCGATCCAGTTTTACACTAATTAATAAATATATATTTTCTATTAACAAATGGATCTTATCCACTCTAAAAATACTATTTAAATGCTTTCATCTTTATGAAAGCGTATGTGGTAATGGGAAATTACTACTTTATAATTTGCTACCCATAGAAAAATTGCATGGATGTTGTCTTAATCTTAAAACATATGGCATCTTACGAAAGAAGATATAACATCTTCAAATGCACTAATTAAAAAATATTTTTATTTGAGCAAAGTCATATTAATAAAGCTCGTTATCCACAACTTGGCAAAAGCACTAAATGAAAGCTTTTAGAATTATGCACTTACAAATGCAAATGCGCCTTTTCAAAGCTTCTACTTAATATTAATGCAAAATACATTTACAACTGTCATTTTAAATACTAATTGCATTATAATTTCAAATTAAATTTAGCAGCAAAATTCGATTAACGCAAAAAGCGTAAAATATGATTTTGCCATAATTTGGATACAATTTCATATTATTTCTATAAAACGTTATTAACATCAAAGTGCTATTTACATGCACTATAATGAATATGAAATTCTTAGATTAGATTAGATTAAAATTATCAATTCTAGCGATAAATTCTATTGTAATTGAATCAAACTAAGCGCATAAAATATTTCCTAGTTATAAATCAGACTTTGTCTAATAAATGATCAATAAATAAGCATAGTATATATTTTTAATTTAATTTTTTTCAGGAATTGATTGATTTAAAATTTGCACGTTTAGTAGCAAAAAATGTCACAAAACTAACTACAATGCTTCTAATCCTAATGAAATGCGCTTTGTCGGCATATGACACATTCTTTTGCTATAAATTATCAATAAAATAAAGATACATCTCCATGCTTTCATAGGAAAAACCGTTATTTCAATTTGCCCTTAAATATTTACGATCCCGACGGGGACATAAATTGGATGAAAATATTCCCCATTAAAGAAGCGGTTGACTAAGCCCTTTGCAGGATGAAGGCATAAAAATATACATTCACCTGGCCACATATATTTTAATTCTTCCCCTTCCAAAATATATATATATAATAACATGTCACCTAATTTTATCTTTTATTAGAGCATCTTCCATCGGCTGCAATTCCATTAAACCCATCGATTAAACATATATTCCAATCATTAATTTTCATTGGATTTGGTCAAAAATCGCCTCTTCGGATGAAGAGGATCGAAATAATAATTTTTCGCAAGGGTGGCATCGAAATGGGTTGATGTCCTTATGTTTAGAGCTTATATACATACGAAATGATACTAAAAGTCCCAAGCGACTTATTCTTCGTTTTGTCCTTTAGCATATCTGATTTCACGGTATGATGATGACCCTTACCCGCATCGTTTTGATTTATATCTGATGTTTTGACGAATATCATTTCACTCGAAAAACTACCCATATGAGACAGAAAAATTTTGCACAAACAAAAATTGAAAGATTTTCGTAAAAATGATAAAAATCGCCAGCTCCGCCTTTGAATTATCAAGCATTTAATTAATTAATGCTAAGAACGCGCAACGGCGCCATTCGCCGGAGATTAATGAGTCATCGCATAAATTTAGGGGTTGAACTTGGGGGATGAAAATTATCTGTTATTATATTGTTATCAAATTAAGTATGCTAATATCAATACCGACTTATTGATGCTTTAATTTATTGACCGCATATAACATCATTTATACGAGACTTGTAATACAGTTGAATCTTGATTATCCGCACTAGTTGTCCTGAATTACACTCTTCTTAGTTCTCAAGTAAATTCATGATGATATTTAAGTACTGAAAAGCTCCAGAATGTGTAGGACCAATGTCTCTCCCCTCAAAAATCTCTTCTTTGTCTTCTCGACCTTGCTCTTTCGAGGCAGATATTTCATCATCATACAAAATTTGGAATCCATTCAGTTATATCATTTTTGTCGCATTCAGTACATATAGAAATGTGTGCTATTGTTTCCGCAATGTCTCCTACATCAAGTTCTACTGCGTTACTGGAACATACTTATGGGTTTCAAAATTTTGTTGCATGACATTTTCAAATTTGGTACATCTAAAGAATTCCAACTATTTGCTGCGATGTAGCAACAATATTTAAAATTTATTTTCTTGTGGAAGCTGATGGTGTAAGAAAATTTACTGTAAACTATACCGATAGGTATGGGGTATATTAGCAAAAAGCTTTTCCCTATGAATTTCAAGTTCTCTGATACCATGTCGTCCTTTGAATTTTTCAAGCCAGCCCGAACTTCCTTTAAAAATGGAATCTCCATTTAATTTTGTATTGAAAAATATTGCTCTTTTATGTAATAATAGTCGAGGTTTTACTCTGTTTCTTCGTTCATAGTGTTGTTATTACGAATTAAATTATATTTTTGCATAGATTTTTCAAAAAATCCGGCACGAAATTTAATCAAAGCGAATCAATCAATTATGTGGTTCAATGGGATATGATCTGATACAAACTTAAATAAAATTACGAACGTACCGAATCGGATCACCTGTCTTAATAGAATTAGACTGATAAATATTCAGCGTACATCCAATTGATGAGCACGCGTCCTCAAATATCTCGGCATCACGTTTCTTAATTAATTTTGAAGTCGAATAAACACTGGTTGAACTTTGAACTTAGTTGCTCCTCCAGGAGATGATAAAATGTCAATTTTGGTCGTGTGTAGAAATCGCGAGAGGGCGCGTTCTGTGAATTCTTCATGAACATGGAGAATTTCGTCTTAGGATTTTCATGCAATAGTATGAGCATGAATGCTTCATTTTAGTTGTTCCATTAAAATCCCCATTGTTTTAAGTATCCTTTTCATGAAAGTTCAGTTTAAGTTCTTGAGTACGTGGACTTGGGAAGCGTACCATCTGAGGAAGGCTTTGTGCGGAGTATTAAAAGTGGATGGAATAAAAGATGATAGGATTAAAGAATATGGATTTTCCGACGCAAAATTAATAGTAAATTAAAGATCGATGCGCCTTTTTATCAATGGATCTTGTTGTATGTTTGTCTTGGCGTCGTTTTTATTTGAACATAATTGTTCACAGCGTCGGTGTTTTTTCTTTATTTTCACAAATTTCGCCGTAACAAAGTTTGCCTACAAGTCGGAGGCATGAGACGAAATAGATATTTAAGAACCTTTTTATACCCTTAAAGAGCCTTCATAATGGCACAGATGTTCGAAAGTCTCAAGCACAGTAAAGTTTCTCTACAAATGCAAAGTAAATTTGAAGTTTTTTTTTATTATTCACTGAGAAATATCCGTAGACTGATATGAGAGTATCGAAGGAAAATTTATGGGAAAAATTGCTAAGCGACTTCGAATGAATGAGCTTCGTTTATCTGGATACAATAATGCGACTCAATTTTACGTTACGTGAAAATTGCTTTGCAAAATATTGCCGGCGCATAATTTCCTTCAGTTTGTGTATTTCATTTAAAAAATAAATTTTAAGCCATAAGACGCAGCAATTAATAGAAAATTTGTGGTTTTATTAAGACAACTGTTTGTTGAAAACTTTTGGTTTTCCTTACTTTGTAAAAATTCCGCAAATAGTTCCTCTCATTATCCAAGAGACAGTATTTTTTTTAAATATGGAAATGGGCTTAAATTTCAGCATCAGTCCGGCGATCTCATTTCTGAGCTGAAATTCTTGGGCTTAGTTTTCATACATAATCGTTTTACTCATGTAGTTTATCAGTTGGGTCGAAACAAAGTTGTGAACTTTGTCTTTCATTGCCTGGTCGACTTGCTGAAAGCCTCCTCCATGATGGCTGAAAAGCGGTCGTCAAAATGGCCATGTCAGTCAACCACGAAAATTATCTGCATAATGTTACGATACGGCATAAATGATTAACCCATTTATTATAATTAAATAATTAATAAAATAACTATAAATATTTTTTCATTAAAATATCGATCATTTTGATATTTGATAAGCGACTTTCATAATTAAAATGGCTTTTAATCCTATCCAAATAAACCAGATTAAATTGAATATTCCTTATGAATTCCATCTTATGGAATCAATTATATCCATAATTGTTATCGATCATCCGAGAAGGGCGTCTATATCAATTGAATCGTTAATTTTTACTGCACTTCGGGGCTCGTTTCTTCCAAGCAGGCTTTAATACAATTAAATTAATTTGATCGACTATTGATGATCCAAATATTCTCGTTATTAACCCTATATTTTCGTTTGAACGTTGGAATTCACCAGATCATGTGTTACCATCTAAAAACGCATTATTTTTGTCGATATTCCATATGAATACGATCTTATTGTTCAATTCCAAACCGACTTTAAAAATATTTTAAATGGAAAATTCTATTGGATTTGGTGAATACGGAAACCGCTGATGAATGGAAACAAAGCTAGTAAAATTAGTAAAACGTCCTTATAACGATTATTTATGGAAAATTTATATCGAAGGGAAAAAGGGATAAAAATATTAATAGTTAATATTTGTATTCCGCTTGGGAATGAGTGAGAAGTTGTTCAGACTAGGCAATCGTAGTACTCATTAAATATTTATCGAAAATCAGATCAGATCTTAAATAAGATTACTAAAGTCATTTCTTACATTGAAGGATTTTGTAAAAAAAATACATTCAACAGGATGCAATGCGTATTTTAGTATTGATTGCTTAAGAATGCATCCCTTAGCTTGTATACATCATGTTTACCTACAGTGTTTTGATGCATTATTAATTTATATTCGTCCTTAATATCCTGTTTGTGAAGAACTCGAAATGAAATCATCTCGTTCGAAAGTTTTTTTCTTAATCCGAAATTTCATTCCTCCGAACGATCTCCCCGAGGACGAAGCCTTAACTCTTGGAAATATTCCTTCAAATATTTTCCAAAGACTTAACGAGAGTCCGTCCTACGGGGGGAAACTTTTTGACGCTTAACATTTTCAACCCCTTTCCGGTTAATTATCGCGAAGGTTTTTCGACGTGAAATATAATACTGCGAATATTAATTACCCATTCGCGTCTTACATCCTTTCGAAATGAATACGTGCAATCCGCGTCAGGCGAGCCCTCGACTCATCAGACCGTCATTAAATTTAAGCCATAGTATCGTGATATTATCGCCGAAATATAACTATATAACACTAAAATGTAGTCGAATTTCGTTTTTGGATGCCATAAAATTGCGTGAGGCTGATACGATTGCGTAATAACAGTGCAACGGCGTTAATTAAAGCCTACCCTTCCTTGGCTTGATTACGTGCAGGGGGATTCTTGGTTCCTGAAAGTCAATTAAGTTTTCAACCTTTTTCTTTTTGAAGCTTGATTGGAAAATTGATTGGTTGCATTTTAAATTCCTCATCAAATAAATCAATCGAAACGTTGCTGGTTGCAATTACGCAAAATATGCAAGAAACACCACCTACAATTTCCATGAACTAGTCTCATGCCAATTTATTCGATTGCCGTTTATGACCGTTATCCACGTTTTCAAGGGTTGCAATAACATCGTAAGATTTAATTTTTAGGAAATGATAATGATCAAATGTATCGCGGTTGTAAAATGTCTAGCGAAATTTGTAATTTTGCGTAACCATTATCATTTTACGTGCCAAGAATTTCGCATTAACTCTGCATCTCAAGCGCAAATTGGACCGTTTGTATACAAATAACTCAATTTAATCCCACCACATCTCTTTTATAAACTCGAAATTAATTACAAAAAAAAGATATTTGTGTCTCAGTGTACCTCGAGATGAGGATGGTGCTGAGTGTCTTTAAATATTAAGCAGTAAATTAGACCGAAAGAAAGAAATTAATGGCGCTCGGCTAATTTGCCACATTGTTGCTCTGGGTTATAAAAAGAAACAAATAAGAGCCTTAAGCGTCTTTGTCTCGTTGCTTCTTTTTGCCAATTTGTCAAAGTTAGCTAATTGGTAAACTTTTTTCGCTGTCGTGTAATTGTTTCATCTTCAATTTTCATTTGCATTCGATTGCAAGCGGGCGTTATGCAAGTTTGTTTGCGCTGTATTAGTATGCAATTTTGAATGCTTGGAATTCGCAGTCATTAAACAGCATTGAAAATGAATGTGCCATTTTCATCACGGCAAAGCAATAAAATCGTTCAAACATGGAAGGGTCTTATCATAAGTTTGCGCAATGTCTATTCATCATATTTACAGGAAAAATTGTGCATAAATGGACTTGACGTATTTCGGTTGATCAATACGACATTCAACTACCACAACATACTAGTCGAAATTACCCAAACAATGATCTCATAAAACACATCCAATCCACGTATAATATAAGCATTAAGTTAATAATTGATTCATATACAAAGAGTTAAAGTCGTCACACATTGGATATACATATAGTGATTTTTATTTTGGTTATTGTACAATAGAGATGCCATCTTGTTGAAAATTCTCGAACGATTGTTAAAGATCCTAATTATTTGCAAGCGTTTATATTCATACGTTTGAATCCAAATGTAGTCCATCCAAAAAGACCCGAACAGATCCTCACATTTTCACGGATTCGTGACTGTCCCAAACGCTCAATAGCTTAATAACAAGGACCTTCTATTTGTATATGAATTTATTATTAATACCACTTTAGTGACGCTATTCTATTTTAACACTACTATGAAGCCTTCCTACTATATTATTAGACGTAGGTGATATTCTCAGAAGAATCCTTCGAGGATAAAGGATGTTTATACCGGCTTTTATATAATAATTTATGAGTCATTATAAAAGAAATTTTCACAATTGTTGCAAATCAGTCAATGGAGTACAAATCCGCCATTTGGATTTGAAGTTCAGGATCCAGCCAATGATATCAGCACTTGGTAATGTAATATTATACAAACTTTAATAAATCAATGCTATATTATATTAACATACACTGTATTCATTTTTGCGTAAATATATTTATATAGACAGATACCAAACGAATAATTGAATATTTTTGTTGACTTCAAATGTCGCTATTGTGGTTGCAAATTTTTGAAAAATAAAATTCATGATAACTATTCATCGAGCAAAACTTTCCGCACAATTTTCCCAATAAATAAATCACTTGTGTACTTCGAACGAGTCGTCATTTTTCCAATAACAATAAATATCAGTCATCAACGATTTTCCATTGAGGTATCATCTCAGTATATTCCGACGAATTTAATATTGAAATAAGCCTAAAATGAAGAATTTCGATTAGATTGGAAGGTTTCGAGTAATCCAAAGTCAAATAAGACGAACTGATGGAAATCGAAGCCTCACAAAATATTGTTTTTCGTTTGTGCATTATTGAACAGATTCTGAGAACCCTATGAAGTGATTGAAGGCTTTGGATTTCTATATATATATATATTCCATCGTCTAAGGTACGCATTTACCACTTCTTTCATACATTTTAATTCCACCTCGTCAACTTGGAGTGGTGTTGTCGTTTCTGTGTGCCTCAAATATATATTTTTTGAATCGTGCTTATTCCAACGTAACATTTGTGACTGAGAGATCTTAATGCAAGTGCAAATGTCAAACAGAGAAAGCCCCAAAGGATGCTGCAGGATGTTTGAAGATGACATTGAACAGGAAAATAAGTCATTTTATTACATCTCCACTTTGAAAAAATCAAACGAAAACAATTCTTCGCTTTTTATACTACAATGAGAATTAATTCCACGTTCATATCAATTATAAAAGACGATTTTTCCTCTTTCTTTGATAATTTGCTGTTTAATCTGACTTTTCAAAGTACTGTTAAAAAAGTCATATATCTTCTCAAGCATATAAATTTATGCAATGTTGCGTATAATAATTTCGCTTGAAAATACTTCATGAACAAGATTCATAATATCCCAGGCGACGTCTAGAGGCAGTAACTGTCTAACCTATGTATACATATATACAGTACATATATGTTTTCAAATTGTTATATTAACCTTTCCATACCGGTGATGTATTTACTACACATCGACTCTAATAATGAGGATATCGATATGAAATATAATAGATACGAGATTCAGAATTTTTGTATTCCTCCGCAATATTATTATGAATCACGTCAAAGTATTATAGTATATAAGTATTCATCTGCAGCGACGGAAATAAATAATTGGTCGGAAAATCGGGAATTCTGCGAATTTTAGTTCGTGTCTCAGCAGATAGAAAAATTTATCAGTCACATTGATGGTATTATGCGAAAATGGAGGCTCATGCGATCATCAACTCGAATTAACATTTAAATATCTGATGAGGATAACACCAATGAGTGTGGAGACTGAGCGTGCATTTTCAGCAGTTGCATGGCTTCCAAAATCAGATCCAGACTAAATGACTCGATGCTTTAATGTTACTTTGGGCATATTTTCAAAATAATATTTGCATTTTTTAGTGTTTTGATAATTGCATATTGATAATAGATTGTCCAGTCGAAAAAGTCGTTTTTTTCATACTTGCTTAATCTCTAACTATGCATCAATGCCAGAGATGGTTTAAACAATTTAAAATTGGAAATTTTAGTTTAGATTAAGATCAAAACTCAATTAATACATATTTCGTTTGAATTTAAATGTTTCATTTAAAAAACGACATTTTCGACTGGACAATCTATTATTTAATCTGAAATGTGTATGTTTTATTGTGTACATTTAATTGTTGCTATACTATTGTGTTTTGATCTACAATGTGGTTTTGTTTCGATAAGCATAAATGTTTATCATTTTGTAGTTTATCTTATACCGCGTTTTGAGATAGTGGCTTAACTCAAATCGAGACAAATCTCCGTCGTTCCAATAAACCCGCCTTTATCCTAAATTCTTATAATTTGTTCAGTATTATCGATTAATTACCTATGTTTCATTTTGCATAACAATGGCGCACGTATCACTATCGCACAACCACAAGCATTATTAATGACATTTAAGCGCTTCGATACAAAGGTATTATATATTCAATCATCAAATTTATATGTTTGAAACATGTATAATTGTGGATGTACTCAAATATTGAATGACTTAAAGCCGATTTGCCTAATTAGTGCGTCCGAAATTCGCTGAATTGGTATTTTGGCATTGTTTCTCGGCAAATATCAAGCCTAATTAAGAACTTGAGCACCGGATAGTTTTGCAAGTGCACAGTGCGCATTAAATCGGATCATCATTGTGCGAATTGATGATATAAAACCGGGGGTGTGTATGACATTTCAGGCTTCCGACGAGGCGATTTCAGCTGCAACGATTACTCATTTATCCATCAGGGGATGTTAATGGCAGTTTTGTTGACAAGGGCTGTCATGTTAACGTCAGCATCATCAGCAGCCATAAATTGAGCTGAACATTAATTATTACCTGTCGATCGAGCGTGTGGACATTGCAGCGTCCAACGCATAAATGAGGATTATTTTAATGGCCTTAATCGCCGCAAATGATGCTTTTTTTGTGCCATGAAACAGTCATCAGGGGTTGTGACATTATTAACTTGAAACTAATTTAATTATTTAATATTGGATCAGCGGATATTAAGGGTATAATTCCCAAAGGGATGACGAGTTCGTCGCCCATTTCAGTCTTGCAAAGATCTTCTCACTTAATTTAGAGCTCAAAGATACTAATTACTGTCGACAAATTTTTCTCCCATAGCAATAACTTAATACCTAAACGTATTTAATTTAAATGAATAAAAATCATGCATTTAAGATGTGCGCTGAAATAAATCTTGTTAAGACCGTTGTGTATGTATTTAAATTGAATACATAATCTGCGTTAAAATAAAATAAAAAGGGGGACTGCGTGTTGATAGTCGAATTGAATAACTAAATGTTAACGGCGCCTTCTTATTCAGTACCGCCTTATGTATGGATCGTATGTAGCCAATAAATGTCCTGTAAATCTCCCCTAATCCAACAGGTGCCCTTCATTTATTTTAATCAAGTCCCGGCAATGAGATCTCGACGGGATAGCCAATAAGAATGCTCAAGTCATGGGACTGTTTATCCTCCGGCGCAACGCTTTTTATTTGTAAAAATCGACCCCTTAATATGATGAAACATTAAACATATTAACGCTTTTATTTTTCATAGTCTGTATTGAGCCCCCAAGCATTCTTCAGATCATAGGAGCACACGCATGGAATACTTTTCTGTGTTGAACATTACTATTTGCATACTTTTATTCCGTTCGTGGCCCCAAGGGATGAATATTCACCACATTCGGATTCGCAGGCAAACAAGCCCAGCAAGAATCCATATTCCGAAAATGTATTTATTAAAAATATCAATTTCCACTTCATCACGCTTCTTATTAATTGCTTAAGTACCCTCTGGTGGATATTAAATGGCGATGAAAAATTATGCGCGTCTCTTGTTTGCTCCCAGCTGCCCTAACTGGGGGGCGCGATCTATACTAGATAAGGCACGGTCCAGGATTTGTAGCTCCTAAAAGCATAATGGGGTAGAATTCTTGACAGACGAGACGTCGGGATGCTTGTGGGGTTCGCCATTTAATTAAGTGAACGCAAACACCGTCGGCATGAATTTTTAATACTATTTAATTGTTTACGGAGCTGTCCTCTCTAAACGAACAACTGCTGTATAATGCCAACGGATACCAGAAAGTATTGCCGCTTTTTAAAATTGAACATTCGCCGACTGCATCCATAACATAAAAGAAACAACACCCAAACTCCTACTTATATAATAATCCACTATGAATGAAGTATGTTCTAGATTTACTAATAAAAACAATATTTCGTAAAGCAAACGCAATTCATTTCAGGCGCGTGACTTTTTTCGCTATGCATACGCAAATACCAATTATGATAGCGTTAGATTCGATTCGAAGAACAAAATTATCATGTCGTCAACCACAACAATGATAGTATTTTAAATACGATAAAAATAATAGTATTTATATTTTTTTTTTGCTCATCGAGCGTTCCCATGGAAACGCAAACGACAGATTTATTCCAGACTGTTCTAAAGAATAGATGCTGAACTGCTTCCATTTAGTTTTTATATAAGCCAATTTCAATTTTATGTATATCATTTTAAATTATGCTTGTATTAGGATGATGGATGGAATAGGATATTTTCATTAGGATGATGAATAAATTCTCACCATTTTTAAGCAATTTTTATTGAAAAAAGGCTTTGACAATATGAAATCGTAAATGGATTTCTTGTATTAATCAATGATATTGGTTTGAAGCAGTTTAAAAATGTGATTACCAAATTGATCAAATATTCATAATTTTTGACTTTTTGAATTGTTAAACTCCAAAGCAAATGTTTAATTATTGAAAAGATTACTTGATCGATACCAGAGCCGTAACTAGAATAAGTGCCTGTTCAATCGGTCCGCTTTTCGGATCGCTGCTATGACGAATGAGCGCCTCGCGATTGGATGCAATACCTGAACATGCCTACAGAACGATTAAAAACTCTCGTTACGAAATTGCTTGAAAAAGACTAATCAGGTGGATTGTTTAAATTTTCGTAAATCGAAAATATTGTTGTTTTTATTTTAGAAAAACAACCTTCTCCGTGGCTCGTAATCATCTTTGCACAGTTGTCCAAACTTCTAATTCGAAATTGTTTTGAGATTTTAAACTTGAATCACAGGCAAAATCGAAGATGATTTTCACATGAACTATATCTGATAACTCATCCCGGTCCGCTTCCTTGAAAACAAATGAGATTTTTTTCGCAAACTACTAACAAAATATATGTTTTTCTTAATAAATTCAAATTTTAATGATTCATTATTATTGTTTTCATCACATACATTTATAAATAACAGTCTTTTTGTATGGATTTAGAAACTAATAACAAGATCTATAGACATTGAACTTATATTCGTCACAAAGTGGTTTTTGCATTTGTGACTTTGTCATCCTCTTTTTTATACGAATATTCGGAACAATATCGACGTTTTTTGACTTTCGGTTGATGATTGATACTTTCATAATATTTTTCGGTGGGTTTTGGCAACAAATCTGTCATATTTGGGCGTGAATTACACTTCAAAATTAATACAACTAAATTCAACTTTTTTGTGTATTTTTTTGTAATTACCGATTTTTCAATTATAGTTTGACAGTAAATTATATAAAATTTAACATAAGCCACGTTTAGAATACCATAAAACACAGCCATTAGTCATCTGTTTGTTTTGCGACTACATGACATTGAGGAACACATCGAATATGTTGACCCCTCCTTTTGTTTTGTTATAAAATAATATCATTTGCGGTATCCTGATCGATCATTTGGGTTTGATCGACATATTAATTCTCCAAGTCACTCTGAATATCCTCTTTAAATCCTCCGAAGCACTGTCAGAATTTTCTGGAGTATAATCATCTTCATTTGATGATGGCATTGTCCCTTATTTATACCTCTACCTAAATTAAAGACACTCAAGAAAAGTCATAAAAGCAATAGGTATATAAATCATTAGAATTATAGCGATTTTTTTCAAAGTATGTATTAGTTTGCGAGGTCATCCAAGTACGCATGGACTGGAATGTGTTAAGGAGAATATTTTTAATTGCAATTAAAAATGTACTTTCTTTGTCCTCAGATGATGCAGTCGTGCCGCATTGTGTTAGTCTTGTGTTTGGTGGCTTTAGTAGCATCTGGAGGAGCACTGCCTGCCCTTCGTTGTTCACCAACAGATATAGAAGTAGACCCTCGCATGGCTCGCATCTGTTTTGCGTTTATAAAGATGTACCTTGAACAGCATCCCGAAACTGCTCGCATTGAAGACAGACCAGCGCCCTCCTTTGATTACGAAGGTAAACCTACGCACAATTGCATTTTGATATGCATGCCAATATCGATTGTATGCTAAATTTGAAATTGTTATTTGCAGCTCTCTTCCGGGACTTTCCTCAAATGTTCGACACTGCAATGAAAAGGCAAGACGTTGTTCACAACTTCCTCAGGTTCGGACGTCGTCGTTAAATTTTCAGTCAAGCTTACTTGTCCGGCCACACTCTATGTAACCGAGATAAATTAGTTATCGTTTAACATCATTCTTTCCTCGATATATATCCCAAATATAGTCTTTAAGCAATGCTGAATCTACACATGGAATACCAATAAGCGATCTATTACTGTACAATTCGAAACGAATATCTACATTGACATCAATGACAATTAAATTATTTACATGAATATGATCTAATAAAATTAATAAAAATATTAAATAAATATTTTTGATTAACAACATTTTATTTTATTTATTTATCCTCCACGGATGTAGAACATACATTGGCATAGATTTAAATACATATCTCTAATTGTTAAAACCTATATGATGAAACCATTGATGTAGGACAGTATTAAGTAAGGATTTGTATAAGCTCTCTTGATTGTTCTTAGCGTCGTCTTTTCTATCCCTGATGCATTAATTAAAATGTTTCCCTATAAAAATAATTATGTATATATGAATAGTGTCATCCAGAAAACCATCCTGTATCCTGAAGTAGCATCCTTCGATGTTGGCTCGATACAAATACAGTTTTGCCCCCCTTAAATGGGGACGCTTTTCAAACTAGTCGATAAATGCTTTGCAGTGAAAATTTTCCTTGTACATTCTGTTGTCTAATAAATAAAAAAGTATCTATTCATAAATACAACTATTTATTTATTTATTTATATTTGTGATGGCTAAATGTTATTTGTATTACAAATAAACAATTCAAAATATGATGTTTTGTGTATTTATAACATCCAAATCCTCAAGAAAATGTTGTTGGTTCTATCTTTGGATGATAATTTTAATCGCATATACTCATAAAATTCATAATTAAACCCCGGATACCGACAACGCATTCCGTCATTTTCGTCTGTCCTGAGCTTCCTCTCTCCAATTGTCCAAGTCCAGATCATCGGACCTGAATTTAAAATGGCTAGAAGAAATGCAATGTGCAATGGTATCCATGTTACGTGCACTGTCAAAAAGAGACAGTGGCATAGGATGAAGTTGACGACCGATGCTTCGGCGTACATGTCCACGGCCTCTCGATTTGATAAACGTTTCATGCATTTTAATCTGAGATGGTGATTTGTTATGCTACAATTTTCCTGAGAGATGATTTTGATTAATAATAATTTTATTTATTTATTACATGGAATATCAACAGCTGTTACACACGATACAAAATACAATAAACAACAGTCGATAGTGACCCGAAGTCTAAGTGCAGTCGCAAGGCGTTAAAGGAAAGCTCTAGACCAGTGGTTCCTAACCTGGGGGAAATTACCCCCCGAGGTGTAAAATGGCTTTTCTGCGGGGGCAATGACAATATTCATTTTCAGTATGTAGATATAATAATAAAATGATAGATGAGCGTCATGTGGCTTGCAGTCTCTTCCAAGAAGTCTCTCACTGTGTTCTAATCCCTTTCTAGTAATCCTTCTCGCAAGGGATGAAGGCACACCGAAACGATTCAGTTTCAATTTACTCAAGCATTAATTTGCATGTTTCGCATTTATAACCGTATTTTAAGGGGTCATCTCACTTTGACGAGCCAAAAAATAGGCAATTTTTAACAATTTTTTTCTCAGTAAATACACCATATAATGAAATTGATATTAATTATGACACGCTTAAATAATAATAAAAAAATAAATTCGTAATTTAAAAAAATATATATATTATAACGTTTTTAAAGCATCAAAATGACATATCAAAAAAGATGCAAGTCCATGGTGTGGAACAATTTTTTCATTCAGGCTTACTTGAAACAAAGAATCAAAAAGATCTTTAATCTGTAAGCATGTCGCTATCGCAGTATCTTTAATTAATAATTTTTGTTTAAAAGTAACAAAATGGCGCTGGATTAAAACATTTTTTTGGAAAAAAAACACCTTTTTTGGAGATATTTTTTAATATAAAACGTAAGATAAAATAAACATTTTGACCTGGTTTTGCGAACTGCCATAGCCATATATATTTTAAATAAGCTCGTAAATTTTCAGACCAATCGACGACTTGATTTTTCAAAATTCTTTCCACACCACAGGCAAAAATATCATTTCGATAAAAACGCGTTTAAAGTTTTAAGTACCACAAAATTGTTGAAAAGGGAAATATATTACCAATCAACGATTCCAGCTTCATAAAAAAATTCTTCAGCTACCCCAGCCTCTTCTTTTTTGGCTGATTTGGCGTATCTGTGAACTGTTCTAGCTTATTTAGAAGATTCAGAGCCTTGGCGATTGGCAAGACGTATACGTTCTTAGTTACGCTTCTCCATGAATCGCAATGCATCTTTTTATCCATTATTTTTAAAATAAGTTTAAATTCTTCGTTAAAAATGCAGGCTGCAGTATATGTTGCGATGTGTAGTATTTTTTGTCATAAAAAATATATTTTGGTACCAGAGACCATACGCACTCGTTGAAACGAGCCAAGGCATCTTTGACGTTAATTCTTCATAAATGGCTCTTAATATTTACTGAACATCCTCTGTGAGAAAGGGAAGTTGCTTGTACAAATATAACGATCTTGTAGTTGCATGTTTTCGCAATTCGCGCCAAGAATCTGCGCCTTCCAACCAGTGTAAATGCTGAGGGACTTCGTCAGTAGAAACTTTGTGATAATATGTGGCCCAAATAGCATTTCTCAATTTTTTTATTGAACGAAGATGTAGGCGGATAGCTAAGCCATAATAATTAGATCTTTTATTAAATAATTTATTGGCAAGCTGTTCGTTTTTCGAAGCGCTTCATACAGGGTTCTTTATTTTTTGGCCCTTACTTTCTACTTGCTTATTTGCCTTTTTTAAATCGGTATAAACATTTTTTTGACTTCATTTGCTCCTTACTAGAACAAAGATAAGAAAGGTCCCCAATATGAAGCTCTGGCCTGCAAACTAAAGCAGGTACAGGTCTCAGAACGGCCGGGGTGCAATCTAGATGGAGTGATTGTTTCGAGCGCATTACGCGAATTAGCTGTAAAACATTAAAATAATCCGAATTTCTTCACCAAAATTATGGACGACTTCCTTAAAGATATGAATCGTGTCTTCAAGCTTCGTATCAAATTGTTTATCTCATTGCTATGAACAAAAAAAGCACACTTTAAGAAAATAACTCATCAAACCTTGTTTGTGTCGCTCGTTATTGATGAGTTACGCGCGGCTAAGATTAATCAAATATCATTCGCCAATAGAACATTTCAAAATCGTATTTTAGAGTTGAATAATGATATTTTGGCAACCATTATTTCTTAAATTAAAGTTCTATGTTTGCGCTGCAGTTGGACGAGACAACCGATGTAGCTTCATGTTCGCAATTACTGGAATAAATTCGATACATCAAAAATGATCATTTATAACAGGAATTCTTGTTCTGCAAATCTTTTCCCACCACTACTTGCGGTGAAGATATATTCAAAACGCTAAAACAGTTATTTGAGGAAAAAGGACTAAACTTGTTAAAGCTAGTTAGCGTTTGTACAGACGGCCACCTTCCATGATGGGAATACCTTCTGGATTTCGAGCAATCGTAAAATAATTTGCTATTCAAGTTTTGTCTTATCACTGCATGATACAATTTGGCTGTTAATAAACTTCCTTCAGATTTACTAAGTGCGTTGAGTGATATAGTAAAAATTGTGAATCAAGTTGGAGCCAAATTGAATGGTCTTTTGTACCACGCTGGGTGTCGAGAGGGAGAATTTTAAACAGGGTTTATGAGTTCCGCGAAGAAATAGGATAGTTTCTCGAAAACCAGAGTACTCAAAAAGAAATAAAGTTGTACTCAAAAATAAAAGATAAATCATTCATCAAAATCCTGACGTATCTTGCTTTTTTTCAGTGAAATTATCAGTCTAATGATAAGGAAATATGATGAATATCTTGACAGCACAGGATAAAGTAACAAGTTTTCAGCATAAATTGGAACTTTACCAATGCAGAGTTCAAGTTGGCTATACATCGATGTTTACACAACTGTGTGAGCAATTCGCAAATGATAAATCTGAAAAAATCACATTTGAAAATTCTGTGATTCACCATTTATCTGGCAGTAATAGACTCACTGAAGCAATATTTCCTGGACATGGACAATCGTCAGTTCAATTCTTGGATATTAGGACCATTTTCTACTGATGATGAAATTTTAAATGCGAAGATTTATCAGCCAAAGTAGAATTTTTCGGATTACTCGAGAATGGCACTTTCAGAGAAGTGGAATTTCTAAATTATGAACTCTGTACATTTTGACGAAAAGTAGGTGCTGAATATCCTATTATAGCTGACAGCTCTAAGAATGTGCGTTGAGTGAATCTAAACCTAACATAAAAAACTTGCAAATGCAAAACAATTTCGACTTTCACATTAACCATCATTAATTAATCAATCAATATTTCACTCAATAAAAAGTAGTCAAGTTTCACTGCAACTCCGACCTTAAAAAACCATCAACTTCAATCATCCCTCCATCGTCAAGGTGTAATATTGAAACGATACATTCCAATGCTGTCTCAATATTTACTCTTAGAAATCGATGCGTATTTTCCCACATAAATTGGTAAATTAAGCACATTGGGTCACTAATTGAAAAAAATACTCGAGAATAAAAAAGCAATTTTATTTCACACCATTTTAGCGTTACTGCCTACGCAAATACCAATTACGATAACGCTGCGTTCGATTCAAAGAAAATCTCAGAAGAGGTTTGAAATTATCGCACCGAGAAACCACAACAATACAACTATTTTAAATTAACCACTAAACACACAATGCGTTTATTAGTTAGCTAATGATAATATATTCTATTAAATATCGCTTAGATCTTTAAGCGTAAGATTTTCTAGTTAAAATTGTGTTAATTATTGCGGCTTATGTACAATACAAAAACGAAAATATGATTTATAAGCGATCATTACTTATGATTTGTCACAGTAGTTTATCTATCCGTCGAAGCAACATCGTCTTGTGCCACACATTGGATCATAACGAGTCGTATTTTGATTAGGTTTGTTCATTTGAACATTTTCGTAAATAAAATCTATAATTTAATGTAATGAATCATTTTTACCCAAAATAAATTCCCAATATAAAATATTTCACCCCAAGAATCAGTTTCAGTGATAATATTTTAGATAAATTGTAATTGACCTTTATCAATGACAATATTATGTATATTTATTGAGCGTTCCTACAGAAACACAAACGATACATTGATAAAGAACCCTGTACCGGTCGGTGTTGTTTCGTGACAGTTTTTCTTCGTATTTTATAAATTTGCAATGCCGTATAATCTGTTATTTACTATGTATTTCAAAAGCTTCACTCTTGCACATAAGTTTTAGATATTTTGTAACGGTTTACACTATTTTGTAATTCTAACGTCCTCGATCACTGTATCTTGATACAATTGTACATTTGATTATGTGTTTTACACAATTTAATCAAGTGACTCACCCGCTGCTCGACTAAAAACATTTATTTTAATATAACTTATCGCAAACATTGTACATATTAATTCCAAACAATCATTTGATACACTTTATTCAATACCTGATCTATTATCGAAAGATGAACTATGTTTAAAACAGTAAATTTGACATATTTTAAAACGTAATCATTTGAAAGATATATTTAATAAGAACAATTAGGATAATCAATATTCAGCAAGTGTTGCAATAATGCTTAGACAACAAAAAGACTACTAAGTCAAGGCATTCCCGCCGAAATCTGAACACTTGGAAACAGTGGCGTAACTACTAATTGGCGAGCTTAGGCGATGCCTAGGGGCAGTAGCTGTTTGATCTATGCATACATATATAGAGTAAATACACATATGTTTTTCAAATTGTTATATTAATCTTTCCCATCCGGTGATGTATTTACTACACCTCGACTCTAATAACGGGAATATCGACATGAAATATAATAGATACGGGGTTTAGATTTTTTTTATTCCTCCGTAATATAATTACGAATCACATCAAAGTATTATAGTATATAAATATTCATCTGCAGCTACGGAAATAAATAATTTTTCGGGAAATCGGGAATTTTGCGAGTTTTAGTCCTTGTCTCAGCAGAAAGGAATTTTATCAGTCACATTGATTGTGTTATGTGAAAATGGGGGCTCACACGGTCATCAACTCGAACTGGCATTTAAATATCTGATGACGATACCTCCAACTCTAACGGATTTATTAGTAATTTTTGATCAAATTTATCAATGTAATTTCTTAAACTATTGAAAATCCCGGTCCCGAGATCCCGGATAGTCTAATGCAATCCCGGAATCCCGGGATCAAAATTTTGGATCAGGATTGGATTCCCTGTCTCTACCGAATCAGTTCAATCGTTTAACATAATCTTCCCACTTGAGTTATATTAAATTCTTATTGAAATGTTCTTATTTTGTTTATTTTCAGACAATGCAGTCGCGCATCGTTTTGTTAGCCTCGTGTGTGGTGGTTTTAATGGCATCCAGAGGTGTACTGCCTAGCCCTCTTTGTTCACCAGCAGCAATACAAGCCGGAGATTGTGTGGGACATCATAAGTTCTCAGAGTCGTACGCCAAAGCCAACCCTGTTGAATACAGAGGTACAATTGTTTTTTATCCCAGTAATTTAACATACAATTTAAAATGGCATAAATACACATTTATATATATATATAAAATGTAAATACTAAATTTAGAATTGTTATTTGCAGAAAAAAGAAATTTGCCGGAATATTCTCAATCATCTAATAGCAGAAATACTGAAGATAAAGTTTATCATTACTTCTTTAGAATTGGGCGATAGTTTTCAAACTTTATTGCTCAACAGCAACCCACGGAAACGAAATAAACTAGTCATTTTTTAAAATCATCCCTTTTCAAATATATTTTAAGCAAAGCTGATTCTAAAATCTACTTACAAAATATCAACGAGCGATCTATTACTACGCAATTGTTTTAAACGAGTGTTTAATATTGCGAAATTGATCAAATATAAGTAATTCAAATTCAAATGTATATTTTGATGAACAAAATTTCCAGAAGAGCAAATTTTGGCTGAATCATGAAAACTATACGAAACGAATAATATTACTTTGCATTCTTTATATGGGTATACTTTTCGAACTAAGTCTGTAAATGATTTGCGAAGAAAAATATCCTTGTACAAATGTTATTTTATAGTTATTTATTTATTTATAGGAATATTTGTGATGTTCAAATGCTATTTGTATTACAAATAAAAAAAAATAATGAACAATTTTTACTATGTTGTTTGAACTGAGCATCAATACGTCTTTTTTGTTCTTCCATTTTAAAATGATTACATATTTACAGTTTTCGATGTTACAGAGAGACATTTAAAGTTTTTAATTATCATGTTTTAAAATTATATGATTAAGGTGACCTCCGTTCAGGTTAATGCATTGAGATAATCGTAACGAGAGGATTGCAGGTTAACGGAATTAAAAAATCTTCAATAAACACACAAGGTCCACGTTTATTTCTATAACGAATAAAAAGTCATATTTTTCAAACAATGTGTATTATATGAAATAAAATCAGTACAATATCACATTGAATATATATCAAAGAACTTATTCAATAATATACTTACACAATTTAATCATTTTATTTACAAAAAATTTGTTAAGAGGAAATTTCAATTCCCAAGTCTTATAAAAGATACTATTCAAACATTCATCGAATACTCAAACGTGTATATAAAAAAAGACGATAATGATAAATTAAAATCTACTTGCAACAATCTGCGAATACTTTTAACATTTACATTTATCATCTAATGTCAGAGTCGTAAACTCCCAAATCAGGTAAAATTACTGTAGTGAACTATCAAACATAAAATTTAATTTGTATGTTTTTAAGGAATCACACAATTGTACACTATTCTTTCGTTTGGGTGATTTGCATCCGGCTTTCACAATAACTCTTAAAATAAATTATTCATGAACCTATTATTTCATTTCAAAACCCCTTTTGTCAAAAGACTCTGGGTATTTTATTTCTAGTACATTTATATTAATTTAATGAGATAATACCAGAATTAATTTATTAAAATAAATATCGAGAATGAAAAACAATCACAATGAAAGTCTATTTTAATTTGTGTTAAAATATTTCGAGATTTTAATACGGCATATATATATATATCTATTTTTATGAATGTAATAGTAAAAATAATCAATATTTCCCCAAATGCCATATTTATAAAAAACAACATTTTTTTAAGCTGCTGGTTGAGGTTCAGGTGGCGGAGGTCCAGTCGGTGGTCCAGACTGTTGAACTGTCGGATCAGCGAGTCTCTGTTGTGCTTGATGTCGTGCTCTAAATTCAGCAGCTTTTAATTGTTCTAAATGGAATTGTTGTCGCTCGGTTATTAGTTGTTGCCGCTGATATTCTAGACCTGAATATTTTAAATTCAAATTAAATAAAAATCAAGACTTAATAACAATGAATTTGATAAATTAACTAATATCTAATGTAAAAAAAAAATAGAAATAAAGCTCACCCTCTCTTTCGCGTTCCATTGTTGTTTCAAGTTCTTCAAAATGTCTAAGTTTTATTTCAAGTTTTTTCATTTGCGTTTCAACTAATAAAGCCACCAATGATTTAATTTTTCTCTCTTCAACAGCAGCTAAATGTTTAGCTTTAACAGCGGCAGCGGCAAGAGCAGCAGCTGCGGCTGCTTGTATTTTACCCTCTGTACAAATTTTAAAAAAACATTATGCATATTACAAAAATATTCACACAACAGTATAATAGTGAGAAATGAAATTAACCATCAACAGGAGGAGTAGTTTCCGGTTTTGCATCTTCTCCCTCAGTACTAGCAGGTTCAGCTGGCTTTGGTGGTTCGGTACTAGCTGGAGTTCCTTCAACTTCCATGGCTTCACCGCTTCTAGGTGTAGTTTCAGCATTTTCTTTTTTCTCTCCGCCTATTGAAATGTTTAATAATTTGATAATCATTATTTTGAGAACGTAACTAAACTATTATTTTGAAACAGATACATATCCATTACAATAGTGTGTA
This sequence comes from Stenopsyche tienmushanensis, assembly GCA_008973525.1. NCBI lineage: Eukaryota > Metazoa > Arthropoda > Insecta > Trichoptera > Stenopsychidae > Stenopsyche > Stenopsyche tienmushanensis. The sequence goes on from WACJ01000200.1 coordinate 521,266, forward strand.
CATACCTGGATCTGTACCAGCAATTCCACTAGCCGCCAATGCTGCAGCGGGACCAGATTGTGCTGCAGTCCGCAGATGCATATCCAACATGGCTGCTGGAACTTCGTCCTATGACATAAAATATTTATGATTAAAAAAATACATTAACACTTAATTAAATTTAAAATAAAAGTATATACCTTGATATTTGCAAATTCCTCCATAGCAGCTTGAGCAGCAATTGATGCAACGCGTGGATCCACAACTGAAGCAAGGAATGCAACCGCACTCATTACTGGATTTCCAGCTTTACTGAATGCAATAGGTTGGAATGCAAGAGGCCCTAATACTCCACCTAAAAATAACAATAATTTATTATAATAATAATACACGCAGGGCTATAAATTACAACGAATAAAATCCAGACATACCAGAAGCATCACAATCCAAATAGGGATCCTCAATAGGTAGCCGTAAGAAATGTAATATACACTCATCTTGGGTCCTTGAACCAACATGTTGGCATACCCTATTCCAATCAGTCTCTATATAATTCCAAAGCTTCTAATAATAATAACGTTTCTTGTTCGGTCCATGCGCGTGCTCCACCACGTCCAATCACATTGCGACCACTATTTCGTCCATATCTAGTTATAAATATATAATAAATAAACCATCGGCATAAATAATAATAATACAAATATTACAATAATTCGGTACATACTGATCAAGTTTAAGACCAAATTGCCCATTAACATCAGCACCGACTCCAACTTCTTGTTTATAGTCGGTTGTCCATCAGCATCTAACCGTACTTGAGGACTATCAATTGACGGTACTTTAAGGGTATCTCCTAAAAATAAGAATCAATTTAATTCTAAGCTCAAACACAATTAAGTTTAAAAATCGATTAGAATAAATATATATTAATGTACAAACCAATTGTAATTGGTTTCGCGGGGGATGGCTGAGTGTTTTTAAGTGGGTTGAGTGGTTGTAATCCAGAAGGCGTATCAGAAAGTACATGGAAATGAGAAGTCGGCGGAGGTCCCATTGCAGTTGGGCGCATTTCCGATTCAATCTGAAAATTACGACAGGCGATTAGTTTTAAAATATATATCAGCACGCATATATCATCGGCATCTTCGAAATGTATACCTGATAATTGAGGAGTCCCCATTGTTCCAAAAAAGCATGAACGCGCATTATCGCACAGACATCGCCAGCAAGATTTCGTCGACATGCTGTGCTAGTTAAATATTCATTGGGATTTAATCTGTACGTATCGATCATGAAGTTTCTATAAATAAAATAAAACGATAGATACAGATACTATAATAAAAATTAAATATGAATTAACAATTAAATATAATACGGACCTGTATGCGAGATATATTTCCGGAGTTTTTGATTTATTTTTACCATTGAAAAATTCCGGAAGTGCTCTTTTTTCAATTGTATGAATTGAATTATAATCGAACCAAGCTGCGTAAGATGGCACGATTATATGATGTGTTTGTTCTGTGACATTATCTTCCAAGTCGTCTTTGGAAATAAAATCCTGAAATTAAATTATTTTATCGTCAGAATGTTATAAAAAATATCAGTATAATTTAATAAAAGCATTATTATACCTGTGTATTTGTATCACTGGCTTTGCCTTGTGAATCATCGCCATGAGCATCAGGCTGAGGTGGCGGAGAAACTGCAGCTGGCGGTGCTGGTGGAGGTGGAGGTGCTGGCGATGCCGGAGCTGGAGCTGGAGGCGGTGGTGCTGGAGAGGGTGGTGTTGGTTCTGGGGCAGCTTCTTCGGTTCCTTCTCTAGAAGCAGTATCCTCACTTTCTGCACCTCCACCATCAATTTTACTGGCACGCCCGGCACGGCTGAATAGTTAATTTTAGTTGTATATTAACATATTTTAAAAAAAATATAAACATGTAATAATCAAAACAACCGTAACACCTTTTTCGTTTACTTTTAACTGGTGGTGGTGATGGAGAACGCTTTCTTTTAGTTTTTTTTGTTTTGGAATTTGGTTCAGAATTCCCAGTTTGCATCATGTCTTCGACAGATAAACGAAGTTTATGTACCTAAAATATTGATACATTATATAAAATATATATTCATTCATAACCAAATTTGAAATTAAAATGTTGAGTAAATACTTTTTTTCTTCCATTTATGTCGACTTCATAATCTTCTTCGTTCATCCATTCATTATAAGAATGAACATCAAGTGCCCATGTAGCAGATACACGCCAGGGTTCTGATCGCTGTTGTAAATCAAAAGAGGGACTTTCTGGGGCTTCAATCTGAAAAAGAATAGTTACATATTTGTTAAGATAAATGTTAAACACCATATAAATATTATTCATTACACTTTAAATGTGTGCATTTATAATTTTACCGGTAAATCCATAGTGACCCAAGAATCATGACTGTCAGGCAAATAGTACCAATGCAATAGAACTTGTCGGCCACGTCTCATTACAGGACGAGCAAACTCTTCTTCGAGTGGATCTGCAGGTGGATAAATAACGTGAGTGGCATCATCTTCTTCCTCTGTAAAATTAAACAAACATGTTATTGAATATTCATTAACTATATATATACAAAAATCATTAAAAGTATTTAAATTTTAATCCTTTGGGCAATGAGATATTTTTATAAAAGTTCCCACCAAGTCCAAGCCATTTTTTGTGTATTTCTTAAACGAATGTTTGTATGGAATAAAATGAAAAAAATTGGGGGTTTATGAATTAAAAAAATGGTATTTCGTTATGCAGGATGTTTATTAAGTAATTAGACATATTAATTTTTGTAATCATGTAATATATAGCATTCGCTTTCATCCTTTTTCAGTTTCATGGTATGAACACTCTATACAATCTCTATAATTCCTCCCTGATCTACTATAAATAAAATGGGGACTTCCATCAAAACGTTGCATCAACAATTGTTAACGAATTTTTTTATGATTAATTGACTTTCTATTTTCTTTGATTTCATATTCCTTGTATTAAATATAATAAGACGATATTTTTAAAGTATTCACTTGATTCTTACATTTAAAAAAATACCAAAATCTTATTTGAACTTCATAAAAATTGGCCACACGTAATGGCCATAGTGGTGGTGGGAAAAAATCTTCAGCCACAATGCGTGGCCATAGGAGTTGTAAGGGTTAAATATATTTACCGCATATATCGCCTTGATGTGCCTCTATGATTTCACGAACACGAGTAGACGTGGCTCTCTCAACGTCAGGTCTTATAAATACACTAGGAAGCCTCATGCATTCTCCTTCTAAGAGGGCACTTTCTATCTCCATCATCAGTTGAATATTTAAATCTTTGCGTGAGGGATTCTGTCGTAATTGGAAAAATATTTAGATTAAAACATTTAATATTTGAATGCATAAATTCAATAACATAGGTATTCATTCGAAGTAACTTCTATAAAATATTTTATTTATAAGAATTCAATGTCATTCTAATTAGCAATTTTATTAACTAAAATGGTGCAATTTTTAATCAAAATAAATGCCTACACTTTGTAAATGGAGCATTTTCAACAAATAAAAAACTGTGTAGATACAGTGTAGTGCTATTATTTTATGCGTTTAAATAAATATATAACTAATCTAGAAACAGTGTAAAATATAATAAACGAATGCCAATTTCCGTCAGTAACTGACTAGAATTTCGCTCAATATCCGACAAACACAATTATAAAAATGACCCAATGATTAAAACAGTATTTCATCCATTATGTAAAAGGTGATACTTAAAAAATGTGTAATATATATTAGGTGTAAATGGGTTTTAATAACACAACACAAATGTTATAGGATATATCGGTAATATTAAAATCACTTACTCAGACACAAGCAATGATGAAACGGCAGTTATTTACCAAAATGCTATACAGGGATGAACACATACATAAAGAGGAATGTTAAAGCTTTGCAATGAAAACTATGAGATTTATAAAAAGTATGAAACAATCAATTAAAAAATAAAATGACTGTCGGCATCAAATCAAATTCCTTTAAAAACACCAATGGACAGTTTTAGAATATCTCATAGTTTTACATACACAACACAATGTATTTGACATTTTGTTAAAACATTAATAATATTTACTTGGCCATATATAAAAGTTTTTTCGCGTCAATCTTAAAAACTCCATTTATTAAATAGTATACAGTATTTTTTCAATATCGAAATACTAAAAATGTATTCTTTTTGACGTAACATAAAAATGTAATAACCAAAGGGCACTTGGATGCTTAAAAAAATCCAAAATGGTTCTAGATATTTTGATTTATTAAATTCGCATTGGAATTTGAAGAACAGAACGTAGTGTTTTTTATGGAAAAAAGTTGGCTTAAATATGAAGTTTAATGAGGTAAAATTCAAAATTTACATTTGTTTTTATCAAATCAATACTTATTAGATTTATTTTAAAAAAGATATGAGAATTTATAGTATAGCGTATTTTTAATTTATAAATAGCAAAACCAACATTTGAAAAATATGGCAAAATAAATATTATATGGACACAAGCAAGCGAACGGCCGAGGCAGGCTCGAGGCAGTGGCAGTGGTGGTAGTAGCGGTGGTGGTGAGAGACGCCGACACTCGGGGATGCATACCTTACCAACCTGGAAATCGAATTTTCGCCACCGTTGCTCCGCCTTGTAGCGGAACATGGTGGCGAGGATCTGACAGAGAGCCCCGCCCGGTTTCAAGTCCAAGAAGCATTTCATCTGAAATAATAAAATAAATTAGTCATATACGAAAATAATAAGCTTCAAAAATATTCCGCATCGAGAATAAAAAATCGACGAAAATATAAATGATTGCAATGGAATGCTTCAAAAATATTAAAGTATAGACATGCGATAGACATTATAATAGCTGTCGAGAGTCAGTTGACATCGCAAATAATTTTAAATGGATTTCAAGTAAAAATTTAAATAGTCTAAGAATAATTTTCAATTCTTTACAAAGTTTATGTAAGGTCACCTGGTAAGAAAATTATTTACAGTCAATTAGCCACATTATGAACTAATATTGTCCATTTAATACAAATAGATGAGGTTGAATATTTCACAAGTGTATAATATTGAACAAAATAAAGAGATACATTCATATCAGATATTTAACACGATTCTCGATGAGTTTTTTTGAAAAATATTCAAAATAAATATTATTCGATTACTGGCATATTAAATCATATGATATGCAATGGAAAATGACTTATTTTGAAGACAATCACAGAAATCATTTCATTCTAGAGAGATCTGTAATATCGCGCGATACATCGCCAAATTGAGTTTAAAGCGCATGTAGCAAAGCTCTATTTATAAATAATTATTTAACTAAATCATTGATAATACTTAATTTTGCATGGCCGTCGAGATCATCTACATCGTTTTTGACAAGGTACTCAAACAATAAAATAAACAATACTCTTTCTTTTTCCTCGGTCCGTAGACAAGTAGAATAATTCTTGTAGAATCATCAACAACCATCTTACATTTACATGTGGATTTGAGTGTTTAAAATTGTATAATTACTTTCGAAAAATGCAACTTCTTCCTGTCTAATCAGCATTCTCATCAGTTACAATGATTTAATTATAATCTTACTGGACCACAGCATTAATCATTATTTCAATTTATGCTGTTTATTAAATGAAATACTTGTAAATAAATGTTTGAACTAAAGCATCTTCAATATTCATTTACAGGAAAGGCTTACAACCATCTCGCTTATATTGTAAGTTCATCTTTTCGCGTGCTCGATATTAAAGCCAGTATAACCTCTGTGTTTCTTTTATGAACGCTTACCAAGCAAGTCTTCAAGTATTGAAGGGCGCTTTTGCAGTCATCTCGTCATAGGGAGTGTGGGTAGTTTTTAAAGACTCTTTATTATATTTCATAGATAGTGAGCTAAAATTAGAATGTTAACACTATCGTGACTGCATCAAAGGATCATACCACTTGAACGTATTACTTCAAATAGATAAAGCATCAGCAGTTGCAGATATAAAAATTCATTCACCTGTATTCAATTATTACTGTTGTATATAGACGGTCGGCGCAATCATGATGCATATGTGGCATCATACGGCCACCAACTGGTTGAACCCATGATGATGCAGCATATGCATCACTGGCCATGAAAGTGTTAAGCATGGTTTTCTACTTAAAAAAAATATCTGCAAATGTAGTCATCCAGGGTCGCATTTGGTAAGGAGTAGATTAACACGTATGATTAAATTAAGAAAAATACATTTTAATGAGATTTTTAAGCAGGAGGGGATCTATAAGTCTATAAGCGAAATAATAATAATTTAATAATATTCAATGATTGTAGTAAATCACTAACTCATAAGTTCTACCTGACTGTTGATCGTCATTAGCATTTAGTTTTTCAGAAGCAAAAAATCAGGTCAAGTTTCTACATATTATTATTCTAATTACATTGCAGCCACACATCCATTCATCCAGACAATCCAAATCCTTATTTTTATCTACCCTTGTAAATTATTATCAAATCGAGATATTATTTTGACTCTAGAGTGATTTATTGCTTTTGAATATTTTTTGGTACACTTCATTCCCTATCCAGTGGATGAAACTAGTTAAAAACTTTCTAATAGTACGTCTCTTGCGTCGGCACTTAGATTTCGGACTCACTATCGTATTTGTTCATTAAATTATTTCTTCAAAATTAACGCATTTATTAAATAAAGTATCCGTAGGTAGTCATGCGGTTAAGCAATTGGATTAGTAACTCAATTATCTTGGATTCAAATCTACATGAAATCTTGGATTCAAATCTCAAAGAGGAGTGGTTGGCGACCGCATTTTTAAAAACTTATATGAAAAACCATGTCAAATTATTTAGCAATTTAGGATTGCTAAAAGCCATCTCAAAAAATAACTAAATAAGAGTTTCATATAACGATCTATGAAGTTATTTTGAGACAAAGCGCTTTTACGATGCGAATAGTAAAGCGCTATCGCGCATAACGACGATATATCGGCGTTGACACTTTTCGCAAGTGTCGACAACGACGATACATCGGCGTCTAGCATTAAGAGGGTTAATGTTATTTGATGTTTTTTGTTGTTTTGATTTCCAATGTCCTTTCCCTTAGATTGTAAACCTACCTAATTAACATACGTTTATGGTCGAATCCCGCGAAACGGCCGGGCTGAGATCGATGTGAAATGATTCGTGGATATGAAAGCCCGCATTCCAAAGATTGGCACGACCTCTCGAAAATGCCCCTGAGCTACAAAACGATTTGAGCAGGCATGAGGCTGCTCATTAGTCTCTCGGACTCGGTGCAGTCATGTCATTATTGGTGGTCGTGCTCGTGCTGGTCGCGTGCGCTGCGGCACAAGAGCTCGAACAGGTGAATAATTCATTATTTTGACCTCCCATTGCTCATTTTCGCGCTTTCGTCTTGTACTCAATCGTTTCGATACGGCCTACATCCGGATGGTGTCCACACTGCTTATTGTTTTCCATCACAAAGCGAAAAAAAAACATATAATAGGGCAAGAAATCGACGTTCTGGCGTCGTAGAAATACGTCAGAGGCATTGGTGTCTTACCCGATTTCGTACCGTCTTTTGCAATCAATGGCCGGCTATCAATGATCATTATAAGTTGTTGTTCACTATTTATGCATTTGAATAAACTACAACATATTATTAATCGACAAAGTGACATTGAATATGTTAAAATATCATCATCTTCGTCCGATTCTAGAGTAATCCATAAATAAAAATCGTTCTGTCAAGGTACATTAACACATTACGGAAGAAAGCATATCATAAACTACAAAATATCCTGAAAGTGTTATCCTTAAAACAACCTCAGATCTTAAGCTAAATAAACATCTGAGGTCTATAAATTACGATGCAAAAATATGCGGATCATTGAAATGCTTCATAAAAATGTGTGGTCCTATTTAAATCACTTTTAAGAAGGGTATCAGCAAAGCAAAAACATTAACTAATAAGATGCGATTATTAATCGATTCGCACTTCAATTAAACAAACACAAATTTGAATAATATGTCGAAGTTATCATTGTCACTATCTAAAATATTTTTACACATTAAAAAACATATTTTATAATTATCTTATTTAAAATACGTATTTGTATTAAAAGTAATTTAAAATCAGTATAAGAATTTGCGAAGCGAAGCGCCTACGACATAATGTGTGTGCATAATGCAAACGATTATAGTAGGTAATAATCTAATTCGGCCCTGTAATAATCAATCACACTTCACAACATGCAGAGTTTCCCAAACTATGGGTACTGCATAAATAATGGCTTTAATTAATTTTTGACTTCAAATTTAAATTGGCCATAAATAAACACGACATTGTCTTGCATACTAAAATGTGCACATACACATAGAATTGGACATTGGAAACCCTTAAGTTAATTAAGGATGGCTTGGAAGATAAATTTGAACAACAAAAATATCATTTGAAAAGTTGCAAATAAATACACTAAAGTTCGCAAAACTTCAATGAAAAGATATTGTCCAAAAGACAATGATAATTGAAGACCTCATATATAATCAGACATGTTCATAAAACGAGGAAAAAAGTCTTACATTTGCATAGGCCCTCGAATGACGGTCAAGAAGAACAGACTTCTCTCATGGGAATAAAAGGAAATAAGCAATGCAAATAAAAGCATCGCATAAATATTAATATAATCGCAACTTGAACTCAAATGCATCTCGCATAAATCATCAGACGATGCCTCAAGGGTCTACAAATATCTCAGATGGCGATAGATGGTCATTTTGATATATTGGGGTCAAACATGTAATTTTTCAGGGTCCGTGAATAATAGAAATCTATCATCTAGAAATATTCTGGATGCAAGGCTGAGGAAAAGCCATCGACGGCATTGGATTTTTAAATCTAGGGCTACAAAAAAATATGCATATTTTAGCATAGCAGCGTTTTCTAATTTATGAAACAACAACGAAATCCTAGGTCGAATCAATAATCACGTTATAGCTGAATGAACTCTATTAAAAAATATCGAAGCAAACTTAATACTGGTCGACAATTAATGAACAGTTCAATATCCTCCAAACAGGTATAACAAGATAGTGCCAATTATGTATTCCAAGTTCAGGATATTTCAAATGAGAAGCAGGAGCGAATTTTTTTGATTTTAAGCTCTATTGAAATATAAACTAAGTATTTAATTGTATCGGAGCTCATATTACTATGACAGTATTTGGATTAAATATAAAAATACAATTGCTAAACGCACTACCATTTTAAAAACAATGATCAAATAGGGTTTCATTTCTAAAATAAAAAATAACGCCGATAGGAGTTGCTTGGTAAAACATAAATAAGGTATTGTTTAAATGCAATTTTGTAGTTTCCTATCTATTCTATTCTCATTCGACAACAATAAAATAGTAAATGCAAGAAAATCTGCAACATTATTGAAGGATATAATATTTATTGAACAGTTTCTCAGAGCAGAAATTTAATTTATAATCACAGTTGCATTGATCAAATAAAATATATTTAGAAGTTAAAATATTCAAAAATTTAGCTAATCTTTGAAGCAATATAAGCATATTTTTAATTTTGGATGGCCAATTCTTCAGCTAATTATAAATATTACATTTTTGATACACACTTTATTGATAAGGATTAAAAAATCTTCAATTTAAATGACAAAATGATGGACGTTGGACTTTAACCAATACTTTCGTTGCAAAAAACAATCATTTTTTCATAAGAAACGTGTTATTTACGATAACATGCACTGGCATATCGTTATATGCAAATAAAATGAGAATGAAAAACTATAAAAATGTATTGTTTTTATTTAAAAATAAATTGATAACACCCAGAAAAATCCACATCAGCAAAAATAATATATTTGTGTAGTTCTCAATCATTTTTAGAAGCGTATTTGAATAAAAACATTTAAAAAAGTCTAATTTCTAGAAATAAATACGCATATTTCTTATGGCATTCCATTTTTTTCCCCCTAGTTAACGGATCCAATTGATCATGGCGAAGGTCCCCATTGGAGTGATGAAGAACAAGCTCTATACTGGGTGGATATAACGGAGAGAGATATTTGGAGATATCATCCAGAATCAGGAAATATAACAACATGTCACATAGGTAAAACTATTGAACAAATTCATTTTCATAGTTATTAAAAAAAAAAGCATCTAATATTTTAAACGTTTACGACAGCTGACGGTGATGTGACGGTGATTGTGCCGATAAAAGGTGAACCGAACCAATTTGCAGTGGGTGTCGGCGACGAGCTCAAACTGGTCAAATGGGATGGACGCAACGAATCAGATATCGAAATAAGCAGTATATTATCATTCGGTCCTTTGCCGGAGGGCGGACGCCTCAACGATGGAAAAGTTGATGCCAACAATCGTTTATGGATCGGTAGAAAATTAATTTAAACATAAATACCAACCATAAGCACAAAATAATACGTAAATATATCGTGCGTGAATATTTAAAGGTACAATTGGTCCGGAAGTAAATAATACAGTAGATGAAGACAAAGCTGCGTTATACAAAGTGGGTTGCAACGGTACGAAACTGGAGGCATTTTTGCAGATTGGCAACGTGAGTGTATCAAATGGTATTGCATGGTCAGCAGACGGAAACATAATGTATTATGTTGATTCGCCGACCAGAAAAATTGACGCTTTCGATTTTGAGCGCGAAAATGGAACCATAAGTACGTGTCGATTACTAAATTATTTGAAATCACAAGAGACGTATTATTTAATCAATTTTTATATCGTTCTACAAAGGTAACAGAAGAACAGTATTTGAATTAAACAGTGAGGAGCATGAAATAAATGGTGTTCCCGACGGAATGACAATAGATGCCGATGATAACTTATGGGTGGCACTCTTTGGTGGTGAAGCAGTGAGCATAATTATATTTAGATTGCTATATATGTTTTAAAGTATTCCAAATTTAAATCTGTTTATATATATATAATTTACAGGTAATGGTTATACAACCACATTTGGGCAGGACTGCTAAAATTACATCCTATACCAGGAGTACCACAAGTTACATCGGTAGCATGGGGTGGACCACAATTGGATATATTATTTATAACAACTTCTTCAAGGGGAGACAATCCAGGCGGACAACTTTACAAATTAACGAAAACAGGCGCACGAGGTCGCCCTGCAAATCTATTTACATTGCCTCAATGCACAAATAAAAACTAGGTTTTTTAAACAATTGTAATTAAATGTAAATATGATTATTTTTATACTTATTCACGAATATAAATTAATGATTAACCAAAATAAAAGTTATGATTCTATGCATACGTTTAATTATATATAGTAAATTGAAGTTTAATTTATAGAGACCATGTATTATTTTTAATGATAAATAAATGGTTTTAATTGCATATTTTAAATGTATATTAATGTAATAAAAAATTATACACAATGAAAATCATTTATGTCTTAAATTATAAGTTTTTGACCGTGCATAAATTACAATTGACAAAAGATATAGTAGAATATTTGAATTATAATATCATTTTGCACAAAATATAGAATCTGTATATATAGGTATACATATTTCTACTATTCTCGCTATCTCTTATATAGTCGACCCTACCCAACAATATGATGAACCTTACCGGTTCGGAGCCAAGAATCTTTAGGAACAGAATAAGAACAAGAAGAACATCAAATAGAAGGCCTTGAGGAGAGGCATATGAAAAACTTCACTTTTCAATGTTAAAAGCACTCAGTCTCAAATTCACTTAGGTAAGTTGCACGTGGACAGAGAGACACCCTCAGTTGGTGTAGGAGCGAATCTGAGATGCATTTAAGCGTCACGTATGTCTTCACCCTAGTCCTAGAGGAAAGGAGGGACTGGACTCTTTGCACTCCAGAACGCCCTTTCCAGTAGAGTCAAAAAGGTCGTCTAGAGTAGTTTTCCACTGTCTTCCGAAGAAAACTACTCAGTCCTTACAAACCTCCCACATTCCCTATCGAGACGGTCGCGAAAGCATTCATCAATACATTCATTCAGGATACCCACTGGGTGAGCGTTCGAAATGAAACTCGGTGGTAATGCTACTAAAGTGAACGTATGATACAGACGAGATGGAGCCTATAGTTCTGCAGTGGACTGCTGTTTGTCTTACTTTTTCTCAATTTTATTTTTAGCTATAGTGAAAATGTACAAGCCAGAAATTGATGAGATACATTTGTGATCTTTTTTACTGTTTTTATTCAACAAAGGATTAAAAGCAAAAGAAGCTACCCAGAGCATCTGTGCTATGGCGACATATTGAATAGTCGAAAATGCCATAAATGGTTCAAAAAATTCAAAAGTGGTGACAGATTTGAAAATAAACCAAAATCAGTATGACCACAAAAGACCATTCGAAAACACGGGAAAAAACATAGACAGGGAATTTGGGTACCGCACGAGCTGTCATTAACGGCCTTGAAACAACGGATAACCATTTGTTTAGGTATGAAACCAATCCATTTTTAAGAAGGATCGTTACTGGAGATGAGAAGTGGGTAAAAAGCGGAAATGTTCAAAAAGCAATCAGTGTTAGTTAACAACCAAAGAAGAATATTACAGCATGATAATGCAAGACTACACGCAGCAAGGATTACGCAGAACAAAATAAGGGAGCTGAATTTGAAAGTGCTGCAACATTCGCCATATTCTCCTGATATTGCACCTTCAGACTATTATCTGTTGAAGTCATTAGAACATACGCTTTGCGATAAAAAAAAAAATTCTTTGGAACAAGTGAAAAATCATTTGGATTCTAACTTTAATGGAAAACCGGCCTAATTTTACGAAAAATTTCTTGATCTAAAATTGAACAATCTAATATATAAAAATTAATCTCTGTTTGTTCGTATTTTATGTACTGCCATACCGTACATTCGATTGCGATAAAACTTTTCCAACTTATTGTTTGCACTTTCTCAAATAATATAGGTATAGTACAATTAACTTACAGTAGATCTTACATATAAAAATCAATGTTTGTATGTTTGTTCAATATTATAATAAAACCAACAAAATAAGATAAATATAATTTGTACTTTTCCCTTATATATCATTCAATTTCAATAAATGTATTCATTATCGGAAAGAAAATAAATTTTCATTCTTTCTATCATTTCTTATTAAACAAGATAACAATTTCAAATTTAAAACGATATCATTAGCAGCAACGCGCTGGGTACCAGCTAGTAAATTATAAATCTTGAACGAAAACGAATGTTGTATATATTTAGTCATATAAACGGCATACAATTTGTCAAAAATTCAAAAGCACCTGATATATTTGATAGTGATTTAAAACACTTACCGGTAGCCTGGTAAAAGGCGGATCTGTCGAGTTTTTTCCCAATTTGGCTTCCTGATATTGAATCAGCTGTATGACGAGTTGAGAAAGGCTCTCCTTTGTAGGTGGCTCAGTTTGAACATACTGCAGAAAAAAATTAATTGTTAAAATCAATCTTCTTCTTTTACAAATAAACATCTAATTAAATAAGATGGAAGAGTGATAATAGTTGTAGTTAATTTGAAAGAATTATTTGGTCTTCCTGAGGTATACTACTTAATAATTAGCTAAATTTTTAGATAGATCATAAATTATTATTAATTTTAACAACAAAAAACTGTTCCAGAAATACAATGTAATGCATTGAGCTTTCCTGAATGTTTAATTAATTTCCAAGACCTCCTCCGGTCATATTTCATGCTGTTTTTGGTATATTTTGAATCTTTATACTAGAGACGTCAGCTAGAAGCAATCTTTTATTACATTTTAATACAAAAATTAGCAGTAAAACTTATAAAAAAAAATTGTATAGTTCAATTAACTGTGTTTATCAAAAAGCCATTAATCTGGTTCTTAGTGTTGGAATTTTTTCCATTTAAAATACGTTTTTTTAATCAGTTGCTTATACACATCTCTATATAGTCTGATGGAAATACCACATAAGGTATGCGCCATATACAAATAACCCTCATTAATTGGAAGGGATACATTCTGAAGAATGTTGCAATTAACAGTAGAATATTAAATAATCATTTTGTTCTGCACTGCAAAAAAAAATAGATTACTTATTTTATGATTATACAAAAATTGACAATAACTATCGAATGATCCATTAAAGGCACGCTCTTTTGCACTTATTTGCTCATAATCTTCATCGCTTTCTTCTTATAACATCATGCATTGATTGTGATGAGGGCATTTTCAATGATTTTGACAGTGTTTGCATGGAAAAAGCTTTTAAGACATCATTTTTTTGAGACGTTATATAGCAATCCAATTCCTGCAGCTCTCTGATGATTAAGGTTTTGTCCTGTGATTTAAGCAAAGTTTAATCATTTACATCAACACTTTTAATGCCTCCGAAAATGATTCAAATACTAATCTCATTGGTGTTTTTTACATTTTCATAATTGATGTGATCATCAACAATTTCTCTAAGCGATGTTTTACAAACACCCTTATGCACAACTGGACAATTTAATGCAACGCTTTGTCGATGTTTTTGATAATTTACATAATATTAAATCATTTGCAGCATGCCCATGTGACATCTTACATTTAATTATTGATAATTTATACACGCAACAAAAATGTAAAAAAAAACATTTTATTTAAAAACCAATTTCTTAACAAATCTGCATTCGCTACGGTTGCAAATAACAAGGGTTATTTGTATATGGTTTTGATGTTCATTTGTATAATGTAATAGTTATACATTGTATTATAATTTAAACGCAATTTAAAAAATTATGTTACATTTTCTATATACTTTCTGGCATTAAAATGAAAAAAATCAGAAATGCACTGTCGATACATTAATTACGACTAGTTTTTATGATAAAATATTAAAAACTGAACATGAGACATTTAGATTACTTTTAAGCTGCGGAATATTCAAGTTTGAATCGTAAATTAACGCTGATGGCGAAGACCATTAAGAATTTTTGATTGGATGTCCGTATTTAATATGTAGACATGTAGTTATAAATAAATAGTTGCAATATATCACAGGAAATACTGTTCTATGTGAAATCCAATCTTCTCATATAACTACATTCTATAAAATATTGTACCCTTCAAGAGTTAAATTTACACATATACACTGACAAATGACAGTCCAATACTTTTAGGTTATGCGAATATAATTAACGGAAGTCTATTACTGGAGACTTTTTTTAATGAATTTATAAGTCAACCCACACAAAGCAGTTGAAATCGTATCACTGTAGGCATATCTACCAATTCATAGCAGTATTTCGACAAGTAATCCCAACAAACACTAAGGAAAAATCGAGCATCATATGCGGGCGTCATCAGTTTGGTCGCACTGTTAAAACTATTATAAATATTGAGAATTACATGCAGTGTATTGAATCTAAACATCGATTGGAAACATTTAAGCGCAAATATCGCTTTCGGGTTAACGTATTTGTTTGTGAAACGTCAGGAAAGCGTCGGGTCCGAAACGCCGATGTAACGGCGTCGGGCCGCCTTCGCACCTTTTTGCAATTCTTCTGGAGCCAGAGGCGAATGGCATCGAAATGTGCAAGTGTCTCTGTCGACTGGAAGAATTCGACATTGGGGCCGCCGTCCTTCTTCGGGTTGGGCAACATCTCTCCACCGCCGCGACGCCGCACTGACCATGCCCGCCAAACGACGCGCTATGCCCGACCTAAACCAAACGCACAATACAACGGCTATTGCTTCCATAGCATTAGATAAGTAGAGCTTTGCTCCAAATGATAAAATAACTATTTTATAAAATCGGTAAAACTAATCATGAAAATATAAATAGTATTAAAAACAACAAAATATATTAATTATTGAAAATTTCCTATCCAAATAAAAATTGTTTTAAATATATAAATGCTGTATACATTTTTTTAATATTTAAAAATTGTGAAAATACTTTAATTCTTAAAAATTACATATATTTCAAAAATAAATATGTATTTTATTTTACTCGATAAAATTATTAATTATTTTTTTAATATAGTATATAGTATAAGATTTAAATTAAAAAAAATAAATAAACAGGGTGTTGAATTTTGCGAATAACGTTTATTTTATTGTAATATGAACTTTTATTTCATTCAAAATATGAAAACAGAACATTTGATAAAATTTTAAGGCTCATTTTAAAAAGAATTCCATATATTCATGTATGGTATTATATTTTAGGCATTAACATATTGATTTCTCCATTCGGGATGAGTATATTGTGATAGTGGCAACACTTATAAAAGTGTCAGTGGGTCAGCGGTCGAAGGAGACGTCTTGTAGTGTTTTCCGACGATTTATGACCTTTATTTTGCCGTCCATGCGTAGTTATATAAAACAGAAGGGTTGTCTTTCGTCTCTATTGTCATAAAGTTGCACAGATATCCAGCAAATATTCTGATAGTTTATTTTCTGCACGGAAATAAAAATTCAAAAATTATGAATTACATTTAAATTCATGAAAGATTACATTATGTAACAGGGAATCTACGACCTGCCTAGGACTAGTTGAAGGTAAAGTTAGAGTTTGCAATGTATATTCAATGTAGAATCTATTTGCTATTACAGTTTTCGTAATATGTTTCAATAAACTTATTTTTAAAAATTTAAATTGCGTATATAATAGAAAAGTCATTTGTTTTTTTTTGTATATCATATCACTTGCATTAGGTTCAATATTAATACAACTCATTATTGTCTTCTTTTAGTGTGAAATAGAAAGAGGTGCAATATGTTTTTGACGTTGTTCTACATTATTAGTTCTTATTTAAAAATGTGGCAATTGCAAACCATACGCACTAAATTATTACAACATATTTCTTCAAGCTCGTGCATTGCCTTTTACAAAATGTCGAGCAATGCTGAAGGTATTATAACTATAAAATTGTTTTTTTGCGTTAAAATGTATTAATTACATTGTTTTAATAAATCTAATGAATTGTCATATAAAATGTAATATTTTTCAGTATTTGTTCGTGCATGTTCTTCACACTGTGTTGAACCAGAAAAAGCTTGCATCTCCGAATTATTATTTGTAAAAGAATCTACATTTGGATGTGCTCTTAAGCCTTTACAACACCTGTGCCTTTCTTCATGGCGTGCTCCTCCGCCAAATCCAATAAGAATTGCATTTATACCAAATGTTAAGCCATATTTTATTAATAACATGGTTGATATAATTAAACCATCCACTTCCTCAAATACTGATCCTCAAAGAGATTTTCTTGATGTATTGGTAGAATGTGAATTAGAAAATGAAGATACTGAAAATGTCAGTATTTTGCCAGTTTACGAAGAAGTGAGCGAATAAAAAATGATGCTGAATATTATACATTTATAATTGATATTGTATCTGTTATGTAATTTTTTTCATGGTTATTTTTTAGGATAATGACGCATGGAAAATTCTCGCTTGGAAAATGAAAGGCTCTCATTTAGCTTTGGCTTTACATGGAGATATTTCACAATTAACATTTCTTGTTTCAAAATTTTTAAATGTTGAATCACCAATTTCAAGGATAATGAGTGAGAAAATTATTTAAATGAAAATCTGTATTACATCCTGTATTTGAAATTTTGATGTAATTTTTGTATTTGCAGCTGTAAAATTTGATGGTAATCCAATAGCATTGACTAAATCTGAATGCAATGCACTTTCTCAAGGAAATATAAAAGGTTCTCCTCGTCATTGTTCAAAATACGTCAATACTTTGCAGAGTATCACTGAAAATGTACTCGATAAAACACTCTCTGCAGAAGAAACTACTTTGAAGCAGAACCATATTAATCATATAAATGAAAATGTGCATAAAACATCAAACGACGAAGTTGTCAAAACTGAACCTCAAGTTTGTGAACCACTTGAAGAATCCATAAATTCTATATCAAAACCGAATAGTGATCCTAGCGAGCCTCTTAAGATTCCTACACTTACAGCAAGAAAATCGGATTTAAAATTAGAACTCAATAATAAGCCAAAGCATGAAAAGAGCCATTCAAAAACAGTAACGATATCAAAAATACAAGCTTTAGAAAGAAAAAGTCAATCTAGGTCATCTCTCTTAGATGAACCTATATCGATTCGTGAAAAATCTAATAAAGGTGGAGCCTCATGCCCGAGTTTACCCGTAGTTAGGCCACCCAATGTTCTCATTTATTCTGATAGTGCAGTAGCCCGTGAAAATATTTCTAGGACTTTGAAAAGCGTTTTAGATCCAGATCGGTAAATAGTTGAAATAGATAAATATTATTTTTATAAGAAAGTTTGATTTGTATTTACATTATGTATTTAATTTTAGGTATGCAATATATTCTTTTGGAGATGAAGCAAAATTGGAAGCGGCCGGATCAACAGGTGCAGCACTTTTAGTTGCTGGTGGTGCCTTAACAGGACGAGCTTCTGCGGCTTTATTGTCGGCTCTCTTAGGCGGAGCTCGTGTATTATCTCTCTGTTCTGATTTATTGATCTCGGTATTGCCTTATTATCAGACTGCTGAGGTGATTTTTTTATCGACTAATAGATTGTCCCATTAGGAATGTCGTTTTTGAAATGAGAGATAGTTCATTGAAGGATATTTGTTAAACATTGTGTTCTATATTTTTGCTTCTTATGGTATTTTATAAAACAATCTCCAAGGTGCATTCTTGGTAAATTGGGTAAGTAAAAATTTAACTCATCTTCACTAGAAGTAATTTTTTTGTCGTGTTCTCAGTAACTTTGAAAGAAATATTCTGATTGCTAAGAAAGTTGCGCTCCAACTAACGTTGAAGGCAGAATCCGACTCGCAGTCGCAAGTGTTTTTGAGATAAGACATCTTTGTAGCCATATAATACTTTGTGTCACTCGACACCTCATAACATGATCCACAAAATGCCAGAAGTAGACTCATGAATCGATATTCGTTAAGTCAAACCTAAATAAACCTATTTTTATTGTTAGACCCCGTTGAGAGGTTGGTTTCTTTACCTGTCGATACCTAGGATATCGTCATCCACTTTAATCTTTCTCTCACTTCAGACCTTATTTTCTAAACTAAAATTAAATTGTTTAAACCATCTCTGGCGTTAACAAACAGTTAGAGATTCTCTGAGTGCATCAAAATTTTTTTGTAGAAAATGACATTCTCTAGTTGTTAGTCGACTAACAAAATATATTATACCTGTTGTTAAAGGGATGGCTAAGACACAACTGGTGATCATAAAACTAAATATGAAAAAACGGCATTCCTAACGGGACAATCTAATATTAACGATCAGTTTACTATTGTTGTAAGCTTATTTTCATAAATATTTTAGGTACGAGAACGCGAACTAGTTAGTTTCACATATGAAAATTGGAAGTCTGTTAAACTTTTGCATCATGTATTTTGTTATCAAGCTTCTCCTGCAAAACGTCAATTTTCAGCTAGTTCTAATACACAGTAAGAAGACTATCAATTTATTTATTTAGCTTTTATTTTAATTATTTGGCATTTATAACGGACGATATTTCAAAATTGTAGTCCAACTGAATATAAAGGTCACGGAGGACACACTTTAAAAGTAGAGGTATTAGCAGCCGAACAAACATGGCATACTCCTTCGTTGCTACGAGCCACAGACGATCAATCAGGAGGAATGGCAGTATTTTCTCAAGTACTTTTAACTATTTCACTATCCTTTCTTTTTGCTATTTTTTGTAATTAGAATTGTTACAATTTTGATATTGCTTTCAGGTTCATTTAGAATTAGATTCACGCGAATATCTCGGTAATGATGCTATTCCTGCAGAGAAGGCCAGATTAGGTGTTTTACGAAAGATTTTGGGTAGTTTAGGATTATCTACAGCTCCTTCTCCGTTAGCAGCTGTTATTAATAGCGAGCCTTGCTACACACCCGCATACTTTCTAGGAACTTATGAGGTAAATATATTTTTCAGTATTTATAAAGTATTTGCATATTTTGTTATTAATAAAGCATTCATGATCACCACTATAAAAACGAATGCAACACTTTCCAAGTTTAATATACACGAATGGCTTGATTAAATATAATCTTCTTCCTTTTTTTTATATATTCTTGAGGTTAAGTGGATAATCGAAATATGTATATTATTTAATTCGATGGTTTTCTTTAGTAAATGAAGCAAATTAATGTGTATTTGGAATTGAAAAATATTTTTGTAAGTATTTATTATTCAAAAATTTTCAGCCACTAATAAAAACAATGCATTATTTAGCAATATTTGGAATATTTTGTCAGGAACAAATTTATTATTTTCATAGTAATACAAAAATGCATCTGCTTTATTTCACTCTGTAAACGTCGGATCTTGAATCTTTAAACTACTGAATTATGTTTTAATACGTTTTAAGTGATTTGCTTCTTTTTATTTTATTTTTACACCTTTGGCTGCTATAATTTAAGGGAGATATTCATCCATCTTCTGACTGTTTGATTTTTTACTGATATGTGCCATTTAGAATGTTACAACGTTGAATGCATTAAATGTTTACATTTATGTTATTTGCACTGCAAGGAACCCCAATAGGTACTATTTTCCTACAAAACTAGTATTAGAGAAGCTGCTGTACATTTATTTTGTATTTATGTTTTCAGCTAAATTTTCATGTGTATTTTTAACATCTGTATTTTATTTATGAACGTTAATATAATACAATAAAATGTTGTCTCAACGTTAATGTAATACTAAGTGACTGATTATCATCTTAATTTATTTCTATACTGTTATTTTAATTTAAATCATTACTTTCTGAAAATACGTGTTAAATTCTATAATTTGTCATAAGAGATGTGTAATTATTATTATAGTAGATTTTTTCAGTTTAATTTTTAAATTCAACCCTTAAGCTTGTATTTTTATATTTTTTGTATTTAAATTTTTTAGGATTTGCTCCCAACTTTACACATAATAAAATTTACCTAACTTATAAGCCTCATTAATCTAATTTTATGTTTATTTGAAAGTTTTGCATAAAATTTTATTTTATATTAATATCTTGAGGCAATTATTAAAAAAACGATATGGATTTCCTTGGTTTATACGTTAGGTAATGTACAATTGCTGTCTTATAAATTGAATGTTTATTTTCTAAAATTATAATTTTTAATATTTTATTAATTTGAGATTTAATTTTTCGATCTGAACATATGTTGCCACATATGAATACCGCAGTATTTTGTATAATCTGTATTTTCTGATACACACCAGGTACCAGAAATATATAATTAATTTCCAATATGATGATAAATAGGTAAATGAAATGCACATCCTACTTTTTTTTAAAAATACAGGCTTTGTTGGCATTCATAGATTAAAAATATAAAATTATAGATAGAATTTCAGTTAAATATGATCTGACGATTTAATCTCGTTTTTAAGTTGTCTTCCTTTTTGTTATTATACCTATAAAAGCTTTAGATATTAGCTGTCCATAATATCACTATCAAAGTGGTTATATTTTATTGAATAGATCAATTTAGCATTCACCAAATTATAAATATAGTACCCATTAGGGATTCTTGAAGAATCGAGACATGATAATTTCAAAGTCCCGGGACTCGAGACTTTTATTTTGTTTTTAATTATATACAGATTTTTTTAAAAGTAAATGTTTATACGTATGTATAAGTTAAAAGAACCAGCCTGTTCTATCTTTCTGAATTATCATTTTCAGAGTCACTTTCTTCAGTATGTTGTTCATCTTCATTGGAATAATCTAAATCTTCTTCTGTTTCTGATTGATAAGTTTTCTGGTACAATGTTTCAATTACAGCTAGATGTATATAGCATGATTCATGCAAAGTTCATTGATGACGGGACTTTCACGCCCAAACTTTTTCACCACACCATCAGTCGTCGTTGCTACTATTTCACGTTGATTTTTAGTTAATGAAAACCCTTTTAGTGTAACATATTCACAAATGGAAGCACTATTCGTTATCCTTCTTATGGAAAAACTGTCCAGCACAGAGAGCCGGGCAACGATTTCTGGAAGCGTTTTCCTCTTCACAAAATTTATTATTGGTGGTTGGAATATTTTAATTCTATTCCCACTGTTTGAACATTCTGCATCGATGATATCTTCTTTGGTGTTTATATTTAAAAAAAATCCTATATACCCTTTCAAGATGTGTCGCTAGTCCAGTTATGTTTGACCCTTTACATGAGATTTGTTTTGGACAGTGGGTGCATTGGGTTATCTCTTTTTTTGTAGTTTTTTTGTAATGTTTCCATACTTCCAATTGACTTCTTTCCATTATGGACTACAATAATGATAAAATATATATAACAAAACAATACTACTTTTTAAATACGAGATATTTAAAATAAATTATAATAACCTTTGAAAAATTTACTGGAAATTTTTATATCGAAATCCGTTAGCCACCCATTAGAGAACAGACACAAGAACAGCACGGACTAGCTCCATGCTAGGAGACAAACTGATATTGTGTTTACAAAACATTGATCTTTCTTTTACTTCTTCTAAATTTTTCTATGAATCAATCGGTCCCAACTGTTGCCATTACCTAGAAACACTTTGAGCAAGCATCCGTTCCATTGATCTTGGAATTCTAGAATCTCATACAATACCAGTTGGAAGCAGACATGTTGCATTTTTTTTATGCCTTGTACCCTATTATACCTGCTTTCATTCAATATAAATTGGATATTTCGATGAATTTCAAATCAAAAATTCTCGAATCCCAGGGCTCGAAATAGCAATAAAGTCCGAAAGTCTCGAGATATCTCGACACAGAATCCCTAATACCCATATGTAAAACCTTATAACCGTATAGTAATTTATATCCAAAATACTGCATTTTTTATATTTCTTTGAGTATGTTTGTAAATCATTCATGAATCATGATCATTCTAACATCTTTCTTATTCGAATTGTGACGTTTTTGTAGTATAAAAAATAAGTATTTTTACTTCTAAATTTGATCTGTGAATGTATTAGTATTAAGATATTCATTAGAGGCTAATTGATTTATCCATGCTTTGATTTATAATCTTTCATGTATTATGTGTGAACATCTTGAAATTTCAATGCCAATGAAATGCATAATTTTATAAATTTCAAGCTTTTCTTACATCTATGATTCCTTTTCGTTACGATGGTTTTATAAATCATGTTGCAAAGCAGCTGTATTTTATACGATGAAAATTGATAGCATTTCTTTCGGCTGATTTTAAATAACTTCAATATCTGTATTTTATACGTTAAACACAGGCAGTTTTATAGGTATTCCTTAAATCAATTTTAAACGAGCATTTTTTTAAAATATAAGTATGTATGTATTTTGATTTATAACGATTAAAATAGATCAGATTTTTTTGCATACTTTTTAAAGTTGTAGTGTAATTGCCTTTGAAGAAAAATTGGGAAAGCATTCAATAACAAATTCAATGTTTTTTTAAAAAAAAAAATATATATATAATAGCAATTTTATCGAGATCTAAATGCCACTACAAATAGATGTCGGCTTAATAATTTTTGTTTTTACGATAGAAAACCAATCATTTTTGTAAGACCTACCTTTTGTGTAATTGTGTTTTATTACGATTATTATATTTCACAGTGGCGAGTAGATAAAAATTAATTTTTATGTGTATTGTTTGTCTTTGAATATATGTTTTTATTAATTTATGAAATATTGAATAAATTAATTTGGGTTATGGTTGTAAGGATGGTGATTGGGCGTGGTGGGGCCAACGTTTTCCTTCCGGGCATTACCCCGCGTGATGATACACCGTGGTAAGACCCAAAATATTTTTCAATATGAGTTTCTACTTTCATTTCATCTTACATAATGCTTTAATGTTTTTTGATATTTCCATTATTCCATCCGGCTGTTTGATGTGGCATTTATTCTCATAAATTTTGACAAAAAATTACATATTTTACAAATACGAAAACATTTTGATACATTAAAACCAAAATATGATGAAACACATTGTTTGACTTGATTCAATCTCTTCATATACCAATCTTTACTCATGAATTATTTATAAATGTGTTTATGTAATTCAAATTTTCTGGTATACATACTATTTTCCGCTGCTTACAATAAAACTTTCTGTCTAACTTGAAATGTTTTCACAACAGTACCCCGTTTTGTGTTATTGTGAAAAGTTGCATGTTTAATATACCATAACATTGATATTTATATTTGATTTAATCGCAGTCCAGAAATACAACCAGGTAACGCTAATATTTTAAAAACACTAAAATGTCTTGATTTCATTATTATTGTGTGTATTTCGTTTAAAAAATACGTATATAAGGATACAAAGCGGGTTATTGGTGCTCTAAAAGAAATACTTGGAAAATATTTTTACTATTGTATCTTTTTGTCTTGTTTGAAATTATTTCATTCCAATATTTTACTTCTGTTCAAATTTTCGTTTTTTAATTTTTTACACAATTATTTAAAAAAATGTAATGCTTATAAATTTGAAAAGTTCATAAAATTAATATTCGATTTTCTCTTTAATATTGAGTTTGACTTTAATGTTAACTCTTTGGGCTCCAAGATTTTTTCATAAATGTTCCCACCAACTCCAAGCCATTATTTGTGTATGTCTTAAAAAAAAATGTTTATATGGAATAAAATAAAAAATTGGGGGACAAGTAATTTTCAAGATATTCACTGTGCCACAACTCGACACTAAATATTGTTTTATGCTTTTAACTGCACCGATTCAATTCCTCTGAACCAATTATTTACCATATTACAATTACACAATACAAGTCAGGCAATAAGACTGGTATTTTTAAAGTATTCATTTGATTCTTACATTTAAAAAAATACCAAAATCTTATTTGAAGTTCATAAAAACTGCCCAAGAAAAACCGGCCAAACGTAGTGGCCATAGGAGTTGGTAGGAAAAATCTTCGGCCACAATGTGTGGATATAGGAGTTGTAATGGCTTTAAAGACGTAATCAATTTTATCCCAGATCCTATGAGGCTAATAAAAAAATACGACTTTATTTATAGAATTGCTTAAAAATAAATCTACCTAAACACGTATTATACTGTTCAAACCGAATAAAAAGATTGTCTACTCGTTTCAAGAAGTTCACTCATTTTCCCAATTGCTCGATTTTTAAGTTTTCATCGATAAATACTCATTCAAATTAATAATTCGCTAGTTGGCCCTCATTTAATTCAACGAAAACGCTTGCTATTTTCCATAGGCAAATATACAAACTTTCATTTTAACTTCGATTACAAATATATATCTTAAATAAACTCTTAATCGTTGGGACGAGAATTATTGCATGATTTCATTGTTAAAGTTTTACAATTGACTATGGAATATCTCATTTTTAATGACTGGTATCTATAATAAAATTTATGAACTATATTGTATTTAAATAATAATCCTCGGTAAGTCAGTGCACTACACAAAAAATATTAAAATCATAACGATAATATTTTTAAATAAATATAAATTTAACACACGTTTTGTAAGTATTCTAATCACTCTGATAATATCTATTTTGGATTTCAACGAGTATCCTAATAACTTCTGCATTATTATTTTAACATGTTTGGATTTAACTATCGACCTTATACTCGAAGGCCCCAACGATTAAGCATAAATATCACGATACATTAACTAAAATATGTTTTTTCCATTACTCGCAAGAAAATTATAATAAGGGATACCATTATCGAAAGGTTATATTGAAATTATAATATTCTCTCTTTATGTTGTATTATAATTTTTCACATTCTGTTTTTTAAATTCGTATTTATCCTATGCATTTATCAATACTCAGTAATTAACACATACAAAAGTATATCCA
This sequence comes from Stenopsyche tienmushanensis, assembly GCA_008973525.1. NCBI lineage: Eukaryota > Metazoa > Arthropoda > Insecta > Trichoptera > Stenopsychidae > Stenopsyche > Stenopsyche tienmushanensis. Next base: position 547,197 of record WACJ01000200.1, read on the forward strand.
TGACGTTTTATTTTATTCGCTTATTTGAATTCTCTAGTGTTTAGCTATTTACATTCTTTGCTTCACATGCTAGTTTTGCATCTGTAATGATTGATTTTATACTATTGATATCATCACCGCTGCAATTAATATGCACCATTTTTCTTACATGTATATATTTATTGTTATCGAACTATATAACAAATACACATGGAGTGATACAACATTTTACCAATTTATTTATAACTGTAGACATTTTAAAAGCTTTTTAATTAAAATGTTTTATTTCAGCTTTTAATATAAGCTTTCTAAGATCTAGGGTAATTTTATATGCTTTTTTTACTGCAACACTTTTGTATTAATTTCTTCTCTAAATATTCTTATACTGTAACATCATTCAATGTTATGTATAATGTTATTTGACTTTTATAAATATTAATTTGTTAGTGTATTTAACAGTGCCGAAGAAGAAAAATGAATCGACTTTGATGTCGATTCTTATTCCAATTCTAACGATTTGAAAGCGTTGCCTTTAGTTAAGTTTTTTCTGCGTTCAATGCTACTATAAGATTTGTTTGTGGTACAAATTTCTTTGATTAACAGATTAATCTTTAAATTTCTCTGGACATAATTTAGTATAGTAAAATAACTAAAGATTTATTTTATACAGTTTAAAATTTGTGATGACTTCCAAGTCCACTGACTTAAACGCGTTATTTCAGATCCAACTGCATTCCTGTTAAATTTATGCTTATATCATTTTATGTCAATGTTCAGAATCTTACAAAAATATTAAATATTCTATTCATGTAATTATATAATTAATTTTTTAATAATCCGTTTAAATTTGGCAAATTTGATATTGAAATTGCTTAAAAATTTACAAATAAATATGAATATATTTTTGCTCAATGCTTTTAAGAAATATCAAATGGATCGCTATCCAGCTAATTTTTTATTATGTGTCTGCCTTTCTAGTTTTAATTTAGATTGATGTGATTTTTAAAATGTTATTCTTGTCGTAATTGGTTTTGTACATATTTTTCCAGCGCAAACAAGAGGCAGCTGAGGCTGTGGCTGTTGGGTGCCTTCATTTAGTTCTGCCTAAAACCGATCCACCGCCTGCTTCAGCAACTCTTACACCTCTTTTGTTACACGCATGCCCAGATAATTTTTCAACACTTCTTTATTTTCAGGTAACTTTATAATCATTCTGTTTTTGTGATCTCTCTTGATCCAAATATTTATGTAATAACTCCCGGTACTTTTTTAAAGTAAATATTTATGTATGTGTAAGTTAAAAAAAACCATATTTTTCTATCGTTCTTAATTATCATTTTCGGAGTCAAGAATTAATCATTCATTTTGTAATTTATATTTTATTTATTTTAAGGAATTGCAAACCAATCATTTTGGAAGATTGGTAATATTCTCTGAAGTAATTTCTAGCACTCAAAAAATTTTGAATGAACAACCTCGAGTACATGGCTTGGTAGTGATGGCTGATCGTCAAACAAATGTAAATCAATTTTATAGCTAAAATATTTGTTTTATCTATTTATTTTAAAACCATTAACTTATAATCTGTATCAAGGGATGTGGTCGTGGCGGTACAATATGGTTAAGTCCTCCAGGATGTCTTATGTTTTCAATTCAAATAATAACGTCAATGAAAACTAATGGAATATGTTTACGCGCTCCATTAATGCAACATCTGTCCGCCGTCGCTTGCGTTTTAGCTATTCACTCTCAGCCAGGTTATGAAGATATTGATGTTAGGTATGTATTTGCGCTATATTTTTTATTAATGTTAATTAATGTATGTAATATTTAATTTTATTAAATGACTTATTTTTTCATTGAAGGATTAAATGGCCAAATGATATATATTACTGGGAAAAATATCAAACTAGGAGGTATAGTTCTCAACACAAATGTTACTGGTGACCAGATGGTTTTTAATATTGGTATGATATTCTGCTTATATTTCGCTTTAATAACAGACACCTTGAAACTCATAAACGGCTTTAAAATTTGGCTTTTAACCCTTTTGAACCTGGAACGCAAACATACTACGCTCTAATGTAAATCCACAACACTGTTGATTACACACAATATTGGATAATTTCTTCCGAATATTTATTGATATTCAACTTGCAATGGTGTATCTTCTTTCTGCTTGCTCGGGTATTTTTGCCTATTAATGTGTTGCAAAAATAAAAGGATAGGGCTTACCGTACAAGCCTGCCAGTTTACTTCTGAAGAAGTAGATTTTGTAAAGGAGTGGTGATACTCGGCAAATGACGCCACTCCAGAACAGTCAAGGGGGAATAACAAAATTTGTTCAATGATAAGAATGATGTGAATGTCTCAATTATCGAAACAAACACCTGCTCTCAAGACAACGCAAACGAAAGGCGTCTTATCTTTGTTGAAAGAGCTTAATAGCTTATCCGACGATAGCAATTTCAGTTAATTATACTTAAATTTTACGACGGTTAAAAGATTCTTTAGAATACAATTTTTTGTTGAATAATAAGTATAATTGTTTATGAATTTCTATAAAAAAAAATTAAATTATATTGAGAATATTTAGACGTGTAGGCTTTACAGCACGACTTTGCCACCAATGCACGAATGTATGATGAGACGCAAGACACTCATCTCTGTCTTACAATTTCCGGTCCAATAGGTCCAAATATTATTAAGCATTATACTTGGAAAGCCATCATTTTAAAGAAATATTGGGCTTTAGGGGTTTTTTTATTTCAACAATAGAAAAAGTCTGAATGAAAAATTATATAATGCTATCAGAAACCCGTTTTCGGCTCTAAATAAAAATCATATAAACATGCGTTGCGCCAATCTTAAAAACTCTACTAATTCTAATTTTATCTATATTTTAATTTTTATAGGAATCGGCATAAATTTAGACAACAAATTGCCTACTCAATGCCTGAATGACATCATCAAAAAGAACAATGAAAAGCTGCCACCTTTGCAACGAGAAAAACTTCTTGCTCTTATATTTAATCAATTCGAAAGTCTCTATGAACATATCCAAGTATCAGAAGATTTTGCTCAATTTTATGAACATTATTATAATTATTGGCTGCACGCGTAAGTATATTTTATATTTAAATGTATGCATTTTATGTTTGTCATCTTGTGATATTAAAATTTTATCTATGTTCATCAGCGATCAAGAAGTATATGTACTCGAAGAAGGTTCCGTTGACGGTGAGCCAGTAAAATGTCGAATAATTGGCATCGATGAGCATGGATATCTTCAAGCTTCTAGCCCGGATGGTGTAATAACTCTCCACCCTGATGGAAATTCCTTCGATATGATGAAAGGACTCATCACTCCTAAATTGAAAACATAATTATTTGATACAAGTGGAAAAATTCAGATCCGTATATGGCGTTCTTTGTTTTGAAATTGAGATTGTTATTTCTCTATAAAAGTTCTTGTATTTATATCCAATATTTTATCAAGGTGAAGGCTGACTTTGAATATTTATTATAGACATTTTTTTTTGTGATCATAAACGTTTAATCTAACTATATAGTATTCTGACTAAGAAGCTAAATCTTCTGTTGCAACTCGGACTAATTGCAAAATATTAGATATCTCTTTCACATTACTTTAATCTAACGTAATGTACGACTTTTTATTTAATGATATTACCATTTTCATAAACCTCAGTGTTCAAAATACAGTTGATTTACTGTTATAAGGATAGCTATTTATCAAAACTGTATTAGAAAAATATTTCTTAGTTTTTGCTCTTTTTGCAAATAAAAATAATTTTATATAGAAAATTTCAAATGTCAATTAAGTCATTTTTTTTAAAATATGTATATAAATTTAGTCTCATTAATACTTTGATATTCTAAAATGTACAGTGTATTCATATATGCCGTATGTATTTTCATGGCCATAAATATTTCAAATGTTATATATGAATTTAATAGGTCAGGCTGTAAGTATTAGATTGTCCCGTTTAGGAATGTCGTTTTTTAAATGAAAGTCCATCATGGATATCGCCCGTCTGTACAAACGGCTATGATCAGTCCAGTCCTTTTTCTTCAGATAACTGTTTTAGCGTTTTGAATATGTCTTCACGGCGAGTAGTGGTGGAAAAAGACTTGCAGAACAAGAATTCCTCTTTTTTCATGCTCATGAAAGGTTTCATGCTCTCTGTACCAAGACCTTTATTACATACACTGAGGCTTTTCTATATTCCGGTCAACAATATTCGTGAAACCCTATTGTAGAAATGGTTTTTTATACAAGCGCTTTTTTCCAGAAGTAGAAGTCATTTCACTTAAAATACTGTTACAAAAGCAAAACATGCAAATTAATGCTTGAGTAAATTGAAACTGAATATCGTTATCCACTTTAACCTTTCTCTCACTTCGGACCTTATTTTCTAAACTAAAATTTTCACTTTTAAATTGTTTAAACTATCTCTGGCATTGCAAACAGTAAATATGAAAAAAAAAAAACGACATTCCTAACGTGACAATCTATTATGTGTGGATTTTTGGGAAATTTTTAATATGGGGTGTATTAAATGTATTTTTGACTAGCCTGAAATCAGCAAAAAAACATGATTGATTTAAATAATTCAATGATAAAAGCAAATTTGATTAGGGTGACGTACAATAGAAATAATAAATAGTAAAAATTTTGCAAATTTAGCATTTCTTTCTGCATTCAGCCTGGATCGTAGCTTTCTAGTTGGAAATTAAGTATTATTTATCAGCGAGTAAAATATGACATAATACACATTTAAAAGGATGACGCAGGATAAACTTCATCAACTATGTAGATTGTATTGTACTTTAAAATCGAATATAATAATTAAAAACAAGTTCATGGTAGAAATTAATTTCATTTGGTAATGATAAATGATTTTTTGTTTCTACTTGTAATTTTCATACAACTTTTTAATATAAAGATGTAATAAATAGTAAAAAAAGAAAGCAAATATTTTCATTTTTGATGATCTATTTTAAATGTCTTAAATTTTGATGTACTGACTCTTATATTATTATAATATAAATTGATTCGATAGTTATACATATATATATATATGCTTAAGAAATCACATGTTAAAAATAATATTTAGTTTAACATTGTTATCTAGGTTTAATAGTCCTAAACTGTATGTTTTTCGTATTTTATTAAAACGTATTTTTCTAGCAATAATTTGCTTAATGTAATTTATTTGTTAAAAACTCTTGGCTGAATTAATTAGCGAGATCTTAACATTTTAACTCAAATTAAGTCATACTGAATTCTTGATAATAATTAAAATAAGCATTCAGGGATGAACGGAGCCAAAATATTTGAAAATGTTAAAGAAGAGATATTCAAAATATTAATTTAAAATTTGTTATTAATTTGTAAGATTATATATAGCGATTTGATATGTATCGTTTCAGCATAAATGCATAGTTATTTTCGATTCGTATTCATATTTTTGTTGTTTGGAAATCGAAATCTAAAGATATTTTTTTGAAATATTTACAAACAAACAGAATTAATCGTAGGACGGGGAAAAATGCCAAATCGGTACAGTGTGATAGACGTATTAGAAAAAGAAACAGCCTTAAATTGTATGAATAATAAATGAAAATGATGATGGTTTGAATGCTGAAACATCGTGAATATTTTCCAATGTTTTGTTTAAAATTTAAAAATACAATCTCTGCAATATTGAATTTTTATGTCCTGTTAAAAATTGACGTTTACATCCAATCGGCTTGTAAGATTCGTATAATTATATAGTCTGTATAAATGTTCCGTGTTCCGATTTTTTTCAACGGATCTGAACTTTGTCTTATGTTGGCACATTTTACACTGGCTTAAATCTGTGTTGTAGTCGTTTTTAATAGATGTACTGGTATATATTATATACTCATAATATATTTTAAATCGTCTGCTAATAATATTATATTCCATTTCATATTCCAATCGATATTTTTTTTCCTCGATAATTTGTATGTTCTTGATGTTTATATGCTAGTCAATTTTCAATACATTATGTGATCAGAAGTGTATATTAAATAAATATAATCTTAGTTAAGACCATCCATGTTTAGTGATCTTGATTCGTTATATTCCTCGTTAACTCGAATCACTTGTTTGTATCGAGGTCTCGCATGAAATTTTGTTCCTATTTTTATAATTTGTAATGATTCATTGGGGATCTCCGTTGGCATTTATTATATTTAATCGATACCATAATCATAATTATAGTCCATATATTTACCGTTGTTGATTTATCATATAGCACATGCTTATTTTATACATTGATGTATTTAAAAAATGTGATTGTTATTGAATATAAAAATAAATACTAAGATCTCGTCTGTTGTGTTTAATTGATTTTTGATTCAAACCAATGCCGTTCCTTTTTCTTCATAAGATGCCGTAATCATTATCGGACATGCGGTGATTTTGCTGTGATGCGGTGAAAAGATGTCCAAAATTGTATAGAGTTGATATTATCAACTAGAGAACTATTAAAATGTAGGTTTGAACAAATACGAACATTAATTTTATTGAATAAGATCTTAAATTCAATTTCCTACCAACAATAAATTGGCTCATAAGCGTGTAATTGATATAATTGCTTTGTATATGATTATTTGAATAAAATATATTTGTATGTGTCAACTGTTTTTTAAAACTAAAAATATTAGTCATAAAACAATTTGATAATGTCCTTATATAATAAATAACTTTCAAGCTGAAATTATTAATATTTCATATATGTAATTTATTGAATAATGTACATCGAAAAACAATATAATAACAATTTTGTTCTATATAGAAAGATTTATTTCGTTCTCTCAAAAATGTATAATTTAAAATTTCATCGCATTTATTTAACATTAAGCATGTATCAGTTTCATTTGAAATGTAATTTTTAGAGTTGAATATTTTAAAAATGCGTCTGATTTATTCATATTGATTTTTATTTTCAAAGCAAATGACCGTTTTCATTTTTTTAGACACGCCATTAAAAAATCTGTTATGGCCAAAATTCGTTTTTTATGAACGAATTTATTGACTGTCAAAAGCACTCAGTCAGAGTCGAGTACCGTCGGCGTTGGGTGGTATCGCTCTGCCTTTTAGCATATGAACTGAAACAAAACCGACTGTAACGGTTTACCACTGAAAGTAATTAAATATCTAATGTCATTCCAAGCAAAGTAGACACATTTCGATCGAATTGTATGTCAATTTTTAATGATTGCCATCGAAATTGAGCCTGCACATGCTCGCAGTTTTTGACAGCTGCTAAAAATCGATGAACGCATTGATATAACAACTAGCATTTTTTTCGATTGCTGGTCGAATTCCTGATCGATCGCGTAGTATTAGCATTTATGCTTTGATCCTGTGATTTTTTAAATGTTAACCGCATTATTCTGATTTGTTTGAGGTTCCACAAAAAAAGGACATGACTACCGATCCGAAGACTCAGTTCGCGTAAGTTATTTTAATTGCTATGCTTTTAATTTATTTCATAAAATTTCTTATGAGAATCGTTCACCCCGGTTATTTGAATGTATTCGCATTAAAATAATATTAATTAATTATTATATAATTAATTAAATTATTGTGCACTTTATGTGATAGAATTTTGATACTATAATTTCTAGAAAATCCATCTTACATTGATAACTTTTCAATTGACGTAGATATTAGTCATTCGAATTATTTTTATTTATTTATCACACATTTCACGCTATTATAGAACAGTGGCTTCCAAACTTTATTGAATAAAAATATGATTTATTATGTAAGCTTGGAACGCATCCTTATATAAAACAAAAATATCCTTATGTAATACAATCGGGTCCTGTTCACTGTCTATATTTAGATATTATTTATTTAAAATTTAATAATAAATTTTCATGACATTTAATTAGCAAGAAACCCATATTTAGATATATTATTATATATTTTTTGATACCATTAAGTCTTGACAGGAAGTCAATAACGTAAAAGATAGTAGAAATTTTTGTGGATTTAATTGTGGACCCATCATTACAACTCTAAATCCTGATTTTGTCGGATTTTCTAAATTGTCGGACTATAGAGTAACCCGACCCCTTGTAGGTCCGGAACTTTTTGGAAAGGAGTACTTGCAATCCGAAAAAATATTAAAATTATGAGATATACATAGATAATACAAGGTTTCATATTATATAATTAACGTCATAAACACAATAATCATAGCAGTTATAGAAAATAAAAACCTGTTACCAGTCATCAAACGTATTCCATGACGATTTTTGAAGCGTTTTAAGTATCCTTTGCTAGCTACAAGTCTTATTTTTTGTTATCTCCTTATAAAACAACTTTGCATTCATAACCAATATAGGCCCAGAAATAAGTATATGCCTGTCTTTCCTGAAGAAACCACATAAACAAAACTTCCTCCATCTTTGGATGTTTAGCTCTATTGAAAATTTTTCCTCTTGTCACAATCAATGGTAGAGACGAACGTTTGAATGTTCTAACGGTTCTTTTTTGTATCATAAATAGTGTATCTTTCTTCGCCATACTTACTTGCCAATTTACAAAAAGATTTATTACGATTTAGACGGTCCAGAATCACACTTTTGCATTTTTTTACACTTGACGAAGCTTTACCGTACATATGTACAATACTTGTATTGAGATGTCGGATTACAGAGGGCGCCGGATTAGACTGGGGCCGGATTACTGCAGATCTGCTGTAACAACACAATCTTATTTTTTATTGTTTGCTGTTGGATTCCTTTGTAGGGAATTAAACATTTGTGAAGTTATTTGATACATTATGTACTTCTTTCAGTGGAAGGATCTTCAATTAAAACTATATCACTATTTTTTCGACCATCTCTAGGCATTTCTTTATGATTTATACTGATTACGATAGATACGGGGTTCAGAATTTTTCAAAAATTCATATGGTGTACCAAATACATATCATAGTAGCGCGCGAGTGTTTTTTTTTAACACGGTAAGGGAAAGCTTGATGGATGATTCTATGAGGTTAATACACTCCAAAATCGTTAAAAGCGTTTCCATGCTTTCATAACTTCGATAGATTCATTATTGATCTTATGCAAAATCTATTGCAATTATTTAAAACAAGTTCTATTCGATTGTAAATGGGATTCTTTTCCTATCGGGTTTCAATTTATTTGAATGATTCCCTATCAATTGAATCGATCGATGGACTCTTTTAACACTATTATACAATAATTAATCGTATTTACTTTAAAAAATCTGTCCGTTTATCGTATGTTTACATATTATTAAACATTTATTAATGCATATAAAATATTGCAAGGTCTAAAGTACATTCATAGTGAATCTAAACATGATTAAATTTTATTGTCGTTAGATTATCGTCAGTCAAAATCGATTATGCTTATCATGTTTATTTTCGTCGACTTCAGCAATATTTTTGCAATAATTCAGTAAATCGTCTCTCAGAAATGGATTTCAGCATTTTTCCACAACGGATTTCAGCGGATCTTTTTAACAATGTTTGCTTTATATGGTGGTCATACAAGTTTATTAGATGCCATCGGTTTTATCGATACTATTGACAATTATCTTAGAATTCTAACGATATATTTATAAAGTCATGTGCCTTATCTGAAGATTACAAAACTTAAAACAACACAAACAAAGAAAATTATCAAATGAAACCTGCATCAAAAACACGCGACATCTTTCAATGGGCACTCTTTTAAAAATGAAATGTCGATTACATTGTTACTGGATGTAAATATATCGATTCGATATGAGCTATGGAAAACACAAAATTAATTGCTCAATACGATGAACTAAGTGCACAAAAATAGCGATGTATTTTAGTATGCCATCGTGTTTGACCTTTGGTGTGTTGCTTTGGAATTTATCGTTTATTTTGAAATTTATTAGACCGATATCAATCAGTTGCTCTTAAATTGATGATGGAGCTATCGACCGTCGAGACGAACTTAGATTGTTGCTATTCTATAACCGCAAAGAACTTTGCTGCTTGTATTTTAGCAATGTGTCTTCGCATAGTACAGCTTTGATGCGTGCCACATTATTATCATAGCCAACATCGGTAATAGATCATTTAAAATTGTTAACATGTATGGATGATTGTACAGATGTTTTGTGATCTAAATGTGTCTGGACTTATAATAGAGTCGCTATAATAGAGTCAATTATTGACGTAAATAAATCTGATTTGAGGTTCTCCGATGTTAACATTTGATAAACAATTTTGATGTACCGGAAAAAACAAAAAGGTTCACCGACAGTCTTGGCCGCGGGAAGATGCATTCTTTTAGACGGTTCCCAGGATGTATCGCAGTTGGGGTCTCTCTCTACATAAAATACAGATCTTGGCCAAGAACCTAGGCTTTGTATTACCACCTGATCGTCTTATTGATAATTTTCAAATTCTCCACAACAATTATCATTAATAATTTCCCGACAAATTATTAATTAACGTCGCTGCAGATGAATACTTATATACTATAATACTTTGATGTGATTCGTAATTATATTACAAAGGAATACAAAAATTCTGAACCCTATATATTACTGTATCTATTATATTTCATATCGATATTCTCATTATTAGAATCGAGGTGTAGTAAATACATCACCGGACTTATACACGTACGATGTACGCAAGATTTTCTATCCGTCTCTGTTTCTCTCCCGACTCAACTCTGTAGTTCTGATTCATATATTGTTTTTTGACATCCTGATGTCTACTTCGCATATATTAATCGCTTCCTGTATTGTTCCTGATTTGTTTAATCAAATGCTTCATCCAATAAATGAATTTGATCTATATTCTCTGTCCTTCTGCTGAATACTTCAACAATGAAAATTTATATTTGTTTTCAGTGTTAATATAGTACCATTTAAATTGTATGTGGCTTATTGATTTCGAAAATAGGTCAATTGAAAACGACACGATAATTGAAAGTAGATAAACCGGCACTAAAAATCAGCTGACTATTTTTGGCATTCTGATTTTTTGCATATTTCTCTTATATGTTATCTTTGCTTATATAATTGACAGATATGTTGCTATAGAAGTTTCATGTTATTGTTCGAAACAACTATTTTTTCTATCCTCCGCAGATGAAACACATTTGGCAAAGGAATATATTTGAAATGACTTGGTTGAAATGTTTTTTCATGGGAAATATTTTTTTGTTGTTCTGTGATATGCTTGATCTGTTTTCAGGACGAAATTTTGGCACTGATTATGAATGTCCAAATCCTGACGAGTCATTCTATACTTAATGTTCCCCACAAACAATGTTTTTTGGTTAGTCGATGAGATTTGAATCAAACGAGGGAAGGATGAGGAAGAGACATTAATCTGTTGTCTGCGATGATCTGAAACCTTGAATTGATTCGAACATAAATTTAAATTTATCTAAACAACAGATATGCTCAAATTATTACACCGAACCAAGTTTTAAGCTATAAAATTATTTATGATGTATAAAATAAAAATAGTCTCAACCAATTCCAAATATTGCATACTAAAATAATAACTATACTTGAATCCCTGTAAGATTTATAAGGCTGAAGATGAGACTATATCGACAAACTAATAGTTTTTCAATAAGTAAAACAATCATTTTCTATTGAAGGAAGAACAGCGAGTTTTCTAGGTTCAGGTTATAATTTAAATTGCATTTTGGGCATTCTAACAAGATTCTTCACTTAATTTGTACTATTCTGTTCGACTTGTATTTACCACAATCATGCATTAAATTCGATGATATCTTTATTATTTTAGCAATTTTTTGCTTTGTATAACAGTTTTCAATAATAATTATTGTCGCAGCAGCAATGTTTCTTGGTGTAATGCTCTTTGTCTTGTCCATAACATAAAATTTTATGTAAAATCATTGCATATAATTTTCTTTATAAAAACACAATCAAGTTGGCGCCCTCAAAAATATCCAAATCATGCCACAAGACATAAAGTTTCTTGAAGTTCGACTAAAATATTCGATTGAAGCGAAATGCATGACTCGTCTATAAATGCATTTAATGTGTTTTTCTCTTATTTTATCGCTTTGTCCATGTATTTGGCAGACGATCAGATGTTTCTGGAGCGTCATCTTTTTTATGACCAATCCTCCTAGTCCCATATGGTTTAGTCAGCATGTTATATTTGGCGAAAATAAACATTAACACGAAGAATCCATGCATGAAATATAGACGAAATGTACCTTAGTCATTTTTAGAACAGAAATATGCGCAAATATTCGTATTTGTTTTTCGGTTCTTGCATGTACGCAATGCTGAGCTATTATAGCAGCAGTTCTTGAAATCCATACATTGAGTCGTTAGATTTATGAAGTCTAAAAGAGTTTTGCTATAATTAGAAATGAAGTTTATTGTTATTTTATTGCTTTCATGCGTGTGTATAATATTTAGATTTATATTCAATTTATATTCTATCATGTTTATAATGCTTTCAGTTTTGAGAATAACGTTTTGCAAGGCAGTCTTGGATTATCGAATCGATGTTTAGCTTTCTTGAAAGTTTGCACAAATTACGAAAAGATTCGTTACGATTTAGGCGGTCCAGAATCATACTTGCATTTTTTACATTGATGAAGTTTTATCATATATATGTTTTATACTTGTATTGGGATGTCGGACTACAGGGGGCACCGGATTACTGCAGATCTGCTCTAATGTAATTTCATTCCGTTTAATCAATTTTTCATTTTAAAACAGTTAAGAGGGTGAGTTTCTATTTCATCTTCATATCGAAATCGTTTATCCCGGATGAAATACTTTAAAGACTGATTTACTATTTCGGCTGGGATAATCCAAAGCGAATTACTCCTCATGGTTAAGCCGGGTTTATGAGTTGTAATGGGGGTGTCTTTTCAGGACGGTGGCTGTATTTGCATTTGAAATTGTAACTTGAAAGGGACTTATTTCTGACTTTAATCCTGATATTTTTATCGTAATTTTATAATCTTGATGGAAATAAAGATGATCTTTCTTGTGTAGTACAAAAAAACAGTTTACACTTAGGACTGTTTTTCAGGGCCGTAACTAGGGTATGATGCGCCCGTGGTAAGAATCAAAATTGCGCCCCCCCCCCACATTTTCGGACGGATATTTTCCATACATTTTTTAAAGGTAATGAAATAATGTTTAATATTTTGACATTATTTTATTACAACATTGCTACATTACAAAAAGTGCTAATGTTAGTTATAAACAAAATGGCGGCGTTGTAAGGTATTTCATTAAGCGTTTTTTTTCTTCTTGATATCAAGAATTTGTCGGATTTTTTCTATTGATCTGAAAACAATTTTTTTGATTTTTATTATGTGCAGGAGCAGAATATACCTATAAAAGTATGTAATTAAAAACTAAGTAGTTTTTTTAATTAAACTTTTATATATTCTTGACAAATTTTACAATATTATAGTGAGAAACAGTCAATAACAGCCGTTTTTGAAAATGCAGTTTCGAGAAAATGTCATTTAACCCATCGACGCACAGTTACCGTCAAATACCGTCATGTGTTAGCAGATAATACCTGCTTATTGCGCCAGATAAGTTCATGCATACCGTCTTCGCCGACACTTTAAATCTTATCTCACATCGACGAAACTCATCAAAATGAAAACAAATTTAGGTGGCTCCAAAACTCTCAAACTTCTCAAAATAAGATAAATTAATTTTGATAAATAATTTGATTTTTGCGATATACCGACTTGAAGTACATACATATTATAAACATCAAGTACTAAAGTAGTAAAAGTTTTATCGCATTCCACTTCCAATATATTTTACTTTGGTCTGTTTTTATGCGGGCATCATTTTGACATGGTTTTTCATGGCGTATATATATTTTTAAAAATGTGGTCGCCAGCCACATCTCCTGTAGTATTCGAATCCAAGATGACTGAGTTACGAGTTACGAGTCCAACTGCTTAACGCGGGACTACCTACAGGTACAGGCTCTATACATATTTACATTATAACGTTTGTAACTTGCACTAGTATTAATTTTAGATTTTTTTGTGCGAATTCGCATAAAAAAAGCTTTTTCCTCTATAGAAAAATGAGGGATGGGTTCTATTATTTTTGAAAACCGCATAACTTTAAATTCGCATAAAAACAAAAGACTATAGTCTTTTGTTTTTTATCTTAGCTCTATTTCCGGACCATCAAATCCCGACCTCATATTATATTCTGATTCTCATGAAAACACTAGGGTTCCTTTAAATGAAACACGAACCTTCAGGCCTTACAGCGGCAGTGATGAATCATGTTTTTGTTTGGCTAAAATTAGTAGGACTTCAAATTCCACGAACGTGTAAAATTAATCAAAAAACTTACAACCGAAACAAATTTCTATACAGCTACAATAATAACATGATAACATGTAAAATGTTGAATAATTTTTCAAAGATTTAGGGATTCACTGGAACGTGAGGTATTAATCTAAACTCAAATTTTGCACATGCACCAAATATTGTTGAATCAATTTTTTGCCAAAAAATTACATCACTCGGTATAATGGTATGTTATTAGCTTTGGAAATTGGCGCAGACTAGTTTCTTCTTGTGCAACCTTATTCAAGCAGTTGCATTCAATATCGGACGTTATTATTCCACGCTTTCACAAGTGGTTGGCCAAATGCAATCAAGTTCTAGCCAAAATGAATCGCCAAATTTCGTCGAACGATTTTAAAAGCACTGCATGTCGCTAATCTTCTATTAGTCATTTTATGTACATATAATGAACTGTCTGCGGTCAAATTGATAACGTACTATGGTACAGTATACATACATATTAACATACTAACTTTCTCATTAATTTATAAGCATCTCTGATTATAGATTCAAGATTGTTGTTTCAACGTGGATTGGTCATGATCATGGACAAGGTTACGATGCCGGTTTTCGTTAGAGTTCATCATCGTCATTCGACTATTAGACCGGGTGTGAATTGATCACAAATTTGGTGATCAAATCGTATATGTAACGTAGACGACTTGTGCTGGTGATGAGATCCAAGTTCATTTTTGGTGACGTATCATCGTCCATGAGAGTCGTTCATGACCTATTTACCACAAGGAAAAATATATATACATCGGCAATATTATCTAGAGTCGATTCGTTAGGTTTTGCGGCTTCAATTGCAAATGATCTGTGATAGAAAATATTTGATTTGGTCCAGCATTATGGACACAGATGTAATGAATAGGATTGATCTGACCTCGCTTTACATACATGCGCCCATCATTGTCAAACGTATCCTATACACGACATCATATTTCATAACCACCATAGAAGCGAATATGAATTTACTGTGTTTTTTTGCGGAGAAGGTCATATCTGATCTTCCATCGTTTTGAGTATAATTTTCAGCACACGATGCTAAAATTGGATCGATTCAGATGGCTTCATTCTCCAATCGTCGTAACATTATTAAAACACCGTTGAGTTTGACATTTTCGATTGATAGGGTGAGTTCAAAGGTCAAAACTATCAACTTATCGACCGAAAATAAATCTGATCAAACGACGGTCATGAAGCACATGAGCCAAAGTCACTTTTCGTACAAAAAATCAATTTTTATAAGACCGAAAAGACATGTTATGTAACAAATGCCCGTTGAATTTCAGAGGAAAGCCTCGATGTTGCATAACACGGGCTTATAACACAAAGTAATATGAGGGCTTTCATTCATGTTATCATAAATTCTGCACAATCTGATTATGTGCTTTGATTAAATTTTAATTGCATTTATCTCCGTCCTATGAAATAATTGATTATATAATAAGTTCACAAAATGATGGCAAAAGGGTATTTTGAATATCATACTAGATCATCCCGTTTTGGATGTCGGTTTTTAATGTATTAGGGCGTTACACATGAACTTTCGGATTTCTTAAGTGAAAACTAAAACGCCATAACTTTTACAAAACATATTTTATTCGATCAAAATATTAGCTTCAATAGCCTTTTGGCAATGAGATAAATACTAAATTGCTTAATCCATTTTTATCAGAGTCGTAACAAGGGTATGAAGCGCCCGTGGCAAGTATCTAACTCCCCCCCCCCCGCCCGGAAATCAATTAATTTTTTTCTTCCAATTTATCAACACTTAACCGAATCGCGAAGCGCTCATTTGTCATATCAGCGGTCTGAAAAGCGGACCGATTGGACAAACAGACCTTGTGGCAATTCCATCCTCTTTTAGGGTTTTTTGTGGAAATTACTATAATCTGTACGATCATAAAAACTCCCTCAGAGGCTAATTTACATAAGTGGCTCCCACCAAATGAGGTCGCGAACGAGTCCAGATTTCCCTCCATCCATAAACTTATTTATCTCGAAGTTGAGAATGAGCGTGTCCTTGCGGACATGGATATTTAATTCAGGTTTCGTTTAAACTCTGCCACCCAATATCTAAAGTTAGATAAAGCCACGGGTGCTTTATTATATAGTGTAATAAACCCATTTTTTTGGAAATCGCTTCGTCATTTAATAACGCAAACCTGACCTGCCTCACAAATATTTATGTGAGTAAATGATACATTTGTCCACGTTTAAATTGTAAAGCCAAATTCAAATATTTCTTCAGGTTCATTCTATGCAAGCAAATGATTAATGTGCGTACACATGCCTTAGATTGCAGATCTCAATGGAAACATTGATTCAAAATAACATTGAAGCTATGATTCTTCGTGGCAATGCAAATAAGTCGTGCGTCGTACATAAAATTGCCTGAAAGCGATGGAAGAATAGCTTTGAACTCAATATTCCAGTGTTTGTTCAAGCGAGATAATGTACGTAAATGATTAGGCATTCGCTATGTATGAATTGGAAAAACAAACATGAATTTTCCAATACGTGGGTTGACAATTATGCTTCATTAAATTTTCATCTCAATCCTTGCACAATATATCATCAACCAATGCATTTCATGCAGCCATAATTCGATTTTGAACAGTTCAAAAGTACAAATTTTAGCTTGACTTCAGGCATGTGTTGATTCGTTATTTTGGTCTCATTAGGATCGCGGAAATCGATGAAAATCAAATGTGTCCGCTTAACATTTATTGCCGCTATAACCTTCGAATTAATGTTCACGCCGGAGATATCTTCGCATTGTCGAAAATATTCACAAATTTGCGTAATGAATTTCAGACAGCAGATCCTTGGCCTTTTATTTCCAAATAATCGATTGTTTATCTTTCATATTTGTAGACTTTTACCGAAGATCATCAATGGCGGGATCGCAGGCATCATCGGCGTGTCATGCGTCTTCCCGTTGGATTTGGTCAAGACCCGGCTCCAAAATCAAACGATCGGACCCAAAGGAGAGAAGATGTATTCGTCCATGTGAGTATACATAATGTTATGTGATTGAAAAGTGGAAGATCTTAAGTGATTGTCTACGAACCGTCAATTTAAATAAATAGACTGTCGACGCCAATGGGACCCACACGTCTTGCCTACTCTGGAATGATTCCAAAAAGTCTCTTTTGGCTGAGAAGACATCTTCCTGGCGTCGTAGGGTCGTTTTCAAAATTTCACTGTTTTAACGCCAGATCTGATCTTGTCACTCAACAGTCGTCTTGAAGGCCACCTGTCTAATTATCCAACAGAATTATCTATTTTTGTATTGGAAGTCGTTGAAAATATTTGTATTTGATGAGATTTTAATGCTTTATTGTCAAAGAATATTGTTTCTGAATTTTCATCATCACATCTAAAGCTGAATGAAAAACCATGCTTAAAATATAGAGTAATCAATCACTTAATACCTATGTCTTAAAGAAGTAAATTCAAATTAACGAGTATTATTTGATTCATTATCTTAAGAATACATAAATATTTGTAAAGCTTAACAATAATTTATATAATACATAATTTCTTTAAAGATAATTTGCTATGCAGATAATAAATATGTAACATACGATTGATCGCCGGAGCGATTTAGTACTGGCTAATGCTATAAATATTTTGTAACCATTGCATTATTGTATATCCATGCTGAACTGCAGTTAATGCACCTGCTATGCTGAGACGCAGATCTAATTTTATAACGAGCCACAATGTTTGATTTATAGTCACATTAAACTATTCCGTATGCATTTTGATGTTTTAATTTGGACGAATATTAAGTGTTGCAGAATTGCTTTTGTATTAATAATCTATTTTATTCTTCAGGCTAGACTGCTTTAAGAAAACATATCGCGCCGAGGGATATTTGGGAATGTATCGTGGCTCTGCCGTTAATATTCTCCTCATAACGCCGGAGAAAGCCATCAAATTAGCGGCTAATGACTTTTTTAGGCATCATCTTCAAACCAAAGAAGGGTAACATTTGTTGAATGTAATATTGCTTTTATTTATGAATTTAAATTAAGTTAATAATGTAATATTGTTGCGTCCATGTAGTAAATTACCTGTACCACGACAAATGCTTGCTGGAGGATTGGCGGGAATGTTCCAAATTATTGTAACGACCCCGATGGAACTACTTAAAATTCAATTGCAAGACGCAGGCAGAATTGCTGGTTGGTCATATCAAATTTTGTTTTTAATAAAATATTAGGTATAATTTTATGCATAAAAATGAATGATCCTTTTTTGGCTATTATTTAGAAGCCAATAATTCTTATATATTCATAAAAAATATACAATCATTAGATTATTTATATATTAACGTTATTTCCGAACATAATCAAAAACGAAATAAGCATTAAATTCTGTAGAGCTCTGGCTTAGGATTGTGGGCTTTACTCCAAGTAAAATTCATTAGTAGCAATCTAAAGATCAATTGTAATTAGGCTAGATCTATTATTAGTGTTATAGTATTTCTATAAGTAAAACTTTATTTACTGTCCATGTATCGTACATATATAGGATTATCAATAGATATTGATTTATAAAATTCTCATTGTTTTGGATTTATGCAGGAGCAAAACGTGAATCGGCTCTTCACAATTGCAACAAGATTAGTTAAAAAGGAAGGAATAGCCGGTCTCTATCGAGGAACCGGAGCTACTGCTGCACGTGATATTTCATTTAGCGTTGTCTATTTTCCACTATTTGCTACTCTGAATGATCTCGGACCTCGGTCTAGCCCTGGCTCACACGAAGCAGTATTTTGGTATGTCTTATTGATTATGATTATGATATTTTTTATTTAAAAAAATGCAATAACTTCATGGAATAATTGTTAATTATAGGTGGTCTTTCTTATCTGGCTGTGCTTCGGGATCGTTCGCAGCTCTTGCTGTCAACCCTCTTGATGTGATCAAAACGAGGCTTCAAGATTTGAAAAGGGCTCAAAGCAACCCATACAAAGGATTCGCTGATTGTGCATTGTTAGTGTGTTATTAAATTTATTTTAATGTAAGTTGCGGGTAGTTCAGAGTCTGGATTTGCCCGTGCGCATCTCATTTTAGCCTGAAGGGTCCTCGACAAGGAAGACAGGGACGTCCACCCCTCAGTAGCAATGGGGCTCCATAATCCGTATTTTACCTCTATAGAGGGGGCGATTCTTTATCTCTGACCGCTCATTCGACGACACCGAAAATGACGAATCCTCAAAAAGAGAGGGAAACAATTAAAACATTATGAACTTTAAATACTAAAAAAATATTTATATCAACAGTCTGTTCATCGGGTACAACGTCCAAACGGCATAAAAATAACAGCCCGCTTTAACCCTTTGGGCTCCAAGGTTTTTTCATAAAAGTTCCCAACCAACTCCAAGCCATTTGTTTACATATTTCTTAAAAAAATATTTGTATGGAATAAAATGAAAAAATTGGGGGTTTATGAATAAAAAAAATAGTATTTTGTTATGCAGGATGTTTATTAAGTATATTAGGCATTTTATTTGGTTTATTAATTTTTGTAATCATAATATATGACTAGCTTCTAAATAAATCTTCGGCCACAACGTGCGGCCACAACGTGTGGCCGAAGTTGCCGAGTTGTAAGGGTTAATGACCAAATATCGATAATTAACATCAAATACTATTATTTTAATTTATTTATTTACCTTTATATTATTAAAATTATTCAATAAATAATTGCGAATTATTCCCACGTTATATATATTATTTTAAATGCGTTAAATAAAATATTTTTAAATATGTTTCTTATAGAAAAACAATGAAAGAAGAAGGACCTCGTGCGTTCTTCAAAGGCGGCGCTTGCAGGATGATGGTAATTGCTCCTCTATTCGGTATTGCACAAACTGTTTATTTCTTGGGAGTTGCTGAAGCTCTACTTTCAGGTATTGTTATATGTTTAATTTTATGTCGACAATTTTAATATGATTACGACAAACTTCTATTGATTCTATATTATGTTTGCAGCATCTGGATTTGCTTAATGAGAAAGAGGAAAATTGCCACAAATTTACACTGAGTAACTACCAATTGACTTGTGTTCTTCGAATAATAACTATTACATTTCTAAGGCATCTACTAATATGTAATGATAATAGGATTCACAATTTGAAATGACAGATTATCGCTTATTGTTTTTTAAAATTTACCCATTCGTAAGGTATAAAAATGTAAATATTATTCCAGTTATTTATATCTGTTATATTATAAATTGATTTATCATTTTTAATTATCTAAAAAGTAACGAATATTTTAGTTTATTTAGATTTTAACGACAGTATTCAAACCTTGACGATGCATATTGCTCAGTTTTTTAAATGAATTTTGGAAGCATTTTTATTATTAGACATGACGTTAAAATTAAATTAACCATGATCGCGTGTTTAACATACTTGTTACTAAACCCGTGTTTGTAGTAAAATTTGCATTTTTTTAATTATCAAAGGTGATATTATTTATTACATTTTATAAAAGTTAATTGTACGCTCATGACGGATATCGTTTATGTCACCGATATGTTATGTTTAATGTACGTTGATAGTCTTATTAGTTTCACCAGATTTTATCGATTTAATAGTAAGTTTTAAATTTAACAGCTTAAGACATATTCGTTTTAATGAACAATCATGCCATTCCTTTGATACAAACAGTTTACTGTTTTTGGCATTAGTATTAATTTTTTATTGCATTATAAGACGAACAACTTATCTTTAGATTTGATTAAACGCTAAGCATTGATAATGTACTCGGTTAACTCCCATTTGTACATCATAATCGTGTAATGTATTATATTAAGCCACATAGAAGAAGCGTCATTAAAAATTAGAGCAATTGAGAAGACGTTACTAAATGATTAGATACTTATAGATATATTACTAAGTTCTGGAAAAGTTCTTAAATAATTCCATCCCAAGAACTCTTAGTAATTTGTTCGATTGATTCATCCCTGATATTTTTACTCACTTCGTGCATAATCTAATCAGATAATTTTATCAGACTCTCAATTGTTTGCGAATGTATTTTGAATTTTTAATGTATTTGTGTTAGTTTTTTGAGATGGTTCTTTAAAAAATAATATGTGAAACTTATTCAAAATATTGATAGTTTGTTTTGGAAGTTTTGACTCCTCGTTAAATACATATACCGTATTTTATGGACTATAAAACGCACCTTAATTTTTTTAAAAAATTACATTTTTATTATTAGATTGCAAAGCCAGACTAAAAAAAATTCTTAGTTTATAAAACCAAACTGACTTTGTTTGACAAATCTGAACTTTCTTCTTCTTCATCTTCTTCCTCTTTATCGTTATCATTGTCCTCTTCATATATAAAATGGTCTTCACTGCCATCAAGAGCGTTACTTATGCCGCACTTTAAAGCTTGCTGATGCAGCTGAATTTTGGGCGCAATTTTTCAATGAAAAACATGCGTCTTATGGTCCGTAAAATACGATAAATATATCGTCTGTATAAATCGGAGTTACCTGTAATTATTAATGATAGGTTAAAGTAGAAAATCTTATGCTAAAAGTGTAATTTTTTAATGTTCACATTGAATGTTATTGAAGTGCTGTTATAAAAAAATATACTTCACACCATTCCCATACGATATAAATCTCGAGGGTTTTACCATGTTCGCTCCACTGAGTTTATGAGAATGTAAGTTAGTGTTTCATGTGTTATTAACGAAGTATATAATAAATTATTGCTGTTGTGTATTGATATTTATTATATGTGTTATTTTAATTCAATGTATACGTTTCAATATCTGGCTCTTTTATATAGAATTTCTTATACTTTTCAGGGATAGAATTTAATTCTATACGGTTTTAAATCGATTTATGATAATTTAAAACGACTAGCATTAAATGTAAATGTCTTTATTTTAACGACGAACTTTTGATAAATATAACTAAATGATTATTGCGTATAATCAAAAATATTGTATCTGCTTGCTTTTATATAATCAAGGTGTTCTTCAGAAATAAAGTATTCATGATTTTTAAACGAAACGTAATTTGTGCATTCAAATTTGCTAATTTTGAAAAGTGCTAAGGAGAGAGACAATAATTAATGTAAGATTACGTTAGGTAAACATTGTTCTTGCAATTAATGTATTTAATACACTGCCACATGTGATTTATTGTGATAGTTGATATTACATTTTGATTATTATATTTATTTTGTTTCATTGAAAATTATTTTAAAACAATAAACATTTTGGTGTATTTATTTTATTATTTTAAACGCTTAATACACATGAAAATGGTTCGTATATTGAGAATAGAAAAGTAGTCAAAACTGCGCAGTGTTCCATTTAAATACACAACGCCCATGCTTTATCAAATCATTCGAAATTTCTTTAACGTATTGCTGAAAAGCGCGAAAACTTTTCTTTTTGTTAAAGCTAATGTTTAGATTTTGTTTGATAATTTTAATTCAAACTCATGACGTTGTCTTCATTTGACAAATTTCATAAGCAAAGAATTATTTAAAGCACATTCCATGATTGCCGCATTGCTCTGTTATCAAAAGCATGTTTATCGATTATAATTGAAAGTCAATTTAAAGACGCTTTAAATCATGCTAGTACCCTCAATTATTGTCGATTAAAAATATAATAAGTGTATTCAAGTGTACATTTATTTCATCAATTCCATTTTGAATGTATTCGTAAATGCATTTCGCTTTAGAACCACCGTAATCATTCTTATTGAACCTTTATCGAATTATGATTGTCTTTTCAGCTTTATTATTTGATATGTTTGTGATTAATTATTATTTAGTTTGAAGATATGTTGCTTCAAGTTAATAAATAGTAATAAAATGAAAGTCAATTCAAACCTCTTAAAAGAATTCATATTTTTGGATCACAATTTAAAATGCAAATTGCTAGAACTTATGTTCTGCGTCAATTATTTTGCTTAGACAATGTTCTTATAAACTAATAAAAATAAATTCTTATGCATCTCGTTGGGTAAATCAAAAGCACATGTTGTATTTAACGGATTAAATCGATTTTATGCAACAGAAATATCCAAATTAAAGTACAATATATGTGATTAACACTTTGTTTATAATTTTATTATATTAAAATAGTATCTTTTTTATTTAACTTAAATGAAAGTATTGTTAGATTGAGTAAAGTTTCATGAGACCAAAAGGTAAGATCAATACGCGTTTGTAAAAAGAATGCCCGGTTTTATGTTATCGAAAGTAATCACAACGTTTAACGGCATCGAGGAGACATTAGTAAAAGGAGAGTTGATGAAATATAGACAAAAAGGTATTTGAATGCATCAAAATACATATCTTTTTAAAAAAAAACCCTAGATGTAATCTTACCATGACAATATAAAGCATGAACACAACTAATATAATCTTTTGAAATATGTTAATGATAATTCTAGACGGTGTATTGTTTTAGATTTAAGATAGGAAAATAGATGTGCTTAAAATCAAGAGTATAATCTATAGAGCTTTTAACAAAGTATTCTTAAAAGAGCTTTATGTTTAACTATATGTGTAATTTTTTGTCGACTGTTGGTCCGGTAATTTTAGATTTTAATACGTCCAGAAATATTGAAATTGTTACTAGTATCATTCTATTTATTATGCTTCTATTACTTAAAGACCATACAAAGAGAGAATACACTTTTAATTAAATGCCTTTGTATGCTTTCTTTGAATTCATTTCAATCTAATGGTTCCTAAAATTATCCATAATTTACAAGCGAAACGTCAGTATTCAAATTTAATACAACTGTGTACAAGCTCGAAGAATTTTTTTATGCTTATTATATGTGAATTTAATGCAATTTTGAGTTTAAGTAGATGAAACTATTGTTTTACCCGAAACTGTTGATGTATTTTGTTAGTTATAAATTCAAATAGATCAATTAAATTTTAATATAACTGTTCTAAGATTGTACGTATATAAAAGTGTTGAATAAATAAATGCAAAAACAATGCTTCTATTTCTTTGATAAATTTGTTTTATAATACATAAATGATTTACCATCAAAGAATGCTTAAAAACACAATTCAATAAAATTTATTAGACGTAAAAGTAATTTATAATGGATTTACACATATTGAAATGAGAATGTTCCGTGTTGACACAAATTTTAGAATCGAAGCTTTTATTAAAAATCATTAATATTTACAATATGTTATTCGACTATTACAAAAATTTTGTGAGCTTGTTTGTATCATTCGACCAGAGCTCTGTCCACGTTTGTGCCAAAGAAACAATTTCATCGCCGAATTGCAAACGATTAAGAAAAACAAACGTGGGTCTGGGATCGCAGCGTAGGATTGTATTCAGACCGGCTTTCAACGTCAGAACACCGCTTATACCCTCGACGACCCCGGCGGACCATATTAAATTGTGCGATTTAGCCCACGACGATAACAATTGCCAGTTCTTCCACGTGGATCCAAAAGAATCTCCGTTGTTATTGCAGCACGTGAAGAACCCGTCAAAATGTGAATGTCTTATATGATAACTGTGCTCTTCGTCGTGCAGATACCCCAAAGCTAACACGTCATATTCTGAATTTCTTATGCTTATCACACCATTCGGCGTCAACATCTCTTTCCATTTATCGGGTGGTATTATATACGAGTCCATTATATAAATGACCTGGTAGTTTGGTAGAAAATGCATTTTTCTTATGCCTGTACATTGCTGGATAGCTGCTATATTTCTTTATGAAGTGCACGATGTCTTTCCGTATGGTTAAAATGTTTCTTTTGTAATAGTTTTTTATGATGAGCGATATTTTGATATCATATTTGGGTGCTAGATCGAACAGTTTGCTTAAGATCTTCTCGCTTGATATGGTGTGCTGCAGTACGGAAGTATAAGGATATTCAATGTAGATTACTCCTGCTCCCATTGCACGAGCAGCTTTTAAATTTTTCTGTATCAAGTCCGCTTCTAAAGTTTTATTCAGAGTTGTGTTATAATTAGGATCTTGCATTTTATTATTTTTGAGCACTTTGCTCAAGTGATTGCTATAAAGCATATGAACAGTGTCATTTATTACGCTTTTTAGTTTGGGCTTTTTCAATATTTGCTTCTCTAGATCCTGTGTCATTCTCATAATTTTGCTTTTCATTATTTTTGTGTGCACTTTGAAGGGCATCAAATTTTTCTATAGTGATATTACTAGACTTAGAATCATAATTCCATTTCATTAGGAGCTCTGGGGGAGTTGGAGTTGTAGTCGTTGTTGTCCCAAATATCATAGCAGAAGTATTTTTACTTTTAGGATACAGAATACATGTTAAATAAGCTAAGATGACACTGATACTTGCAATTGCTACTTTCTTCCTGAAAGACATTATGGAAATGGATAACATTCTTTCATTTGGTTTATTAGAGTGAATATTTAAGTATTCTATCTTGTGTATTCCAGACTTCATTCAATTGAAATGTGACTGAAAAATAAAAATCAATCCAAATGAAAATATTACACAGACATTAATGCTATACATAAAAATATATTCTATTTACTTACCTTTTTGAAAGTTATAATATTGTAGTGCCAACATTGCCAACTTAAAATTTTGCACCCGCGACAAATTAGCATTTTGTTATAAATTGGCTTGCAAAGCAATTTTCATTATGTGTCTGAATATTTAGACAGACGTTCTAGAATTTAAGGCTAGGTTTTTGATTCTGCGCAAATGTATCCAAGAAATATCAATAATCTCATTGTGTTGCCACACCTAAATTAAGATCTGAAACTGAAAATTCACCCAAAACTAAAGGAGGGGATTCACTTTTAAATAGGTAAAGTGGTTCACCTAAAAAAGGGGATTTTAATTAATTCACTAACATCAACATTTTAATATGGATTTCTAATCTTTTCTTATTATAATGATGGTATTATTTTTGCAATTGGACGAACATTTGGATGAAAAATTGTAGTTGAGAAGCGATGTTAAATAAACGTGAACAACATGCCAATTTAATGACGAAACAGGTTCACCGCACAGCATCCCGTTATATCATTTTTGACCTGATCGAGATTCTCACATTATTATATAATAAAGTTTTTGTGCCGGAAAGTGCTGCATTTTAACCCTATGTAAACGGCTAAATAATCGGGGGATAAAATCATTGTAAATTTGTAATATTAGCATTTTAACTTAGCTACTTGATGGTATTGATATGGTAATGGAATCTAAAAGCAATTTGAACAGGATTTACATTCTGAAAAATTAAACAAGAATTAAAATTGCTACTGTTTAATAAATACGACCATCTTGCTAACAATATTGGGGCATGTCACATGAAGAGTCGGAATTTCAGTTAATCAAAGATCAACCGTAATTGAGATAGATTTTGTGCAATATTTTACAAGTTCGACTATTTCAAATTGTCAAAGGCACTGTAGTCTTAAATTGTTTTCAAATACAAAGTCATTGTTGCTATTTTCATATTTTAACAGGATGGCTTCAACAATTTCGTTTTGCGATGATAATTCGTAACCGTTCTATAGATATGTTCAAATATGGCGCACCGATCGCGAGGAGCTTATTCAGTCACGTCAGCGGTCCGAAAAGCGGACCGGTTGGACACACAGACCTTGTGACCACTCCGTCCTCTTTTAAATCTTTTTGCGGCATTTTCTATGATCTGTACGATCATGGAGACTAACATACACAGTGGCTCGCGCTAGATGAGGTCGCTAACCAGTCTAGACTTCCCTCCCCCCATAACTATATATTTATTCATCTTACTAATTTATGCCATAATCTGTGCAAGTGACCATTCGAAGTTGAGAATGAGCATGTTCTGGGTATTACAATACATTTATGTTTTGCACCTTGCTGTGCACTTTTTTTGAACGGGCTAGCATGATCCCGAATAGCAGCATCAATAAACAGCTCGGGTCAGTGGAGGGTCCCCATGTTCCTTTTTCTCAGATATAAAGTGATGGACCCATATCTCGTCCTAAATTGATGCAAAAACTCGATATTATTGCTGTGAAACATCGCCGAGCACTCGATTGAAACACTATCACGACGCTGTTTTTGTTCCATTGTGAGCAAACGCGGCACCCATCTTGCGCACAGCTTTCTTATGCTCAAATTTTCAGTCAATATGCGATGCATAGCATTTTTTGAAAGGCCAACTATATCTGCTGGCTCTCGCATTTATAATCGACGGTAATCCAATGTTATTTTGTGGATTTTCTTCACTTTTCTTCACACACACACACACACTTCTTTCATTTGGTGTACCAAATACATTTTTTTATTTAGTATTTTTTTAAGCAACAACTAATTATTTTAAAATATACATTCTAATAATAGTATTATTTAACGTTTAAAATAAAAAGAGGGGGGGCGCAAGTTAAATATTATACTTGCCATCATAACATAAAATACCATTTTTAAACTGCACTATTATTTGTGATGAAATTCGACAGCTTTTCATTTTTTCCCCCACTTGGAGTATTTTTAAGGAATAAGGATTCGAATAATTATAAAAATAGAATAAATAATTTGATTTTTCAATTGCAAAAGTCTAATAAAGATTATTTTAGATATATCAATAAATGAATGGCTGGATTTATAATTTAAATGTCGTGAGTTCTAAAATAGGGATGTCATAACTATGGATTCTGGCTAATCTTATATTTGGTCTCAATGTAGGAAATCTTGATAAAGATTCACAGAAGCAGGTTTCTTCAAATAGAATGAAGATAAAATAATACACAACTTTAGAGACAACTAATTGCAGAACATATTGCAGCGCATAAAATGGTAGTAACAACACCTAGCAAAAGCTTGACTGAAACATTACAATTTTGCAGCATATTTACACTTTGTAATACATTGCTCAGAATAATTGATTTTACTTTTGATTTTATTGACTAGGGTATAGTGGAATGCTTTGTGCGAGGAAGAATTTCGAAAGGAAAACGGCTCTGACTCATGGTCAACCAATGAGGGATTTCCCTTGAAAAGGTTAAGATGGGCACACGAAGTGTTAAGTGTGCCGGTACTTTCTACGCGGTAGTCGAATGATCAGCTGTTTACAGTTATAACCTCAAGTTTTTACAGCTCTCTCCGACGAAAGTGGGTCGCCAGCTCTGTCAGACGTGCAGCTCCATTAGAACGTCTGCTTTGTTGTCATTTCTTCGGGCAGGACATTAACCTCTGCTCGATGGCTTCTTGCACCAAGTCCATTGTTATGCATACGAAGAAAAGACGAACCAAAAAACGCAAAGCGTAGCCATGGTACATTTCGCAGCATCAGACCCAGATAAATCGCTCGATAACCGTTATTCTGATATAGTGCAAATATATGCATATTTATTAGAGTCATTGTGCGAAATATTCCATTTAAAGAATCACGATGCTGATGCTAAGAAGTTTTGCAAAATGTATGTATTTTATTTTATGTCATGAAGTCCAATTGGGAGGTCATGGACATGTACTACGAAGCGTCAATTGATAGCTTTATCCTTCGCTACCGTCTCCATGGGGCAGGTTATATGGCATGGGTGCTGACTTATATTAATGAAAATGTTCCTACATTAGACTGCTTATGGGTTCACTAAAATGATGATTTATTGGATGTACACTAGGGTGGTTCTTATTTTTCGACTTGTTTTTTAATTAAAAAAGGTTTTAGAGGTTGCTACCATAAATCAAAGTTTCAGAAAAAATTACCACTTAATTATAAATCCGAATGATTGATTCTGGTAGGTTTATTAGTATATTTTGAAGTGGAATAGCATGCAGAAAGACTCACTACTTCACTACAGTCAACCTTCCTCCCCTTCCCCCTTTCAAAATTATTTCCTGCGGGTACGTATTGATATTAAGCCCTGCATCCCACCTTAGTCATTAGCGAGAGTATGCGTTTTTTTGTTTCCCCAATTATACGCACTTGTTTCAACTTATCATGGCATCCACAAGCAGTAGCGGGAGTTTATTAACTGGAAATAAAATAAATATTAGGCTTATCGGCCAATCACACCAAATCTGCATCAGCCAAAATTGCCTTCTATTTGTGAAGTATTACGTTTATATTTTGACACTATGACTGTAAACATCGGCTTGAAAAATGGAGTGTGTGTTCTTCTGGAGCATAAAATGGAAAAAAATATGCTTTGTCTAGCTTATTGCCATCATATAATGGAAATTATGTTAGAAGCTATAGTGAATCAATCGGTCGTGATTATAAAACATTAATTTATGATATCACATCCTCAAGGAATATAGAAAATGTTGCTGCTGACAGAATGCATTTTATTTAAAAACAACTTCAAGATTACTATAAAAAGCTGCTGAATTGTTCCATCATTTATTTGGGAGGAATTTCTGAAAAAAGAGCTTCATTTATGAGGCTTGCTGGTCTTCACCGTACTTAATGGATGGCTAACGCTATGTATTGCTTAAAGATTTTCCTATTTAAATATTCATTTAAATTGACGAAAAAAGAAGAGAAAGCAGTGAAAGATTTATGTATTTTCAGTCGTAATATATATAATATATAAAATATTGGTTTCAAGCCCCCATCAGATATTCAGCACCGAAAAATGACTTACGATAATTAAAAGATCCTTTGAAATTATAAACCAAACAATGGACAAAGTCGCCATGAAAAAAATACTGGGCCATTTATGGTACTTGTCGGAAGAGTTGGTGTCACTTGGATTTTTAGACGATGAACTTTAACAGCACAAGATAAGAAAAATATGGTAGATGCATTAAGAATCGAAGATGCAGACGATTGCCCAAAAAGAAAAAGCATTGAGTTTGAACATATCACTACAAAAAGCATAGAAGAATTTGTGATTAGCAACTTTTAACGATTTTTGCAGACACTAGTAATTATAAACACTAAAATGGGATTTATAATACTTTCAACGCTTGTTTGATAGCTTGTAATCATTAACATACACGCTTTCGAATATCAAATCGATGTCAAATCGTAAATATTAAGGAAAAATTGTAATAAAACAGCATTCAATATTTGAGAATCGTTCTGATCCGGATGCAAATGGATATTTTTATGTTTCCGCAAAACATCGACATCTATAATTAATAAATTACGGCAAACTTATTGATGAGATGCGCCGGTCGCATTGAATAATGGATCTAGTGGTCCTCAATCTTTTTTACGCTTAATCCGCTCTGAATTCAATCCATCATTTGAATTGTTGGCCGATGATGTGACAATGGAAAAAAATGTTGGGGAGAAATTGAGGTGAAGACTTATTCATGTGTTTAATGTCATCTCGTCGACTGGTTTTGCGATGACGTACTCTCTTGATAAAAGTTTTGTTTATTCGAATTATGGTTACCCCAGAAACACACTTAGTGAGATCATTGATCATATACATGATGAGAGACAGGGCGTATTTGGATGAAAGTCCAAAATTACACAGTGGTTATGAAATTGAAAAAAAGCTGTGAATACATTATTTTGGGACACTCCAATGGTTTTCATACGTTCTTCCATTTAAAGATTATAAACAAATTTTTAATTGCAAATTAGAAAAACTTTTACAATATTGCTCCAAATAAATGCTTATTGATTCAGGAAAATTCTCGTTGATTTTCATGATTCAATCATTATTAATACAGATTTATCTTATGTACAACAGTAATGTTGATGCTCAAAGACGTGTATTTACGATTAATAAAATGAGGTGAACGAGAAAACATGTTCGGAACTTTCTCGAAGTCGAGGATCGAGAATATTAAGCAGCTATTTCCTTTTTACAAAGGTGGTGACTAATGAGATGCATTATAAGGCAGTGTCCATAAATCGAAGTGCTTTCTTTCTTTCTTTTTATTGATATATGAGCCTCGATGAAATTGTTGGCAGCGAAGAAGAACCTTTCGACTGTATATTTTTTTACAGGAAAATCTGCTTAAATCTATAGAAAAAAGCTTTGAAGAAGATGACACATGATTGTCCATTTTAGATCATCATAAATCCCTTGCCCTAAATACAGCCCGTTTATTGAACTATATAATATATTTTGAGCTATTTTTGATATAGTGGGTTAGATCCTGGACTCTTATTATAAAGCTTTGGGTTCAAATCTAGATTATGAACACAATTTCATCGTTCAAATGAAATTGAAACTATTATATTAATATTATATATCGGATCGATCGGCTTGATACTTGAAAAATTAAATATAGAGGCAATTAATTAATTTGTATAAGTCATCTATGAGTGACTAGATTTTCTACCTAAAATTCCTATTCAAATTATCCTGTTTTAACTTAATCATATGAGAAAAGTAATGGGTTTTCATTAAAAAAAATCCTATGGAGATCGCTTATATCCGATAACGCATATGGTTCCTTAAGAAGAAGATATTTATTTTAAAAAAACCTCTGAATTAAAGGATAATGTCGTTTAGCACTAAAAATTGGTCAGAAAAAAGTCCATACATATTTGATATTTCAGAAAAAAAACTTCAATTAGCATAATTTTCGTAGATCAAATAGGGAATGGAACATTTTGATGACTCTCCCGATCATTTTTATCGACATATTACAATGTTAATCAGTAAGTATAAATATGGACGAAGAACATACACGTTGTTGAAATCAAAAACACCATTAAATATAAGAAGATCTTCGAGAAAATACCATCTTGATGAGGAGTTCAAAAAAAGGAGGCAATTTAATATTGAACCAATATACACGCAAGGATATGGCTGTGATCTCAATACCGGTTGTATGAGGTTTTAGACTTGGCTTGTATCTGATGTTATATATGATGATGATCTTGATAATACAGTGTGTCTCGGATTAATGTTTATTGATACGAGGAAAGGTTGGCTATTTCTGCTATGGGCTATGACCACAGGTAAAACAGTTTCAAGTTCATTGGCTCTCTCATCCGAACGGTGAACGGTTCTTATAACTTCCGTCGAACTTTAAAGAGATAAATTTGTGAGTTTTCGTATAAAAAGCTAGTGAATCATTAACCATAGTTCAATAGCAATAGAAGGAGCTGCAGTGTTGCGTTTCTTAAATACACTCCCATTCAATCATATCGAAGTAAATAAGATATGTGCTAATTTGTCATATGATTGGCCCCTGTGAACTTGGCATTTAATTAATTTAATATTTTCAGGATTCTAACAATCTTGAACGAGCGAGAATTTGTGATTGTGATGTAAATTCAAGAAAATGTTACGTTCATATTTATGTTGTTTTTTGGTTGTTGTTATTTTACCGACAGTATTGCCAGCAAAATACGTACCCAAATGGAAGAAACA
Organism: Stenopsyche tienmushanensis; assembly: GCA_008973525.1. Lineage (NCBI taxonomy): Eukaryota > Metazoa > Arthropoda > Insecta > Trichoptera > Stenopsychidae > Stenopsyche > Stenopsyche tienmushanensis. Next base: position 579,917 of record WACJ01000200.1, read on the forward strand.
GGTAAACGTCGAGCGCTTTGATCGAAAAGGGGTGGCTTTCAAATGCATTCCCCTTTTTGAATGTATAATTTCGAGATTGGGATGATTTGTATTTGGTTGTTATTATAGGCTTGTGAAATTCCCGGCGCCCAAAGTGAGCATAGTCACTACAAATGCGATGATAATGGAGATTTGAAATGTTTGCCGGGATGGCAGGGAGATTTATGCGATGTTCCTATTTGTAGAAGAGGATGCGATCCATTAAATGGCGAGTCAAATAATGCATCCCTTATTCGTTTTAAATTTAAAAAAAATATCGATTGACGACTAATCAATGCTTAATTATTCTCATGGGCTTTATGACATTTTATAGGATATTGCAAGAGACCTGGGGAGTGCAGATGTAAGCTTGGCTTTTATGGCGAAAAATGCAACAAGTGCATTCCTCTGCCTGGTTGTCAGCACGGTTATTGCAACGTCTCTTTTGAATGCGTCTGTAATCATGGCTGGGATGGACTGTTTTGTTCAGAGCGTAAATACATTTTTTTACATGACATTACATTCATATTACAGGGTACTGATTGGGTATTCATTTGCAGCCGTTTGCAGACCAGATTGTCATCCGACGCGAGGATATTGTGATACTCCAGGGGGGTGTACTTGCAGACTGGGATGGGCTGGTCCCCTATGTCGTTCGTGCCAACCGTTGCCAGGATGCCAAAGAGGATACTGTGATAAACCATTAGAATGCAAATGTTTACCAGGATACACTGGCCTGTTGTGCCAGACACGTAAGTATTTCTAATTATATTTTTAAATTATATTATGTAAATTCAGAAAGGACACATTAGGAATAAGCTACTACCCGATACTTCCCGAAAAAATCGATTTATTCTTATCGAATTAGTTCAATTACTGGATTTATCCACTGAAATCAGGGTTGTTATTTATCCAGGTCAAATTTAGCATATCGCATGTATATATATGCAATATGAAAGACTTACCAAATATCGACTTTCACATTAAAAAAGCATCAATTTTCTCAAATTAATTGGTTGAAATTTGCGCGAAATACGCGACTATCGCATAAATATGTTTATACCCATCTATACGTCTTATATTTTAGTAGATTAGATTTATTAATATATTTGCTTTAACTGCTAACGATCGTTGTTGGATCTTCATATTTGTATTCAAGAGTTCATTTTCAGAGCTGTATAAAATCAAATGATGGTTGAATTCTTACAAAACTTGGTAAACAGTAAATTATCCGTATGTGTACTAATTGATACAGAACTGACATGCTTAACGCGATGTTAATGTCAGCAAGGATTTACGAGGATTGTACGATTCTTTGGTGTTTATTTGGGATTTATGAGATTTTTAAGTCGTTATCGATCTCATTTTAGACTTTATATAAAAGCAGCATTGAGTTTTCAAAGTTTTTTTTTAATATTACGGTGGAGTATATTAGAGTCAATTTTTAATTATATTATTTTTATAAATTTTTCATATATTTTTTTAGCAATATGTAGCAATGGATGCCATTCTGAACGTGGATATTGCCGCAAACCTGGAGAGTGTCGTTGTCGTGTAGGATGGACTGGACCACGTTGTGATCAATGCTTTCCATATCCAGGATGCAATCCAGAGCATGGTTCATGTCGTCGTCCATGGGAATGCAATTGTGAGCCTGGATGGGGAGGAATGCACTGCAATGAAGGTAAACCTCTATCCACGCGTTGAAATCAACCCTTAATTCATTGCTATATTACACACATTTTTATTATATTCTCAGATATATCAATACGTTTTAGATGCTTTATATTATTTGTTATAAATCATAATAATTAATGAATAATCCTTAATCTATAGAACTGAACCATTGCGACAAAAATCCCGGCACTTGTAAAAACGGTGGAAAATGCACAAGCCTTCCAAGAGACGACGGCCTTTATCGTTGTGAATGTCCTACGGGATACAAAGGCAGAGATTGCGAATTTCCACCATTACTACCGCCAACAACCACCACAACAACGACGTCCACTACTGCCTCTCCCGATGATATGTCCGAAGAAGCAGTTGAAATGGCCGAAGAAGAAGAACCGACGACAGTCGTGACGACGATCCCGGACGATGATTTAATTGAGAATGAAACTAAGAAATAAAAACGACGTGTCATAGTATCAATTTAATGTATTTCACACACTAAATATGACGTATTTGATGAAAAATACCGCATGTGTGTATATAGTGAAATATTGTGATATTCCATAGTGAATATTAATCACGCTTGAGTCATATTTAAGTGATGTTAGAAAATTGTGCATTTCGTTGGAAATGCATATTGTTTAGATGTAAGATTATTTATTTATTTATTTAATTGAAATTGCAATTTTTGTAATAAATTTTTAAAAAAATACTCAAATTTGATCATTAATCAACACGGTGCATGACGAAAATTCTTATGAAATTTATTGTTTTTTTTTTTCATATGAAAGATGCCTGCAATTCAGTACATCTTATTAAAATTATCACATAATGTGAATTCAAACCCGTTAAATAAATAATTGGCAATGTACGCGTATAAGGAAATCCAACTGCATGAGCACCACTTAATCATGCCAAAGAATTTTCTTGATTTTGATCTAGTTTTGGATGATATAATCTTTGTACAAGAATGCACATGTAGAATTATAATCGAACGACATGTTTCGTTATATAAAGTCAAGTAATATAACACATAAATAAGACTAACTAATCACTAGCCATAAAAACATGTATAGCAAATACACAACATAATTAACAATAAAACTTATATGGGAAAATTATCGATCTGAAAGATGAGAAATACCATTTGATATACTTATATTTTCGCTAATTTAATGCTATTAGTCGATGTCCTTATAAGTATATTCGAATGCGGTTCGCTATATAAAGATCATCATCGCATATTAAAAGGTTCAATTCAAATGGATCCTTATTTAGTTTAAGTACAGCAATATAGTAATATTCTTGTAACGTATGAATGCTTTAATTCCGGTGATGAACTTAATTATCTAATATTTAGATTCAAGATTGGTGTATTTGAAACCGGAATTAATATGATGGCTCTGAGTTTTGTATTTAATATGATTATATATCTGTTTATAACATATTTGTGAATACATCTTCAATCTCTGGTAAATGATGAAATAGGAGAGCAATTTTCGGTGGAAAATGTGGTCCAAATCACGATCTAAGCAAGTCCACGCTCCCCCATGGCCACTTGCTGCTCCAAATGATTTACAAACTGTACCTATGTTTATTCACGAGATCTTTCAGGATATATAACCATAGAACATGTTACTAGTTATTATTTATAACAATGGATATTCATGTTCTTAATCAATTTTAGCCTGCAGCTTTTGGGTCATTTTCAGGAAAATTGCTATAACATCACTCAATAAATTTGTAGGATGGCTAATAAAATAAAAACTTTTAGGCAAAATTCGACTTTATCCATCAATTAAGTCTCTTTCAAGAGGGATACATTCATTCCAACGCTTCCTTGACATTTTGATGCCTTTTTTGTAAAAATATTTTTCTTTGGCTTCAAATTCGGTAATCACTTTTTTATTGAAGCTTTGGAGCATTATTTTAAGGTCTGCAAACGGATAGTAGTCTGTGGGAGCAAGATTCGAAGAATACGATGGATGGGGAAGCAGTTCAAAGTGCAAATTGTCATTGTTCAAAGAACACTTTTTTCATTTAGGGTCGTTTTTCCACAATTTATCAAATTGTTTATTCAAATTTATTCACCAATAACGCCATATGATATTCAGTATAGATCAGTGTTCCCCAAACAGTGGTCCATGTCTCGGTACCGGATCGCAAAGATTTTCCGCTGCAAACAGTATACAAAATTTCAGGAAATTCAGTCAGTTTTCTTCTTGACTCGACTAAATGATTCACTCCAAAATGATCTCGCGGTCTAACTCGACCCTACTAGAACATTATTTTGGATCCAGGGAGTTTGTACAAATATTTATAACTGAGAAATAAGGTCGATATATTTAAGCTGAAAAAAAGAAGCTGGTTCTTTGCAATTGTTACGTATTAGAGGAAGATTTTGAAATGTTTCCACTTTTCCAAGAATTTTGAATTGCTGCTGACATCGACAGGAAATGTAATAAGTCCACACTTGAAGGCATTGGTACTAAAATTTAATCACTATTACCCCAAAAATGAAGATTCTCGCAAAGTAAGTATTTGTATTTATAATCCCTTTATGGAGGACGTAATTTCATAAACTCTTACGAATAGAGAAAGAGAACAATCAATAGAGTTTGCCTCAATTAATTGCCTCAGTTTTGGATATCAGTGGAAGACGAATATCCGTCTTTATGTTGTAAAGCTATAAATTTATTGTTGTCATTTTCAAGAACCTATTCATGCGAAAAGACATTTTGTTCATATACGAAGCAATTAATATATTAGCAAAGATGCAACAGCAGATTTTGCATTAATTTGTTAAAAAAAAAAACATTGTTTTTGTTAAAATTTAATGTATCAAACTGGTAAATGTTTATTTTTTAGTTATGCTGCTATAGATGATTCTTCCTATTCAAAGGTAATGGATGAATAAAACACTGTGTGCGTCCCAAAATATGGAGACCAAAACCTTCCTACGAATTTATTGAGCGATGTTTTATATGTCTCCATTATTGCATTCAGGAATATCATCAATATTTTAACTGGTGAATAATAATCTATTGGAATTTGGCAGCCTAATATGAATTATTTGAACTTCTTCGTATGTAAACAATGAAATAAATTTACATTTGATAGCTACAGTGGAATAAAAAAACACTTGGTTTGGTAGACCTTACACAAATAGTTAAATAACGTATAATTGGACTTAATTATTAAATAAGCACTTGAGTACACTTGTCTAGTTATACTTTTTTTCTCGATTATGATCAAGAATTTGAAAATCTTCATTACAAATGGGAAATATTTGCTTGAGATATGCTTTACTTAGATATGTTGTTGGCTACTGGCTCTCGCGAACTTTCAAAAGTTACGTCTACCAAACAGTATGGAACAATCAGCATCGTTTCAATTACATAAAGCTTTATACTCTGAGGAAAGCTACATTCTGGTTTTTCGATAGAAAACGTTTGTATATAATGCATGGCGTCTCGAAGGAGATTTACATTTCTCTGGATCATTTGAGACTATCGGTTGTATTGCAATACTTCTTTGAGATAAGATGGGGTCTGGTGTTATAAAAGTAAGTTAACGAACAATTTATTACGTATCAACTCAAGGGTTGAAATTGACCATGGAAATCGTAAATATCACTTGTTAATTTTTAAAAAAAAAATTATCACATATTAAAAAATCAAACCTAGAACAAGACCTAATCTATTATATCAACCCTTGATCCTATTCTATGATATATTTTAAATTAACCCCAAATGATTTTAATAAGTTTTATAATTTCATTCCCATTATTCCTCTATTAGAAAATGTTATCATATTTTGGGTCTAAGATAACGTCGTTATTTTGTTCGTATCGTATATTAAAATACTTGATAATTTTCGCTTGAGGCTTTAAAATAGTTTTGCTCAAATTAATATGAGTTATTCGAACATTTCAAAGTCTTTATGAGCGAATGGCTTTTTTTATTCGCATAGCACACCGACGGAATCGATTTTGAATAAATCACATTGAAAGTTGTGCGGGATTTGTTTAATCGATGCAAGTTGTATAATTTAGTATGTGATCCGGTTTTTCGCTATAATGTGGATCATAAGGTCCGTTTTACGAGATCAGATATCCATTTGTAACGACTATGCAATACTCGTGTCATATTTGGATTTGTCGACCGGATTGGATTCAGGCTCGGACGATTTCTAATTGGCTATAATTAATTGTTGAATAATTTCAGGTTTATTTGATATCGTGCCTGGTGGCATTGGTGGCTGGTGTTCCTATTCAAGAAATAGAGCGTGCGAGGAGGAGCATTGAAGGTCTGGATGAGCATGTATCGGTTCAAGAAGTGGCTGCAGTTAATCATGAACATGATTCTTCACAATGGACACAACAACAACAGATAATTGTGCCTCAGGAGCATACTGCTTGGAGACAGGAATCACATCATCAGCCGCAGCATACCGTCGCTTGGAATATTCCACAGCATCAATCTGTAGTTGTTGAGAAGCATTTGCCTGTTAAAGTTTATAAACCGATATATATTGAGAAAAAAGTCCATGTGCCTCACAAAGTTTTCGTTGAAAAGAGGGTGCCAATTTTGGTTGAACGTCTTAGAGGGTTGGATGATCCAAACAATGAAACGTCAATCAATGTCACCATTACTGGATTACCGAGGAATGCGTCGGTAACACAGTTGATCAATGGAAGAGGTAATACAAATAGAGACCCTGAAGATTCGGATCTTAGAGGTCCTCGACGTGGTAATAGACGTGATGAAATAGATCCCGAAATTGCAGATGCCATTAGAACGCTGCTACGTGTTGCTGGTCAACAGCGTGATCTACAACAAGCAGATCCACCGATCATCACCATCCAAGGAAATTTTCCACCAATAAGAAATACCATTTCTTTGGGTTCTAACATACCAATTATCGGCAGTTCTTTAGGAAGTGGTATAGGTACAGGTTTCCCGATATTTTCTGGGGGTTCTGGTATACAAATTTTATCTGGAGGCCAAGGGATAGATCAACCATTTTTCTTTTAAACCTTCATAAACATTAAGAATCAACATTTAACCCTGTTTTGTTGAATTTATTTTAATAATAATGTAGTCCAATATTTTTTAATTGTTTTTGTATCATTGAAAAACGAACACGGGTCAAAACGTATGTTTATAATGTTACCATAAAAATAGCCAAATTAATATGGAATTAAATCTAAGGGACCCCCTTTCGTTATATATTTAGAGAAATTTAAACTGAAATATTGCTCTCGTTCTAATAGCAATTATATTTCCTAATATTCTTATACCTTATCCTAGATTAATTCATTAACTTGATTATGAATTTCTGCTCCCCCTGCGAATAAAATTCTAATAATATTCAATAATTTATTCCGAAAAAAGCCATACATCACCAGACCTCATCAATACAAATATACAAATCCACGACTGACTTTTTATCGTATACAATTGTTATATAAAATATATTTTTAATATGTTATCTTTGTTACTTTAACCATTTTGATTGTTTATTTAGTCGATAAATAAAATGTTTTCCAATATATTGGTCCAGTTTTTTTAACAATACATCACATAATGCTATTCCTCAAAGCTCGTCAAAATCGTCGCAATTCAACGCTTCAATTCAATTGAAATCAATCAAATCGATCGGCGGAAAAGTGACTTAACCCGCTGTAAATTAAATTACTAAAAGTGCACTTGAATGGTTGCTTGAATACGATTTACTGCCACTTTTCCATTGAAAAACTCAACGGACATAAACATAATTTAACATTTTTGGACAATTATTCTATATCTACGAGTCTTACAGCATGGACGGATTGTTTTTTGCAATTTTGCATAAAAATAAACTATTAAATCAATCCGTTTTGAATGTCGTTAAAATATTGACTTTTATTGTAATCCTTCATGTAAATCATTCAACTGGTGCTATAAAATTATTTTTTGGTTTTTGACATCAATTTTTGGATCTAATTTCTGGATACTAAATGATCAAGAACAAGGATGAATTAAGATCCAAAAGATTAAAAAAGCGTATTTAAAATATTGCACACCATCTTTGATCCATAAAAATGGAAATCCCAGATCATTAAAATTTATTTTTTGCAAAAAAAAACGACATTCAAAACAGAATCACCTAAAATTATAAAAATTTAAATATTGCATTTTGATTTTGATCGATATCAATTTAGAACATGATGCAACGACGATCCGACGGATTCATTGTCGAATTCTTACGACACTTCCATGTCCTGGCAAATTCGGGCGTGTTTTGAAGAGTTCCCTTCAGCCTCAAATAATTTGGAGAGTGCTCATCTTTAAGGTTGTATTTAAGAGACGTAGGCGTTTGGACTCCACACCATAACTGAAATTTATTTTTGAAAAATAATATTCAAACCCGGCATACATTTTAATAACATTAATCATCAAAAAAGCTCTCGCTAAATTTATACACGTCTTTTGCGTGCGCAGAAGTCACAATTCTATGAACTCGATGAGTTTTCATAGAATTTAATTTTAGCGATGACCTAAATGCGTTTCTATGAATACTTACATTTCCATACGACAAGAAAAATAGTTGCTCGTTATTTAAATGTGTAAGTCCCGGTAACGATCTATCGTGGTGATTGTCCATCCAGAATGCTTTTAAAGCCGATTGCAATCCTCCGTTATCAGCTATGTTTTCTCCGAGTGTCAAATTTCCATCGACCTATGAATACGAATAAGAAATTTGAATGCAAAATGATCTATAATACGCTCATATTGCAATTGCATGCCTTCAATGGATTGTGGATATAAAATGAGCAACAAATGATCGATTATGCATGAAGAAGTATAATAGAAGTAGAGAAGAAGTATAGAGAAATAATTAATTATCAACCCAAACCTTTTAAAAATCTAAGTTTTGGAGATATAAATAGGATCTAATGTTATATAATTCATATAAAGCACTATTATAATTTCTTTGCTATTAGCATGATGGCTATTGAATTATCAAAAATGATTTTTGCAGTGAAAATTTAACATCAAAAATATATCATAGATGATTCTGAGTGTTCATATCAAGAAACGTAAAACATCTTGAGAAGGTGTATAGAATCAGTATATCATCACCATATGAATTATCTACAATCAATATTGACCAAACAATTCTCTTCAGATTATAATTGAGGACGTCGAGGACTTGTTTTTAAAGAATACACCCATTTAAATTCGGCACTATTCATTACACTGCTCAATTTTTATATCGACAAGTCCAAGGATTATTAATATTGTTGAAAAAATTTTTGAATGATACTCACATGCGAATCAACTTCAGCTACATAAAAGTCCGAATACTGTTTGACTAGACATTTGGTTTTATTCTCATAGAGATCTATCGTTTGATTCGACCACCATTGTGTAAGTACTCCATCTTTGTCGTATCGTCTCCCTAAATCGAGCCAAAATATATATATCTTTCATTTTTAACAGCATATATATTTCAAATAGAAATAAGCATACAAACCAAAATTATCAAAGCCGTGTGTTAATTCGTGGCCTAATATCGTACCCAACGAACCGTAGTTCAGAGCCCTGCAAGTTCAAAAGATCTTGAAGATTCAACTTAAAACCATTTGAATTTAGGCTAGAATTAAATCAAAACAACCGCAGCTAACAAAGAAAGCATTTACAATGATTTCTAAATATTGATTAAATGCTCAATTTCACATCGGTCAAGGCTTAAATAGGACTTGAAACATATTTTCTTCGTCACTTATGGTTTAATTAAAATTGGAACCAATTTACTTACTCATGTCCGAGATCATAAAAAGGATACTGCAACATTACAAGAGGGATAGCTGCGTCCAAACCAAACAACATTAAAATTAGGCTGTATATTAAAAAAATGGAATAAAAACCTGAGCGATTTCATTGTTAATTTAATGTGTTAAAGGGAATCGGAATGTAATAAAAAATTATACTTATCCTTCTACAGCCAGTTTGTATCGTATAATATTTCAGGAAATGCCATTTTATCAATAACATTTATCATGCTGTTTTATTCGATTAGGGAATCTTAGAGAGATTTTTAAAACTCAGCATTAAAATGTCATAAAAGGGTTAAAAAAAATGCGATAAAAACCTTAGAAACGTTTCTAAAATTGGATAATGGTTTACTGAAGACAGTAGTGGAATTTTTTGATTCTCTATGAATTATGGTTAATTGCACTATTGGAGTAAATTGCAATGTTACGTGCGGAGCGTCCAGGAACTCACCCGTTTTGCTCAACGCCTTCCCTCGAGAAGGAAGGACTAAGGTTATGCTAAATTCAAGGGATTTGCTTCCACGGGTTCACTGCCGCTACGAATCCAACCTCAGTTTGAAGGGGGCTGCATCCGATGACGGACTGCAGGGGTTACCCATTCCCCATGGTACTCGTATCGGTTCGGTCATTCTTAGTTTTGAGTATTCTTAGTAGCAGCGTTTGATGAGCAAACCGACGAGGCTACTTTTGCACACATCTACTCCACATCATTACCCCAGGGGTTGTAAGATACTGGCATCAGTAATCTTCTAATATATAAAAAATATTTTTTGTTTGTTCGTATTTAATGTGTTGCCATACCGTTCATCCGATTACGATAAAAATTTGTCAACTTATTGTTTACACTTACGGGAATAACATAGGCGTAGTAAAAATATTGTTTGTGAATGCAATTTGTTATGCGAGACGTTTAGCGTATGCACTATGTTGGCGCATATTGTTCTGGTGGTTGCTAATATAAATAAAGCACTACAACCCTCGATTTGTAAACCATAAAATCACAAAAACCATAGCAACCGTCGAAATCTTCGGCATCAGAATTGCTGAAAGAAGCGATAGAAATCGAAAAACGAAGAAATAATAGACGCAATCAACAGACGAGACTACGGCACTAGCATATCCCAGAGCTTTAGCTACCAATTTTATTGAAATTAAAGCACCAATAACCAAGCAAAAAATTCCGAAAGTGCAAACAATCACTAATGAAGCGACGACAAAGCATGGTCTATTGACAATACTGGACGAAAGGATGCTCTTAAGGAGCATCACCAAGGCGTCGGCAGTTATTCCGCGTCCATGAGCTCGATAGGAGACTCGAAATATCGAAAAAAGGTACATTTCAATTCTTAATTTACCTCTCAAATAATTACTAAGTGCCATTCGTATACCCTTTTTAGCGTAACTAAAAATATATGAAAGCAAATTGCAACGCATGCCGGGTAATTATTAGTATATTATAATATCAACAATTAGAGCAAATAATGGATCTTTATCATACATAAATTTATCAAAGATCAGTTTAAGTTTAAATTGTTTTGCAAATAATTCAAACGTTTTTTTACTTCCGATTCCCCTAATACTAATTCATTATTGATGATATTTAGTACTCACTAATTGCATTTGCTTGGAACGTATGATATGCATTTACTTCCATAGGAACTGTTTCCCAATCAAAAATGCTCGCATTTCGAAAATAATTGATTTTTTGAAAGAATGCCAGTTCGTTATAGTAACAATAAATTCTCCACATGCTTCTCTGGATGGCTGATGACGCCCTTGTACTCCTTTTCTATAACACCCGGTTCGAATAACCATTTCGGAAAACCGATGAGACTCCTCATTTTTCTGACTTTTTCGATAGTCGCCACTTTGGTCGGCAAATCCATCCAAGAAACGGAATAGATCAAATGCTCGAAGGACGTTTTTATGTTCTTCAGCATCTTCTCCACCTATATGATATCAAAATGATAATAAAAAACCAATGGAAATCATTTAAAGACGGCATTTTTATTTTATGTCTATACCTTTGAAATGGTAGCATCTGTAGAATGTTTCTGTACGAAAGCATAGCTTACGGCCATCCCCATCATGCTCATCACAGTATTACTACAATAAATAGACCTTGGCGAACGATGTTCAATCCCGACGACTTTCATGACAGTACTTATCATAAAGCTCTCTTATAGTCGTAGTGGTATGAGGAATGAAGTTCTCTATAACCTTGATTAAAAAAATCAATCCAATTTCCTATTTTTTCACATTTTCTTATTGCAATTATTTAAAAAATATATACCTGAAACCAAATATACATTTCCAATTTAGCAGCAAGTCAAATTCTGGACGATGGACACTATCGACATCATCGATTCTACGTCGATTTCCGTCGTCATTATCAAATCTTTTTCAAAATCGATCTTCACACTGGTGTTCTTGAACATCTCTAACAAATAAGGCTTCCAAATTTCAACTGTACTCAGATTTAAGTTTTTAAGATATTGATCGGTCCTATTTTGAAGATCTTTCACAGTGTAATAAACAATACCGTCGTCGTCATCATCGACCTCAGTCGTAACATTCGGAGTCTAAAATATTAAAACTTAAATGAATATTACATAAATCATAGCTCGATTATTATGATTGCGATAACTTACTGCGTAAATCAATTTGTAAATTTTGACATATTCATCCAAAACCGCATCGATACGTTCGTCGATTTTTTCTTTTGCTTATCGTCTTATCCAATTTATCGGAAGAATCCTCGATGATATCTTTTAAAAACTGATTTCATCATCTCTTTATAAATCATCAAATATAACTCATCGTCGTCGTCATCATCTGCATCATCGTTAGCATTCGAATCCAGGCTTCTAAACGATGCCCTCGGATTACCATAAGGGTCTTGCTTGCTCTTTTGAAGAATTTTATTTTGGCTCCTATATCTAAAATATGTGTTTTTTTGAATGACATTTTTTAAGTTTAAATGATTGCAATAGATATTGATTGCTGTTACCCCGGGAAGATATCTGAAGCGGAAGGTTGTCCGAAGATCAATCGCTTCAATGTAGCATTTTTCGAATCGGAATATATTTCAAATCCTATCAATACATCGAACGATGTCTTCTTTTTGACATTTATGATCGTTTCAAGCCAATCGAATTCATAATTTGAATAGTTAAAGCCTTTCGTCAAATTTAATATCGTAGGAAAGGATGGCAGGCTAACGTTCTTTGTAAAATTTAGAATTGGCTTCATACCTAATTTATCCATGGTATCTACAATTAAAAATATATCGTTATCCTTACATTACAGCCTTTAAATCATCCCAAAGGTTCCCAAAGCGGTTCTTATAGACCCTAGGCGTTCATGTGACTGCTGAGTGAATATGTGGCAAATTAAATTAAATTTAGGGAGTACATAGACAACTTCGGGTGATCCACGAGTTAATAATATCAAAAATAATGTCATAAATGAGGGATTTGCTCAAATTTCTTTGGAAAATTATGAAAATTATAAACGTTTATAACATATTAGGGAAGTTTGTTAGTTATCCAAAAGTATTCCTTTGAAATACGTTTGTTAATATCTGCATCTTCAGGGATTGCGACAAATAGGGACTGATAATAGTACTGAAGGCAGTGACATTATTTGTGTATTTATTCCACGAAACTACTACTTAATATTCATAGCCATTTACGAAAGACTACTTAGATTTTGAAGGTTCCCACCTCTTCTGAGTACCTTCTGGGTTGTATTATGGGACACCTTTCATTCTACACTACTAGCCAAGCGGCTGGAAAACTATAGGAATAGAAAAAGCACGAGGGGAACAAAGCAACAAAGGAAGATGTTGCCATTTATATAGCTTTGTATTCGCTAAACTGGGAGGGTGAAATGGGAAACTACCCAGTCTCGAATTCGCGGGGGTAAGTTTCTCGTGAACGAGGATTCGCCTCAGTTGGTGTTGGGGCGAATTAGAGATGTATTTTTGCGCCACGTAGGACTTCACTATAGCCCGACAGTGCCCTCGCGAGGAAAAGGGGGACTGGACTCTTTTCTTGGACTCTTTTTTTTACTCCAAAAAGCCTTTTTCAGTAAAATCAACAAGGTCGTCTAGAGTAGTTTTTCAATATGCCCTGAAGAAGTATTTACAAATTTCCCACATTCCCTATCTCGACACGTTCATCAAGGCTCGCTGGGTAAGCGTAATAAATGAAGTTCGAAGGTGCCTTCAATATTGAGCGAGCGAGGAGGTGAATGTATGACACGGACGAATTGGATGTAGCCCCTTCCTGTGAATGGATATTGAAGAGGCCCTAGTCCTGCAATGGATTATTTATGGCTGCACTATGATGATGATATGTATTTAATATTGTAATGCTTTGAAAGTTGCAATACTTCAATTAAGTTCCCGCGCTACAACTTAAGCCACGTCTAACGAAGCCTTAGCCAATTTGTATCAAAAGTAGATAACGTTTATTAGACAATAATTAACGTAACATACTTGTAAACAAAAACTCAGCTTTGTAGATTAGAATTTAATACCGGTTTGTGCAATTGAAAGCTTGGTAGACTGTCGAGTAAACTTCGAGTAAAGTCGCAGAAAGGCCAAATTTGAGAGACAAGAATTTGACTGAACCAATTATAGAATATTCTAGCGGTTCTTAAACTTATGTAGTCCGCGGACCCCCTCTTGAGCAAAATTTTTGTCGCAGACCCCTTCTCAAGCCAATTTTTTTTACGGACCCCCTCTTGAACAATTTTTTTAGCGAACTTCATCCCAACAATTAATGTCGTTTTTGAGACAAAAATTTTCAACCAAACAAAGATTTTTTTGGACAAATAGAGATCAAAATAGATTTTCTTATTATGTTTTCTGTGAATAATTCCACGAAAATGTCTTGTTCAAGTATAGATAAATGTTTTTTGGATTTTCGCGGACCTCTGACAATGGATTCTTGGACTCCCAGGGATTCTCAGACCCCACTTTACCCCAGAACTATTGGAATAGTCGACTCGGCAGGACAATTGTGGCGAGGATAAAAATCATACAATGCGCGGAACGTTTCTCGGACGGAGCACTGATTTTGAAAATAAAATTTGATAATTTTCACACATTATTCAACACTATAACCTTTCATAATAATTTGCCATATACTATCAAATAATTCACAATAAATTTAATAGATGTTGCTTTGATAACATGGCCGTTATAATTTAACAAACTTTGAGCGTTTATATTGAAACATCTTGTATAAAGCTGTATTTGATATTTGCATCTGTCTAAAGATTGTTTAAAGAATTAATTTTGTATAAAATTTGCATACAATAATTTAAGGAATTAATTTGAGGATGTGTGGAAATTAAGGCTTTGGAGTATTTCTAATGTCTGAAGGATTTACTTATATAAATTTTGATTCGGTTTATCCATAGTTTTGACATTAACTATTTTAACTCTTTATCAACTGTCAACGCATATGTTGTGTTTTGGTGAAAATTTTACCCTAAATCCGTTGAATCAAATTTTGCTATGAAATTCAGCGAGAAAATTAAATATTTTTACCTGTATCAATACATGCAGCGTACATCTCTTTGGCTTGAGTAAGTGGAAATGGTTCATCGTCTGAGTAATTCGACGCTAAAATACTTCTAATTTGTCCGATGACTTTATTCTCTTTGTCCGAAAACCAGTCATGAGACGACGTAAAATCAGGTTTCGGATGATCTTCACCCCAATTTCCACATGCATACTGAAACATAAAACGACCCAATTAGAAATAACAAACCCCTTATATCTTTGAAGCCGATTTATCGACATTTTCAAAATGTGAATTGATCAGTAGTTGTTTGCTTTGAAATATACAAAATGCAGTGCATGCTGCATTATTGATTGAGGAGCTTCGTGACTGCCGATTCCGTGATGGTTAGATATTTAATTAAATGCCTTGTATCCTTAATATTTAAGCGCTTTAGCTGCGGCTGATAAAAAAATGCATTTGATCTAAAATATGCTTGAAATGGACGTTAAACAGTGAACAAATACTAGCGAATTTATTTTTAGAGTGCACTTTAATTTTTCATAGTGCATCAATAAAACGATAAGCGATGCTATCGAACGTCACAGGCTTTATAGGGTTTCATGAATCATTCTCTAGGCATTATTTCATCGATTTTTTTTTTACATTACTAATGCATTTTCAGATGACAATTGTGAAGTATGCTAATTTAAATATTCATAGTGTATTTTACTTGATAAAAGTCATCGCATGGATCTGCTGTTGTATCCATCGACATTAAAAGATTGGCTGCAGATCTAACACATTGCTTACTTTCACAGACCCTCTTCTTTTTCTCCAAAGAATCTAAAAAATATTGAGCAAAAGTCATTATACACGCTATAAATTGGATCATTGAATGAGAAGATATATAATACTTACAGTATATTGATATGGTTATAACAATTATAATCAGAATCAATATTAAAATTAATAACACAACGATGATAATCTCCTCTTTTCTTTTTCGTCGAAACCTAAAATAATTAAAAATTGTGTTAAAGCCTTGCTGAAAATCCATTATCAATGGCGGAAAAACAGGAAAAATGAACGAATTTAAAAGCATTTGAATTAAAAGAAACAAATGAACATCGTTTGTATGAAATTCAAAATGAAGTCCAACAAATCGTTCCTCTTAAATAAATATGTGGTTGCGTAAATGACTTAATGCAAAAAGGATATATTATTTAATTTATATAACATATACGTTTCCATTAAATATTAGGTGTATCGTTAAGTCCTTGCTTAAATTTTGATAGGAGTACATATATGTTTTTCAAATTATTATATTAACCTTTCCCTACCGATGATGTATTTACTACACCTCGATTCTTATAATGAGAATATCGATATGAAATATAATAGATACGGAGTTCAGAATTTTTGTATTCCTCCGTAATATAATTACAAATCACATCAAAGTATTATAGTATAAGTATTCATCTGCAGCGACGGAAATAAATAATTTGTCGGGAAATCGGGAATTTTGCGAGTTTTAGTCTGTGTCTCAGCAAAAAGGAATTTCATCAGTCATCAACTCGAACTAGCATTTAAATATCTGATGACGACATCTCCATAGAGTGTGGAGGCTGAGCGTGCATTTTCAGCAGCAAGTTGCCTGGCTTCCAAAATCAGATCCAAAATAAATGACGAAACATTCGATGCTTTAATGTTACTTTGGGCATATTTTACAAAAAATCGTAGTGGATACAATAAATATCATTTCTGTCATAAAAAATCAAAGCAATAGTACCTGGCTGATCTTGATCCTACAGCTATTAAATAACTCCCCGTGGCGACATCCGAATTCTTTCGCAAAATATCAGCAGCCGAATTAATATGGCTGGAATCTGAAATAACAAATACCTTTAAAAATCGTGCTTATCCAACTTAAGCTTAAATCGTGATGGACAAAATTAACGTAAATTTCCATTAAAGTCATTCATTTCATGCCGCCCGGAAATAAAGTCGCAATCCATGTGCAATATACATTAATTCGCATATTTTCAAGGATATATTATTTTTTTGAGTTTGGTTTTCACCGAAAAATTTGATTGAATTCCATGTTTATGTCTAAAAGGCAAATAATGTAACTAGATCGACGAACGGTGTCATTTAGTATAACAGGGTCGAAAAACGATTCTAGTTCTATGAGAACGAACTTACTCACTTAATTGTTTTTGGCACATCAGAAATACGGTCACGCAAAGCACTAAACAGGTTTATACACATCAATGTGCATGGATAGAAAAAGTGTAAAAATATTAGGAATATTACATAATTTTCTTACTTGATACGGATATTCCCTTCGATTCGCTCCTCATTCCAAGCGCGCATTTTTATTAAAATTAGTTTGTAGCTTTAATATATTAATTTTGTTATTGGATGATATAATTCTGTCATTTTGTTGCTTCACATATTTAAATGACGGCACTGAAGAGATAATACCTAAAAAACATGCAAGAATTTAATTCAATAGTATTTTTTAAATTTTAGTCGTTTTTATATACACATGTAAAACTGGAGCAATGTAGCTATTTTTAAATTGATTGGTTGATTATTTTTACAACTATCACTCTGATTGGTTGATTTTAGCTGAAAATTTATAGAATAGCACAATAAAAACAAATGGTTGATGTTTTACCCTCCAGTGCCGTAGAGCGACTGTTCCATATGACAGTTTATATCAAATAGAACGTTGCGGCTCGCTTATTAAATATTCTATAGAGAAAGGGGTGTGCCAAGATTTTTTTTAAAATTAATATTTATCGGAATTTATTCCTACTTGTAGATGTAATAAAATATGAAGATTATTTTTAAAGGTAACTTTTATGTTCTGTTTAAAAACATCACGTTTATTTTCTTTTCATTGAAGATCGACCATGGACTTACGTTCAGGGTTGTGACGCAATATGCTTATATTTTGCGCTTTTTAGAGTGCTTAGCATATTGCGGTACATCGGAACTACCCCACTATAATGTTGAGTATTATTTCCGCCCTAACTATACACGTTTTTGAGTTATCAAGAAGTTTATAAAAAGGGCTAATAAATTATATCGCCAAGAGATACTTCACAACGGATGCAAGCTACCGATATAACTAATGGCACTGAGCTCACCAAAATTTATTTAGAACATAACAATATACAAGTACAAGAAGAAAAATACAAATATTATATAAATACAAAAAATGTTTTTGGATACTATAAAAAAAATGTTTCGGGAATGATTTGTCGCTTTTGAAATTACTTGGTAAAATAACAATAATATAATTTTGAGATTTTTTTACATTTGAAACATAAATTTGTTTAGCATTTTGATTCAATCTATCCAAATATATAGTTGGTATATTTCCATTATTTAACAAATTTGTCCATTATTAATACCTTATAAGAGTCTCCTTTAATATAATAAGGAACTCATTATATTATCTTAATACAGGATTTCGCTTAAATATTTTTGATTTCTCGGCAGAAAGTATTACATATGCTTAATACTAAGTATGTTAATAAATCAATATTTGATTATCAAGAATTAATATATCAAGAATTTGAAATAATATACGAATACGTCATAATAATTTCTTAAATATATAATATTTCTAAATGGGCACCCTCAGATTTATAAATAAACGGCATGGACATATATTTATATATAAATTTTATATTTAAGGTATTTATGATGTATATTATAAGTTTGCTTTTGATATTGTCTCAAAAACTCACATCTGATAGTTTGTTGCATGTATCTTGAATAAATTGATTTTATAGAGTCTATTTCCGTGGCACACTTTTCCAGACGTCGCTACATATTCATTAGGAAATATTTGATGATGGACATGAACTCCACAAATGGACACGAAAGATCAGCGATCTTAAAAGCGGATGAGATTGCAACAGCGATGTCTTTGATGTAAAACACGGATTAACAGAGTCGATTGGGAAATATTACATCGGAAATGGAAAACCACCTCTCGAATGCTACGATAACTAACGAACGCCAAATGTGGAACGCGCCGAAGAAAATACGCAATGAGTATTTTGTGCGAAACTTCTGTGTGACAAACGGCAATTAATTTTATTCGAGAATACTTTTCGGTTTGTTCGATTCAATTTGCCATTTAAGGACGCCGCTGATTTTTTTGAATGCTTCCGTCGACGGCCGCCATTTTAGTTTTTGCGCAAATCTCCGCGCCAATTAAAATGATTGATTTCGTAACGTCAGTGGATTGATACGTGGAGTATATTTATTGATAGGGTTGCAATTATAATCTATATTTCATACTTTTTCTGCACAAAATAAAAATAGTCGTGTACAACCCTATGTGATGGTGGCTTACAGACACGACATTCCGACAAAGCTCGGAGCCTCCAACTACCCCTTTTAAATTATCACAAGCCGTTTTTCTCTTTACTAATGTAGAAGTTTCAAGGGTACTTTAAATAATAACTGACAATTTTTTTACGCTTTTAAAAGAAAATTAAATCACCTCCATTTGCGTCAATGAAGCCGGCTGGTGAAAATATGAGACATCAAATTTGCTTACGCGTATTTATATACCACAAGTAGTTTGTTTGTACTTGGCAAATAAATCCTGGAAATGGATGTAATATCGATATGTCAAAGTGTCAAATGATTGGCGATGGAATTTTTCCATTTTTTGTGGCTGTCAAGTGAATAATAAATAATTAATAATGTGAAATGGAAATCCTAAATTCTATCATCATTATTATATTAAGCGAATTAGAAAATAGTTTATTATTTTTGATTAGGTTTTTTTTTATATTAAGGGTAAAATATCATACCTTAATATGGACAAAGGACCGACGAAACAGACATTGTATACTAATTTTTATAATCAAGGCTAGAATGTCAGTCTTATTTTTCTTAAGGTGATCCATTAACAAATGTAGGCGATTAACATAGGAGACATTCCTAGGAAAATATTATTTAACTGTCGTGGTTTACATGTTAAGATGAAAAAAGAGGATCTATGAATGAGGAGTGAAATTATCATTATTTTAAAATTATGGTTTAAAATTCAGTCCCTCGTGCACAACTTCATTGATTGCCTCACATTTTCAGATCCAGGAAATGAGAGTGAACTTGAATCGAGACCATTTATCAAATTGATCTAGATCTGGATTTAACATATGCATTAGAAATTTAAATTATACAATAAGGATTTAAAGAATGTTCTTGGATTAGGATAACCCTCAAATTGTGATGATGATCTGCTGAAATCTCTAATTGAATCCGCAGAGACTCATTTTTATGATCCATATTGTAGATATTAAGTTATCCCGAAAGAAATCCATTTTTCCACCTAAAAACTTTTTTCAATTTTTTTACACGAGTCAATATAATCATCATTATTTTTGTCCAAATGAGTAGAAATTAGATGCTTTCGACTGAAAATATGAATCCAAATGATTTCTAAATAAACTATATCTACCTTTTTTAAATGAACGCTTTTAAGATCGACTTCATTTGGCGCAAGCCAACTATGTAAGTAAGCCTCAGAGGGTGATAGTACAGATCAGTAGAAGATCCCGAGTACGCATTTATCTCCAAAAATGCCGCAAAAAGTTCTAAAAGAAGACGCAGTGGCCAAAAGAATTATGTGTCCAACGGGTCCGCTTTTCCGACCGCTGACATGATGATCGGACGCCATATCCGAACATGTATACAGAACGATTACGGACTCTCATTACAAAATGAAGCCGTCCGAATAAGACTAATTTTATTTAATTACGGTACTATGCCATCTGGATTGACTCAATGTTTAAGGGGTAACGAAGAAAAGAGGGATAAGACAACTTAGTATATTATATATTATTAAAATGGATAGAGTTAATCAGTATTGATTGATGTAAAATTGAATGGTCCAATAAAATAAAACCATATGCAACTCTCGACTGGGTCAGTATTCTGTTTTTTAGCGCCCCAAGCCCAGTTGCGCCCGTGGCGTTCGCCTGCTTTGCCACCCCCTTGTTACGGCCCTGCCTATTAGAACCCTTATTTAAAATTAATATCGACGTTGCGATGGGACACAACTGTAAATAATGACGGGAAATATATTTTGGACTCATATGCAACCATTCGTTTGAAACAATCATCGTTCAACAAAATGATGGATTACTTCTTGGTACCCCTGAACACGTATGCAAAAGCAACATATTTACGCCATCTCTTCAAGATTTTCAATCGATTACACTGTTACTATAAGAACACAACACACGCAGCGAAGTTTGTGGAGGCGGGGTGAATGTTAAATAAAATTATCTTTAAAGCGTGCTTTTTCCTTGTACACGTGGAAAACGACGTCATCAGTGCCAGTCCTATCGTGTCTCCACGTGCAGTCGATTTATTACACTTGGAAAAACTATTTCGTGCATTATAAATACGATAGCAGAAAACTTTGGGAGATTTGATGATCCTGTGTGTATATCAAAGTTCATGTCTACAGAGATGCAAAGCCGACTGACGTTGTTTATATTTCAGCAACTTTCGCAATCGACGTCGTTTTAAGTATCGTCTTATCGATTTTTGTATGAACGATGTGCGAATTCGGAAGCTCTATTTTAGCCGCGATTTTGAAATTACTCTATAATAAATTGAAGTAAGACACCAATATTAACGATATTTTTCATAAGTACCATTTTGGTAATCGAAAATAGGCAATCTCCATAAGATATTTTCTCAGGAATAGAATATTTTTACGTGTATTATAACCAGAGCTCCAGAACTAGCCTACTTTATTCCTAAGAATTGCAAAGGATGGGTGTTGAAATAAGTTATTTGGTTTTCAACATTCAATTATTGTTGGATCAATACCATTATCGCGAAATTTAGCACCAATTTCATTATTATAAATTATAATTATATAAAAAAGCATCTGATACTGATATTGATCCGAAGATTAAAGGACTAACATCCTCAATATATTCTCATTAATATTCATCATATTTGAGAGCTCTCATTAAAACGTATGTGTCCGGATATTCATAATAATTGATGAATCATTCAAAGTGATCCAGAAATAGACCTTGAAAAGTAGACAATGGAAAGCTTCGTACCAAAACTTGACTCGTACATTGATTTTTCGTAATTATGTTTTTAGTTACTTTTCGAAATTTCAAAGTATCTAATTGTACCCTAATGAAAATCCAAAAAAAATATTTACGCGTCGGAATATGTGGCAATAACGATACGTGATTTGGGCGTTGAGTTTGTTTAAAGTCTTTCTATGAGCAAACAGATTAAAATTGAATCAATGGTTCTTAAAATATCAGCGTAAAAATATTGAAAATTTATCGATTATCGATTCAAAATGGAATTCAAACGCAATAGCGTTATTGCCATATTTGAATATTTGACTAATGCCCTGCCAAATATTGTTTTTATTAAGATTTTGACGTATTGTACAGTAACGAATCACTCAATAAATTCGTAAGATATATCTTATATATGAAAATCAATGTTTGTTTGTTCATATTTTATGCGCCTGACATACCGTTCATCCGATTGCAATGAAACTTTGGGAAGTTATTGTGCGCACATTCGTGAACGTTATAGAATTAGTACAAGTGTTGTTTGTATACGCAATTTGTTATGCGAGACGTTTAGCGAATGTACCATGTTAGCGCATACTGGTCTGGTGAAATTTCTGCATACGAAATAGAGGGAGATAGTCGATCTTCGAAGCGAGAGCGAGTGTGCGCATTCTTTTGGATCCTAGCCCTTCGGCTCGCGCTACACATGGCCTGAAGCAATAAACCACGTACTGCGTTTATTTTCAAATAAATGCTAAGCGCGTGTGGCATTGCAATGCATGCCGGGTATTCGCTAGTATGTTTATAAAAATATAGTCGCAAATCACAATGTTTAACTACAGAAATGATGGTTTGAATTTTAGCAGTAACTTCCCTTTAAATCATTTGGAAGTTCTGAATTGAAACACACCATCCTATTTAGGAAATCTTATTAGTATTTAAATCTATCCTGTAGATCTGATAAAAGATAGCGGCTGTTTTATTCTAATTTTCTTGTGTTGTCTGACATTACTAAACTATAATATTTAATTAAATATTAAATATAAAAAGCAGCAGTAAGTCGACATATTCAAACGCTGAATCATTTCAAACGTTTATTTTTTTATAAAAATAATTTGGCTTATTTTTCTGATCTACTTAATTTATTAACATCGTAACGTATTCCCTTCAATATTAGTGGTTATTTAATAATTATTTGAGAAGCGCTCGCACAATACACAAAGTACTTGTCACTTGTCAATCACAGTGGATGAAAAACTACCCTAATGGCCTGAAATTTTATCACATGTAGTGAAAAAAAAACACATCGGACACTTTTTAGCGTCGTTAACTATTCATAGAGTGGACTGTCCGATGATAAAATCAATCGCTGAAAAATATGGCTTCCACCGACCGTATTGCTATTTTTCAGGAAACTTCCTTGTTTAATGTGTTACGTGAGAGCGGTGGTGATTCGTATTTAATGCCCCCAAATTGTCTCAGTTCAACGTCCTAATGGAAGGCTATTAAATAGAAATAGTTGCGATAATTGTTCTGAATATTTAAAATCAGGGTTGTCGACCGGGCGCACTATTGAGGATATTCGGTAACAATTGCTACTGATGGTTACTAAAATACACACTATTACACTCATTTATTATCATTATTTTTATCAGGTTAAATCCTAGGAATTAAGCCATTAAATCCACATTTGAACTTATCTGAATTTCTTGTGACCAAGGCTAAAAATTCGGGGTAAAAATCTAGATTTTAGAATAAATTTTCACTATACCAACAAATTAGTTAGATTTTCAGTATTAATATTTTCAATCAATTGTCTCAAACTAAGTTTAGCTTGAGACAATTGAGAGCGAAGCTGTCTATGAGTGATTGATTTGCAATATTTTACAATATAGTTCAATAAGCTTATCATAATATTACCAGATAGGAGAAAAATCATCATAAAACCATAATTTATTCGTAGAAATAATTCATTTTTTATCGCCATGTCTGATAGCGTATTTGGAACTCTTAGTATAAAAAGATATTGGAATGCACTCATTCAAATATAGGAAATATAGGGAAGAAGAAAGCCTATCTTTTATGATTTTTATCCACGCCTTAGACAATACTAAATATTTTCAATTCATCAAATCTTTCCTGTGTGCAATTTAGCAACATTTATTAATTTATTTATTATTCAATATACATTATGTCAAGACTTTTATTTTATCAAAATACAGAAAATTTGCTGTTATTCTTATGACATACCTCTCACGTATGGCGTATGAAAATTGAGTTGAAACTACAACAATATCTTGCAGATTTACAATGTTTTTTGTGGTGCAAGAAGGACTGATTTATGAGTATTTTTTGGATTGGTTTCGAGAGATTTTTTGATATTCTTGGCACTTCTCTTCCAAGTCTCAATTTGGCAAAAAACTGGCTCGTACATGTTATATTGCAATATATGGAATAAACATAATCGTTTCGATAAGGGAAACAAATATTAAAAAAAAAATATGGGTATAAAAATTTATTTTTCAAGTCCATGCAAATATATGTACACAACGCATTGCAAATATTATCTAACGTTCAAAGTAAAATAACATCTGCAATTATAAACTTTTCAATAAATAGCTATAACAACTTTTAACGAACAAAAATAATAGTAAAAAGATAGATTGTTCATCGTCTAGACGCAAGTGATCGATGAAAAATACGCCCTTTCAGCGAAGAATAGAGAAGATATAAAAGAGATCTTTGTTACATTTGAAGGAGACATTGAAATATTGCAATAGTATAACGTTATAAAGTAATTGTAGGTACGTGATCAATCCGTTCTAGATATATTTGAAGCTCAGTCTAGATTTACCATCCATGGGAGTAGACTTGGGGAGAGGCGACGACTTGTTTAACGAGGGGCTGTTGGACGTAAGTCTGGACGACAGGTTGGGCTACTTTGACGATGGGTTGGGCATAGGCTACTGGTTGAGCAACCTTGACGATGGGTTGAGCATAGGCGACTTGTTTGACAATTGGAGCTGGATGATTGACATGGACCTAAATAAAAAATAATAATTCGTCAATATTAATAGTTCATGCGTTGATTGTCAATTTAAACAGTATTTTATAACATACCTGAGAGAAGCTGGAGTAGCTGGAAGCAGCTGGAGCAACTGCTTTAACGATGGTAGGCTGGGCATAAGCGACTGGAGCATGAGCCACTGCAGCAATGGCTGGTTGGGCATATGTTGCATGAGCAATGGCCGGTTGGGCATATGTTGCATGAGCATAAGTTGGTTGAGCATAAGCCACTGGAGCATGAGCTACTGTAGCTACGGATTGCTGGGCATATACTGGAGCATGTGCTACTGTAGCTACGGCAGGTTGGGCATATGCTACTGGAGCGTGTGCTACTGTAGCTATGGCAGGCTGGGCATATGCTACAGGAGCATGAGAAATAGCTGGTGCGCTCCATCCGGATGAGTATGATGGTCCATAAGGCATAGCAATGGCGCCAGCCACTAACATGAGTAATACCTTAAAAATAAATAATTTTTGATTACCAATACCTTAAAAATGGCCAAAATAAATGTTGATACTGAGTAATTTGTGGTTATAAGCTGAATATAATAAGACTAAGTATGCTTAATCATTGTTGAATTAAAAAAAATGTATTATTTATCTATACAAATGGGCGATATTAAATATTAACAAAATCATTTATCACTTTCTAGGCGACGTAATATGCTTAAGGGTGGTTCATGAAATATCGTGGAAAAAAAAACATTTCAGGACCATTTATGATAACATCAATAATTTAGGATAGCACGAATGTATGTATTTTATTTATCTGATGGTAGTTAGCATTGAAAAAAAAGATTTTATATTGAGATTAATTCAGAATGTGGGTGGTTATGAAGGCCTTGCGGCGATATATTTCCATTGTAAATGTGTTACTCAGATTGACTTACGAAAGCCTGCATTTTGAGTTTGGAGGGGTTGCAAATTAAGACGTAGGAATGATCACGCGAAGCACTGGTCACAAAAACCAACTGATGATGAGGATCAGATGGTGAGGCTTTTATACTTGACCAGCACCAATTGCATCTGTGCTGTGATCTGCAATTGCGAAAAAAAGTGACCTTACACTTAATTTCTGGAGCAGCGTCGTTCAATGTTGGTTGCGCGACGTTAGAGATTGGAATTTCGTAGTACTTGTATTAAATTATTTATTGATTTCTATCAATCATATACGTTTATTAACATTTTTCTACGTATATATATATATTATCGAATGATGTTTTTTGAATTATCATCATTATATGGCCTAAACACAATATACGCAATGAGCTTTGATTATATTGGAATAATGCAAATATTGGCGCCTATAAGAACATTTTATTATATGCGTTGATGAATAACGTGTTTATATATATTGAAGAGCTGTAATGTTGCAATGTAATCAATTCAGCATATTTAATATTCAGTTTTAATTTAACGAGTCAACAGAATACGACCCTTGGAAAAGCTTAAATGTCTTTGATAAAAGTGCTTTCCTTGCATTAAAATGTCAATAGAGGATATTGGAAGCCTGATGATGAAAATGGAAGTCGATTAATCATCCATAAGTGTGTTAATAAATTCGAATGTCAAAATTCACATTGAAAAAAAATTCCATGTACTTTAATGAAAGTTTTTGAAGGAAAGATTTACAAAATTCAGATTTCATCGTCATTCTCAATCCAGGCTTATTCTAATTTTCTTCTTCTGAAAAAGTTATCATTTTGATAATTTAATTGGGACAGGGCCTCCAATTGATGACTAAATTGCAGCATCCATCTAAATATCATTTAAAAATAATCATAATTTTGCCACTAATTTATTTATCTTCCCTTACTCAGAAATATCTATTGAAATAATAATTATTTATTTGACTACATACATTTATGGCACCTTATAAAATTATATTTAAATTCCTAAAAATGCTTTATGTAATTTATCCATCGATGCAAAATTTATCTAAATGAACTATCATTAATATAGTATTTTTGTATGATCAATTACTGTCTAATTACAATATTGGGTGACGGTTTTCACAATTCCTTCTATAAAAAAATCTTGCCAACTTATTGAATGATATGCATGAGTATTATAAGAAATTGGTGGAATCGTGGCTTTTGAAGTAAAGTTATCCTTACATCCTTATCTTTCATTCAAATTCATGCTAATATGTTAAAGATGATCATGCAAATATTATAGAATGTATTATATATATGTAAAAAATATATTATAATACATGATTACAACATGATGGGTTATTATATGCCAAATAACACAATATTTGTTTGCGTTTGATTAGCATTTCTATGAAACGTCTTGTATTGTCTTTCTACGAAATTATAGGCTTATTCATTGCAAAAGTCGATTTTCATGAATATAACACTGTTTGTGACTATTTTTTTTAAATTTTCTTGTAAAGAAGTCATCTAATTTCAGCAAATAGTTGTCGATAGCAGGACATTTCATCGATGTAAATTTGTCCTGCCTTTGTACGTCTATCAAAATTTAAATGATTTTGGTGGCTACAGCTTTTTAGGAAAATCCATTGAAAGTTCCTTTTGCTCCTCATCTGCACTTTTTATTCTACTAATTCTTTAAGATCGTCGTTGGAAGAATTTTTATCACTTGTAATATGCAATAATTCTTCAATGTTTTTTTAGAATTTCATCGACATCAACAAGGGAGTTCAGGCTATATACCATACTCCTTTTAAACATTTATCGGTCCCCTTGTTCTAGGAAAGTTTGACCCCTTATTCTATAGTAGCCATGATATTTTAGTTTTTCCAAAAATCTCCAATAGATAGTTTATCTCCTCCATCATTTTTATCAATCAGTTGTTGAAATATCTGCCGTAGATAATAAATTTTAAAATTTGGTTTTACGCTTTGATCCATTGGTTAAATTATTAACAAAGTTGTATCGCTTTTAGTTTAGCGTTTAATATAGACAAATAAAAATATTCGGAAAATCAATTCTGGATTTTTTTCAAAGTGATTCAAGATCCCAATACTACCACGTAATACTGAAACAACGTTAAGCGGGGTCTTACTATATTGTAATTAAGGAATCCAATCCCGGACAGTTTTAAGTACTCATGAATCCCGGGATTAGTAAACGTAATCCAGAAAAAAATCGGGATTGAAATTTTTATCTAATAGAAATCGTACACCTCACCAGAACGTTGAAGGCTACTAAATCGATACATTCTCGCTGAAATCTGGACGCTTGGAAACAGTGGCGTAACTACTAATTGGCGAGCTTAGGTGACACCTAGGGGCATTAACTGTCTAATCTATTATATGTATACATATATGTTTTTCAAATTGTTATATTAACCTTTCCCTACCGGTGATGTATTTACTACACCTCGACTCTAATAATGGGAATATCGATATTAAATATAATAGATACGAAGTCCAAAATTTTTGTATTCCTCTGTAATATAATTATGAATCACATCGAAGTATTATAGTATACAAGTATTCATCTGCAGCGACGGAAATAAATAATTTGTCAGGAAATCGGAAATTTTGCGAGTTTTAATCCGTGTCTCAGCAGAAAGGAATTTTATCAGTCACGTTAATGGTATAATATGAAAATGGGGGCTCACGCGGTCATCAACTCGAATTAGCATTTAAATATCTGATGACGATACCTCCAACAAGTATGGAGGCTGAGTGTACATTTTCAGCAGCAGGTTGCCTGGCTAACAAAATCAGATCCAGACTAAATGACGAAACACTCGATGTTTAATGTTACTTCGGGCATATTTTCAAAATAATATTTGAAATTTTCAGTGTTTTATCTATCTATTTTTGAAATGTATTTTTATCTTTTCTTAAATAAATAAAATTCTTCCACCTTCAAATTATTTTTTATATTAAATAAATGGATTTGTTAGTAATTTTTTATCAAATTTATCAATGTGATTTCTTAAGCTATTGAAAATCCCGATCCCGGGATCCAGGGACTGATCCCGGGATGGTCTAATACGATTCCAAAATACCGGGATTGAAATTTTGGCTCGGGATTAGATTCCCTAATTATAATACGATTTAAGTATAATATAATCAATATCTGTTTAAATATTTAGCAAAGGACAATATATTATATATCCTGCATGTCACTGAAGTGAATGTGTTAAAATTCATTAATGCACCCTTAATCGATGTTACTAAAAATGGAATTACTTTATCCTTGTACAGGCTGAGGCAGTAAGACGTCCTTATTTGAAACACGTGCCCTAAAGAGATAGTTATTCTGAGAAGGGTGGGATGCCGCTTATTCTAAAAAATCTACTCAAGAAATAAGTTGAATCATGAAATTATTTATTTTTATTTGCCATTTAAATATTAAATATTTTTCCCATTTAACACCATTTGTATGGATAAGGAAATCGATGTGAAATTTTAACACAGATATTTTTCCAATATCAAATAGTTTGGTCTTCGATTGAAAAAATATATTGAATGCTAATAGTTTTGAGTACGTGGATAGATTTATATGGATGTGAATCGAGCAAGTAATGTAAAGGATATAGATTTTTTAAAATGAACTAAGTATGTGAATTAATTAGCTCGCTAGACACACCTTTTAGTCCATTTAATGGATCTTGCAAAAATATCTTATTTAAAATGTTTCCCATGTTATAGATTCAGTATGGGTGATTTACCTTGAACAGAATCTTCGGACACTCCTTCGACAGACGCTCGAAAATGAGGAGCAATGAATCATGTGGTTTCACAAAGTGGTCGCTTTTAGTTGACTTTTATGGTTGTTACACATCCACCATAGTGGCTATCTGATTAACCTTGCTCCAGAATAATAGTAATGATCAGAGAAGACTAAGATGACTGGTCCTATAATACATCAGTGCTCGAGTTAAAAATTCATTTTTGTCGGCCAAGCAAACGCGTTCTGTGAAAGGAATTGAAAAACTGCTTGTAAAATTAAATACCTCGACTATTTCTTGGAAAATGCGTTTTAGTTCAAGTTTGAAATGTTAAGTCGTAATTTATGATTAATTAAGAAACGAGTGGCCATTTTGAAAACGTGTTAGAATTTTCGTAATGTAATTGCTTTATATAAATTTTTTCAACCTTGTGTTGCTAACAGGGGTGTGCATTTACCCCACAATTCAATATTATTTTATATGTAGTAATCTGTTAATCTTTTCAGAGAAAAGGCATTAATAAATGGCTTTTATTTGATTGATCAAATCTAATACCAAGGAAAAATATCTAAAATAAATACAGTCCCGGAACAGATTTCATTCATTTTTTAGCTGAATATGCCCCATCACATGACATATCCAACTCTAGGTTAAATAAATTTACAACACCCATTATAATTCTTTATTTGTATATATATTAATGACAATTCTAGTTAATTAGACCAAATAACAATATAAAATGTATATTCTTCATATAACCAATAGATATAACATATATTATATTAATATTCAGTACAATTTAAAGATTATTTAATGTATATAACAAGGAATATAATAAGCTATTATATACTTGAATCAGCTTGATGACATCTTATTAAAATTACTTTTATTTTTCTTATATTAACCATATTACGCATTTAATCATATTATATTTATTATCTGACGACCCTGGGAATAGATTTTTGTAATGTGGTATTAATGTATATTGATTTATACATATACTATGGTTATAAATAATTAATTTATAGAATTTGGATTGGTTATTAAAAATTTAATGCCAAAACAGTAATCTTTATAAATGAAATAGGTAAAGTATGCGGAGCGCTGTTATATTGAACAGAACTTAATCTTCCCCTCCAGCTGTTAATTTGATTTAAAATTTAAGCTTGTACTATAATTGCTAATAAACATACACAAACTATGATAAAATATTGCACAAACTCCATTAGAAAAGCTGTTTACGTTACAATATAGTCTATGGTATTTTTTCAACGTTAAAGAATTGATATTATCATATAAATTAAATACGTTTAAGACTTTCATATACTATTATTTATATTATATTTTATTTAAAAAAACATATAAAACTATTGCAATATATTTTTTTATCAAATTTTGAACAGTCTTTTAAAGTATATTTAGAAAAGGGAAATGAGAATGTACTGCATCGTGTATTGAGAGATATTTTGGTATTATTAAGTATCTAAAAGTTGAATATTTACTTCAAACGTAATACTTCTAGTGAATATACATACATAACAATATTGATAATACTACTATGTTATAAATAATTCAATATACATTACTAAATTCTTAGACGATGAACTATATCTATGTTTATGCGTAAGAAAGTAAAATGATAAATTCACTCCCTTGTTTAACGTGATTGTAACAAACAAATTTATTTGCACATGTAATAAATTCACATTTTATAATAAAAATACTATTAGTTCTTTTAATAATAATTAAATAAAATTAGATGATGATTATAATATACATATGTTATATCTCAATTGCGAGCATAATACATTATTCCATATAATTCATTGAATTCTCAATGAATTTGTATTCATAAACAATTTTTTGCTTGACTATTATACCGGCTTGACAAATTGTAGCTGTTATTGAAGATCTAGAAAATAATCATGTGCATGGCGGTATAAGTTCTTATAATTCGAGGATAACACCTTCTGGTTGAAGTATATGCCCAGAAGCTATTTACCATAAATCACTTATTGCGGCATATATTGCATACGTCTGGCACATCTTGTTTCCTTTCGCTTATGATTGTGCTAGAATAGGAACGTATATATTTGAGAAAAAATTTGCATACTATACATAGATCAACGAATAATGTTGAATGTAATAGAAATGTAATTATCATGGTGTCTAGAAATGATTCTGATATCTTAATTTTATATACATAAGCTAAAGAATTACATCAAAGATGATTTTATTAATAACAATGCTGGTGTACAGTCTTATCATATTTGGAATGATTTGAATATAATGTGCAAAAATTGTTATCAAATTTAATTTTTGTATCCAAGAAACAATGATAAATATAAATTAATCTGTTTTAGCAGTAAAACATTGTTTTGGGACATTTATATCATTCATGGATTAAAAGTTTTTGCAGCAATTAACATCAAATGAACTTGTTGTGCATTATAAAAACAATTATATTAATTTAAAATATAGAAAATCATTACAGACCTGTAAGAGAAATAGTTAATATTTCATCTATTCTCATATACAAATTAATAGCAATGTATTTAATGGTAAATTGTAAAATAATTAGGTGTATTTTTTAAGGTGAAAAATCAAGCCGTTGAGAAAAATATAACTCATATTATCTTATTTGTAATAATTCAAATACTAAATAACTGTATTTTTGTAAAATTATGAAATGAAATAATAAAGCAAAATGTTATATATTAGTTAGTGTTAGAACCATATATAATCAATGATTTGAGAATTAAACCTTCCTAGAAACCTATTCAAATAACTTATGCACTATAAAACTAATACTATGTGACTGTAGGTGGCAGTAACGTTAAATTTATAGCTTGTTTTATATATTCTTCTTTATGAAATTTTGATTATGGTTGTGATTATTCATCCTTAGTAATTCTAAGCAATCAATAAAACAAACTACAATTCTTTGATTATTTTTTAATGTGAATTATGACTTATTAAAAAAGATATAACAAAATGGGCTCAACATGATAATATTAACAAATACTATGCCTAATAATACTGCACATATAACGTAACAAAACTCAACAACAAAATTACAAACAATGTTTAAAATGCAATCTTTTATCAATAGATACTCCAAATAACTTGAGTATCATTGTTCAATTAATATGAATATTTTGTATTTGATTCAATCCCAGTGTGAGCCCAAATTTGATGATATCCCCGAGTATCCATGTCCTAATAGACCGCCCGATAGTCCGGAGGATGCAACTTGGACCGGAATCGGTTGCGCCACGTGGACTGGATAAGGCGTTTTAATCCCAACTGCAAACGGTTGGGGTATTGGTACTCCCACCTAAAAATAAAATAGTAGCATAATATGGTTCAAACATTGATTGAATAATTTAAACAGATTTATTATGTATATATTATTACCTGTTTGACCACCGGTACTGCCACGGGTTGTGGGACCGCCACCGGAAATGGTTTATCAACCCCGATAGGAATTGGCCTGTCCACGGGTACTGGGAAGTGGCGGGTAACTGGTACTGCGAAGGGTCGATCTACCGGAACAGCAATGGGTACCTGCATGGCAGGTAGCCCAATATCATTCAAATTTATATAAAAATAATTTATGCATCATGCAATTTGTATATATACAGCAAGCATGTATGTTGATAATAGGTTGAATTTAATTATTAGATATAAAAATCTTACTCTGAATGGTATTGGAATTTGCCTTTCAAAGGGTACAGCGAAAGGTTGTGGTATTGGAATTCCAATATGTCTTGTTATGGTTGTATGATAGTCCTGCCCAATAACTGTTGCTTGTCCTGTTGATATAACAGGGGAGCCTATTCCATATCCTCCAATAGATCCCAAACCATAAGATCCTGCGCCACCAATAGATCCCAAGCCGAGAGATCCTACGCCACCAATAGATCCCAAGCTACCAATAGACCCCAAGCCACCAAGAGATCCTGCACCACCGATAGATGCAATAGATCTAATCTTCTTCAAAACATGGTTTTCTGCATGACCATGACTAGCCACCGTTGATATTAATGCAGTAATTAGTATCTGTAAAATAATTAACATCAATAATTAAAAAATCATATTACATAATATCATAGTAATTCTTTATATCAAGTATTTGATATAAAGAATATATATTATTATTTATTGAAATACATATGTAATTATAAAGGTTTTGTAATAAAATTTATTTAAAAACAGAGTTACGTCGAACACTAATAACAAGTAGCACATATTACTCAATCTTAAATTTATATACTCACAATATATTTCATCTTGAATCGAAGTAAATCCAGAAAACGTTATAATATCTCACAAGTCTCTTTTAAATAGAGTAATTTGGAATCGAGTCCTTATATATAAACGTCGGATATTTTAATCCCACTCTTAAAGAATGTGCTTCAGCTTCACAAATATTGAAGAGCCCCCCCTTTCTGAGTAATAAGAGTAGTGCACAAAGCTGCTTAACAAGAAATTCAAGCTGATGTATAAGATTTTGAATTTCAAAATATATACAGGCTGCTTGAAAATTGATGTAAAAATTACAATTTTAATGCGATGAAAAGATCTTTGTTTTAACATCATAATAAATTTTATATACCGCTCATAGTAAATTGAAAGTAGCTTATCCTTCTGATATTTTGGGCATTTATATTGATTTATATGAATATGTTTGTTCATTTCCATAATCATAAAATTAGTCTTATTGAAAATATATGATACAATGGATTGAGAATAAAATATTAATACAAAATGTAAGAAAAATTTGTTTTTAACACGTCCTTCTTCTTTATTTATATTTATATTTGTACTCATCCCAAATTTTTACACATCTATTAATTTATCATATAATTTGGGGAGTTTGTTCTATGCTATTTGACCGTGTAGTTTTAAGCATTTTCCAATTAATATTTCAATCCAAGTTCATCTTTTAAAGTTAATTTAGCATAATTAACTTGTAAATTTAACAAGGACTAGTGTGCATCATAAAATATTTTAAAATTTAAAAAAATTAATGGTATATGTATAAAAATTAAATGATTAAATATAATCAGGCATTATGTAAGTAGAATAAGAAAAGAAAGCTTAAATGACAGATTCTTGTTTCCTAATGCGTTTGAGCGAGGAAAATTATATCAACTATTTCAATCCAGTTTTAAATTATGCAACCGTTGCTGAACTGATAATGTTGGAAATCAATGCAGTATTATGTAAAAACAACATCTGCAGAATTCAATATTTTTAAGCTACATTTCATAAGGTACATTTAGTGCATCCCTTTATTATCAAAATTTGTATTTGTATCATGCTAAAAAAATAATCAATTTATTTATAGTGTATTAAAATATACATAATGTAAAATCTTTGTAACCTACTATGATCATCATAATAAAATTAGATATTTCATAGTCCTATGTGAACATCGCAGATTAACGTCTTATATCATGATAAATTCTCCTGCTTTCCTTTTATCGATATTGTTTTATTTGGCTATAAGCATAGATTTTTGAATACTATAATAAAAATTGATTCAGAGTAATAGTGTAATAAGTAATTGGTTTCTACAGACTTGAACATTTAAAGACAGCTTTATTGATAAGAGTCACTTTAGAATTTTGATACAAGCATAATAAACCATAAAGTAGTCGCTGACTCACTTTTATATTGATCATATAAACGTGTATCACACAATTTTATCTCATATTTTTAAATCCCATGCTATAAATCTATGTAACGACAAAATTCAAGCAAACCAAAATCATGAAAATGATCTTATATGTCTGCCGTTGTTCAAAAATATAAATGATGTGGATACGCAGGAAGCTAAAACTTTACATAACAGTTAAACTAGTTTTTTTTATAAATTCAATAGAGCGACTTTCTTCGGAAGAAAATGAAAGCGAGCCTGCAATAAGCAAAGCCTGAAATGGATGCACATATCACACACAATATGTTATGCACGTGGAGACATAGGCGTAAAGAAAGTCATGAAAATATATTATTTATGTTTGTTAAATACACTCATATTTAAATAGAGCTAAAAGCAAGTATTAATGAATTGTTTTGGATGATTATTAAAATAATGGCATATATAAAAAATAATCTTTGTTTGTTCGTATTTAATGCGCTGCCATACCGTTCATCCTATTGCTATAAAAAATTGTCAACTTATTGTTTACACTTACGGGAATAACATGGGTGTAGTAAAAATATTGTTTGTGTATGCAACTTGTTATGCGAGACGTTTAGCGTATGCACTATGTTGACACATATTGTTGTGGTGGTTGGTAATGTAAATAATGCACTACAACCGTCGATTTGTTATGTATTTTTCAAGTGTTTGGTCTTCGGTGGACTATACCGTGAGGCAGTAACACACAAACGTCATCATTTCAATTCATATCTGGATCAATTCGTTTGGTAAAATGTATTCCGTACCGTTTGGTCTCCATCACATTGTTTATAATTGCGTATTTATGTTAAAAATAAACACATTAATAATTATTGTGGCGGCAATGAACAAAAGATGCTCATAAGGAGCATCACCAAGGTACCGGCAGTTATTCCGCGACCATGAGTCCGACAGGATATTCGAAATATCGAAAATAGATACATTTGAATTCTTAATTTTCCCCTCAAATAATTACTAAGCGCGATCGTTTACCATTTTTACGCATAATTAAAAATATATGAAAGCACTTCAATAACTAGAATCAAAACATAAAAACATTATTTCTTTGTGTGGCATTGCAACGCATGCCAGTTAATCACTAGTATTATATAATTTATAGAAGAGAATTGTTTCCACAAATGACCAACACCCACAAAATTCTTTTCATATAAAAGCCACCATTTTTCGCACATTCAATGTCATTTGCACAAAGCTGTAAATAGGGTATAAAGCGCCCGTGGCAAGTATCTAACTAACCCCCCCCCTCAGTTTTTAAAGAGACCCTAAGTTGCTTCCGTGATCGTACAGATCATAGAAAATGCCGCAAAAAGCCCTAAAAGATAAAGGAGTGGCCATAATGTTTGTATGCCCAATCGGTCCGCTTTTCGAACCACTGATATGACGAATGAGCGGATCGCGATCGGATGTCAGTGCTAGTTCATGTAAAGTAGAATGGTTGATTAAAATAAAAAAAACATGTGCAACTCTCGATCGGGTCGGTATTCTGCGTTTTGCGCCCCAAGCCCAGTTGCGCCCGTCGCGGGCGCAACTGGGCTCTTGTTACGGCCTTGCATTTGCATGTACTAAACTATCTGTAATTTAAAATGAAATTTTAATATACATAAGAAGAGATAATTTACTATCTTAACATTTAGACTCTATACCAACCATTTTTTAATGAATTGTGCAGAAATTTCGAATTTAATTCGCATACTCTGTATGAATTCATTTTCGATGCTCGAGTTTTCATCAATAGATATCTTTGTCCAACCCAATTACTGGCATTGCAATTTATTTATTGCTTTATTAGGATCATATTTTATACATACATTTTATATTGAATGCATTGTATTCATTGTTCTTACATTTGCCAATGTCTGAATCATAGCATTTTGACCGTAAGAATGCATTTTTAGTATAGGCTAATGATCGAAAATAACCAAATCATTCTTCTACTCCATATAACCAACAAGAGCAAGTATAATTTTATGAAATTTAGACATATTTGAACTACAATAAAAATGACTTTTTATTGAACATATATTTTGAACCCTGTCTGCTTTATTTATTGTTATATAATTATAATACTAAAGAAGATTTAAGCGTAATCCATATCATTGAATGTAAGTGTTAACGTATGAAATTGAAAGTCTAGTGCTGATGAATTTCACTTCCTATAGGAAAAATAGATTATCCGGTCGAGTAGAAAACCAGATCTTGTCTTTAAAGAGAATCTGTTACATATCTAGTTTTGTAAGTACATACAAATAATTATCTAGCCTTTAGAATCTTTACGGATATCCGTTTTATATATATAGATGTTCGACCGGAAAATTCCTAACAGTTCTTAAGACTAGTCACAACAGAAGGTTACAGATTTAGGAAAATAATTTGCAATGGAGGGTGTCAAGATGATGATGGTAAATTAATTTCTTTTAATATATTGATCTAATTTTTATTAGATCAGATTATTGACAGATTTATAAATTGTGATTTTTTTTCAGATTTGTATGGCATTAGCTGCTTTGGTGATACCATCCAACTGTAATTGGACACCGATCATTCCAAAGTATGAAAAGAAATCATCACCAGATCCTGTATCTGAGAATAGAGTTCCAAGAAGCTACGAATCATCTCTGTCTTCATCGTACTATCCGAGTGCTAATCAGCAATCTTTATATACAGACTACACCCCTGTTCAAAGTCAAGGATTTAGGCCAAGTTATGGTCAATATTTGAATACTAATCAAGGCTATTCAGGCTATCAAAACGGAGCAGGCGTTTCGAATTTGGGGAGCATTCAAAACGCTGCAGGCGTTCAAAATGTGGCAAATATCCAAAATGTGGCAAGCTTGGCTCCATCCAGGCACACTGTCTCCACGATTAATAACCATGTGGGAATAAATGTTCCGCAGCCGATTCCTATACAAATTAATCGCGCTGTCCCAGTTCCCATACACGTCACCGTTCCTGTTGATGTTCCCAGACCAGTACAAGTAACTGTGCCACAAGCTGTACCTTTCGATGTACCGAGACATGTACCAGTCGAAATTCCGAGGCCATTTGCTGTTCCTGTCCAACAAAGAATACCTGTGCAGATAACGCAAGCAGTAGGCATTCCTGTGCCACAGCCTGTTGCTGTAAATATTCCAGTACCGCAACCTGTTGCTGTCCCACAAGCTGTTCCTGTTGCGGCTCAACAGTTTTCAATTCAACTACCACAGCAGATCGGGGGTTATGGAATAGGCGGCATTGGTCTCGGTGGCATCGGAGGTAATTTAGGTGCTTTAGGAGGGGGAGGTAATTTAGGTGCTTTTGGAGGAGGAAGTAATTTAGGTGCTTATGGAGGAGGAGGTAATTTAGGTACTTATGGAGGAGGAGGTAATTTAGGTGCATTGGGAGGAGCAGGTCATTTTGGTAATATTGGTTCACCTTACAATATTGCACTTTCAGGTTACGGTCATGGATTTGGATCCATCGGTCAAGGGATCGGCTATGGATTCGGAAACATAGGGCATGGATTTGGAACCATAGCACAAGGAATTGGAGGCCTCAGTCATGGAATAAGCAATATCGGTCAATCAATATCAATTAAAGGCTGAATGTTTTTGATCACGCAATACCAATTCAGTATTGATTAGTGTATTCATATAATAGTTATTTGACATAAAACATAGGATACCAAAGAATACTAATCTTAAAATCAAGTATCGACTGTCCATTCAATTGACAAGTTCTTTTCTTTGAATTAACACCTTGATTTTCTATGATAGCTTTGAATATTATGCTGGAAGTTGTTGTTTAATAAGAATATATTGTTATATGTTTTCTGTTATAATGTGTATATTAAAATGTTATTCTGTTATCAAATAAATTGTTATGAATATAATCGAAATATTGTATTACTTATAATATTTCAACCAAGTAATCAAAACCAACTAACTATTTATGGGACCTGTCACCTAGATTGATGGAATTTTTTGCTATTATATGTTTGTATAGTCATAAAACAGGAACTACTTACGTTCATATGATTACTTATTTGGAAGTGATCATCGAAGATATAAGACAAGGAATGATCTCATTTAATATTCATTCAAGGATCAAGGATTTATAAGGAAACTATTTTGTTCAATATTGTATTGCATTTTTATGACAGTACAATAAACGATATTCCGCATTTACTCGGAATCAACTCGGACTTTTTATAAGTTCTCATATATCATAAATGTACGATAAGATAATATCTACATTTTATAATACATAAGCTCTGGAAACCTTTACTTTATCATTTGATCCACAGTCTCAAAGCGAAGCTTGACATTCAAACACGAAAATATTGACAGTTCTATCCAATAGGTAATTATTCTTTTTGCATTGTGTTTTTGTATATTTTTAGTTAAGCTTCATTTTTTGTAAAAATGCGATTTATATTTTAGCCCTTACCACTCGAATGTCGACCTTATGTCGCTAAAATTTTAACCTTTCTCTATCTATGGCGATATTCACTTGGCAGTGACTCACTTATAATGGGAATATCGATGTGAAATATAATAGATACGGGGTTCAGAATTTTTGTATTCCTCCCTTAATATAATTATTAATTAAATCAAAGTATCATTGTATACTAGCGAATACCCGGCATGCGTGGCAATGCCAAACTTAACCCTTTAACTGCCACTGACTCATCAGCGCGTATAAATGCGACGCGCCGGTGAATCGTTGGCATTTAACTGGCTTATTAATTATTTGAGAGACTGGCTTTCTACGATCTCCATCGGGTCGTAGAGGCCCTTCCTTACGACCGGTAGCGATTAGTGGGTTCGCACCTTTTTTTTCGGGGTCGCAAGTGAGACTCAAAACTCTTCCCTACCCTATACAACATATATCTATGTAATTATTTTCATCTATTTCATTTTGAAGCAGTTTTCGTCTATATAGTTATCCTAGCCTAAGAATCTCAGAGTAAAATCAGAACATTCGTGGAGAAAGAGCGTGTCCTAACAGATATGGAATTTTAATTTCATGGTTTTGTACCATTCTGTGTACTTTGCGAGCGGACTGGCTTGCTCCCGAATAGGGGGATCAATCACACAGCTCGGGTCAGAGGAGGCTTCCCCCCCATGTTGTTGTTATATTCGTCCCAAAGATTATGCTCATGCCGTGCTAATGAAGTACTTTTAGATTCACAATATTTTTCCAGATGGTGTGCACCATCTGGTAATAAATTATTTGAGTTTGAGCAGCCCGCATACAACTGTCCATGTGAGAAGCATGCACGCATACCCTGTGTGTTTCTGTTCTTTGTAAATAAACTGCATGCGTTTCAATTCGAATAGCATATCAGTCGGAATCATTGGGCCAAAACCTCTTTTTGAAATTTTTCATTTCAAATTGTAGCTCCTATGATATTATTCATCTTTTTTTTTTCACTAAAAACCTGGTATATTTGCTACATGTCGTGGCGGATTTATGTTTCATAGAAGAATTATAGGCACGCCAATTTTCAGCGATAAAATATCCAATTCAAATATATGTTTATATAGAATGAAAAACTAACTGAATGTTGTCCTTATGTTTTGTTCGTGTGTTTACATGACATTCAATCAATGCATTTACATACAATTCATATCAAAAAATCACTTTTTGAATTTTATCTCGCTGTTAAACGTACCACATATTGAAAACCACTGTTTTGTTTAAATATATTGGTGGAGTAAACGATTTTATAGGCACCACTAAAATTTATTTTTAATTTATTATCTGGTTTAAGAATCATATCAATTTTACGAGTTTTATGAATTTCTTACGAAAGCTTAGCGCGAAGCACCCGAACTGTAAATTGTTTAAATTTTAATGTTCGTTTTCGTCGGTAGTGATTTTTTCCCTATATTATGGTGTGAGCAAACATGGCATCCATCTTGCGCACAGCTTTCTCATGTCCAAATAATAGGGGGGGGGAGTAAGTTAAATACTAGCCATTGGCGCTTCATACCCTCGTTATGGTTCTGGTAATCATAATATACAATAAGTTTGGTATCTTTTGGGTACCCCCTCATATTATTTAGTAACAATCGCTTATTCTCAAATTTTCAACCCGTTTTATACTAGCAAAAATATTGCGGAATCGTTATTTTTCAGATGACACTAGTTAAAGATTTCGATTTTTTTCAGATTAAATATAAATATCAAGATGCCTATTATGCGATTAAATAGTTGCTGTTGTGGATGCACTTTAAGAAGTGGTTCAATCATAATTGGGTGCTTTGAAGCGGTATGCATAATTAGTGTATTTTTAAGTGTCAATGTGATTGATAATAATTATTACGCATTTTTTTCAGATTTTCTTCGGACTAACAATCATCGGGTCCATTGTTATATGTGAATTTCTGAAGAATCCTGAAAATTACCAAGACATCGCAGATGAGCGAGATATGATATACGGCTTATTTGTTGCAATAGCAGTGATTTCATCGCTCCAGCTGTGTATTTCGTTGATGATGATGTATGGAGTTGTAAAAGTAAGTTATTTTCTATCATAGCGATTATTTATTGCACGAATAATTGTGCTTTTAATAAATATTTTATTCGCTTAACACATTACTCAATAAATTTCAGGATATGATTCCGTTGTACAAATAACAAAAACATGTTGTTTTATGACGTTCTACGACGAATTATATCCTACGAATTTATTGAGTGTGATGTTAATAACATTGCCAAATCTGAGGATAGAGTTGGTTAAAAACAAGGAAACACTGACTTAATTTTCTAATATTTTAGAGTGTTTAAAATTATATTTATAGGATAAATGTGCTTGGATGTTGCCGTGGTTAATGTTTGCGATATTTAACATATGCATCTCAATCGTTTCGGCTGTGATTAACTCCATTCAATTCATTGCCGCTGGATTCGTTGGAGGAATGGCTGGATCGGTTTCATCAATGGGTTTCGTCATATGTAATATTTTTATTATTTTATACAAAATATTAGAGTGATAATGCAATCATCATTTGATAATATCATTGGTACTTGCAGGTATGAAAGTATATTTCGCTCTTGTTATATATAACTATTATCGGAGCATTCAAGAATCTGGAAGACAAGGAATAAATCTTTATGTGAGACCTGGAGCATGATTATTTTTTAGCTGTATATAATTTTTAGTATTCGTAACATGTCCTTTACTGGTTATGCATATTATTTGAGCTGTATATTCATTTATAAAGATTTAACAAACATTTTTCAAAACAATATTTTATTATTTTTCCCTTGTATTGTTTATTTGCAGATCAATAAGTGATAAATATGAATGATTAATTCTCTCTCTATTTATGTGATTTCTATTTATCTATTTGTTATAACTAACTTAAAGGCATTTAATTATCTTCAAATGATATATACAAATATCTAGACTAAAATGATTGCTAATGATTCCATTTCAGAATGGGTTAATGTGAGATTATACAGAAAACAGATGGATTAACAATAAATTATGCATGTATGAACAAATCAAATTTGATTTTAGTGAACATTAAACGTCATTCACACTTAAGGACTTTTTTTATATTTTATAAATTGAGCATTGAAGTGAAAAATGAAATTGTTTAAAAACATTTCATGAATCATTCTCAATAGTCTTGTATACGAACGCTTTGGAAAAAAAAACTTTTAATATAAAATCAATAACAGTGCACAGATTAAGTTAGACCCCCTTATATCTATTTTTTTTAATAAAAAAAACACTTTAATGTTCGGGCGATTTTCGCAAGTAATTTATAAAACTCTAATTCTTTCGTTAAATTGATATAATTCTTTTAAATCAGCTTGAAATTAAATTTCAGTGGTATCTACAAAAGAGTTTACTTCATCGATATATTTAAAAATAATAGTGGTTTTTAATCTATGGTGCGTGTAAGAAAGTGATAAAATGAGTTATAATTTTTGACTTGAATTGTATGAACAGGCATTGATTAACTCTCTGCGGTCCTATGTCGACTCTGGCTCGACATTTTGTTTCTACATTTTTCCCCACTCAGATTTAAAATCATGTGTTTTTTTTTTTTGGAAAGGAATATTGGTTTTTATAATCCTTCATAGTGTTTCGCCCGATCATAATTTTTACGAAATCATATAATATTCATAATATTTTTTTCCGAAATTAATGAGTATACAAAATATTTTTTTAATAAACCTGGTCTCCATTTAGGCCAATGTTTTGGGATATACCATACATTATCTAATTAAAAACTATAAAATATAATGCCTCTGTATAACATATTAGCAAAATATACAACTTTGGTAAAAAATAAAAGTGTTTTATTAAATAATAACTTAAAAATTGAAAAAAAAAATGTTTTATCTTAAAAATTTCTAAAATATTTAGGTCCCGCAAAGGGACGTTTATGTCTTGTTGGGCCTAAAAGTGATCGATTTTTGCATATTTTTTTATGCAAAAAGTATTAAATATAGAATGTTGATATTTAGTATGTTGACTAGGCGAGACAGCGTCAAAAATCTTGATTTCATTTCATAACAGCTCCAGATCTAAAACTTATTTACAATGTTAGATGGCAAAAAATGAAACTCAAGCAACGGAAACAAAAGACTTTCTCCTCCGTGAAACTCAACATTTATATCGACTCTTATAGATGGGTCATATTTTAGTGACTTATTGAATGCTTATTTTTTTATTTATTTATTT
The DNA here is from genome assembly GCA_008973525.1 of Stenopsyche tienmushanensis. Taxonomy (NCBI): domain Eukaryota; kingdom Metazoa; phylum Arthropoda; class Insecta; order Trichoptera; family Stenopsychidae; genus Stenopsyche; species Stenopsyche tienmushanensis. The sequence continues at coordinate 624,147 of WACJ01000200.1, forward strand.
ATAAACCTTTATTCAATAAATATAATATAGCAAGGTAAAATGGTGTATCAATATACACAATTACATAAAAATAGATTAACAATTTAAGTCTTAGATTACTATCCTTATCTTAATTACAAGTATATATTTTAGTTATAATAAATTTTACATAATAAGAGTTAATTTAATTTTTGTATATATATAGGGGGAAAAATAGGAGACTTAAAACCCCTTTGCGACATTCCTTAAAAACTATCTTACAAACTAAACAAAATAAATAATTTAATCAATCAATCATATATCCTTCATACGTCGCGCATTCATGACTATCAACTATAGTAAAATATGTTTAGGCATTTTGTGAACGTATCTAAAATTATTGTTTTGAGTGGTATATTCGCCGAGTGTAGATATGAGATGATTGGTGTGATTTGGAATTTTTGAGTAAAAATTGAGTGTTAGCTTATGAAAAAAATTCTTTATAAGAGGAAGTTTAATTTTATTGTGAAAACGTTTAAGATTAGTGTATGGAAATGTATTGAAAACAATTTTTATGGCTTTGTTTTGTACGATTTGAAGTTTATTGTAGTTGGTGTTGCATATATTGCTCCAGACGGGAGCGGCGTATGTGAGTGTAGGTCGAATCAGCGTTTTGTATAATAAAAATTTGTTAGAGGCCGAGAGAGCACTGCGCCGACGAAATATGGAGTGCAGCGCCCCCATAGCTGCTAATCCGCGGGCACGAGTCACCGACACCTGTGCTCCCCACCTCAGTCTTCTATCTAAAGTCACCCCCAAGTATTTCACTTGGGGTTTCCACTCGATAGAGCTGGACCCGACGACTATTGGGTCAATTCGAAGATTTTTCCGTTTCACGGAGAACAAGATAGCTTCGGTTTTTTCTTTATTTAATTTGAGTTTCCAACGATCGAAATATTTAAATGCAGCTTTTAGCGATCGTTGGAGGTTTCCGACTATTAGCTTGTTGCTCCGAGAGCTGGTATAATATGCCGTGTCGTCGGCGTAGAGTGCTACGTTTGATGGGGACGGTGTCGGTAGATCGTGTAAGTAAATGTTGAACAGGTGAGGCCCTAAAATACTGCCCTGAGGAACTCCCGCTGAGACAGACTGGGAAGTTGACGTTGCTCTGTTTAAGGTTACCGAAAATGATCTTTTGTACAGATAGGATTGGATCATTTTAATAAGGTAAGTAGGAAACTTAAGGGATATCATTTTGTGGATCAGACCGCGGTGCCAGACAGAATCAAATGCCTTTTCGATGTCGAGAAGTACCATACCGGTACTTCTCTTCATGTTAAAGTTTCTAGTAATGTGTTCAGTCAGTCTGGTCAGCTGATGAGCCGTAGAGTGATTCCTACGAAAACCGAATTGCTCATTATTAATAACATTTATACTAAGTTCATCCAGTCTATTTAGAATAAGTTTTTCAAATATTTTGCTTAGTGCAGAAAGTAAACTGATCGGGCGATAATTTATAGGGTTGCTGGCATCTTTACCTGGTTTGGGCAATGGAATGACTTTCGCCGACTTCCAGGTGGATGGGAAGTACCCCATGCTCAAACACGCATTAAATATTTTTGTCAACTGGATAATTATTTTAAATGGGAGATTTTTGATGACTGTATTGTCTATAGTGTCGAAACCTGGGGATTTCTTGCTTTTTAGTTGTCTAATTATATTTAAAGTTTCAATGGGTGTTATCAGTTTAAATTTATGTGATTTTATATTTAAATTGTTTTGGAAATCCCTAATCGTTTTATCTACTATTTTAATGGTTTTATTGTTACTCATATTCTCTGAAATTTTGTGATTTAATTTAAAGGTTTTTGCTAACAGGTTGGCCTTATCTCTATCGGACTCGGCACTTATCTGATTATTAATTAAACTGGGAATTTCTTTAGGTTTATTTTTGAGGGTTTTTACAACTTTCCAAAGGGAATTGTCTGAGGGACTTAATTTAGAGAGCTTAGTTTTCCATGATTCATTTTTTAATTTGTTGATTTGACTTTTAATTTGATAGTTGAGGCGATTGACCAATACTTTAATGGATTTGAGCCGATATTTTTGCCATAATTTCTTAAGTTTATTTCTGTTCTTAATCGTGCGTTTTAAATTCCGCGTGAGCTTGATAAGATTTGAATCTGTTACGTCTAACGGAATGAACTTAGCTTTGGCTTCTAATATAATGTTGGAAATGGACTCTACGGCTTCGTCAATTTCGCGTTCGTTAGATCCAGGAACGGAAGTGGATAGGAGGATGTTACGATCGAGATAAGATCTGAAGTCTGACCAATTTGTCCGCTCGTATGCCAGCCTGACCGCTGGTGTTCTCTGGAGTCCACCTTCCACATCAAAAACGACTGGAAGGTGATCGGACGGGAGAGCATCCACGGCCTTCATCCGAGATACGGTCGAGACGTTTTTGGTCAGCGTCAGATCTAACGTGGAGGGACGTCTGTTGACCGACGGATAGTATGTGAAGCGTTGTGGAAAATGGATATCAACGTTGTTGTCCAGTGAAAATGCTTGTAGAAGCGAGCCCTGCCGGTTTCCCCGTGGACAGTTCCACTGAATATTCTTGGCATTGAAATCACCCGAGACCAAGACTCTTTCGCTCATACTGAACAACCCCGAGAGTTCATCTGAAAGCAGGTCCAGCTGAGGGGGGTTGTAGGCGGCTACTATAATATATTTTTTGTTTCCCAAAACTAACTGGATAGCAACAGTTTCGAGGTTAGCAGAGACAGGAGTTCGGACTGGGAAATGGTCAATTTCGTTTTTTATAAGGATAGCTACACCACCGCCGGCTCTGTGTAGTCTGTCGGAGCGGTGGCATGTAAAACCGGGGATTTGAAAAGGGATATCTGGTTTAAGATACGTTTCCGTAATCAGAGCAACGTCAATTTTTAGGTGACAGATCACCACAGTTAGTTCGTCAATTTTGCTCCTTAACCCGTGAGCGTTCCAATTTAATATTTTTAATGAGTTAGAGGTGAATTTAATTAAGGAGATCGTCCAAATGCTCTATAAGGCAGATGGCCATGTCCATTTTGGTTTTACACAGACTTAGTTTTGCACGAATGTCACGTAGTGTGCACACCATCTTCATCATGTCTGACAATGGGAGAAGACTCTCTCCATTGGTGAATGCCGATGTCGTCTTTGTCTTCGGCTGTTGGGGTGAGGACTGTCGGGCGGCCCAGACGGGGGGTGCAGTAATTGGTGGGCTGGTCGTCTTCAGGTTTGGGAAGTCTTTATCTGAGAGAACAGGGGCAGCTTTTTTGAGAACATGTGCCTCTCTGGCGGATAGTTTTTCTACGACATTTTGCGAGATCTTTCTTTTTGAATCCACTCTCTTTAGATAGTCCACTCTTTTGGGACACTCTCTATCGCAGGCGGCGTGAGCTCCTCCGCAGCCACAGCACTTGGGAACAATTTGTTTCCCGACGAGAGGACAAGCACTGGAGGCGTGAGGTTGATCGCAACGCACGCATCTCTCAGCGCGAAAGCAGTTCTTCGCTGCGTGGCCAAACTCTTGGCATCTGAAGCACTGCGTTATCTGCCTCGACGATCTTTTGTATTTATTAATTGACACTCTGCAATGGCAGAGGTGTCTTATATTTTTAATGGATTTAATATCCGTTCCGTGCGGAAAATGGACAATGTACAGCCGCGTTGTCCTGTCGGTGGCATTTTTCATGACCGACACTCTGTTCGGTCGTATTCCATGGAGCGAGAGATCTTCGGCGATGCTTTCGGGCTCCATTTCCGGGAGGCCGTGGATGACAGATTTAACTTCCCTCTCTGATTCTGGAGTGAAAGTATGATGAGGCCTGTTAATGCCTTCTTTTTTGAGCCCCTCTAGGAGCTTATTGTAATGTGTCATGTCATTGCATTGCACAAATATTTCTTTTGATTTGGTGTACCTGAGTTTGAAGTTACCCTCAGGTACAAATGATTTTATTAATGCCACCGAGGTGGCATGTGATGTGGTCGCTTCTATGACAACGGGCGGGACTCTTGATTTCTTGGTGGGCGCAGCAATATCTTCCACCATTGGAATTGCTTCGAAGCGGTTTTGTTGGGGCACAGGCTTCGGCGGTAGCTTCTCCAGAAGCTTGGCCACTTTGGTGGGCTGTTGCCAACCAGCAGGATCAATAGTTTTAGCTTTGAGTTGCCTGGCGCGGCGTCCCTTGGAGGGCGCGCGGCTCATGGTGTTTGCGGCTCGAGCCGTAGCTCGTTACCACTGGGATTTACCCACTCGATTCACAACGAACGTCCTGTCACCAAGACGCACAAGGAACCATAGGATAGCACAGGATCCATATTTAATAACAATACACAAGCCATGGAAACCGTTACTTCACCATTTGATAAATAATTTCAAAGCTATAACATGTCCTTATAGTACTAAAAAATAATATCAGTTCTTCTAATAATCGTTCTTATTGCAGTAAGTTTTTTTATAACCTGGGCTTGAATTTTATTCAGTAGTTTTGATATAATTACAATTTATATTTTTATATTTTATTCAAAAGTTTATTTAAAAAAATCGTCAATATACTTGTAATTGTTATGTTCGTCTTAGCTATTGCGTGTTTATTGATCGATATGCTTTTAGAATTATTGGCAATTATTAAACAATGATGTCTTAATAAATCCTATGCACCTTTTTACATTATAATTTTAGATTTGTTTAGAAGTATAAACATACCTAATATCTCTAGATATATCAAAAATGTATTAGATTTAGATGCAGCACCCATTTAATCATACGTCTGATGCGAATGCAATAACAAGGAACGTTTGCACATGTGCCAATGCACTTAATATTTAAAAGGTCATTAAAATTATCATTGTCTATAATAGATGTGAGTTTTAATACAAACTTAAACGAAAGCTCTGTGTCACATAAACGAAATTTTGCTGAAAAGGCTAAAAATATTAACAATATTCGATCCCATCATTAATCCAATATTAACTTTTTTTTTTTTTTCCCTTCCACTGCCACCCGGCTACAAGTGAAGCAATGCCAGGGTGGCAGCAATGTATCCCTCTCGGGTCCTCTATGCTGTCATCTATTCAGATGGGGAGCGAAGGCGACGTCTCTCACGCTCCGCTTCTTCCTTGGCCCGGATTACAGCCGTTGCGTATCTGCACCACGCGTTCCATGTCTCCGCGCTAGTCAGCATCGAGGGTATCATGGTGTCGGGGGAGAGCGTATTTAAATTAAGCTTCTCCTTTAGGTTTTCCCTCTCTGCGTCGAACGCCGGACAGACGAATGTCGTATGTGCAGCATCGTCCGTTTCTGCATTGCAGTGGTGGCATCCCGGTCCGGTTTCTTTTCCAATTCTGTGGAGATAGCTACCGAAGCAACCGTGGCCGGTGAGCACCTGGGTTAGGTGGTAGCACAGTTGCCCGTGCTTTCTGTCCACCCAGGGCTTCAGGGTCGGCAGGATTCGGTAGGTCCACCGACCTTTGATGGAGTTTTGCCAGCGAGTCTGCCACGCCTCCATGGTAAGCTCCTTGGCTCTCTTCTTATCTTCACCCAACCGTGTGGTCTTCCTCTCCTTGGCGAGAAGATCTATCGGCGGTACCGCAGTCAGCGCCAGGACTGCGTCCTCTGACACCGTGCGGTACGCCGCCGCAACCCTGATCGCGCTCCTTCTCTGGACCCTGGCCATGTTGAGCCTGGCCCGCTCTATGTGCAGTGCATCGGCCCATATCGGCGCGCCGTACAACAGCACCGAATGCACTACCTCATTGTAAAGCTTCCTCCGGTTGGTCTTCGGGCCACCGATGTTAGGCATCAACCTGGCCAGGCCCTCTGCAATTCCGGCCGCCCTTGCTGCCGCTTTCTCCGTGTGTGCCACAAAGCTGAGCTTGTCGTCTATCTCCACCCCGAGGTATCGTATCGATCTTGAGAATTTAATCGTCGAGTTTCCGATCCTCAGGTTGGGAGGTGCAAGCTTTCTGCGCCTCGTGAAGAAGAGGGCTTCCGTTTTCTGTACGGCGAGTTTTAGCCCTGCCTCCGTTAGCCAGTTCTCCGCCTTCTTCAGGGTGTTCTCGCAGATTATTTGCAGAAGCTCCGTGGTCTTGGCCGTGACAAGTATAGCTATGTCGTCAGCAAAGGCGACCATCTTGGCCCCTGACATTAGTGTAACTTTTAGCAGGCCGTCATACATGACGTTCCACAGTGTAGGTCCGAGTACGGACCCCTGTGGAACGCCGGCAGTTACCGGTCTTTCCTTTTGGCCTCCTTCGGCGTCTGTGTACACCAGTATCCTGTCGTGCAGATAGCTCTCCACCATTTTTAGAAGATATGGCGGGGCGTCAATTTCCTTCAGCGCTCTGATGACGAGATGCCATCTGGCCGAGTTGAAGGCATTCTTGACGTCGAGGGCTATCAGCACGACGTGTGCGCTGGCTTTCACGCTTCCCCTCCATGCCGTTCTCACCGTGTCGATGACTTGGGAGATGGCGTCGATCGTGGAGCGGCCCGCACGGAAGCCGTACTGCCGTGGGGATAGTCCTGGTTCGATGTACTGCTGGAGTCGCTGGAGGATCATTCTCTCCAGCAGTTTTCCCATCCCGTCCAGCATGCACAGTGGTCTGTACGCCGACGGTCCTGGTATTGCTTTCCCCTTAGGGATGAGGACCAGCTTCTGTCTCTTCCATGGCGCTGGGAAGACCCCCTCCGCTAGGCAGGCATTGAGTACTGTCAGCAGGAGGTTCGGGTCGAACCCAGCAACCAGCCTGATGACTATGTTCGGTACTCCGTCCAATCCGGGTGTCTTTCCGGGCGTCAGACGCCTTACGGCCGTGACAAGTTCTCCTGCGGTAAAAGGGGGACCCTTCTCGTCTTCTGTGACCAGAATATGCTCCATGTCCACTAGTGTCGGGTTCGGGAAGAGTGTGGCAATCACTGATTCCATGTTCCCAGAGTTGTTCAGGTATGAATCCGTGTTCACCGCCTGCAGTTTCCGTCTGACAATCTTGTAAGGTTTTCCCCACGGGTCGTTATTTACAGAGTCGCACAGTTCATCCCAGCACTTCGCTTTGTAATGTTTGATTGCGTAGCGCAGTGTTTTCCTCGCTGACCTAAAAACAAGTCTCAGGTCTTCGCGGGATGGATGACGCTGTGATCTCCTTTGGGCTACCAGGCATTCCCTTCTAAGCATTGCGATGTCGTCATTCCACCAGTAGACCGGTGCTCGCTTCGAGCAGGTCGCGCGTCTCGGCATGGTGGCGTCGCAGGCAAATTTCAGGAGCTTATTGACGATGTTTGCGGTTTTTTCCGCTTCCGCTCCACTTGTGTTTCCGTCCGCGGCCGCCTGTCTTCTAAGTCCCACGGCATGCTCGAGCGCTTCTGCATCCAGTCTCCCGGTGGCCCATCCCGTAGTCGGGACTCGGCAGCGGTTTTTTGCGCCGTTGCTTATCCAAAATTGTATGTAGAGATGGTCACTGTGGGAGTATGTGTCAACCACTTCCCATCCGCCGATCCTTCCTAGTACCGTCTCACCCACAAAGGTGACGTCGATGGCAGAGGTACTTCCCCTTCGCATAAAGGTATTTGCACCCGTGTTTACCGCATGCAGACGAAGTTGCGATGCCATGTCGGCAAGAAGGGCGCCCCGTCTGTCCGTTCGGGGGGAGCCCCATTCGGGCGCTTTAGCATTGAAGTCCCCGCTTACTACGGCGGGTAGCGTGGAGGTCCGTATGCTGTCCGCGAGACGAGAGAGATCTCCCGCGAAGTCAGCGAGCGTTGAGTTCGAGGAAAAGTAGCAGGAGTAAACCCTCACTCCTCCCGTCTCAATCCACGTCCAGCCGTCGACCGCAGTTCCTTGCGCTCCTGTAATGCGGAGTCTGGTCGATGCAACCCAGATGGCCGCTTTCTCGTCCGCGCTGGAGAAATAACGCGATGGGTTGCTGCCCCGGTATTGTTCAGATATCAAGACCAGGTCCGCTCCCCTCTCTTCCGCTACCCTTTCCATAAGGTCTTGGGCTGCCCTGCATCCATTGAGATTTATTTGCAGAACTACGATGTCCATTTTTTCATTTTTCTCTCTTTTTTTCGGTACACAGGGCACTCCCTAGTTCCCATGAGGTGCTTTGGGTCTCCCTTTCCATTGCACGTGTAGCAACAGGGCTCCTTGTCGCACGCGGCTGCCATGTGCCCAGTCTCACCGCATCTGAGGCAAGACGCAGAGCGGTCTGGTGATTTGCATTGTCTCGCTATGTGGCCAACTCCCAGGCATCGGAAACATTTGGAGACGCTGGTTTTCCTACGCACTCGGCAGTAGGTCCAGCCGATCCTCAGCTTGCCCGATTCCAGGAGTTTGATCCCTGCTCTGATGGGCACCGTGACTATTGCCAGTTGAGTGCCCTGTGTTCCTGCTTTCAGGTACTTGACCTCGATCTCTTGTTCTGTTCCAAGGTCGCAGGCAGCGCGTAAGGCCTCAATGACCTCACTCTCGTCAACTCCCTCCTCAATGTCAAGAATTGTAAGTGTCTCGACCTGGACGAGCTGCTTAACCTTGGTCTCGGGTCCCAAGGCGCCTGCTATTGCCCCGACGAGTTTGGCTGGATCTTCCTTGGATTCTTTTCCAAGCTCAATGATTGCGTCTCCTTTCCGTGTTCTCCTCACGGACGCAATCTTGTATCCCAGCTCATCAGGCTTGATCGTTTTGCGGAGAATTTTTAGGGTGTCGGCATATGTGTTTCCACCTTCATTCTCCTGTAGGCTTATGACGATGGCGTCCTTTCGGATCCGGGGTTTGGGCAATCCGCGCTTTTCATTCTGTTTGCCTCCCTCGCCCCTCCGTCTCCTCTTTTTGCCTACTACCGTCCATTCGGTAGGAGCTGTAGTTGGGCGTTCAGTGGGTTGCAGTGGTGTCTTCGTTCTACTTTGTTGTGACTGCTGCTGTTGGTGAGGGGGGGGCTTCCTTGAGTTTCTCCCCTGTTGTTGTTGGGCCGCAATCCTGTCGCACTCTTTTCTGAGAAGATTGGCCATTGTCTTCTCTGCGTACGTCAAGATATTAGCTGCTGCAGTGTTAGTTCCCGTTGTTTCCTTGGTGGTTCTCTTCGCAGTCTCCTTGGGCGCTGCGCTGCTGACATGTGCATCCGCAGTCTGAGTACTCTTGTTGGAGCACTCTGGCCGCGGACCATCTTCCACACTCCTGCGATTTCCCGCACTGTTCTGTCTTATCCACGTAAAGATGTCATCCGCAAGGGACTGAGCTTTTAGGACTTTTTCCTTCAGCTTCTTGTTAGTGTTGCTGTGGATGAAGCTCTCAAGTTCCTTCAATAATTGCTCCATTTCAGTCATTTTTCTATTGATGGAGTCCATGGTGTAGAACGAAGAATGTCAATCAATGTTGCTCTTGCGATGAGATATTTCCAATGCGTTTTCGCGGGATCTCTACCTTGTAGTAGGCGCGCACATATTTATGAAGTTCAAGGAAAATCCGAGAAAGTTTGCTCAAAAATTAAAAATATAAATTAATTATGGTTGCACAAAATTGTCTGTTTATCACTTAAGTTTTTTCCTTTTCGCGCTGCGCTTTCACAGGGGGGCTCGTAGGCCCTCCGCGCTTCACTTGGTTTCGGTGCCGTTGGGGAAAAACCCGAACGGTCACGTAATTAAAAGTTAAAAATTAATTATCAGAGCATCTTGCAACAATAATAATTTAATAAAACGTCTGTATCGTTAAAAGAGCACTTAGTCGCGCCGCGCAAATTAGCGCCAGGCCGTATTGGTGTTGTCACCGATTGATCACTTAAAATCACACGTTTTCCACGACTATTATCTGTGCATCGATTGTATTTCCGTGGGAATGCATCGAAAATGAAAAGCTATTGGTTTTTTTTCAGGCTGAATAAGCATATTAGGATGGATTTCATGCGATTGAATACTTTTTGCTGTGGATTTTCTCTAAGAACTGGTTCGATCTTCATCGGAGGCTTAGAAACGGTATTTATATTTTGTATGTCTTTAATAACAATGTAATTGATGATAATTATCAAACGTTTTTTAAGGTTTTTTATTCAATAACACTCATTTCGTCCATCCTTACATGTGAATTTCTGGCAGATCGATTAAATTCCGAGGAATCAAATTTTATGTACTGTTTATTTATTGCAATATCAGTGATTTCGGCTTTTCAACTGATATTTTCGTTGATGATGCTGTTTGGTGCTACTAATGTAAGTTCTTTTTTCATATAGATTTTTGGTAACATCTCATACGATATAATGGTTCAATAACTATACATAAATCGCGCTTATTACATAGTACGCGAGGCAGCGAAACTATTTGTGAATCATTCCTACAAGGCTGATTTTTTCTCATTTTGTTGTTTTGATATTGTAAGTAAACAAAATGGCAGTGTATCGCAAAAAAAAATTATTACCGACATTTAAAACAAACTTCGAGACATATAAATACATATTATGTAAATGTCTTATACATACAAAACTGTGTACATATTTAATATTACTATGCTGTGAAAGTTGCAATACTTTAATCAAGTTCAGCCACATCTACCGAAGCCCTAGCCACCTGGTATCGATAGCAGACGATGTTTATTTAACAATAATTAACGTAAACTTCTTGTTGCTAAAACAACAGCTTTGTAGATTTTAATGTAATGCCGGTGTGTATAATTATTTAGGTTTCCAAAAAAGTAATTATTGATCGCAACGTTGAAAGCTTGGTAGACTATAACATAACTAAACGATTTACATTATATAAACGCTGACTGAAACCAAAATTAGCCTTGTAGAAATGGTTGCAAAATTTCAGTGGCTGCACCCCATACTAATAGTGTATTAAATACGCATTTTATTAGGAATATTCACTGTTGTTTGATTCAAAATCGATATCCATATCATGAGGAAAAATTTAGTATCTTGTTTACATACATTAACTATTAAAACTATAGATTAAATTCACTTAAGTCGATAATTCTGCAAACTTAATCTGATGATGGAATGGATCAAACACATATTTTTCGAAGGGTATTTAAGTCATAAATAACCATGATAACAAGAGCTTAAACAATTTTTTTTAATATGTCTTTGAAATTTAATAAAATCTACAGTATATAAATTATATTCTCAGGATAAGCATGTATTTATAAAGCCGTGGTTGGTATTGAATGTATGCTTCTCAATCATTACGGTTATGATCAATTCCGTTGTATACGTTGCGGCTGGATTCATTGGAGGAATGGTGGGATCTATCCTTTCGTCGATTGTGATCATAAGTAATTAATTATTTTATTGTTATAAAAAATGCAATGATAATCCGATCATCTTTTTGTAATATATTTGGTACTTGCAGGTCTGAAAGTATATTCCATTCTCGTTGTATATAACTATTACCAATGCATTCAAGAGTCTAGGAATCAAGAAATTAATCCCTCTTTAAGATGCGAAACTTTATGACTTTTTTTGTCGTATGTATTTTTTTAATATTCGTAATATGTCCTTTATCGTGTGTGAATCTCATCATTCTTGTATATTTATTTATATAGATTAAACAAATATTTTCCAAAAGAATATTTTATTATTTTTTCCTTGTATTTTTAATTTGCAGAGCAATAAGTGATGAGTATAAATGATTGATTCTCTATCTATTCATATGATCGCAATTGTCTATTTGTTATACTTAACATAGAAACATTCGATAATCTTCAAACGATATATACAAATCTCTAAACAAGAATATTTGCCAATAATTCATTCCAAAAAGAGATTATACAGAAAACAGACAGACTTACAATCAATTCTGTTCATACCAAAAAAATACATTGAAGTGAAAAATGAAATTGTTGACAACATTTTGGATATTCTCATAATAAAAACACGAATGCTTTGGAAGAAAACTTCTAAGAAAAAATCGATAATAAAGCACAGATGAAATTATTCTAAATGGACATAATGGACTAAATGATTTCAGACCAAGTATTGTTATAGTGGTTAAGATACTGGATTCTTATTATAATGTTTCGGGTTGAAAACCAAATTGTGGATAAAAAATCACCATATCAACACATAATAAACTGGGAGAATTAATATATTTTTATTATAAGTTTCAGATTTAGCTTAAATAGTGCAAAATGTCCGTTTGTGAAAAAAAAAGTGCGTTTTTACTTCTCCAATATTTATGCTCTACAAGAAATATACCACACACACAAAAAGGGCCTTCTTTATTATTAGTGTTGTTCGAGGGATCGGAACAGGTGCCTGTACGAAGAAAGCCATTGCTTTTTTCGTACAGGATTATTGTATGGCATCCACTTCTCATCTTCAGTTACATTTTGCCACAAAAACGGATCTTCTTCATATCGAGACAGAAAAGATGCACAGTTGTATATCGTAGATCGAGCGTCGGTTGCGGCAATTTATGGAAGGTCAATATTCTTTGTCTGTGCAACGAAAATGATTCGTAGATCATGGACAGCCAATCTTCAATCATAATTTTTCGATTGTTTGACGAGAATCTGATTCCACCATCGACTTCTGGATATCATAATCTAATTTTTGGGGTTGTCCTTTTCGAGCGATATCAAAATCGTAGATCGTCGAAACGTAGTATCGGACGTTTTTCAATACTTCAGTAATGATAAAATTGACAATCATAGCTTCAACGTCATAATGAAACTTATGTTTATTGAACTGTGTCTCAACACAAACTGAGAAATTTGTATTACTTTTCGCATTACCTGATAATGCACGTTCTCCATAGTAACATCCATGTTATCTTTGGATCTGAGAATTTTGCGTGCAAATAAGGATGTAACATATGCTATAGTTAAATTGAGGGCATCTGAAATGTACTTATAGTTAAATATTATGATTATTTGAAATTCCGCCACGAAAAATTTCTAACGCAAAGCAATATTAACTCGGTTTCATTAAAACGATATCACAATGATGTCCAAGAACAGATTAAACATCAGCGACTTGTAAATTAAAGTTGATGATTTATTTTCTATTTTATCCAAAAAATCTCGATACATACTCTTTGTGAAATTTAAACAAAAACGCACAACTTTGAAATCGCACAAAAAGAGATTTGAGTATATTTAGAAGTTTGAAGTGATCATTTTAAAAGAATTTTTTTGGTGAATAATAAAATTAATTATATTGAGGAATAATTATATATTGGCTTCGGTTCTTTAGGATTTTTGTATGTTTAAATATTAAACCCTCTTTTTAGAACTCAAGTGGTGTAATATAATATATAGAAGATAGTAGGATAAGATAGCATTCATATTAACCCATAAGACATGCTAACGGTTGCTTGTCCATACGAAAATAAAAATAATTACAGTTTTGTTTGATCAGTGATTGTTTTTATTGCAGTAAGTTTCTACTTATTATTTAAGCTTGAATATTACTATACTTTTATTCCGATAAAAGCACGTTGAACATTTTTATACGATAATGCTCGATCTTGCATTAACACAAGTTCAATCAAAAGTAACATTGGTAATTATAATGATGGCTTACACAAAAGATTCATATAACGTTTGAAAAGTAATTTTGAGACAGAGTTCTCAAGTTCAGATCGCGAATAATAAGGCGCCATCAGGCAAACAGCGAAATATCGTCGTTGGCGATTTTTGCAGGTTTTGCAAACGACGAAATATCGTTGTCTAGCAGGTTAATACATTAAATGCAGCTTTACTATTAGTGATTTTTTATATATAATAAAAGTTATAAAAATTCATTTTGTAAATATATCAAAGTTGAATGAGTTCATGCGGTATCCCTCATGATTTTTCCTGATCTAATATCAACGAACTAACATTTAGCATTATTTATAATAGATTTGGGCCTTCATCTAAACTTAAACTAAAGCTCTGTGACACTTTAACGAAATGTTGTGACTCTACACCGAAAGCTGGAATAAATCTACTTATTGATGCCTTATTAAGGGGGGCAATACATTTAGACGCTCGAAAATGAGTCACTTAAATAGAAATCCATTAAAAAGTCACCGAAAATAGAAATATTTTTTGATTTTTATTATATGTAGACAATAAATTTCGCGCTATAACTTCGTAAATATTTCATATTTAGATTTTTCTCTTTTATAGTATACTCTCAATATGTTATTCTTTCGAAATATGTTATTAAAAAAACGATTTTTTTGAACGCTGTAAATGGTTTGCCCTTCTTAATACCATATCTATACATTTTACTCAACAATAAAAAATTATAAAAGCATTCTTAGCAATACCTTACTTCAACATTGATATTGATTGAATATTAACTAAATCGGATACTTCATGTGTAATTAATTTGCTCATACACATCTAGCCATTTAATCATCACGCATCATCATCTTCCGATGGAATACACCTAAATATTTATTCGTTTGAATGCCATTACATTGCTTTCATAAGAATATTATACAGCTTCATGCGTTATCTCTATGATGAAGTTCTAATCCCTTCAAATTTATAATATTTTGCTTAAACATTTTATTTCTTTAAGGTCGAAAAAAAAAAATAACAAAATGTGTATCATAGAATTAAGCAAATCTTGGCATTCTAATTTGAGACCTTTTGCAATCGTCTTGGGATTTCTTGAAGCGGTATGTATATATTTGTATATCTTTAATAACTGTTCGGATTTATGACAATTTTTATATGTTTTTAAGGTGTTTTTTTTATTAATACTCATTTTGTCCATACTTGTATGCGTATTTCTGACAAATTTTGTACACTATTTCGACATTGCCGAGGAGAAAAATGTGATATACGGTTTATCTATTACAACGGCAGTGATTTCGGCTCTTCAGCTGTTGTTTTCGTTGATGATGCAGTATGGGATTTTAAAAGTAAGTAATTTTTCTTCGTGGTGATTATGAACTACTTCAATTTGTTCACAATCAAAATCTTATTAACCGTATCAATAACATTTAGGGAAAAAGTAAATGGATATTACCGTGGTTGATATTCACTATATTATTCTTATGCATCACAACCATTTTGACTATCCTCAACTCCATCGGATTTACTCCTGTGGGAACCATTGGGGGACTGATGGAATCGATCACGTTGTTGGGACTGATCATAAGTAAGTATCTGTTATCGTGATATTCAAAAATGCACTTATAATACATATTATTGGTTATATTCTAATGTAATAATTGTCTATCACAGTGGTTTTTAAACTAGGGTCCGCGAAGCCTTTGCCGGGGGTCCTCGACATTATAAAAAAAACTATTTGTTCTTGTTCAAGTAAATTTATCTATACTTGAACAAGATGTTTTCATGGAATTATTTACAGAAAATAAATAAGAAGATCTATTTTGATCAATATCTGACCAACAAATGTTTGGTTGTTTGAAAAATTAAGTCTCAAGAACGACAGAAAATGTTGGAATGGGGTCAGCCAATAAAAAAATGTTCACGAGAAGGTCTGCAAAAAAAAATGTTCAAAAGAGGGTTCGCGGACAACACAAGTTTAAGAACCGATGGTCTGTCATATTCTAATAATGTTTGTTTTTACAGGTATAAAAGAAATGTCCTTGGTTATAATATATAACAGTTACAAGAAGATTAAAAGATCTGAAAAGATGGAAAAAATTTCGCAAATCGGAGCGTGACGACTTTTTTGATTATGTTTTTCAAACATATACGTAACATTCCATTTATTTTAGATTTTTATGATATTTATAGAATTTTTTGAGATTTACTCGAGACATGTTGTTTGTCTATATTAGACACAAGGATATATAACCGCATTACTTTTTGAACAATGGTTGCGAAATTACAAAAGCTTGACAACTTATGTTGACAGGATTGGATAAAGGATGATAACAAAAAATATCTTCAAAGCTTCGGCAGCAAATTATTCCTAAACCACGAGCAAGCTTCTGTTGCTCGAAAGTGTATTATATGTAAATCTTTAATTGCGATGTATAATATGTACTTGACATTTTATGTACCAAAGCAATATTAATAAAATGATATTACAAGAAATATTTGTCCTTCTGTTTGTTTATGAGTTCTTCAAATGATGTTCATTTCTTATGAATGCAGATCATTATAATGGTTAGTATTTAGAATAACAGATTTTCTTTAATTCCATCGATGATTCCACCATCGACTTCTGGATATCATAATCTAATTTTTGGGGTTGTCCTTTTCGAGCGATATCAAAATCGTAGATCGTCGAAACGTAGTATCGGACGTTTTTCAATACTTCAGTAATGATAAAATTGACAATCATAGCTTCAACGTCATAATGAAACTTATGTTTATTGAACTGTGTCTCAACACAAACTGAGAAATTTGTATTACTTTTCGCATTACCTGATAATGCACGTTCTCCATAGTAACATCCATGTTATCTTTGGATCTGAGAATTTTGCGTGCAAATAAGGATGTAACATATGCTATAGTTAAATTGAGGGCATCTGAAATGTACTTATAGTTAAATATTATGATTATTTGAAATTCCGCCACGAAAAATTTCTAACGCAAAGCAATATTAACTCGGTTTCATTAAAACGATATCACAATGATGTCCAAGAACAGATTAAACATCAGCGACTTGTAAATTAAAGTTGATGATTTATTTTCTATTTTATCCAAAAAATCTCGATACATACTCTTTGTGAAATTTAAACAAAAACGCACAACTTTGAAATCGCACAAAAAGAGATTTGAGTATATTTAGAAGTTTGAAGTGATCATTTTAAAAGAATTTTTTTGGTGAATAATAAAATTAATTATATTGAGGAATAATTATATATTGGCTTCGGTTCTTTAGGATTTTTGTATGTTTAAATATTAAACCCTCTTTTTAGAACTCAAGTGGTTTAATATAATATATAGAAGATAGTAGGATAAGATAGCATTCATATTAACCCATAAGACATGCTAACGGTTGCTTGTCCATACGAAAATAAAAATAATTACAGTTTTGTTTGATCAGTGATTGTTTTTATTGCAGTAAGTTTCTACTTATTATTTAAGCTTGAATATTACTATACTTTTATTCCGATAAAAGCACGTTGAACATTTTTATACGATAATGCTCGATCTTGCATTAACACAAGTTCAATCAAAAGTAACATTGGTAATTATAATGATGGCTTACACAAAAGATTCATATAACGTTTGAAAAGTAATTTTGAGACAGAGTTCTCAAGTTCAGATCGCGAATAATAAGGCGCCATCAGGCAAACAGCGAAATATCGTCGTTGGCGATTTTTGCAGGTTTTGCAAACGACGAAATATCGTTGTCTAGCAGGTTAATACATTAAATGCAGCTTTACTATTAGTGATTTTTTATATATAATAAAAGTTATAAAAATTCATTTTGTAAATATATCAAAGTTGAATGAGTTCATGCGGTATCCCTCATGATTTTTCCTGATCTAATATCAACGAACTAACATTTAGCATTATTTATAATAGATTTGGGCCTTCATCTAAACTTAAACTAAAGCTCTGTGACACTTTAACGAAATGTTGTGACTCTACACCGAAAGCTGGAATAAATCTACTTATTGATGCCTTATTAAGGGGGGCAATACATTTAGACGCTCGAAAATGAGTCACTTAAATAGAAATCCATTAAAAAGTCACCGAAAATAGAAATATTTTTTGATTTTTATTATATGTAGACAATAAATTTCGCGCTATAACTTCGTAAATATTTCATATTTAGATTTTTCTCTTTTATAGTATACTCTCAATATGTTATTCTTTCGAAATATGTTATTAAAAAAACGATTTTTTTGAACGCTGTAAATGGTTTGCCCTTCTTAATACCATATCTATACATTTTACTCAACAATAAAAAATTATAAAAGCATTCTTAGCAATACCTTACTTCAACATTGATATTGATTGAATATTAACTAAATCGGATACTTCATGTGTAATTAATTTGCTCATACACATCTAGCCATTTAATCATCACGCATCATCATCTTCCGATGGAATACACCTAAATATTTATTCGTTTGAATGCCATTACATTGCTTTCATAAGAATATTATACAGCTTCATGCGTTATCTCTATGATGAAGTTCTAATCCCTTCAAATTTATAATATTTTGCTTAAACATTTTATTTCTTTAAGGTCGAAAAAAAAAAATAACAAAATGTGTATCATAGAATTAAGCAAATCTTGGCATTCTAATTTGAGACCTTTTGCAATCGTCTTGGGATTTCTTGAAGCGGTATGTATATATTTGTATATCTTTAATAACTGTTCGGATTTATGACAATTTTTATATGTTTTTAAGGTGTTTTTTTTATTAATACTCATTTTGTCCATACTTGTATGCGTATTTCTGACAAATTTTGTACACTATTTCGACATTGCCGAGGAGAAAAATGTGATATACGGTTTATCTATTACAACGGCAGTGATTTCGGCTCTTCAGCTGTTGTTTTCGTTGATGATGCAGTATGGGATTTTAAAAGTAAGTAATTTTTCTTCGTGGTGATTATGAACTACTTCAATTTGTTCACAATCAAAATCTTATTAACCGTATCAATAACATTTAGGGAAAAAGTAAATGGATATTACCGTGGTTGATATTCACTATATTATTCTTATGCATCACAACCATTTTGACTATCCTCAACTCCATCGGATTTACTCCTGTGGGAACCATTGGGGGACTGATGGAATCGATCACGTTGTTGGGACTGATCATAAGTAAGTATCTGTTATCGTGATATTCAAAAATGCACTTATAATACATATTATTGGTTATATTCTAATGTAATAATTGTCTATCACAGTGGTTTTTAAACTAGGGTCCGCGAAGCCTTTGCCGGGGGTCCTCGACATTATAAAAAAAACTATTTGTTCTTGTTCAAGTAAATTTATCTATACTTGAACAAGATGTTTTCATGGAATTATTTACAGAAAATAAATAAGAAGATCTATTTTGATCAATATCTGACCAACAAATGTTTGGTTGTTTGAAAAATTAAGTCTCAAGAACGACAGAAAATGTTGGAATGGGGTCAGCCAATAAAAAAATGTTCACGAGAAGGTCTGCAAAAAAAAATGTTCAAAAGAGGGTTCGCGGACAACACAAGTTTAAGAACCGATGGTCTGTCATATTCTAATAATGTTTGTTTTTACAGGTATAAAAGAAATGTCCTTGGTTATAATATATAACAGTTACAAGAAGATTAAAAGATCTGAAAAGATGGAAAAAATTTCGCAAATCGGAGCGTGACGACTTTTTTGATTATGTTTTTCAAACATATACGTAACATTCCATTTATTTTAGATTTTTATGATATTTATAGAATTTTTTGAGATTTACTCGAGACATGTTGTTTGTCTATATTAGACACAAGGATATATAACCGCATTACTTTTTGAACAATGGTTGCG
Organism: Stenopsyche tienmushanensis; assembly: GCA_008973525.1. NCBI lineage: Eukaryota > Metazoa > Arthropoda > Insecta > Trichoptera > Stenopsychidae > Stenopsyche > Stenopsyche tienmushanensis. Next base: position 643,539 of record WACJ01000200.1, read on the forward strand.
AAATTACAAAAGCTTGACAACTTATGTTGACAGGATTGGATAAAGGATGATAACAAAAAATATCTTCAAAGCTTCGGCAGCAAATTATTCCTAAACCACGAGCAAGCTTCTGTTGCTCGAAAGTGTATTATATGTAAATCTTTAATTGCGATGTATAATATGTACTTGACATTTTATGTACCAAAGCAATATTAATAAAATGATATTACAAGAAATATTTGTCCTTCTGTTTGTTTATGAGTTCTTCAAATGATGTTCATTTCTTATGAATGCAGATCATTATAATGGTTAGTATTTAGAATAACAGATTTTCTTTAATTCCATCGATGATTCCACCATCGACTTCTGGATATCATAATCTAATTTTTGGGGTTGTCCTTTTCGAGCGATATCAAAATCGTAGATCGTCGAAACGTAGTATCGGACGTTTTTCAATACTTCAGTAATGATAAAATTAACAATCATAGCTTCAACGTCATAATAAAACTTATGTTTATTGAACTGTGTCTCAACACAAACTGAGAAATTTGTATTACTTTTCGCATTACCTGATAATGCACGTTCTCCATAGTAACATCCATGTTATCTTTGGATCTGAGAATTTTGCGTGCAAATAAGGATGTAACATATGCTATAGTTAAATTGAGAGCATCTGAAATGTACTTATAGTTAAATATTATGATTATTTGAAATTCCGCCACGAAAAATTTCTAACGCAAAGTAATATTATTATAATATAATTTTAATTAACTCGGTTTCATTAAAACGATATCAAAATGATGTCCAAGAATAGATTAAACATCAGCGACTTGTAAATTTTCTGACCAAATATAGTGGATAATATCTTATCGCCAAAAATGAATGTCTGATTTAACTTTAAGTACTTTTATTATGTTATTTGATAATATAGAAGATTTTGGTTTGTAAAATATATATTGTTTTCATTTTATGCATATATTCTTCTATTGTTGAATGGATGGATATATGTAATGATATTTTGTACTGTTTATAGCATTTTCGACATATTCACTTTGGTAGCCTGTGCCTATGCAATGTTTTAATAATCGAAACAATAAAAATTTTGAGAAACTATTTTTGGTTTAATATTTGAAGTAAATACAATATGTGGAAATGCAAAATTTAGCTAATAAATTGTATGCAAATTGGATTTATTATTTTTGACTTAAAGATGTTATCATTTCATATGTTACATTTTGGAGTAAGTTGTTTAAGTGTTGGTTGCTTGAAAACGATCCATACACTGGGGTTTTTATGGAAGCGGCTTCTAAAGAATTTCATTAGAGACTATTAGATTAAAATTGATTATTGTTTTCGAAATATTTTCAAAAATATTGAACATACTTACGGATAGGGATTCTGTGTCGAGAGGTCCCGGGAGTGTTTCTAGGTAATAGCAATAACTGGAACCGATTGATTCGTAGAAAAAATCTGGAGTAAATGAAAGATCAATGTTTTGAAAATACAATATCATATTGTCTTCTAATTTGGAGCTAGTTCGTGCTGTTCTTGTGTTTGTTCTCTAACAGGTAGCTAACGGATTTTAATATAAAAATTTCCAGTACATTTCTCAAAGGTCATTATAGTAAAGTAGTATCGTTTTGTTATATATATATTATCATTATTGTAGTCCATAATGGAAAGAAGTCAATCGGAAGTATGGAAAGATTACAAAAAACTACAAAAAAGGAGATAGCCCAATGCACTAAATCACATGCAAAGGGTCAAACATAACTGAAGTAGTGAGACATCTTGATATTTGACTTGATAAATATATGGACGAAAATGCGGAATGTTCAAACAGTGCGAAAAGAATTAAAATATTCCAACCACAAATAATAAATTTTGTAAAGAGTTTTCACAAATCGTCCTGTCGTCAGCTGTAATTTAAACATTGTACCAGAAAACTTATCAAACAGAAACAGAAAACATTGAAACAGAAGCAGATTTAGATTATTCCAATAAAGATGAACAAAATACTAAAGAAAGTGACTACAAAAATGGTAATTCAGAAAGATAGAACAAGATGGTTCTTTTAACTTACACACAAACATTCCCGTGACTTTGAAAAAGCCGAGACTTCAGAATCCCTATTTACGTATAGTGTCGAAAATACTAAAAAATGTCAAAGTTGAGCCGAGAATTTTGTTCTAATGTTTGATGACAAACGACTTAACTTCGTTTCATCACAGAAATCATGAGATCAAAATGGAGTTCATACTGTTGCACGTAAAACAGGCGTCGGCAACCTTTTTAGATTGTGAGTCCAAATAAACCACAATGTGAGTATTGAGATGAGTTTCGGATCAGTGATATTTTTTTTCAAAACATTATTTTTGGTGAATAATAAGATAAATTTTACTAAGGAATAATTGTGTATTGACTTCAGGTCAATTGAATTTTTTGTATATTTATATATGTATTATACTTTCTTTTCGGAACTCAAGTGGACCGCCTGCTGATGTAACACATATATAGAAAATAATACGATAAGATAGCATTCATATCAATGCATACATAAAACATGCTGAACGTTATTTAATAATTCGATAATCAATCCTAAATCGATACGATACGATAATGAAAAAATTACAGTTTTATTTGGTTAGTGATTGTTCTTATTGCAGTAAGTTTCTACTTATACTACTTTTATTCCGATAAAAGGACGTTTAACATTTTTATTTGATGATATTTGATCTTCCATTAAATACAAGTTCGATTAAAAGTAACATTGGTAATTATAAAATAACGATAGCTTACTTCGACATTGATATTGACCGGAAAAAAATTAGACGTTTCATGTGTAACAAATTTTAATTATTAGTTAATTTGCATATATACATAAAGCCATCAAATCATCACGCATCATTATCTTCCGATGGAATACATCTACATTTTACACTCTTTTGAATTGCCATATTTAATATCTTGCTTTCATAAGAATATTTTGAAGCTTCATAAGCTATAAAGGTAAGACACAGAGTTGGATCCGAATCCCAGTGATTCAGAAAGAGCATTCTTACGCGTTGAGCTCGGAGACAGACAGAGATAGAGAGTGTCTTGTACGTTGAGTTAAACCAAATTTATCGACTAATGATGATATGTGAACGATATAATGAATCGATTTCAATTGTATTTCATGTGTTAATGATGTTCTAATTCCTTTAAATACATCATTCATAAAAGTTTGCTTAAAAAATCCATTTCTTTCAGGTCGAATGAAAATAACAAAATGTGTGTCATAGAATTAAGCAAATCTTGGGATTCTAATTTGAGACCAGTTTCAATCGTCTTGGGATACCTTGAAGCGGTATATATATATATATATATATATATATATATATATATATATATATTTAATGTCTTTAATAGCTGTTCGGATTTATGACAATTGTTATATGTTTTTTAAGGTATTTTTTTCACTAATGCTCATTGTATCCATTCTTGTGTGTGAATTTCTGACAAATCCTGTAAACTATGACGACATTGCCGAGGAGCGAAATGTGATATACGGTTTATCTGTTACAACAGCAGTGATTTCGGCTCTTCAGCTGTTGTTTTCGTTGATGATGCAGTATGGGATTTTAAAAGTAAGCAATTTTTCTCCATGGTGATTTTGGGTTATTTCAATCTATTTAAAATCAAAATCTTATAAAGCAACCGTATCATCAAAAATTAGCACTTTGCTAGAAAAAGGTTTAAAATTGAATAGGGAATTAGAAAAGTTCTTGACCCCTTAATATGAATGAAAAAACTTTTATGTACGTATTTGAAATTTCTAGTTTATTTATTGTAACGTAGACCCCTCGCTGACACAAGGCGGTCCGTTATCTACGTCGCTGCGATTATGTTATCGCGTTCTTCAGACGCGAGATCCGCACCGGAGAGACGCTCAAAACCGCGAGGGATCGCTTCGAAAAGCGACCACAGTACGGAGATGTAATGGGTGGCTCCGAATGTCGTTCTGGCGCTGATCAACGACGGTCAGGATTCTGTAACTCGTTCGGTGACGGGATTCCAGGAACAGGAGCTCCGCAGGGATATATAATGGATACACAATATGTTGGCTCAACGCATGTATTTATTCAAAATACGGAGCGCAACAGTCGTGGATGGCAATGGCGTATACTATGAACAATCAGGCGACGTGTACGAGGAGGCTTCTACAGACCAAGTCCCCGAAGAGATGTTGGTCGGGCAAGGACTAGGAATCAACTAAAAACTTCATGATTTGGCAGAAGAGTGTCTCATTTCTACCTGGCAATTGAAGCCAGCACCCTTCCTTATCTCTAAACCCGACGCCAGCGTTCTTATCTACACGGAGAGGCGTCGCTCCAGCCCTTATAGCGATACTTTTGACCATATGGACTGGCAACGGCGGAATCCCATGGATTTCGCCGCATGCACTCTATATTTAATAATTTACGTATGCCTCCACGCTACATTATAAAAGTTAAGTTTTTTGCAAAAAAAAATAGCTCCAAATCAATTTAAATGAGAAAACATCTTCTCGACCTTAGTTTAATCGACATTTTACTGAATTTAATTGAATCAAATTGTAAAAATATATTTTTAGGAAAAAAGTAAATGGATATTGCCGTGGTTGATATTCACAATATTATTCTTATGCATCTCAACCATTTCGACTATCCTCAACTCCATCAGATTTTTTTCTATTGGAATCGTCGGAGGAATGATTGAATCGATTATGTTGTTGGGACTGATCATAAGTAAGTATCTGTTATCGTGATATTTAAAAATCCGCTTAAGATTCATGTTGTTGGCTATATTCTAATGTAATCATAGTCTATCATATTCTAATAATGTTTGTTTTTACAGGCCTGAAAGAAATTTCCTTTGTTATAATATATAACTATTACAGGAAGATTAACATATCCGAAAAGATAGGAAGGAAAGAAAAAAGTTTGCAATCCGGAGTGTGATGACTTTTATGGTCATGTTTTTTAAACATATTCGTAACATGTCATTTATTTTAGATTTTTATGATATTTATAGAGTTTTTTGAGATTTACTCGAGAAAAGTTGTTTGTCTATATTAGACACGGATATATAACCACACTACTTTTTGAACAATGGTTGCGAAATTACGAAAGCTTTTCGCTATCATCTTACATCCTTTATCAACATGACAACTTATGTTGACAGGATTGGATAAAGGATGATAACAAAAAATATCTTCAAGGCTTCGGCAGCAAATTATTCCTAAACCACGAGCAAGCTTCTGTTGCTCGAAAGTGTATTATATGTAAATCTTTAATTGCGATGTATAATATGTACTTGACATTTTATGTACCAAAGCAATATCAATAAAATGGTATTACAAGAAATATTTGTCCTTCTGTTTGTTTATGAGTTCTTCAAATGATTCGCTCGAGTAAGTTACACGTGGATGGGGAGATGATAGATGTATCCTAATATGTTTTACGAATATAATATGCTTTAAATATTGAAATTATACCTTGGTCTGTATATTTTTTGCACAATTTGGATTTGAGCCCGAACCTTATTAATAAGAGTCCAAGACCTAAACCAATTTACCGAATCGCGTCCATCGATGGTCTTTTACTGCCTGAATGCATTTACTGCCGAGGAACAATTCTCGAAAGCACCCTGTCGCAGAAAATGTGTGCCATGTTTTCCGACGGGAGTACGCATGTCTGCCGTTGCCACCCAACCCCTCTTCATGGGAAGCTCTTCAATCCGCCGCTGAGCTGCAGACTGTTCGGTTCAGCGTTCGTATCGACTGTCAGTCGAATTTTAAAAATTCATAAGATCTTCGGATAAGCCGTTGAGCGAGGTCAGTACCATAACATTTCAAAAATGATTCCGGTTATTATTTTATTTTGTGCCAATTTTCGCGTGTTTGTCGACACCGGCTAGCTCCCCTATGGGGGTGCGTAGTTGTCAGCTGCGTGAATTTTTAAAATGTATCATTTTGTGTCGCATGATTAGAAAATATGTCGAAAAACAAGCATTTAAACGTCGACAGTCTTGCTAAAATTGCGCATTTCGTAATATTACTTACTTATACATACATGAAATTGATTATTTGTACACACGTGTTGCTTATGACTAAATATATATTTACCTGCTTCGAAGTCCCTAGATACTGCCATTTTTTTTGGGAGCTTATTTTATTGATTTTTCTATTAATATTCCATGTATACGTAAGGCCTTCGTTTGAAGGACGCTTTTGATTGAGACGTAATTATAGTTGTTTGCGCAAAGGATCGCTGTTTTTATATAAGGGTAGTTAGCTTGACGATTAAAATAATTATTTTTCATGGACACAATAAGTATATGATATTTTTTCAATTATAATATAATTATATTATGTATGAATACATCGACTTTTTAATATAGACAAGAAGAAATTGGCGCGATTGACACATGGCAGCTGTTACTATTACTTTTTTTTAAATCGTTTCAATTAGACTACAACGGTTTTATATATAAATATCATTGATTAATTATCAGATAATTTAGAAAACAACATTATTTATAAATATCGTTTAAATTATATACTTATATAAAAATATGGGAGGCGAAAGACCAATCGCCCGCTTCGATTAATAGGACAAAGTAGATGCGAGTTGTTTCATTTTAAGAAGTTCCTCTATTATAAATCATCAATTTACTTATATTTTATAATTTGATTAAAACTGAATATAAAAATCATATGTGTATCATACTCAATTAAATCATGCATTAAGATGTATTTTTTCATAAATATTCCTAGTGATTATTTGTGTCTTTTACTGCCCCAATTTGTGATAGCATCTGTCAAATTTCACCCTCTGAAGTCTTAAACAAAGCATGATTTTATCAGGACTGAAGGGTTAGAATATTTACATAATTGTTTAACCATGGCGAAATTACGCAAGAATTAAAATTTTAAATTCTCGATTGCAATAATATTCATAGATATTTATCGGGATGGGGTTCTATTTAGGTCATGCAATTTTCAGGTAGGTTGTGAGCCAATTCATCCAGATGCAACGATTGGTCCGGCGCATTTCCAGAGTGCTGTATTGATTTTGTTGCGTTCTAGAAACAATAATGTATTCTTGTCATTAGAACTGAGATCTCACAATTGCTAAATAACTTTGTCTCAATATAAAATTGCTTAATTCTTTATTATCATGCCTTTAAATAGATATGAACATCTAATCATTTTGCAGCGTTTTTAAGTTCATTTCAATAGATATTTGAGGCATTGCTATACAATCGTACTTGATTTGGAGCATGGACTTATAAGATCCAAATTATATCAAATAGTTAAATTATTAATAATTTTATACACATTTCTACGTTATTACTAGCATAAAAAATTTAAATGCATTTTAAGGGTAATAAATAAAATTGCATTATATGTTATAAGTTCGTATAAGAATTTTAATGGAAGGAGCAATTATCATACAATAAGCTTTATTTGAAAAAAATGATGATGGCTCTTCTTATATCGTTCACATTTTTGTTTTAGAAAAAATTTAAATGCTGTTCCCGAGGTTCAAGGGGTGCAAGTTCCCTATATTCAAGTCGTGCTGCTGTGGATACAGCTTGGCTACCGGCACGCTTATTATAGCATGGCTGGAACTCGTAAGTTCAACTATAATATAATACTCTAAACCAGTAGTTCTCAACCGATGCACCGCGAGCTTATTGCAAGTACATTGCGAAAAAAATGGTAAAAACGAAAAATTCGGCAAAATAGTGAAAAACGAAAAAGTCGTTGACGAAATTATGAAAGTCGACGAAAGAATTAATCAATATATATGCTATAAAAAACTTACCGAGCATACGACAGGATAAGAAGTTTTTGATTAGATTTCTTAATATTAAGAACAATTTAAAATATCATGGGAGTTATGTGTAGGAATTTGTAGAGATGGTGCTCCTTCAATGGTAGGCTCAATCAAAGTTACTTCCATAAGGGAAACCCACCAGCCGCACCTACCCACTAAATCGCTCCCTTTGGTCTCCTCTGTCCCCCTGGTATTGTTTTACACATTGCTTCAAGGGTGACAGGTAGTCTAGCCATTTAATGGCCCTATTCTATTGTTGAAGAGGCGCTCTGCGCCTCTCTCTTTCACTGTCTTCTTTGGCGCTCATGATGTAGATACTTTAGTATTAGCTTGGCGAGACAGAATAATAGTCACAAAGCTCAGTACAAAGCATACGTCAAATTCCCAATCAATGAGAAGAATAGCAAGAACTGCTCCATACCAATCTAATCAAGATGAGGTAATAAACAAGTCAGTAGTCATTTTAGAACACATTAAAAATATGGGCGGGGTGGACACGGCAGATTAATACGCAACATCATATTGTTTCATGCGAAAGACTGAAGAAGTTATTTATTTGAGGTTTTGAAACATCGATTGTAAACTCTTATATTTTATACAAGGAATATGAAATCAAAGAAAAATAGAAAGTCAATAAATTATTTAAAAAAATCGCTGAAAATTGTTGATGCAACTTATTGGTAACTTTCGCGATTTTACGAAGTCCAAATTGGGACGATTGTCGTCAACTGATCACAATCAACGGTTAGATGGAATCCCTCATTTTATTTATGAGTAGAACAGGAAAAAATTATAGAGACTATATGGTATGTTCAGACCGTGAAACTGAAAAAGGATGAAAGCTAATACTATATTTTTGCGACACTTACGAAAGGAAACCAGCGCTTCATTCCGAAAATTGTTTCAAAAAATATCATATATTACATGATTACAAAAATTAATAAATCAAATAGAATGCCTAATATACTTAATAAACGTCCTGCATAACAAAATAATATTTTTATGAAAAAATCTTGGAGCCTAAAGGTTTTAGTGGTATATAATAGCTAAAGACGCACAGGTGCGTAACTCGATGGAAATGTGTTAACTCAACCATATATGAAAGCTAATAGGAACCACCACATAAAATATTATTCCTCTTAGATCCGATAACATATATGGTAGCTTAAGAAGAATACTTGTACCATATATGGAAGGTATGCCATATAAAACACATTTTGTAGTTATTTAGAAAAAAGTGAGCTTAAACTTCTGGCAACAACTGTTGATCTTCTTGATTGGGAAGGTATCTCATGCTGATATTGTATATAAAAAAAATATATTTATAAACTTTTTAACAGGCTTTTGGGATATTCGGCGTGCTTAGTGGGATCATCACAGCATTGAATGATGGTCCCATGAATGCAATCGTATTTTCGATCATCTTCGGCATCGTTGGAATTATCATCAGCACATTCCTTTTGCTGGGTATCAGACAGGTTGGTGTACATTTTGACTAATCTTTGGACGTACTAAAAATCGATTATTTATTTATGTGCTTTTATTGTTGCGTAGATGGACTTCAGAAAGATCGACGCGTGGGTATTGAGCTCATTCTTTTCGACCCTGATTTACTTCAGTTTGTTTATCATACAAATGGTACTGCTTATACTAAACAACCATTTCATCCAGCTGGCTCTCCAAATGATTGTAGGATTCATTATTTTGCGTAAGTTTATCATTCAACCGATTGATCAGTTATCATTTGTGCAAATGTATTAAAAACATATTTTTTTTAGTATTCAAGTTGCACAATATCCTCATTGTATACAGCTACAAGTTTGAAAACGTCGTTGAAAAGGTACCCCCAGTTTAAGTGGCCAAATTTTATTTGTATTTCTTACTATCATGGATTCGCACAATGGATTGCAGAAAGTCTTTTAGGTTGAGTATTCATCGTGTTAAATATTTGGCCAATTGACGCTTGCCAAATATAATTTATATACTCAAATATGTATGGAGTTGCTTTTGTATTTGAATATTCCATTTCATTGGCTATGTTTTAGCAAAATATAATAACGTAAGTATGATCAGTCATACGAAAAAATGATTTAGGTTCTAAGATGTAGTCCGTTGGTGTTGTTCAGTTCGTCGGCACTCATTTGAGCGCCAATAAATGTGGTCTATGTATTGTTTAAGCGGTCATTTTAAATAGAAATTATTTTTCCCGAAACAATATTTGCATTTATTAAAATCACATCGTATGAACACCAATTAAACTTGTTCGTTGATTAATTTGCGGACGATTATTAAATTTGCTGACACAGAATGACGAATGTACAGCCAATTTATATTTGTGCAAACTAATGATCTCTTCAATCTTGTGGGATATATTGAATTTTTGACTGTCTATGCATAAATACACAATAAGTTTATTTTTTCAGTTGAACTGTCGATATTTTATTTTAGATTTTATAAAGTAAAACTGCATTTGCGAAATATTATTTTATTATGAACCACTTTTGATGAAAAATATGGTTTTTTTTTAATCATATTTGTGCGTATTTATGTACGTTATGAACGATCGATTATATTGATTGAAACTGTTTTAAATATATTTTGCTTGTATTTTAATCATCATTGCATACAAAATATTGCAAAATCACTCAGATTGTAATACTAAAATGATATTATTAAATGTTTATAAGCATATTATTAATGTATTTTATGTCAGTATGAAAAAAATGTGCCAAATAATTGATGTTACGTGTTATTTTCTGAATCCGGTTTACTGATTTACACTTATTTCACTGGATAGAATCTAATATCCAGATTCGACTGATTTTTATGAAATTCAGGGGGAAATTAAGTTATGCCCTCTTTTAGTTATTGTCTGCTGAAGACATTCGACTGTTATCGATTATTTACTCCTTTTTATTTTGCTATAAGTATAACTAATTTCACGCTTTGATTACAAAACGTTGATGCTTATAGTTTCATCCGAATAAACTTGTAATATTTCCAAAAAAAAGTCAAAAAACATCCAATACCATCCAATCATCAATTGAATTCGTAATGCATGTCTATAGCGTAATGTGATATCCATCTTGAGGGATTTGGTCGTTTGACACTCTAAAATGAGCTTATTATTTAATTAAAATTGTAGACAATACGAATTCATATAACGCATCATATGATGATGCCAGGACCAAATCCACCGTATATTTAGAAACTCGAAAATTTCAAGAGCTTGTATTTGTAAACGATCAAAATATATATTGATGTTTTTCATTATTTAAAAATTCCCATATAAATAGGGATGATATTGCATTCAATCAAATATTTTTATGAATCAAAAAAAAAAAATAATGAAATTCTGTGTTGGCTCCATTTTGCTTGATTTTTGCAACCATTTTATTTAATATTCCAAATCACATTGTTAGTATATAAATGTTTATGATTAATAGGCCTTTGTGTAAAATCAATTATATTCGTAAAATGTGTATGAATCATGTGATTCATAATGGATGTTGTAATCCTGTTTTTCAATATGTGTAAAAGAGGCATGTTTTTGAATATGTTATTTTCTTATTGAAATTTTAACGATTGAAGATGTTTACAAATACTGTGTAATGCTTCCATTGAAACCATGCATAACCAATTTATAAATGTCAATTTTTATTATATTGATGTTGAATGTGAAATAATCACGTTAAATGTAAGAAGCTCAAAGAATCAAGCCATTCTGGAATTTGTCATTTGACAACTCATCGGGCGATTATAACAGCGCCATTGCGGATTTATCGCGAACGAAGCCAATCAAAGTTGCAGAACAACCATATTTCAATTAATACATAGTAACAGAGGCACTGATAATAGAAGATTAGATACATTCAAATGTATATGACAATAAATTTATTTTTGAAAAAATCAAAATTATTATGACCCTATTAAAATATTCACACAATAGACATTCAATCAGATATTCTAAATTAAATGATCTTGATTTTCTCTTGTCAGTACCTATATCATTTTGTGGAATTATTTTATGATATTTAAGATAAAAACTTAGCATACATTTAAATTATAAAAAATCTGGATATAATGTTACTAGAGAAAAAATATATCTTGATAAGAGGGGATGTTTTGTATTTTATCATTTATTTTGCATAATCTCTCTCGGTATATTTTAAGATATTGCCTCTAAGACCCATTCGATATCTATATATGCTATTCCTAAAAATCATTTAATTTAAGATACAACTATGAATTGGGCTGAATAAAACATACATTTTCTTGATTCTTCTGTGGTATATTAACATATAAAAATGTCTCTATGTATCAAATTCTGGATATATTCTGAATAAATTATTGAATATTTGTGTATTTAAAAAAAAAAATATAGAGACTGAAAAACCCAAATATTGTTCTTTATTGCCTCATTTCACTGCAAATTATTTAAAAACTGATCGATAATCCACATTCCAATATTTATATAAATATAGCTGATTATATCAATTTTATCGGATAAGGTCACAAACACCGAAGACAATAAGAAGAGAGCGCAGTTGTCGTTTGAGTTTCTGTGGAAACGTGCGAAAAATATTACTTAGATACATAAGGCACTTATTAACAAAAATTTTGGAATTCGTATTGTCTGGATTCATCTAAAATACTTAATTGCTCAATAAAATATCTATTACGAATGTAACTGTCTCAAGAAGTGTCCTCAGTACGTTTTTAAGCATAAACAGTAACGGACGATTTACAATTAAAATCGAGATGCAAAATGTTTAAAACAAGATATTTTAATTGCGTAAACACGAACAACCACTTGCAACTGAGCTTCAAAGACTGCTTCGTCCTATATATTTAGATTTATCGTCAGACGATCTGTTACAACGCTGTTTTGGGGCGGACATACGCAAGATAATAACGAAAGTTTCAACTTTGCCCTCTGGCGCTTGACTCCAAAACAACTATCAAACTGGCAATTTTTATTGCCACATGTATTTTCCACAAAAGGATCACCTTTTCACTGCGTATATTGGAAATGATGAGCATCACAATTGGACCGCAAACAAAAATAATTGCCAACAAAAGGGATATGGTGCGCGTAAAAAAAGCGAATATTGCGCATTCCGTGCTATTAAAAGATGCAAGATTGACCCTGGAAGACTGGAGCGATCAGCTGAAGAAGACTATTTTGAAGAAACGAAAGGTATCTTCTATGCTCTTGGTACAACAGATTAGGTATAACTATTAAAATTTTCATTCTTTTTGCAAATAAACATCGATTCAACTTTAAACGCGTTTTTCTTGAAACAACGTCGCATTGCTCGCACACCATACTTTTTCAAAGTTTAAAAAATATGCTTATGTTCAATAAAGATTGCTTATTCAACACTCTGAATATCAAAATTTTATATTCAATACATTTTACATTAAAAAAAATATTAAAAAAACCAATAACTTTTAGGCCCAAAAAGGCATAAACAACCCATAATTGACTTACACAGCCCTATACGAGAGCTCCAGCCATCCCAGTGAAGACGAGCTCTTCCGACGTGTCTACTGCCACTCGGTCCCCAATCTAATATGGCATTAGGAACTATGGGTCGGCATCCATGTTACATGACCTGTCCAATGCAAACGGAAGAAAAATATTATCATGACATAAAAATCAATCACAACATAGGCTATATATTAAAATATTCATAATTGTTTTAGGCAGAGCAAAATTAGCTTATGCTCTGTGCTTGTAATATTCTATTCTTCGATTCTTGATCATTTTTGTTCATCAAATCCCCACTAAAGTCGGACACATTTACCCGGTGGTCTATAAAGCGAGCTATATAAAAGTTAGAAGGCACAATGTTTTTAATTCATAATCAATACCGATTAAAAGGCATGGCTCTAGTCCCCTTATATGATCCCCCTTACCGAATAGGAATCATCGAAGCCACAAATGTACCATGGATTACCAACAACAACAAAACATAATACTATTATGAAAGCAATAAAAAGCCTTTTAGCATATCTTCGATAATTCCATACCACAAGTGAAATACGCATTTAGAGACCATATTGGGATTGCCAATCAGTATTAATTTGTATTTATTTAGCATTCCATTAGATAACAATACGATTGCTTAGTGACTTTCGGCAGTTACCCTTTATGAGATCAAGACAAGCAGGTCTACACTTACTAAAAACAAATCACCGTCCCAACTTATTGATGAACTCTTCCACTTCTATGTAATTGTCTTTTAAAGCGGGGCTTCGAACCGTTATTTTTTTCATTTTGGGTTTCGCTCCAGTTAGGTTCCATATATTTATATCGCATTACGTTTTTCATTCCGGGAAAATTAACGGTTTTAACTATTAACTAAAAGAACATTTCGAAAAAGTTCATAAGGAGTTGGCAGGTAAAGAATTTGATTTTTTTTTAAAGAGAAAAGAGAGTGTTCGCAATTGGATTCCACAAGAAACGCACAAAAGGTAACTGAATCGTGTCTTCAAGCTTCGTATCAAATTGCTTATCCCATTGCTATGAACAAAAAACGGCACACTATAGGAAAGGAACTCGTCAAACATTGTTTGTGTCTCTCGTTATTGGTGAGCAACGCGTGGCTAAGATTAATCAAGTATCATTCTCCAATAGAACAATTTAAAATCGTATTTTAGAGTTGAGTAACGATATTTTGGCAACCATTATTTCTAAAATTAAAAAAAGTTCTACCTTAGCGCTGCAATTGGACAAGACAATCGACGTAGCTTCATGTTTGCAATTACCTGAATAAATTCGGTACATTAAAGATGACCATGTAAAAGAGGAATTCTTGTTTGCAAGTCTTTACCCACCACTAATCGCGGCGAAGACGTATTCAAAACGCTAAAGCAGTTATTCGAGGAAAAAGGGCTGGACAGGTCTGGTACTAGGGGCACCTTCCATGATGAGAATACGTTCTGGATTTCGAGTAGTCGTGAAACAATTTGCTCCTCAAGTTTTGTCTTATCACTGCATGGTGCGATTTGGCTGTTAAAAAGCTTACTTCAGATTTACTAAGCGCGTTATGTAGTAAAAATTATGAATCATATTCGTGGCAAAGCTACAAATTCCAAATTATCCAAAGGTTTGTGCGATAAAATTGGAGCCAAATTTAAAGATCTTTTGTACCACACAGAGGTACCCTGTGGCTGTCGAGAGGGAGAATTTTAAACAGGGTTTATGAGCTCCGTGAAGAAATATGATTGTTTCTCGAAAACCAGAGAACACAAAAAGAAATAAAGTTGTACTCAAAAATAAAAGGCAAATCATTTATCGAAATGCTGGCGTATCTTGCTGATTCTTTCAATGAAATTATCAGTCTGATAACAAGGAAATATGATGAATATTTTAATAAACAGCACACGATAAAGTTGCAAGTTTTAATAATTTTAATAGTAATGCTAAAATTGTAATTTCGTATATTTTTGTGCAATTTCATAATAAATAAAGGCTATTTGTATATATTAGGGTGTCCCATAAGTTTCTTTCGTTTTCATATCAAGAAAAAATTTATTGAATAATATATGATCCATTCTGTTCTATTACCATTCTTCATCTCTCCGGAAGCCTCGTAATGCCTTCTTGCCAAAATTTCCCAGGTTTGTTGGCAAAATATTGATCATGGTACATTCTTCCATCATTTTTTGAATTAATATTTTTACCACGTAAATAATTTTTCAATGAAAGAAATAAATAATAATCTGAAGGGGCAATGTCCGGAGAGTATGGAGGATGAGGTAAAACATCCCAGTCAAATGATAATAATTTATTTCTGACCAGCAAAGACACATGAAGTCTGGCGTGATGAAAAACAACGCCTCGTCTGTTCGCTAATTCTGGCCGTTTTCTGGCAATTGCATCCTTTGGATTGTCTAGTTGGAAACAATATTTTGTTAAATTGATCGTTTCACCTTGCTGAAGTAGCTTATAATAAACTACCCCATTCCAGTCCCACCAAATGCATAGCAAAACTTTTTTTGGATGTAGGCAGGTTTAGCTACAATTAAAGCTTCTGTAGCCTTGGTCCAAGACCGTTTACGTTGGATATTCTCATAGAGTATCCAACTATCATCTCCAGTGACAAGTTTCTTCAAAAAAGGTTGGCTATTATGTCGTTGGAGAAGAAGATCGCATGTTGAAATACGCTGAAGTTTATTTGAGTCAGTCAGTTCACGAGGAAGCCACACATCTGAACGATTGATGTAGCCCAATTTTGTCAGATGATTATGGACGAATGTTCGTGGAATTTATAACTTGTTAGCTATTTCGCAAATAGTATATCGCGGGTTTTCTTCAACCATTGCTATGATTAGATATGTGTTCATTTGCGAAAGAAACTTATGGGATAACCTAATATATGTTGTTTTCTTCGACAAAATTTTATTTTAAGTTTTCAAGCAAACTAAGGGATAATGCTACATAGCAACTATTACATGATACACAAATATCTTTTTTAAAATTTAAATATTTTACCTGGCGAACGATAAACGGTTGGGAATAGCCGACCAATTATTAGACAATTATATCGATATCGCTACTATGTAATAACGCTTATTTTCAGAGCGAAACATAGAAATTTTGGAAATAATTAAAATCATTTATTATTTATGATCCAACCCAATTCTTAGACATTTATAACGTTTCGTGTTTTATATACGAATAAAAAAGTAATTAAATAACGGGAATTTTCAGTACATGCCCGTTGATGTGAATACGCATGTTCGTCTTGCTGGATGGTGGATGAAATATAGTCCACCCTCAATCTGTCGCTGGACGGCGTTTAGTTTGTTTGTTCGCGCGTTTTTTTAAGTTTTTACATAATAACCGGGGATATATCCATAATATCAATGTGTTAGATATGAAAAAATAATTATGGTGAGATTTTATAACACTACATCAATTGTTATGCATTTGATTTGCCCTGTTTACGTTGCTGTGTTGAAATGTTTTGTTCGTTAATAACCGAGTAATAATAGCAAGAAATGGCATTATTAAATGACTTTTTCAAAGTATCGACAAAGGAAAGGTGTTCTTATGAATGTTGTGATCACGACCCTTTTAGTATTTTTCCACAAAAAATGTGCTCTATTTATAGACGATGATAATAACAGTGGGTGTGCCTTCATTCAACAAAGTGGTGTATAAAACGCACAGGCGCCCTTTGATGTGGGAGTTAATTATATATGCACCTCCCGGGGCTAATAAATTAATTTATTGGTGTTTTAATATTATAGAGGCACAAATGATACTTTTTATTTGAAGTTTTGATGACACTATTATTTAAATTCTATTTAAACATGCCAAAAATATGATCACAATGTTCTACCTGTATTCAGCTATTCAAGTGTCTTGGAATATATTAATCGATATTACAATGTAATTTTTTAGTTCTATTTATATTTAATGGCTCAATCGAATATACAGAACGTTAATAATTTCTAGACATCTTTCAATGCTATAAATACATTTAAAAACGTTATTTATCAATAATTATATCCTTTGAAAACAGTATCAATATAGGCTTCAAGTGTATTTCCCTGTTTATGAAAAGGATAATGATATTTAACGCCTTATCACAACCAACATCCTCGAAGTGATCTGTTTTTATTCTATAAGCTCTATAGCCACAAATTTAAAACAAAAACACTTGAAACATCCCCTTAACATCAATCCATACATCCAAAGAGCGATGGCGCCTCTCCAAGTTTTCATGGCTTTTCGCAGATGAAAATCAACGAGTTTCCATGGCGACAGACGAAGTGGCGCCTTCCATTGAGCCATAACGGACGCTAAACCAATATGCGTTCACCCACTTTTAAATATTATACATACACGTATCAAATTTCTGCATCAAAGCAAAGACAAATCCGTCATCACCATGATTGATACTAATTGCTATATTACACACACAATAAAGATGCCGTCATCAATGTATTTTTAAAATGTTTTCAGATGAATCTCTAACGTTGGATGGTTGATACATCACGAAAGATGCATATGCCAATATTAAAAACATGTTGCTGTGGATGCAGTTTGAAAACTGGTTCCTATATAATTGGATCACTTGAAGTCGTACGTATTTATCAAATTTAACACTAAGTTTGCCGACGTTTAACGTTATTTTTTTCACTGTGTAATGTAAGTAGGGATTCTGATTTCTCGATGATTTTAATTCCTCGAGAATTCTTGAGAAATATCATAAAATTATTGCACGTAAATATAATCATTTTAGTACGCTTGAAATAAAACACAACTGTTTTGGCTTAAAATTATAAACAATTTGCCGAAAAATCACCCATTGAACAAAAATCGTATTCTAAACCATTTTTCATTTAAAAATATATAGCTATAAATTGCTAAAAAAAAAGGATGCAGTTTTGTATTTGTATCTTACACAAGAGTTCTCAAATCCTTTGAAACTCGCCCCGACTGGAATGTGTTGAAGATATGAAACAAAACGGATGCAAGGAATTTGGGCTCCACACAAAATTTCCCTAATAGCTATTGATTTGCGAATATCTATTCAATGTACTTTCGATTATCTGGGTGCGGATTATCCGGTTTAGGGATTATCCGTCCCTAAAAAATATTATTTCAAAAAAAACTTAATTTTTGATACTCGGATAATACGGCCATTCCTGAACAATACTTAGGTATTATATACAGAGATCAAGATTAGAGAAATAAAACTCTTTAAATCGATAGGTATGAAGCTTGTATCCAAAACAAACGCCTGTTCATGTTTTAATTACCTTGGTTTTCAAAACAATTCAGAGCGATTCAGAAAGAGTACTCATGTACGTTGAGCTCGAAAAGAAACAGAGATGATGTGGGCGACATCTTGGGCGACGAGAGTGTTAAACTAATTGTTCATAGGCTTTCCGCAACGCTTGTCCACCTGGCCCTTTGAATATTGGGCTAATTTAAAATCTTCATAGTCGTAGATGCTATATTTGCTTATCCGCCACTTATCATCCGTACAAATCCACTTAATTGCCAGAACCACAGCAGCGTCTAAGAAGCTTATATTTAACACCCTCTTCGCCCAACATGAATCGGTATTATTTTTCACGAGGCCCAAATTCGATAGTCGGAGCGTAAACAAAAGGAATGGCGTTGCGATATTATAACGTACGAGATAAACAGACAGATGGCACATCTTCTCTTTGGCGTTGTTTTAGGTTAGATTGATAGGCTTGACCCTATCATTAGTCAAATTAACGAAAATAAAGTGAAGATAAGCATGTGCGAACAGACAAGGGTAGGAATGTAAACTTCAAGATTGATCTCGAGAGATATTTAAACAGTTATCATCTGAAAAACATTATAGAAAGACGTTCATAAAATGAACATTTGCAAGTCGTAAAAATACATAACAACGAGTTTTTCGGAGACGCGCATATCTAGTGGACGCAGCGACGAACGAGTTAAATAAATAAACACTATCGATAGCTCAAAACATTCGGTCATTTCTTCAAGTAAACATAAAGGATACACTAAAAATCGATTAATTATATCATTCACATATCACTATTAATCGATAAATTAGGGTTAACGATCTATACAATCGTGCGATGTACGCAGGAAGCTCTCCATCTCTGTCTCTCATGCACAGTTACCGAACTGTGCTACATTTTATCCATCTCTCTTCGAGCTCAACGTACAAGAGTGCTCTTTCTGAATCATTGAAATTCGCTCGCAAATGCGCGATAATCCTACCATGCAGGTTAACTATGAGCGTTTTTCTTAATAAATAATGAGTATTAAAAATATGAAATAAATATTTGTATTGTAAATATGATATTATAATCAAAGCCAAGTAGAAATTTGATGATTTGGATTAGCTGTGTTTTTCAGTTATCCGTGTTTGTTCTCTTCGGTAGTCCCCCGGATAATCGAAAGTCTATTGTATATGTCTATTGTCCAAACATATATTTGAATCATTTCTTAGAATAAGTGCAACTGGTGATGATAAATGGACCTTATATAATAGCTTGAATATAAAAAAAAACAGTGACATTCTACAAACCATCGACCTTTAAACAACCTTTAAAAAGGTTTTCCTTTGTGTTTGATGGGATCCAATAGGAAAGATTCACTACGAGTTATTTTATTCAATCAGCCAGAATAAATATGAAGTTGCTAAAAAACTATCAGTTTTCGCGAACAACCAAAGATAGATTTTACTGTAATTAAATGCTAAAATCCATTTATATGCAAAATTATAATGATCTTTTTGTGGAACACTTTTTTAAAGGTATCTGGGATTATATTATTTGTCGGTGGTATTGTTGCAATAGCAATGGGTGCTTATACTGATGAAGGATATCAACTTGCCTCAGCGTATGCTATTGTAATTGTTTACGGAATTATCGGTGCTTCCATAGGCTTACTTTTAATAATTGGAGTCAAAAGGGTAAGTTTAATTTTTGCGTGTAAAAATATTACTTACAATAAATTTATTTTTTGATGACGGACTATAGGAATTATAAAATTGCCATATTTATTTATTTTTTAGAAATTGACATTTTGCCTTGAAGTATGGATTGTGATATCAACATTTTCTGTAATAGGATATTTTCTATTGACAATTGTACAGGGTATATTAATTTTAACACTGGATGAAACTGGACTCACATTCGATGAACTCATTTATATATCAATAACAATAAGTATGAAATTCAAAAATATTTTTTCATGAATAATAATTTATAATAATGTATTTTTGATATAAATGTATTTGCAGTGATAAAAATATATTATATCGTAATTGTGTACAATTTCAAAATGGAGACTCTTTCAGAAAAGCTAGAAACGTCAGTATAATACATATTTGAGAATACATTTATTATAATATTTATGGTAATATTAATATATAAATTTCAGATGTTATAAACTAAAATCGAGTTCATCGCGCAGATGACATAAAAAATTTAAACGCCTCTCCGAGGACGTCAAACAGTTGGAGCAAAATCAACAGAAAATAGAATAAATTGTGTCAAATTAAACTTTATAACATATCTTTTGCATAAAATAAAATAATTTGCATTTTAAATTCTTTGTTTTATTTAATAAATATATTCCCCCGTTTATAAATTAAATTTTGACGTTGAAAATTTCAGAACGATTATGGTCACGATAAAGCTTGTTATGTTCCTTAAAGAAGTGGTTTTTTTTAAAAGTTATTTGACATGTATGTAAACAATCAAAATTACTTTTATTTTAGTTAAAATTATCATTTCGAATTGTTTAATTTAATTACATAGTAGATATAATGCTAACAGATTGGGATGGTAAGACGATGCAATTCAAATAGCCTTGACAGATAACATAAACGTCGTAAATAAATCGAGGTTAGAATCTTTGATGACATTTATGCCTATTTTAACAAAACCGCTGCTACTTTTGATATGTCAATAAACTACTCAAAACAAAATATATAGCAGTATTGAGGATGAATGCTAGAGAGTTTGTTTCTCTGTGAGTGTCAATAATAAAAATATTGAGTGAGTTCAGGATTTCATATACTTAGTATCCATTCTCACAGAGAAGAACTTAATGAGCGTTGAAATAACTTACATGATTCAACTTAGCAACTGGTGCTAATATGGCCTAAAAAATGTTCTTAGTAATAAATAAATATTGGCAGAAACTAAGATTAAAATTTATAAAACATTAAAATAAAATATGGTCCATAAGTGTCAATTAACTATCTGAAAAATGGCTAATTTGGCTCTTATGTATAACAGAGTCCCTCGTGCTGTATTAGATTCAGGACCGAGTGGTAGTAGACCTATTAGAAGACCTTGTTAGGCAAAGACGCTATTCGTTTGAGTCTGGAATCTAATATAGATCTTTGTGACTCACAAAAGGTTAATAAAAAAGAAAATGTATATGCTATTAAAACCATGTCAAAGTAATAAATATTTGCTACCCTTTTCTTTTATTAGCACGGTCAATCATTGGCCAAACTTATCAATCTAAGATAAACAGAAACTGACAGAAGATCTGTCACAAGTAACTTTCTCGGAGTCTGAATCATATCATATCCAGCTATTGTAATAGCGCAATCACTTATGTTCTGACTATTGCATTGGGTTCTGCGAAAAACTTCACTAATTCATGCTGATTGATGGATATTTCCCCGAATATGGAATAGGTCGAAAACGGCCGAATATATCCGGATATCGAATATCCGAATATCCGGATTGGAATCCCTAATCAAGATGTAGGCGGATTGCTAAGCCTTAATAATTAAATATTTTTTTAAATTAATTTATTAGTAAGCTGTTCGGTTTTCGAAGCACTTCATTTTCTTTCTTATTTGCTCCTTACTATAACAAAAATAAGAAAGGTCTCCAATAGGAACGTCTGGCCTGCAAACAAAAGCAGGTATAGGGGCAAGTCTGTGGCTGCAGCGGTCTCAGAGCCGCCGCATGCTCTTAGGATCCAAGCTTATCTGGTCGCCGGCTGTAATCATTTTGGTATACTTTGAAAAAAACTGAAACTGGAACATAGATAAATGAAAACGTTGAAAAACTAACGTCGAAGAAAAAATCTGATCCATGAGCACGGACTAATATCGAGCAAAAAAATCTTACACCCATTTTAAAGACATCATTTTACACTTCTTGAAAACTGTCCTAGTTTAATAAAATCAATCAACATACTGATACTACTATTAGTTCTTAGAAGTTCAATGCAATCTATGATAAGCAAACATAGTAGCTTCTGCATTGCTAAGATTCTTAGAAATGAATGATTCAAATAAAAATATATTATTATTGGAATTTCCAGTGACCTATTTAAAGATTAGAATTCTTTCTTAAAATTCCACCTTAAGGAAAAAATAAGTGTTGTATTTATAGGAAAGATGGACATAAAATGTAGTATAACAAATCCTCGTTAAGAACATGAGCTGCGTTCCTAAATGAAACAGCGTTAAACAAGCTGAATGCAAAAAAGGGTTAAATAGCTTAAAAGTGGATGGTTACTTTAAATTAATATGATGCACAAAGGCAAATACACCTAACATGCATTTAGGGGAAGTATTATACTTTTTAGGCTACATGCTGACTGTGTTATATTGAATCAGCGTTAATTGAGGAAGTGCTAAACAAGGTCACAAAATTACAATCAATTCTATATGATTGAAGTTGAATATACATACAGCAGATGAAAGATTATGCATTTTGATATAATAAAGTATTCAAATTCCTTTTTAATAGTGTTAACTTTTTTTTCCTAGGATTCAAACCATTTATGTTTGATTAACATCTGCTAGATGTCATTTTTTTATTTTTGTTCATCATGGTTCAAAAGCGATGGGATCATCAGTGGAATTCAAAATTTTCAATAATCTCCACACGCATACAATATTTTTTGTATATTCAAATACTTTTGGCTATCATCTTTGTTTTTTCATATCCCTATTTTAATTACAGTCATCGGCTATGCGACCACATTTTGAAATCACTGGATGTAAACCACAAGCATCAGGGTGGGCTCTTATCTCAATATATCCAAACGAAATTCATTCTAGAATGACAACATATATTGTACAATGTACGACTATAACAGGAGTGATATTTTTTTAACATTTCTTTGAACTACTTAATTGCATTTTCTTCAGAAAAATATTCAAGTACACAAGTCATAAAAATCAATAACATTGAGATCTGTTTTCTATCAATTTTATGTATTGAATTAAAAAGCCGCTTGATAAAAAGATTAAAACTTCTTGGAATTCGACATTGAGTGATTTTCAACTATTGATGAGTGGTCTTTCCGTTTGTTATTAGTCATTTTATGATACAAATTCAATAAATTTACGATAATTTTAAAAGATGTCAATAAATGAGTCTTGTATAAAGTTATAAAGTCGAAAACACCGATCGATATTATCTTGCTTTGATCATGGGAATACTTTTACGCGAAATATTCGATTATCGCGTAAATATGCTCATACACATCGATGGATGCGTGGTATTTTGTACAGATTGGTCTTAACTGTCAACAAAGACGCGTTTGCAATATTTAAAAGAATACGTACATCATTTTGCATACTATATCATCTTCACGGATGAGAAGATATTATTTTTTTAAATGTTTGAGTGCTAAGACAATTTTCGCAAATTCTCATCAAAAATACAATGCACAAAAATGACAAACAAATTTGTTTACACTTCATGATACAAACAGTTTTTTCTAGGAATAAACATATAGTTTTTCCTTAATAATCTGTCCTCATAGGGACTTTTATTATTTTTTGTGACATTTATGGTGCTGACTCATGTAGATCTTTATTCCTTAATGAGAACCTACTATTCATGCGCTTGAATCTTTTTAGGAGCCTGCGTGCCCTGAAAGTTTGATTGGTCAGTTCTTCAACTGCAGACGACTCTGCTCTCAGTCTAATCCGGGGCCCCTTGTAATCCGACATGCCAATTCAAGTATAGTACATATGTACGACAAAGCTTCGTCAATGCAAAAGTGAAATTCTGGACGGTCTTAATCGCAATGGATCTTTTTGTAAGTTGGTAAGTGAGTACGGCGTAGGGCGATCTACAATTTATGATGTAAAAAAGAACAGCGAGAACATTTAAAAGTTCGTCTCCATCACTGATTATGGATTAGGCAAGAGGCAAATTCTCAAGAAACCTAAACAGGTGGAGGAAACTTTATGCATGTGGTTTCTTCAGGAAAGAAACCGACATATACGTACTTATTTCTGGGGCCATATTGGCTATGAAAGCAAAGTTGATTTACAAGTAGATAATAAAATAAACTGCCATTGAGTTTATGACGTTAATTCTATAATATTACCTTGTGTTATCTGTGTATATCTCACCATTTTCATAAATTTTCGGATAATAAGTACACTTTTCCAAAAAGTTTCGGACTATAAGGGATCGCAGGCTTAAAAAATGTTTGTCGGATTACCGCGGTTTCGACTGTATTTTGGGTGAAAGTTTAAATATTTTTTTGGAATTATAACTATATATAGTTTTCAATCTCCTGTTTCACTGTGGCTATGTTTAATTATTTGTGCGTGCTATGTCACGATTTGTCACGAGTCTAGAATATATAGATAATGCACGAAATATGTCACTGCGTCACATGACAATTTCCGATTGTAATTCAACGTCTATATATCGCCGCTCGGTACTTTTGGCGAGAATATATCGCAGTGTTATTTGCACTCAAACAGTTATTATGCCATATCTATTATTGAATGTATGCTACCTTCATTGGAGACTTTGTCAGTGAGGCATTTTTATATTGTGGTGTCCAATTGCCTTCCACGCGTGGTTAGATTATGATTATTTGAGTAGGAATTTTAGATGGGAGATAATCTATGAATGTATAATGAAATTATACTTCAATTATTGTTGCAAATCCACAGAGCCGTAACTAAGATATGAAGCGCCCGTTTAAGTTAACTAACACTATTATAAATGCAATATATTAAATACTATTATAATGTATGTTTTAAAATAATATGCAAAGATGGTCCCAAGATGGCGATTGCTATTGTAAAAAAATGCCGCAAACAGCTCTAAAAGAGGAAGAAGTGTACATAGGGTCTGTATGCTCAATCGGTCCGCTTTTCGGACCGCTGATATGACAAATACCGGTATTATGCGTTTTGTACCCCAAGCCCAGTTGCGCCCGTAGTGGGCGCCTGTTTTGTCACGCCCTTGTTACGACCCTGCAAATCCAATCGTTCATTGGGGGTACAACTTTATTAATTGCCTCGGTATCTAATTTTTCAGATCCAGGAAAATAAATTTAAAGCAGGATTAAGAAGATGATACGGGGGGAAAATATTTAGAATCTGTATTACAGGATCTAATCCACGTACTTGGTCATATATACACACCACATTTTGGTTGATTCGGAGCAACGAGTGACTATGAAAAATTGAAGACCAGCTCAAGTAATGATTTTGAGTCACTATCATAAGTCACTTTCTTTTTATATTTTTGGATCAGTGCTTGATGATTGAAGTGAAAACATCATTTGATCTGACTGATTCTATAATATCGTTTGCATCGCCATTTATTGCATTTTTTTACCCATGGACAAATATTAAATATAAATTCCTACAACCATCCAATACAAAATATGATAGCATTCATACGAATTGGCTCTGTTCGTTTTGATACAATCTGTAGGCACGCTCATTCTTTTTTGCGCGCATTTCAATCGACTTGCGACAATCTGTCGTTGGACGCCAACCATTGCGGGTGGTTTGCTGCTTCGTTCTTGCAAACTCTTCGAAAAGCCATTAAAGTTGTTTGTTGAGTCAGTGCAGTTCTTCTGAAGTCTTCCAGGTTAGACTATCTTAATATACGCATTTTCCGGAGGCGGTGTTTTTTTGCTTTTCTCCTTTTTATTCGCAACACTGTGCCAAAAGACCGGGTGCAATAAATTTAATACTGTTCATTTTTTTGGTAAAATAACGCAGTAATGATTACAAGGTACTAAAATGCAAATGCGTGACATGTTTTACTTAAATGTGGTGAAACTGGATCAATATTTTTGGCATTAAGATATATACTGTTACCTTCGAATTGTTGACATCAATACAGAAACGTATAAATTTACATTACGTATTTCAAAAAAACGTGTTTAACTGGCTTTAAATTTAATGTTTTTATGTGCTCGATAAATGAAAAAACTCCCTTAGTAGACTTAATCACATTATAAATCGTTTTTGCAGTGTTTTAAATCAAAAAATTGTGATTATTGAAATATTTCAAGTTCATGGACGCCCAACTTTAATTCAATTTTCATGACAAATCATTGATGTAAAATCATTTAACTAAACATAGCCTTCTTTATATCCTTTACGGTGCAATATCACGACATACGTGAAGATCTACAATTAGCATTCATAAATAATAATAGTTGAGTTTGAATACATTCATTTTTATTGCTGTTAAATTCTTCGTGTGAAGAAACGAAGAAAGCATATTTACAACCAGAGCGTGACTTGCTATTCATTGACAATGTCACATTAACCCTTTTTATGCTGGACGACGATATATCGCCTTGTTAACGCGTTCGAAAAGTACCAAAATCGATAAATCGTCTATGCGTTTTTTTAATCAATTCTTCGATTACTTTGCAATTTGAACTCTTATTTTTATCACGGATCTTAGTTAGTTTCAGCTGTCCGAGTTTCATATTGACATTGATGTGCATATTTTTTTAGCAATTTCAAATAAAATATTTTTATTGTACTTTATTATGACATTAACAAATACCAAAGACCTATGGATCAAGGATCATCTTAAAACTCTTTTCGAGCGACTTTTTTTGTGCGTTTTTGAAGTTATGCGGTTTTTTTAAAGCAATTATTTTTTATTTCATAGAGAGTACGTATCGAGATATTTTGGATAAAATAGGAAATAAATCATCAACACTAACCGAAATTTGGAAAAAAATTATAATTTGAGACTGTGTAAATCATATTGCATCTGTTAAAAATACATTATCCAAAGGAATTTACAAAATTCAAACTACTTACAGAGTTATAGCTATTTTAGTGACGCGACAACTTGGTCGGTCCTACCATAATGAAATATTTTAACGCGTTTTTCTCGAAACTTCTTTTTTCAACACGGTTGACATCATATCATCATATCTCAAGTTTTAATGAATTAATTTACATCAAACTGGGTACGAATCATTTCTATATAACCCTCTATTATTCCTACCAGATTTAGGTCAAAATTTATTTTTTAACCGTTTAAAAAAAATTAAAACTGACAAAATAAGGCCAAAAAATGACTTGACAGATTTTTTTTTGAGCGAAGGACTATAGTGACATCTTTGCTAATTATGAATTATATTGTTGGAAAGAGAAAATCTACACACAACAATGACATTGACACTGAATATACTATTTCTTCCGAAGAAGAGAGCGATTTTGAGTCATATCAAAAAAAAATTGAAATTCCAGATGTCAGACATCCTTAAAATTTTACCAATGATGCAAGACATCCTTTAAATGTTATTTTTAAATGCCTTATTGTTTTCTTGCTTTTTTTTTATTAACTTTTTTTATGCGATTTTGGATATATTTTATATAGCTGTTTCAAAGTTATGCGGTTTTTAAAATTCAAGGAATTCATAGATTGTTTTGTGCGATTTTCCGCTGAACGCTTCTACCGCACAAAAAAAAGTTAAAGTATATTTGTAATTTGAAGATAAATGCAATAGAACCACATAAAAAAATCATTCATAAATGAAGTCATTCTAATTGGATTGGATGATTTAAGAATTATTTTTGGAAAATTAGTTGAATGAAGAGGATTTAATTGACTTGATCATCATTAACTTAAATTAAGTCATTGATGGAACATACCCACCAATGAATGCATAAATCGTGGGATCAAATTTTTGACGGGCATGAATTAAAAACGTTTGAATTAATACGAATCTAATCGCTAAATCGGCAAATCATTAATCAATGTGGGTGTTCCGATGCATAATTGTTGATATTCGTTGAAAATGTCATTAGAATCATAGCCCTTTTGATTCATCTATTCTAGTCTCAATTTACGCGATTTCGATTTGCGCGCTCAATCGCTGTCAATACTGCGTTTTTGTGTCGAAACCTGCACACATGCACCGTTAAAACCGGATTCCACAAAACTAGAAAATTGCCAGTCCAATGGCTATTATACAATTAATGCAACGCCCAAAAATGGGACGCAATTTCATGAAGTTGTTTGCGGTTTTATGGTCGATTTAATTACATTTTTTGGTGAAAGATATTTTTGAGTACATGCCATTTTTAAGAAGTTGCCAATGGCGTCGATCCATGAAGGTTGAGATGTGTAAGCGAATTTTAACAGTCGGTCATTTTTGACGATCGTTTTGTACCCAGTAATTTAGCTCTATCGTGGAGCTCTTTTTTTTAAATATTAATGGTTTGGATCTTAATCATTTGGCTGCTACGGTGTACTTTGTTGAATGGAAATTCGTTTGTAATCTTCCTCTCTTTTTTAATCGCGATAACGTATAAATAATTACTAATATTCGAGTATTTTAAAGTCATCGATGAGCCAATCGCGATCGTTGTTTGCAGTCCTCATCGGTTTTACGATCGGCGATATATCGCATCTTAGCACTCTAATGGTTAAAATCACTATTGAAATAATTTTATTCTAATTTTGCTTTTTGTGCAAAGCAAAAGGAAACCACCACGCGAAAATTGAGCATCTTTATCAGCATATTTTTTCATCATTTACCTAAAAATATCACTATTTTGACATCATTTAAGTAGTTAATAATTTCTGCAACATCTAATCGAAAATTTCGATTGCTTTTTGTATTTAAAACATCATCATAAATTGGCAGAGTTATTTAATTTTGCATTTGTATACGATTTGGCATTCGAAGTATTTGACCTTCCTATGCAGCCTTTTGCAATGATTAATCATCATTTTTAAATGTATTTTTGTATTGTATGTACTAATGTGAAATAGCGTTCAATGAAGATTTTTTCCACTTCAGCTTTAATATTAAGGGATGTTCTTTCATCAAATATATCAAAAAATGCATCCTCCATCATTGGAAAATATATTTTTGTGCCATACTTCCTTGAATTAAAATTGATAATATCATCATTGTTTCAAGCATACATTTAATTTATTTAAGAAATAACCTTGGTTGTGTTACTAGGCTATTAGGCTTGTTTTTCATCGAACAAAGTTGTATTGTACAATGGCCAATACAATAGAAATAGCACTGTAAGAATTGTGGTCATATTTACAAGTGGAAATCGATTAAAATTCCGAACTAATTGTTTATTTACCACATAATTACCACATTATAAATGTCATCCATTTATAATATGTTAATTATGTGATAAATTCAGGATTATTTCCGCTTATAAAAATAAGGATCCGTTTGATTCCTTTGCTTGTATCCAACAATCATGGGAATCAAATATTGATGATCATAACCAATATATGGCATCTCGTAAATTACTGCGATGATGCCATTAACTACTAAATGCACAACTCTTCGATATAAGAATCCTTCATCCACAACCACGAATCCCCGACTTATTAACCCGCAATTTTACGTATTGGAAATATGATCCTATTTCTGTTCTAGCATTGATGTGGCCAAAGATGTCTGCTTAATCTAATAAAGCGAAACAAGTTCAAAATATTTACGTTCGCTTTAAGAGCTTACCGAGCTCTTTCGCACTTTGAAAAACACCAGGCAAAATAATTAAGATGTTTGTTTGCCGGCCATATCAGTCGAAATACTTATAGCCAAATCGACTATGAACCTAAATATTCTTGAGAATATATTAATTTTGCATACTTGTGTACTGCTATTTTAATTCTTTACCGATGACGCGTTTTTCAGCGAAGGTGGGCAAGCATATCCAATCTTTATAAATAAAACATCTCAATAAGGACATCATGCTTCTAATCAGGCCTTGTAAATTATTCTAAATGTAGCACACATTGCATTAAATCTATTTACAAGGCGCATGAATAAGGGCACCATCGCCATTTCATATCTTCGCGCAGATAATACTGTGCTTCAAATTGGGTAATCTGTATGGAGAACCTTGAAAACCCTAACCGGATATTTCGGTCATGATTTAAGATGTGCTCATTAGCAATATATCATCTTACATTGCCTTTTTTTGTAGGATGATTTTTAGAAATCAAAGCCGTGAAAATTTCTTCCAAGGTTCTTGATTGTAAATGTATAATTCGACCTTTGCTTCGTTGATCTATTTTTTAATTATACAGCATCGCCAGACTAAGTGTTAACGGTCTTAAATCCCCTCGATGTATCGATATTAAAATTTATTACATCCGAGCTGAGAAATTAAAAACGCTTCTAAAATCAACGGAAACTTTGGACACTCATGTTCTAATTATGACCTGATAAGGTCCTAGCTTTTTCGTGGCTATTCGCTGTTCTATCTTAAATTCTGCCTTCATCTAGAATTTGATGTATATAGTATTCTCTTCGATTGACAATGCTATTCTGTTTATGTCGAAATTTTGTATTAAAATGTTATTCTCCACTGTAATGGTGTCAGAATTAATTTTTCAGCTATTCCATGATTTTTTTCAGCTGTCTACTCTTTAAACTATTATGTATGACCTTTAAGCCTTTAATCTGTTAGTATGAATCAATAAATTTGAATATATGTAAATATATAAATTTTCTGATTATTTTAGGAGCTATTTGTCGGCATATATCCATGTTTCTGGTCTGTTTGGCTCATAATTATGAAACTCGTGCATTGGAATTTTGATGCCACTTATTTGTTTTTGTGATATTACCATTATATTAGCAATTTCCTGCTGCGTATGATGGTTTTATTAATAATTATTTTTACAACAGCAATATTTCTAGATGAAATTTCTTCTATTTTAACAATAATGCTACTTTTTTTTAAAAAAAAATGGAAGTAATTTTGTTACAATATAAATCTGATTGATGAAATCATCAACAGTTTTTTTTCATATTTGTTAGAATTTATTCATGTTGCTTCGACTTTATCAATTTCAAAAAAAACGGTAAAAAAAACAGGGTCAATTGATAATTTATCAGTAATTGTGGCTGTTACTAAATTTTTATATGGTGAGCTAGTTCTGAACTCCTGCTATAAATATTCTGGATAAAATCAATTCGATTCAATTCAATCTAATTTTGACAATGATTTACAACAACTGTCAAAATATTATTTAAAAATAATCTATCCTTTTCCTTTTGAGGAGTGTGCAAATTTAAAATCGATGAAGTCGTTAATGCCATATACGCTTTACGCCGATTAATTTCTGTCAGCTCCTATCAGCGTAAGACAATCTTCAATTCGAGGCATAGTCAATTGTAAATAAGCACTATTGATAGCATACAAGATCACGTCATTTTTTTACATAAACAATACACAAGAAATCGATTCATTTGCTTCTGCTTTAGAAGGAAATGATAATCGGACAAAGACTCTTTTAACAAGCAGCTATGAACAGCAAGCAATTAAATAAATAAACACTATTCGATCATTTTTATCTATACAATCGTGCGTTGCATGCGGGGAAGCTCTCCGTCTCTGTCCCCCGAACTGCGCTACGTTCTCTCCCTGTCTCTGTCGGTTTCCGAGCTCAATATACAAGATTGCGCTTTCTGAAAAATGGAGGGGGGGTCACAAACCTTGGGATAGTACTCCTTTAGGCGTTATTTAAATCATATTATCCTAACTTAACCACATCTACATGGCACTGGGAAACCATCACATATCTTCCATCTCTAGAAAAATCTTGTATTGATACAGTAGAACCTCAATTATCCAGACGTTGATTATCCGGATTGTTCTAAATATAATTTGTTGTGTGATGAATTGCATATTATAAAGTATACTATCAGAAGATCGATCGATCGAGAGAAAGACGATTGACTGGATTTCAACACAAAATTAAATGGAGATTCCACTTTCAAAGCAAGTTCGTGCTGGCTTGAAAAATTCAAAGGACGACATAGTATCAGGGAACTTGAAATTCACGGGGAAAAGATTTTTGCTGACATATCTTCAGCAAACACATTCATTGACATATTGAAGCTATATGTGGAGAAGGAAGGATTCAACGAAGAGTTTATATACAATGTCGGCAGACAGAGTGAAACTGCTTGTCATTGGAAAATTAAAGAGCCCCAGATGCTTTAAAAAGTCTTCAGGTTGAATATGAACATCAGAAAAAACAGTTCATACCAGAAGTGAAAAAGTATCAAAACTTATAGAAATCAGATGCTTCGACGATTGTTGCTGGAAGACGAAAATAATGAAGAAACAGTTTCAACAAGAAAATAAATTCATAAGATTTTTGCTACATCTTAGGAAATAATTAAAGAAATATCTGCCTTGGAAGAACAAAATCGAGAAGACGAAGAAGAGATTTGCGAGGGAGGAGATATTGGTCATATACATTCTGAAGCTTTTCAGTGTTTAAATATCGCCATAAAATGACTTGAGAACCAAGAAGAATGTAATTCAGGACAACTTGTATATCTTAAAAGTATTAAGATTCTGGATTTTATTCGGATTTTCGTTATCCGGACTACTTTCATCAAAAATAAGAAGTGCGAAACAATGTTAAATTCGTTCATTCAGCAGTCACATTTATTGATCTCGTCTACTTCTTCAGCGAGCCTATTTATTATGGTACAATATACAAACGGACTATGTAAAATAATATTTTTCTGGTGAGAAAAAATCTTGGAATTTAGCCAGACCTATGAATGGATTGGTATGTATTCCAGAACGAAAGGTGAAATCATTGTTTTTGTAAGAAAAATAGTTTTGTGTGCTAATTAAAAACACCATTTTTGGATATATGGAATATCAATTGGTTTCATTTTGACGAAATAAATTCAAATAATCTTGGATTGATAAAACGTTACCTTATGGTAACGCTTGTAGACATATTTTCTCGCCTGAAGTATCTCTCTTTTGAAAAGAGTCAGCTCATGTTATATTCCATTTTACACATCATTTCGAATGGATTCATATGAAAAAAAATTAAATTGAACATTGACTTTTTAATAGCTGAACTTGGTAATATTTTTGTATAAATAAATACAGTTCGTGTTTGTTTTTATAAATTAATTATCGACAAAACCGCAAATGAGACCGATGATTCAATCATATTTCGCCGTAAATTATATCATATTAAAATTATCAATTTTCCTCTTGTTTATTTGCATTTTTCGAATACCATTCCATGCCGATTTTTAACAGTTTTTCATCCACCCGTTTTTCGATTGACTTAATCATTATTTCGATTATGCCCAATTATTTAATCATACTGTGCTCCGGATATCCTTTGGGTATTCGTATCAATTCATTGCGCATATATCATCACAACAGAATATATCGGTTATTATAAAGTGGACTCGTTTTAAAAGCGACTAGATAAATTTACAGGCCCTGTCGTGGATAGATTGTTAAACGTAGTCGTTTTTTTTTCTGGACCATTTTTACGATTAGCCGACGCTAATAGGAGACCTCCTGAATTACCAGTTTAATTGCTGTTCCGAATTAACGCTTTGAAAAAATGCGCTGTATGATGTCACCCCGTTATACGTCGTTTATCCTTCTGCTATGATGTGAATAACGTTGCCACATGCATAACGTTTTGTAATGGCATTCCATTCTATTTTTGTTCTGTTAAATTCTACGATGCTTAAAATTCTCCAGCTGCCCAATAGTTTACACGAAATATGTTCCAGAATTCATAATAAAATACATAAATCTCGAATTGTTCTATTTGTTATTTTAAAAAATTCCATTTCGAAAAATGTTGTCAATTCGCAATTATTTTTATTCGGAGACCTACAATCAGTAGACAATATAATAACAACTGGAATGCCGTTATTTCAATAATTGAAGTGAAACTTGTATAGGGTGGTAGGGTATATTGGCTTGAACGTCACGAAAAGTGAAACGCCTTGCATGCACTACTGCATGTGTATGTGACTATGCATACCATAAAGCAACTACTAGGCCAGTATTTTATTTTATATTACACAAACATCGTTTAATCGACGAATTTTAAGATTTATGAAAAGTAAATAAAGAAATGTATTTGAATTACTATTTATTTAACACTCAGTTAACGGGCGTTTCTTATATACATATTTCTACGAGCACCCGTCAAATTGACGGGCAAACAAAAATATGCATTTTCTTTTAAAAAAAATCAATGTATTCAAATTAAGTCTAAATTGAACAATATTAAGCTTCACGCTTAAATAAATTATTAATAAGTAAAAAGTATTTTTTTAAAAAATTATTACGGAAATTATAACAATAATATTAGCGGTATAGGCTTATCATATGTATTGACCACATTATTTACAAATATACTGAATTTTGTTTATGCATTTTCCGCATACAATCTTTTTGCAAATATACACAACAACTATTGCTTCTATTTTTATTTAGGAGTAGCCTACTTGGCAACTTTTTTGCACTTCTGACGCTGAAATCTTTGGCAAATCCTTGTTTTCTCCAGCTAATTCCTCGGCTAAACAAAATATGAACTCCTCTCTGGATATTTTTGATCCGGTCCACTCTTTATATAACATCCACGCGTTTATCGCTACCAAATCTAAAATATTGAAAAAAACTAAAATGGGTCATGTTTGGTGCTTAGAAAGAGGACGGGTATATTGAATTCTTAGAAAACTACGTGATTGTCCAGTTTTATTTCATTACTCGTTGTGCCTCGGTTTCAATGCAATAGTGTATGTGTTCCATTATGTGTCTATCAATTTAAAAGCACTAGTTACACATCCCGACATAATATTTCTCTTAGCGTAGTCAATAGACCCTGTGATATCCTTGAATATCATACGAACGGCTGTCCTACCCCTTAGATTCGCGTGTTTTATCCAGTGTCTTTAAGTACAATTTCACCCATAACATTTTGAGATGTGCTTGGAATGCTCATTCTGTTATCTACTATGATAAGAAGTAGTCGTATATATCATGTAAAATGCGGCAAAAACCCCTAAAAGAGTACAGAGTGGTTTGCATGTTCAATCGGTCCGTTTTTCGGACCGCTGACATAATGAATGAGCGAAAAATAAATAAATAAAACGAAGTTACCCGAAGAGGACTAATCATCGAATGGGTGGTATAAATTTAATAATCGGTCAAATAATTGTTGTATTTATTTTATTGTGGGCGTATGCCGGCTGGCCCGGGCCAATGTTTAAGCGATTACGAATAAAATAGGGAGTAGACAGCTTAGTATATATTATAAAAACGCACAGAATCAATCAATGTTGACTAATATAAAGTAGAATGGTCAAGTAAAAGAAAAACTATATGCAACTATCGACCGGGTCGGTATTCTGCGTTTTGCGCCCCAAACCTAATGCGTCCGTGGCGGGCGCCTGCTTTGCCACCTCTTTTTTGCGGCCCTGCTGTCAGCTTCGCTTTGGCTTAATGCATACTGATCTTCTTCGAAGGTATCCTCAGAACAATCTTCATTGATGTTAATAATTGTGTTCAATATCTTATTTTATTTTTGGGATTTACTCATGATTGCTAGAAAAGTTGCTAGATTACATTATCGATTGATATAACGAATTTGAAGCAATTTAATAAAGATTTATTATTGGAGGAATGATTTTATGAACGATGGTTTTTTTGGGTATTTCATTTCAAAGTTTGAAATCCGTCAAAATTGACGGGTCCCGTAAACTCAGTGTTAAAAGAGAAACATTTCAAGAAATGCTTTTTGTTCATCGATACATTTATTCTTTAAAGGCATCTGTGTACTGCCATTTCTTAATTTACATTAAACATGTGAAAAACAATGTGATAAAACATTGATGACGCAATGAATTGCATCATGTATTATTTGTATGCTTGATAGTGAATTATTTAGGAATGGTTTTTAGCTAAACAATTGTATCAATAGAGTAAGAAAATAATGAACAGATTGAGCTTGAACAACAATGAGTTTCAGGACAAAACGAAATAGGGATAACATAACTGGTTGAACCACTGCAAAAATGGTTGCCACTCTTAAAGCCTGATTAATGATGCAATTGATTTATTAATGATGATAGATCTACAAAGGTAGCTTAGATCATCCAGCAAGTATTTGCGTGTTATAATAAATGCATAATGAAAAC